>CM031234.1:240950850-242150850 GCA_018340775.1 Taxus wallichiana var. yunnanensis | reverse complement strand
TGATAAATCCTAGGAACTTTCTTGAGATAACCGCAAAGATACACTTCTTGGGCTAAAGGTGAACACAATATTTAATAAGGTGGTCAAAGATGGTTTTTAGGACGGCGAGGTGCTCATAGCGGCATTTATATTTGGACAAGAGATCGTCCATGTAATCTTCTAATATACGATGCATGATGTCATGGAAGATATAAGTCATAGCCCGCTGATAGGTGGCCCCAACATTTTTAAGGCCAAAAGGCATGACTCGGTAGCAGAAGGTCCCCTAAGGGGTGATGAATGTGGTTTTGTGTTGATCCTCCGGGAAAGCGAGATTTTTTATAACCTGAGAAACCATCCATGAGTGATAGCATCTCGTGACTAGCGGTAAGGTCAACCAGTTGGTCAATACTAGGTAGGGAAAGTCATCTTTTAGGAAAGCTAGGTTGAGGTCACGTAAATCTATGCAAATGTAGAGTCCCCTTGTCACCTTAGTGATAGGGACAATGTTAGAAATCCAATGAGGATAATCAATGGGTAAGATGAAGGAAATAGAAAGAAGGCATTGAAGTTCTTCTTTGACCAGAAGAGCAATGCAAGGGTGAATTTTCCTCAGCTTTTGTTTGTGAGTTTGGCATCGGAATGGTTATGATATTGTGGACCACTACAAAGTGGGGTCAATACCTAGCATTTCTACGTAATACCAAGTGAAAACATGGTTATGGTTTTGAGAAAAGAAGTGATGGCTTCTGTTCAAATTTGTATCTAAATATTGTCCTATCTTTAGAATGTGCGGGTCATCCTGAGTGTGAATGTTGATTTTGATAGTTGATTCATTCAACATGGTTTGCATCTTAGATGGTAATGACTAATGAATATATGAGTCTTTTGCACCAAGGTAGGTGAGTATAGATTCATCATCCTGACATTGAACGATGTTAATCAAAGGTGTATCTTCGTTGATCATTTCAAGATATAGGAAGGGAAGAGAGGAAGGAGCCTCGCCCTCACATTGATAAGTCAGAGGCCCCAAGGAGATGGTGTTTATGAAAAAAAAAGTTAGGAGGAATGGATTCTGGATCCATCAACTCCATTAGTGAAGGTGGTGAAGAAGGTGGAGAAGGGATGATGTCCTTAATGAA
The DNA here is from genome assembly GCA_018340775.1 of Taxus wallichiana var. yunnanensis. Classification (NCBI taxonomy): domain Eukaryota; kingdom Viridiplantae; phylum Streptophyta; class Pinopsida; order Cupressales; family Taxaceae; genus Taxus; species Taxus wallichiana. The sequence continues at coordinate 242,149,729 of CM031234.1, read as the reverse complement.
TTCAATGTGTGCCTTCTTGGTAGGTGGTTCCGTAAAGCTGATACCACTATGGTCATTATGTTTGTGGGTAGTACATGGAATAACAATATGGCGGCCTTTCTCGTAAAATCCAAAACCAAAACCCTTCCATGCACATCGGTGTAGGAAGGTGTGGGTGAAATGGTGATTAGTGAGTGATTGGAGGTCAACAGAAAATGGGCGGGTTTGTGACGGTGGTTCAGGTGTGTAAGTGGTAGTATCAAGTCCCCCATAGGTGAGACTGGTACGAAGGTGGGGAGGACCATAAAGGTGGTGCTCTCCTATATGGTGATCATAACGAGGGTTGTTGGTGAAGACTTCTGTACTCTTGTGGAGTAAGGAATGTGTTAACACTATATAAGCGATACTCCCCCAGAGTGAGGCGTTGAAAAATACCTTCTAAGGGATCAGTGGTTGGTATGTGGGTAGCTAGAATAGATGATGTATCGAAGGTTAGATTGGAGGTGGAGTTAACGAATTGGGAGGTTGATGGTTTGGCTGTGGAGGTTGTGGCAGCGGTGGGAATGGAGGATGTAGGTGCGATTGAAGTAGTGGCTGCACTAGTGGGTGGAGGTGTAGGTGAAGAGGCAGTGGTCATGGAGGTAGATGCCTTAATGGGTATAAGCATGTCATTGGGTCGGTAAAGCATGTTACAAGTTTTGAAAGGTGATGGATCAGATGGAATGGTATAGGTGTGTCCTTCATGCTCAAACTTTACACAACAATGCAAAGTGGAAGGAACACAACCCATGACACAAATCTAGGGTCTACCGAGCAACATGTTATATTGAAATTCCCCCTCCAAGACATAAAACAACTCTGGAATAGTGTGGGGCCCATGTGAACATGGAGGATGAAGGTTCCAAGTGTAGATAACATCATTAAATGAACACAACATGACAAGGTGTTTATGCATGCAATTGTCAGGTATGCGCATTTGAGTGAATGCATGGGAGGAAATGATATTAATGCTAGCGCCCCCATTGATCATAACATGTTGTACACATATATCATCGATGTGGACAAAGATGAAGAGATCTGGGTCTAGGTCATCAGTTTGGTGTGGTGCGATCTCTTCCTATGAGAAGCTAAGGGAGGCTACTTGCTGAGTAGGTGGAGGTGTGGATAAAGGTGGTAATTTGGTGAGAGAGGCTACATGATGGGGCGTAATAATGGAGGCTATGGGTGTAGGGTCATTGGGTAAAACCTTAATAGATTGCAAGACCTCCATGAGAGCTTGACAATGGGATTCTAAGGTTTAGATGAAGTCATATAGAGACATTTTGAGGGGGGATTGGTGTAACTATTTGAGCATGGTGCAATGTGTAACCCCATTAGAAATAGGATATGTGGGGTTGTGGATAGTGATTTTAGGTATAGGTGCAGATGGTATGTTGGGTATAGGGTTGGTTGGTGGGTCGGTTGCCTTTTCCTTTCCTTTATCTTTCTAGGTACGGGTAGCAACATGGATCATGTTGATCTGAGGTGGAGAGGTAGGCGAGGTAGGGGAGCCATGAAAGGTATAACGAGATGAAGGAAAAATCCAAGTAGCGGGAAGGAACCTGGTGAGATGGGTGGAGCACACTGACATTTGGGTGGAGGTTTGATGAGTTCTTTGATGTGAACCATGTTAATTTCAAATCTTAGAGGTGGTTCTAGGAGTTGTGGGGGTGAAGGTCTGGGTCGTTGAGTAGGCAGTGAGGGAAGAGTTGTGGGAATGGGTGTTGGTGAAATGGGGTCCTCATCAAGAAGGTCATCATCATCAAATTTTTCTTCGAGAGGACACAACTGGATAAGAATGGTTTTTAAAGATTTGCAGTTCTCTACATCGTGCCCTAACCCATGATGGTAGGCACAAATTTTGGTGTTGTCAAATCCTTTTGGTTTGGGTTTGAGAGAGTCATAAGGTTTGAGCATCGATAATGTGATGATAGAAGTTTTAAGGAGGTTGGTTAAAATTTTGGCATAGGATCTTGCTAGTGGATCACAATGGGAAGTGAAAGTGAGTTTGGGTATAGGTGTGGCTGATTGTAGAGGAAGGGTGTTTGCATGAGGGGGAGTGGGTCGAGCTATGGTTTTAGGTGTTGGTGTGATCTTGGGTGTTGGTTGTGTTTTCTTGGGTAGGGGTATGGTAGATGAATTGGTAGGAGAGTGTGTGGTTGTTTTGACTACCTTATTAGAGGGTAGTAGATTTTTGTCTTTAGGTTGCACCTTCTTGGGTAAAGGTGATACGGGCACACGAGCTCTAGAGGGAAAGGTAGATGGTGGAAGGGGGTGTTACCCACGGGGATAACGAAGGTGCTATGAAGGTAGATGGCATGGGTCATGAAGGAGGCATGAGGGAAAGAGACTGAAATGTCGGGGTAATGTAGAAGCTATCGATGGTATTGGAGGTATGGGTGGTAAAGATGTTGGTGCGGGTGTAAGTCATGTCGGGTGCTTGGGTATGGTAGAGGTTTATGAGTGCGGAGAATGGGTTGCTACGTTTTTAGTTTACCGGCGGGTGGAGGTTTCTTAACCACACTAGAGGGGCGAGGTCCTAGGATGGATAGAAAGGGTGAAGGTGATGAAGGTGTGATTGGTGAGGTTGGAGTATGAGATTTATGGGATTGGTTCTTCTATTTGGGGGCGGAGTAGGTTTGGTGTTGGCTTTGGAGGATGTAGCTAAATCTAATTTGATGGGTGGATGAGTAAGGCTGGTGGTTGGGATGACCCCTAAGGCAGTAATAGGTTTAGGTAAGGAAGATGATGTAGGTGTGGGCTTGGATGTAGATGCGTGTTGGGTTATGGGTAGGGGTGTGAGTTGAGCCATGAGGGGTATCGTGGTGGAATTTGTGATAGTTGTGGTTGTGTTTGGTTGATTGGCCAAAATATTTTTGGGTAGATAGTGGAAGTGTCAATGAAATGATATCTCGCATTTGTGTTGAGACGAAATTAGAAGATGCCCCTAAAGTAAGGCTCTAAACACATAATCTAGGTGATAAGCTAGGTGTGAAAAAGGCACTGTTGTAGGTGAGGTTGATGAGGATCTAATGGCAATTCCCATAAAATGTGTCTTAGAGATGGGGAATTTTCTAGCTTCAACTTTTGTGGGTAAGAGAGCCGAAAGTAAGTCTGCACAGGATCTTGGGTAATTGATGGAGAATGGTCACCTAGAGGTAAAGGCATTTCTACTGGATCTTTAATATGTGGAGGAGATGATGGGTTCTCCTCTATGGGTGGAGGAGATGAAAAAGCATATTCCACAGGTTGGAGAGGTATTACGGGTGATAGATCTCTAGATGGAGAAGCCAAAGGTGAAATGGCCTCAATGTTAACAGGAGACTCCTTCATAGGTGAGGGAGGGGAGGAAGGGTGTTCCTCTATGGGTGGAGGAATAGGTGAAGCGGTTCAAGTGTAGGTGGAGGGCTTCGGGCTAGGATTTCCTCTATGGAGGGAATATGAGGTAATTGGGAAGCAACGGGTGCATCACTGAAAATAGCATTGACCTCGTGGGTATGGTTATCATGAGTTGAGGTCTCTTCGGTTTGATCGAAGAAGGAGAATGATTAGGAAATGGCACGAAAGCTAGGATTACCTTGGTTGGATTTTCTTCTCTAACTTTCATTCCATATTGAATGCCTCATTGAAGGTTCAAAAGTTTGGACCTACAAGGTCGGTGAGATATGTCTAGCACAAGCCCGTGTGAAGAGTTTGATGAGTTCGGTTTGTGGTAGTTGGAATGTGAGTTGATTGATCAGGCTACGCCAACGAGAAACAAAATCATGATAGATTCATCATCATACTGATGTGTAGAGTAGAGGTTAGTCATGGTAAATTTCTTAACGACATTGATGGAGAAGTGATCCAAGAAGGCTTGGGCTACCTGAGTGAATGAGAAGATAGAATGTCTAGGTAACCCACTATACCAATCTAATGCATGCCCAGTCAGAGACATGGGAAAGGTCCTCAGAAGTAAAGTGTCATCATGGGCAATTAGATAACACTCGTGTTTAAAAGACCACAAATGCTGTTGCAGGTCCTCTTCGCTATTGAAGCAGTTAGATTTAGGCATTTCTCAATGTATGGGATATGGAGGGATAGGAATAAATGGGTGGATGGGCTCATTAAAAATATCATCATAGGTGAGATTGTTGTGGGTGCCGAGAGCCGATGCCTCCAATGTCTACATCTTGTCCATCATTAACTTGATTAGGTCGTTGGTAGGTTGTGATTGTTGGGTACCTCCTATAGCGTAAGGAGGTTGGTGTTGGACATATGATGGAGGTGGAATTCTGTATATGGTGATGTTGTATAGGTAGATTGAGAAGGAGGAAGTGAAATAGGGGTATGTACCCAGAATGAATGATAGATGAAACGAGAGGATGCTTGATAGTATGTATATGGAGGTGGAAGGGTCGTGGTGACCCTAGTGGCAATGGGGCTAAGGATTGTGGAATAGAAAGAACAACGTTTTGAAAAGGGGTAGGGGTCACCAACACCGGGGGTGGTTGTGTAGCTACGGGTATATATGAAACAATAGGTGCGGATGAGGTTATGTTCTAGGTGGTTGGCAAAGGTATAGTGGATGTGGTAGGTGCAATAGATGTGGCAGATGCGACGATCATAGCAGGTATGGGGCCTAATTGAGAAATGACTTGGGGCAAGGCAGGTGTGGGTAGCATGGAGCTAGAGGAGGTTAGAGTAGAAGTAGGAGCGAGTGTCGAGGAATAGATATGGGCATGCCGTATATCAATTGACCCGAGGCATCTCGAGTGGGAAAGATAAAACTGCAAGGTGGAAGGGTTCTGGTCAAGGATTCATGTGAACTCCTCGTCTCCTGTGGTGATAGTGATAGGTTGGGTAGGATCCATGGGTGATAAAATAAAAGGTGGTGAAGGACTAGTTAGGAGTGGTTAATGACTGACGTGGAATATGAGGGCATTTTCTTGGCTTTGGGTTAGATACATGTGAACAAGAACTAACATGGCGGGGATTGCTTTTGTAAATGACACAGAAATACAACAGAGACAGGATAAATAAGTGGTGGTAGGTGAATTGGGGTTAAAATGTTAGCTAGAAAATTACATAAGCTAACCGATTCATGTTAGATTAAACCAGTCACGAGTAACTGATCGGTCACTGTGGAAAGTGGACAGTTGGTCAAAACAAGAAAAAAGACCAATACTTTTCCAAGTATGCAAGATGCTAATGGAATTACCAGGTCAATGAATATGATAAGAATAATAGAGACTCTAAACAACATGACAGGTGAAGCAGGTGTCCTTTTGGGTAGGTTGACCAAAAGAACAATAAACTGAATCCGGTTAGGAAAAACTAATGACGGTCAAGAAGGTAACCAACGATGGTCACTAGACTGACACCGTTACTATGAAATTGAAACAACGATGAAGAAAATGTGGTTGTGAGTTAAAATTAGATGTGGAATCAAACCCAGAATTTTGAGAATGATGAGAATATGGTCCAGGCACACTCAAATGAAGCTGGAATACACCAACTGTGATGAGGAGCATACAAGGGGAAATAAGAAAATGAAGAACGTGACCTCTCACCTCAAAATGTAAGCCAAGCAAAAACACTAAGAAAAATACGATCCTAAGAGTGCTTTTTCTATTATGTTTGTTTAGCTTATGTTATTTAAGGACTGACTCATGAACTTTAGAATAGAATTTTTTTGATGAGGATGGCTTCCTATGAAGAAGGAGATCTACAAGGAGAGGTTTCAGGTATGTTATGGTGGGGTGGGCTGTCCTCTGATGGGGTACTAGACAGAGATAACCAATGAGGTGCCCATTGTGTTGTGATCGTGTGATCACCTACAGCTTCTTCTAGGTGAGATGTTGTTTAAGAATGTGTATATATTTTTAATTTTGTGATGTTTGGTAAGACTCAAAGAGAGAAAGAGAAAGGAAGTTCTTTTCTATGATTCGTTTGTCAACCATCAGTGGGCATGACTTCCAAATGTATAGGTTGCCCTCAATTAATGTGAGCTAATGCAGAGAAGCAGAATGAAATGAAACAAGTTTTAAACCCAAATTGAAATGTTGAATTTGATGACACAAAAAGATGAACAGGAGAAGGGATGCTCTTTCACTAATGTGATACTAATGAAAGGGAAGAAGTGTTCTTTTTAAAGCACCAAAATATGATTACTTTTAGATAATAGAAGAAGAGAAGGTTCCAGGGGAGAAATTTTAATGTAAGAACCTTTTAGAAAGGAAACAAACATGTAACTTTTCACCTAGAAATGAAATAATGCAAAGAACCTCAAATGGGTCCCACCAGGTGTGCCAAAATGTTTCACTTGATTCTAGAGCATTTCTTCAAATGTTGATGAAACAGATAAGGGTAAAGGGCTAGGAGGAATACCTGTTAAAATGTTGGTTGTAGGTTGTTGCACGCATATGAATTCTGGATCCACAGCTGATCGTGAGAGCTTCCTTTTTGCTTGGAGGAACTACCTGAAATGGAAAACAAGACCACCAAATAAAAGTTAAACAATATATGCAGTGGACTACCTAGTGTGTGCTAGATCCGGGAAGTGTGATACTTCCTAGATGGTTGTCAATCCACTTTATTTAAAACAACTTAATGCTAATAATAAAGGAAATCCTATTGTAGTTAAAATGATTTAGGTATCTCATTCGTCTACAATAAGCAAATTTGTTCACAACAGGCTAAGCTATGACTGAATATGAAGGTCAAGATCTCTGTTAGGGTACTAGGCATTGGTTAGGGTCGGGTTCCGGGATGTTTTGGGTATTGGGTGGAGGTTTTAAACATTGTTCTTGGTTTCTGGTCGAAACACTAGAGACCAACGTCGGTCTGGTATGACTGATGTCGGTTTAGGTTAACCGGCGGTGGTTGTGGTTAGCCGGCATCAGTATGGTTGTGGTACGAAACTTAATAAAAACTTAGTGGGTGACGAGATATGAGGCTAGATTGAAATAAAAGGGTAATAACATGATTCGTGTGGGTCTCAGGTATGCACAAGAATGATTAAAATCTGGGTATGGGTAGTTCAAGGGTGTGGGTAAAAGGATGGTCAAGTTTGCATGGAGGTAAATGGTGGGGGAATGGAAATGGGAGTAGAAACTAATAACAAAAGTAAAAGAATCTACTCAAATGATAATGAACCAGTGTTGGTTAACAAAACTTATTGTTTGTACGAGCTTGATGTCTAGTTGGAAATGGAGGGTGATCAGATGGAAGGAACTTGGTGTGATGTAGACACTTCCTCGAGATGATCCCGTGAAGGCAAGTGGCTCTGTGGTTACTTCAGGTGCTAGCTATGGGCGCTCTAATGAGTGTATGAATGCTCGCTCAACTTATATGCAGCTTTGGTTTTGTCCCTTTCTCTTAAAAGATGTGTTAATCTCTTTGAAATGTGCCAACCTCGAAATAAGGTTGTTTTGGGGGTTAAATGGTAACGACGGTAGTTTTGGGTTGACCAGTAGCGGTTTAGGGTGACCAGACATCGGTTAGGGCAAGATTTCCTAGGTTTTCTAAAATGGGCAGATCCTTTTGATTTTCTTGGATCTCACCCGTTTTGCTTTGCGTGGAATAGAATGGAAGCTTCCTTCTAATGAGATGGGAATGTGGTTAGAGGGAATATAGGATTTGATTTTTAGGGTTTGGGTAGGTCTTAGTTAGTTATGGCAACATACTAAGAATAGGTCTTAGGGTGAGGTGGATGTGTGGGTATTATCCAATTAGGATATTTAAATAACAAATATTGGGAGGATAATGAATTAATTTAATTAAATTAATTAAATTAATATTAGAGTGGGGTGAAGGGGGCCATGGTTAGGTGAATGTGTTCAAGGTGTTTATTTGACGAGGGACCAAGGAGAGTGTGACCCAATTTTGGTGTCTACAACAAGGAATTCGTCTATTGAGCATTGGAAGAAAGATAATGTTCTTAATTTTGTAGTAAGATGCACAATGTTACAAAAATCTTCTTTAGTGGATCTTACACCGTCCTATCTAATGTCATCTTCTTGAATGCTTATTTTATCTTCATCAAAAGTCTCATGGATAGGATTTTCTTTAGTGGAATTCAAGAACCTTATGGGTATAAAACCCTATGGTACGAGATGATCTTCAAGATCTTCCTTTATAGTTAAACTCTCCTCTTCTTCTTCCTTACTATGGGCTACTTCAAGTTGCTCATTCATCTTGTGTAAGAATTTTTCATATTCTCGAGCTTCACACCTTATCTTATCTCTCATTTGAATCCATTCCTCTTCATCGATGATAGGTTCTTTCTTCTTTCCTTTGTTAACACTAGTCTAAAACCATGGCTGATCAACGATCTTCTTTTTTGGACAGACATCTTCTTCTTCTTCTTCACTGTCACTCATTGGTACTTCACTCCAATCTAAAAATTTCTTCATGATGTAGGAAATAAACGTGACAAGGGTTCGTTTCTTTATGGATTCGCCTTCAAAAAATGATTTTCCTTTGAATTTTTTTGATTTTTCAATATTTGATTTTTAAAAACTTTTGGATCTTGTGGTCATATTTTGGGTGAAGATGCTACTAAATTTGTCACACAGTGGGTGCCAAAAACTATTGGCGAGAAAATTTTTCAGTGAACAAACTTGTGGATTTCTTGCCAACGCTATGGGAATCTAAGTCCCTTTACTTAACCAATGTAGCTTTTGTATATGCATGCGTGAGCAAAGGTGGATTTTCCTAGTAGCCTTGTGGTGGGGATCCAACAGGGCACTCCAATGACCACCTGTGAAAAGCTAGCATTCTCTTGATAGAGAAGATTTTTATAAAGAGTGGGAATGGGAAGTGAGAAAGAGGTAGGAGAACTAATGTTGCAAGTAGAAAATTAGATTCTTGCACACACTAGTTAGAAATTTCATCACATGCACTAAAATTAGGAAGAAACAATACTTTGAAAAAAAACAACAAGACCAATTCAAATTTAATGAAAACCAAGTATCAAGAAACCCCTTAGTAAAAAAAGGCTCGAAAATCCTTCTTCTTGTATTGATGCTCAAGTAGAAATTGTACATAGTATGAGAATGCAAGACATTGAGAATAGGGGAAAAGTGGCTAACTCTTTTCACTCAAAAGTGAGAAAAATATCTCTCATGAACTTACAAGAATACAATCAACTAGAAGAATTTTAGAATTAGAACCCTTTGGAATGAGGATCTCATTACAATTTATAGTGCTTTGGAATTCTCTTTGCCTACCCCTCATTGACCCTTCATATCTTATGAGAATTTTCACATTCTTAGGATAATATTAACTCCCATTTTATAACTTAAGGGTGACTTATTACATTGTAAAGTACAACCCCAATGTCAAATTAAAACATTGAGGAGAGAGGAAGTTAGGGGAGAGAAGAGAGAGAGGGAGAGAGAGCACAAAGAAGAAGAAGGATGATGTCAATGATGATAGATTTTTCCTTTGATAAAGCCCGTTGATCCTTCTAGATGACTCGATGAAACACTCTAATGTGATGAACTCTAAATCTCTGAACTCTTACGCACACTGAAGAACTTCCTTTGGATGATGTGTGAACACCGTGTTTAAATACACTATCGCATGACTCATTTAGTGACCATGGGCATCACTCATGGAGATCCACTCTGAAAAAATCTTGTCTTGACTCCCTTCAATGCTGCCACATGCTCGAATGATTCGGACATGATCCTGATGAAGCATCTTATGAATGATCTGACGGTGTTGATTATGAATTCCACCTCCCACATACCAATTGAAGCATGAAATGAGTGTTGAAATATATTGTTGACATCATCACTTTCACCTACTCTACATAGTATGATGATAGAGAATGCACTTTTTTCTATGTCTTACTCAAAAGAAAAAGGCTACGCCGGATTCTTCCCTGTCCATTTACGCTTCATGTTTTCTTCAAAAAAAATAACTCACTATTTTTAGTAAGTATGAAAAATAAGTTGCCTCAAACCTTAACTAGATATTCTAAATTATATTTCCCTATCTCCATGCATTCCTCTCATGCTTTGGATCAATTTTCTATTTTGGCGGTGCTCGTGGGACCACTTACTTATTTTAGTAAGTTCCAAAATGCCCATTCTGATGAATTCTTAGCTGTAATGCATCTCCAATGTCTCTGTCTCCTTTGCAAGTTCTTTTATTAATGACTTTCCCAAAATAGCAGTCCCCTATGTAGAAGACCTACTATTTTTAGAAAGTGAACTTTTAGAGGTCAAATTGACGTGGAACAAAATTTTCTAATATGGGTTTTTTCCCAATATCGCCCCTCTGAAATTTTAGACCTACCCACTCAATAGTCTAGGAGATTTTAAACTTTCAATTTTCAGACCTAGCACCGCTTTGGACACGGTAGCCATTAACAGACCTTGAAAATTGTAGGTTTGTTTTTTTCCTCTGTTTTCCAAAAAAAATATTTTTGATATGGGTTTTTTCTTCTGGTGCTTCACGTGAAATTTTGCTTCAATCCGACAACCAGTTTGATGGGAAATTCAATTTTTTCTTCATTGAGCCGGAAAGGAGATTTCTTTGCTGTGAATGATCTATTGCATGAGAGGAGAGTTTGAAGGTATTTTTATGGTCTTATACAAAGGAAATAACAACAATAAATGGTTTGTTGCTTCATGTACTAGTTTTCAAGATATCTATGAATCTCTAATTCACGACAATGGAGATTTTCATTGTTTTCTTCTCTTCGTTCTTCGCTTCTTCTTCCTTATTTGTTCAAAATTCCTTCTGATACTTGTATGTTTTCATGGAGTGGAGGAAAATAATGGCGTGGCATGATATAGTTTGAGGTTCATCAATGGTGGAGTGGTGGTAGGAAATTGCAGAGACTACACTTTTTCTATCTCTTACTCAAAAGAAAAACGCCGAGCTAGGTTTTGCCCCTGTCCATTTATACTTCATGATTTCTTCGAAAAAATAATTTACTATTTTTAGTGAGTATGAAAAATTAGTTTCCTCGAACCTCAACCGGATGTTGCAACTTGTTGGTCATCAAAAAGGACTTCAAGAAGAGCAACAGTCAGGGGACAAGAAGTCCCTCCTCTTTAATGGGAGAGGTTCCCTTATTCAGAAACGAACTTATTTACACATATACAAAGCATGATTTTACTGTGGAACTTGGATATTATGAAAGTGTTTTCTATAAGGATTATCAATCATTAAAGGAATGAGGAATGAAAATGTGAGAATGAGCAAAAAGGCACCATTCATAATTATAGATGACAGAGTAATTCCTTATGCATGCGAGGGTACAATGAATTGGAATAAGATCATTTGTATCACATTAATAAGATGAAATTTGAAAAGACACAAAGTTCTGTAAATAACATCTGCAAGAATACAAAGCTTCTCAGCATAATACAGACAAATGATCTAACAAGATTAAATGAATAGCTTAGGAATAAAGGAAACCAGATAGACAAAGAATGAAAAATCCTTCTGTATTGATTTCTTTAAGATTTATTTACACTTTCAAAAATAAGCCAAGTTCTTCCTTTTTTTTTAAATGGCGAGGAGAGGCCATTATATAGTTTACAAATTAGTTACTCTCGGTAACTACTTCTTTTAACTAATGATTAGTTAAAGGGCTGCAAATCGCAATACCCCAACTAAATACAATAAATTCATGATGAAGAAGAGGAGGAGAAGAATCAGGAGAAGAAGACAAGCGTTCAAGATTGGGAGGGACCCACTGATTTAAGGATCCATTGTCTGAATCTCTTCAACGCCTCGGCTATGTCTCTGCCACATGGGACTGATGTGTTGGTGGTGGCATCTAACTTGGCAATGAGTTCTCCATGTACGTTCATTAGTTCGCTTGAGTCGGGACTGAAATGAGCTCTGCAAGCGAGTACTGTGTCTGCACATTGTATTGAAATTGGGAAGCCACCGGCAAATGCCAAGCCACTATCATGAATCATTTGTGCCATAGCTGAAGGGTTTGCATCTGTCATCCTTGCCCAAAAATCCCCAAAATCAAGGTGGAGAACTTCATTGTCCCCATATTGGGAACAACGGACTTCGAGTGGTGAAACTTGTTCCTGCCCCTAGAATTTAATCTTCATGTTGATAGTAACTTGGAGAGCAAAGCTACAAGCTAGACTTGGGATGGAATCACAAGGGAAATGGATACGCACGTAGAAATTTTGGTTGCAAGGTTCGAGCAATAGATAGCATGAAAGCAGTGTGCAAAAATGCATAGGGGTAGTTCATTTGAAAAGCAAGATATTCGGGTAGAGCGGGAAAAATTAGCACGAATGGCACTTGGTTCATTTGGGACACGAGGGATGCGAAAGCACGAAGTATGCGGTTCGGCCAATTCGGGCGATGTGGGGAAAAGATGCACAAATGCTTTTGGGACATGCGGGACGAAAGTACGTGGAATACGTGATTCGGCTGATTCGGGCGATGCGGGAAAAGACACACAAATGCTTTTGGGACATGCGAAAGAAAAGTACGCGAATACGAAATTCAGCCAATTCGGGCGATGCGGGAAAAGACACACAAATTCTTTTGGGACATGTGGGATGAAAATACGCGGAATACATGATTTGGCCAATTCGGACGAAAAGGGAACAACGGGTCCAGGTGAACTTTGGGACATTTGGGACAAAAAGTTCCGACGGGCCTGAAAAGAACAGACTTCGGGTAAACCGGCCGATTGGGGAATAGAGAGCCCAAATGAACCTGGGACATGCGGGACAAAAATGTTCGACAGCCCGAAAAACACACAAAATGACCCAAAAATGAAGATTTTCCCAATTTCTTGACTTTTCACATTACCAGGACAACAGAAAAGACACTTAACCTCAAAATTTTAATTTTCAACTTCTTAAAAGTAGGGGAATTTTGAGTGGACAACAACTGGCTCCTTCTGGGGATGACTTGGCATAAATTCAAAGAATGAGACAAGGAAAGAATTTAGACAAACTCGGGAAGTAGACCAGTACCTTATCCATTGGGCCACGGAGTCAAAAGCAAACCAATACAGAAGACAACACCCCAAACAAACAACACACAAAAACAAGGGAAGGAAAAGAGAACACACACACTATACAGAATATACACAGGACTCCCTAATCACCTACGACTTAAATAGTTTCAGGTATTGCCCACTATAAGGAAGTGGGAGAGAAGAACCATCCATATAATCAAGGTAAAAAGAATTCTTACCAGCGAAGTGTCTGATCTTGAAAGGTCCGAGCCAAAGGGAATCAAACTTGCCATGGCTGCCACGAGGTTCATGCCTTTTATCCCACAACAAAACAGTGTCTCCAATTTTGAAATCCCTGAACCTGGCTTTCTTATCAAATAAGACTTTTACTTTCTGTTGGTGAGCAGATATCCTATCAGCAACTTCCAATCTGTCCTCATTCAATTTGTGAAGATACATGATTCTCTTATCCAAAGAATCATTGAAACTGGTATCTTCAATGGCCTTCATTAAATGCAGAGCTGGAAGCTCCACTGTAACTGGCAATTGGGCCTCCACTCCATATACTACCTGAAAAGGAGACATCCCAATGGCTCTCTTAGGTGTGATCCTATCTACCCAAAGAGCATCATAGAGTTTCTTGTGCCAGTTCCATTGGGATTCATTGACTAATTTCCTTATTATGGCCACCAGATTTTTTTGTTGATTCTGCTTGTCCATTTCCCTGAGGATAGTAATCTGAGGAGTGAGCTAGGGAGATGCCATATCCATAGCAAAAATCCATCATCTCAATTGAAGAAAATTTTGAAGCATTATCTGTCACGATCTTGTTTGGCACACCATACCTTACCAAGATGTTTTCTTTGATAAAACTACATACTACTTCTGAATTAGTATTCTTTATTGGAATGGCTTCTACCCATTTGGTGAAATAATCTGTGGTAGTTAATACGTGGGTATGACCAGCACTAGAAGAGGGATTAAGTGTTCCAATGAAATCTAAGCCCCATTGCTGAAAAGGTTCTTCGATCACAATCGGTTTAAGGGGCAAGGATGCCAATTTGGGTCTACCCACAAAATTCGACAAGCCTCACATTTATCAACCCATTTTGATGCATCCTTGAACAAGGTAGGCTAGTAATATCCTCCATGAAGTATTTTATGAGCAGTGATAGTTGATGAGTAATGCCCTCCACATGCCTGATCGTGAAAAGCTAAGAGTAGCTTCTTCTGCTGTTCATTGTCCACACATTTCAAAAACCTTCCATCTAACCCACGTTTAAACAAGGCATTTTCCCACAACACATATTAGGTTGACCTTAGTTTAACGGATCTCTTCTCTTTGGTAGTCAAATGAGAGGAGAATTCTCCATAGGTGAGAAAGTGAGCGATATCAGCATACCATTCATCAACTGAGCTAAGAAACAGAGCGGTAGGAAGACCAACTCCTATCCTCCAAGATGAGTTCACACACAGCCTTTTCCACGGATGAGCTTGGTCGGTTTGATGTCAATATCATATTCTTGAACCTTGGCCACCCAGTTCCCTCTCTTGGATCCAAATTCCTGCTGTGTGAGAATTGACTTGATAGTTGTATCCGGTACCAACACCGTGGAGTGAGAGTTAAGAATGTAAAAACGAAACTGCTTGACAGCTTTAACCACTGCAAAAGCATGTTTTTCCATTATGGTGTATTTTAACTCATGATTTTTTAGAATATAGCTCATAAATGCAATTGGGAGTTCATGCTCATTAGAATCTTCCTGAGTCAAAACAGCAGCCAAGGTGTTATCCGTGGCGTAACAATAGATAATGAAATCTTTGCTGAAATCTGGACATGCTAAAACAGGAGTTTTAGCAATGGCCCTTTTAATACCTTCAAAGGCTTCTTTCCCTTCAGGAGACCAACCAAACGTTTGTTTTCCTTTCATCATTTGGGAGATATTCAAAGTTAGCTCTGCAAAATTAGGGATGAACCTTCTCAAAAAGTTGATCTTACCAAAGAAAGAGTGCACTCCCTTTTTGCTGGTTGGAAGAGGAATTTGCTAAATAGCTTGAACTCACTCAGGATCAATTTTTATACCATCTTTGGAGACAATGTGCCCTAATAATTTCCCCTCTATGACACAAAAACATATTTCTTAGGATTCAAAGAGATCCCATGTTCTCTACATCTTAGCAGAACTGTCTCTAGATGCTGCAAATGATCTGCCCTTGTTTTAGAAAATACAGTCAAGTCATCAAGTTATACGATGATACACTTTCCTTTTAAAACTTCAAAGGCCAAATCCATAGCCCTCGAAAAGTGGCACCGGCATTGATGAGCCCAAAAGGCATCCTTTTGTAAGCAAAGGTACCCCGAGGGTAGTGAAAGTTGTTTCGTGTTGATCTGTGGTATTAACTTCTACCTGGTTATATCCTGAGAATCCATCAAGCATAGATAACATTTCAGATCCCGTTACTACTTGCAAGACCTGATCCATCATAGTTAAGGGATAATTATCTTTCAAGGAAGCTTGATTTAGATTCTTGAAGTCAACATAGATACGAATCTCACCATTTTTCTTTCTAATGGGCACAATATTGGCAATCCATGTTGAATGATGGATAGGAAAAATGATTTTGGCTTTTAATAACTTCTGTATTTCTTGAAAAATGGTGTCAGCTATCTTAGGATTGTATTGCCTCTACTTCTATTTAAAAGGCTTAATCCCAGGTTTGAGAGGGATAAAATGCTGCATCTCCTTTGGTTGAAAAGCTTTTAAGTCTTCATAGGAATAAGCAAGGACATCTTTATACTTTTTCAAAAGACTAATTACCTTCTTCTTTTCTTCTGAGGTGCAACATTTTCCAATGTTCACGAGTTTAGGATCAGTAGAACTCCCAATATTGATTTTGTCATATTCGGCTGATTGTTGGGGTCCAGTAGAAGCTCTAAACTTTACATACCTGTCGTGTTTGTCAAACAGTTTTTCTAAACTCACCAATCCTTTTGGAATCTTGTTTCCTTTGAGTTTGATACATCCATCCTGATCCGCTTCTTCTTCTTGGGTGGCTTCTTCATTAAAGGGCACACTTTCACGAGGCAAATTATCACTTCCTTCAAAGTACAACTGTTCAAAATTATCCTTGAGTTCTAAGAAAGAAAGCAAGTGTTGATCGTTATTGAAAACTTGCTAGTTACTTGTATTATCAGGTACATTGGGTCTATGAATCATTTCAATGGTGAACTTATCTTGAGAAAAGTTAGGATGAGGAATAAGCAATGACCCTGAGACTGCTAGAGAATCAGCCCTGGTATTCTTCTCCCTAGGCACTGCTTCGATGGAGAAGGCGTCAAGAAATTCAATGGAGTCCCAAACCTGATTCCTGTAATGTTTCAACCTTCCATTCTTTACCTAGAAGAGGTTTCTAACTTGCTTGACAATCAATTCTACATCCCCACGAGCTAGAAGATTCTTCACACCCTATTCTTTTGCCACCTGGAGTCCAAGAATGAGAGCTTCATACTCTGCTGTATTATTGGTATTTTCAAATTGTAACTTGAATGAGAAAGGATGAATGCTTCCTTCAGGTGACACCAATATGACACCAGCTCCAGAACCAGCTGAAGAACAACTTCCATCAAACTCTAATATCCAAACATCATTAGGATCTTTAGGTGAGACTTTGGGGAGTTGGATTTCTTCTGGAGACATAATCATGTAGTTGCCATGCCCCATATCCTCATAGAGTATTTGTGCTTTGGGATCATCAATTTTTTGTACAATATACTCAGACTGCTTCTCAGGCAGTAGCTTCTTCATTTTCCCATTAACAGGTATGAGGGCATGTGACCAATCCATTTGAATTTCTCCACCCACATCCTTACAGAAGTTTCTGCTTAGCAACATCCCATATGAAGGAGGAATGTCTGCTACTAGAATAGTAGCCAAAACTTTCTTCTCTGGCAAAGTGGCAAAAGCCACTTGTGCATCCTTAATCCTTCCGACCAAGGGCACTTCCTTACTCTCCATGGAATAACAAGATCCGTAAGTGCGTGTGAGAGTCAAGCCTAAGGCATGAGCTACTTTGGCAGGCATTACATTGTCTGATGCTCCTGAGTCTATGACGCAATTACTGAGCCTATGGCCAACTATAAGGAGTGTTACATAGAATGGTTTGATTTTGTCATTGGGTGAGGTGACAGCGGCTACCAGATTAGGCTATGGTGCAGAAGGAGTGGGTAAAAGGCCTTTAGAGGTAGTTTTAGAATGGGAATTGACAAAGTGAATCATTTTAGCAAAATCCTTGGGATGGGTTTGATAATATTCAGCCTCTGAGATTTGAACCTTAGTCTTTTTTAGGTGATCAATAATATCGAAAGACCCAGAAGTGGATGGGTTATCATCACTTGAGATCCTAGTTTTATCAATTTTAGGGGAAAAAGAAGTAACTTTAGTAGCAGGATTGACAGGACTCACCTTTGGTGTAGATGAAATGGGGATCGAGATCCTCTTTTTATAATTACAGGGATAGTTGTCAGCTGCTCCTTAGATTTCTTGGTGGGCTGCATCACTTTCTCCCTCTGATTTGTCTACTTTCGAGTCATGACAAATGTATGATTCATTATTCATGTCTGCATACTACTTTTCATAATCATCCCCTTCATCAATGCCTTCAGTGGTGAAGAAATTAACTCGAGATCCCTCAAGTTCATCTGTTTCATCATCAACCTCTTCAACAAATTCCTCACAATCTTCATTAACCTCCTCATCCTCTGGTTCCTCAACTTCACAGGTTGCATTGACAGGAACTTTACTAGGAGGTCCTTTAAGTGCTAGCCTTGTTTGAGAAGCGGGAAAATGATTTCGGTTTAAAATTCCTCCTTGGAATGTCTGCATAGGGAGTATCTTTGAGCCAATTGTTTCTTAATGGGGATTAGATCATTTGTAAGTTTTTGTACCAATGGATCAGTATTAGGTCTAGGAGTGGAAGAGGAGGAAGAAGTAGACTTAGATTTAGAAGGGTCTCTCCTCAAATTCCCTGACATGATTAAATCATCTTCAACACTAACAGCAAGAGTTTGATCCTCGGCCAATGTTGCGAGATTAGCCCTTCTTAGTGCATAACTAACTTCAGGCAATTGGGCATTTAGGAAGAAGCATTTTTGAATTTGATCTACAGGTTGAGTATTTGGTGGAATTTTGTTAATCAACCTGTTGAATCGAGCCACAAATTCTCTCATGGGCTCTTGTGATTCCTTATTTATTTGAGAAATTTGGGCTAGCAAAGCATGCATGTCTTCCGCCAGTTTGAAATGGTTTTCAAACCTAGTTCTCATTATGTTCCAGCTAGTGATAGCTCCAGCCGGAAGGTGATAGAACCAATCAGCAGCATTATCTTGTAAAGTCTCAACAAAAATCCTTACAGAGACATCTTCATGTTCAACTCCCAGAACTCCACATGCAACTATGAAGGCTGCGATGTGTTCATCAGGATGTACTTTACCATCACCTTTGAATTTAGGAAAGTTCTTCCGGTTACCTCTGGGTAACTCATGCAAAGGCTAAGGAAGGGCAAGAGGCCCAACACGATGGCCTCGGGCAATGGTACCACCATTCTTGGAAAAATGGCTTGAAGTGGAACTGAAACACCAGCAAGAATCAGAGCTCGAAGATTAGGACTGATTTGTTCTGAAGGAATATCACCCGTAGGGATTCTATCTTTGACAGGAGGAGTGCTTATCGAACGAGACTTTCTATTTCTCCTTGTTGAAGGGAGAGGAAAACCCTACTATTCCAAAAGTTGAAACTGAGAATCTTCAATACCAAGGGCCCTTCTCCCTCGAGTAAAACGTGGAGTCGCGGATCAAAGATGATCAATAAATGATTATAGAACTGGAATATGATTCCCCAGCGTAGTCACCAAAAATTATTTGTTGTCAAAAAGGACTTCAAGAAGAGCAACAGTTAGGGGACAAGAAGTCCCTCCTCTTTAATGGGAGAGGTTCCCTTATTCAGAAACAAACTTATTTACACATATACAAAGCATGATTTTACCATGGAACTTGGATATTATGAAAGTGTTTTCTATAAGGATTATCAATCACAAAAGGACTGAGGAATGAAAATGTGAGAATGAGTAGAAAGGCACCATTTAGAATTATAGATGACAGAGTAATTCCTTATGCATGTGAGGGTATAGCGAATTGGAATAAGATCATTTGTATCACATTAATAAGATGAAATTTGAAAAGACACAAAGTTCTGTAAATAACATCTGCAAGAATACAAAGCTTCTCAGCATAATACAGACAAATGATCTAACAAGATTAAATGAATAGCTTAGGAATAAAGGAAACCAGATAGACAAAGAATGAAAAATCCTTCTGTATTGATTTCTTTAAGATTTATTTACACTTTCAGAAATAAGCCAAGTTCTTCCTTTTTCAAAATGGTGAGGAGAGGCCATTATATAGTTTACAAATTAGTTACTCCCGGTAACTACTTCTTTTAACTAATGATTAGTTAAAGGGCTGCAAATCGCAATACCCCAACTAAATACAATAAATTCATGATGAAGAAGAGAAGGAGGAGAAGAATCAGGAGAAGAAGACAAGCGTTCAAGATTGGGAGGGACCCACTGATTTAAGGATCCGTTGTCTGAATCTCTTCAACGCCTCGGCTATGTCTCTGCCACGTGGGACTGATGTGTTGGTGGTGGCATCTAACTTGGCAATGAGTTCTCCATGCACGTTCGTTAGTTCACTTGAGTTGGGACTGAAATGAGCTCCGCAAGCGAGTACAGTGTCTGCACATTGTACTGAAATTGGGAAGCCACCGGCGAATGCCAAGCCACTATCATGAATCATCTGTGCCATAGCTGAAGGGTTTGCATCTGTCATCCTTGCCCAAAAATCCCCAAAATCAAGGTGGCGAACTTCACTGTCCCCGATATCGGGAACGACAGACTCGAGTGGTGAAACTTGTTCCTGCCCCTAGAATTTGATCTTCATGTTGATAGTAACTCGGAGAGCAAAGCTGCAAGCTAGACTTGGGATGGAATCGTAAGGGAAATGGATACACGCACAAAAATTTTGGTTGCAAAGGTTCGAGCAATAGATAACATGAAAGCAGTGTGTAAAAATGCATAGGGGGTAGTTCATTTGAAAAGCAAGATATTCGGGTAGAGCGGGAAAAATTAGCACGAATGGCACTTGGTTCATTTGGGACACGAGGGATGCGAAAGTGCAAAGTACGTGGTTTGGCTGATTCGGGTGATGCGGGGAAAAGACGCACAAATGATTTTGGGACATGCGGGATGAAAGTACACAGAATACGATTCGGTCGATTCGGGTGATGCGGGGAAAAGACGCACAAATTCTTTTGGGACATGCGGGATGAAAGTACGTGTAATACGCGATTCGGCCAATTCGGGCAATGCGAGGAAAAGATGCACAAATGCTTTTGGGACATGCGGTATGAAAGTACGTGGAATACACGATTTGGCCGATTCAGACGAAAAGGGAACAACGTGTCTGGTGAACTTTGGGACATTTGGGACAAAAAGTTCTGACGGGCCCGAAAAGAACAGATTTCAAGTAAACCAGCCGATTGGGGAACAGAGAGCCCAAATGAACTTGGGACATGCGGGACAAAAATGTCCGACAGGCCCGAAAAACACACAAAATGACCCAAAAATGCAGATTTTCCCAATTTCTGACTTTTCACATTACCAGGACAACAAAAAAGACACTTAACCTCAAAATTTTAATTTTCAACTTCTTAAAAGCAGGGGAATTTTGAGTGGACAACACAACTTAGATTTCCTTATCTCCTACATTCCTCTCACCTTCTGGATCAATTTTCTATTTCTGGCGGTGCTCTTGGGACCACTTACTTATTTTAGTAAGTGCCAAAATGCCCATTCGATGAATTCTCACCAGTAGTGTATCTCTAATTTCTTCGTCTCCTTTGCAAGATATTTTATTAACGACTTTCCCAAAATAACAGTTCTCTATGTAGAAGACCTGCTATTTTTATAAAGTGGGCTTCCGGAGGTCGGATCGATGTGGAACAAAATTTTCCGATATGGGTTTTTCCCCAATATCGCCCCTCTAAAATTTTAGACCTATCCGCTCAATAGTCTAAGAGATTTTAAAATTTCAATTTTCGACTTGTTAGTGCTTCTAGATATGGAAGCCATTGATAGACCTTGAAAATTATAGGTTTGTTTTTCTCCTTTGTTTGTAAAACAATTATATTTCTGATATGGGTTTTTTTCTTCTGGTGCTTCACATGAAATTTTGCTTCAATCTGACAATCGGTTTGACGGGAAATTCAACTTTTTCTTCGTTGAGTGGAAAGGAGATTTCTTCATTGTGAATGATATATTGCATGAGAGGAGAGTTTGAAGGTATGTTTTTGATGGTCTTGATAGAGGAACAAATAGAAAATAATGGTTCATTGCTTAGTGTAGTATTTTGTAAGATTTACGTAAATCTCCATTTCACGGTAATGGAGATTTTCATTGTTTTCTTCTCTTCGTTCTTTGCTTCTTCTTCCTTGTTTGCTCAAAATTCCTTCTGATACCTGTATGTTTTCATGGAGTGGAGGAAAATAATTCTATGATAGATATGGTTCAAGGTTCAACAATGGTGGAGTGGTGGTAGGAAGTTTCAGAGGAGTTTGGAGGAAGAACTGTGCATGGGAGAGTTAGATATAAGAAGTGGGAAGAAAGTGGTAGTTGGGGATTTTAAAAATATTCAAAAATTATGCACAAAGAGGGTTGGGAAAATTTTCAAGGTTTTATGTCCCTGAAATTTGAGGAATTAAGGGCCATCAAAGTCGATGGTGAGCAATATGGCGACACGTGGTGGCGATCCAACGGTAGGGAGTGAAAGCTAGAAAATCAGCTATAAAGCACCGAGGCATTGGAAGCCGATCACATGGGTGACCAGAAGTTTCTCTTAGAGGGATAGGTGCATTTTTCAAGGTTTTATGTCCCTGACATGTGAGGGACATGTGGGACATCAAATTCCATAGCATTCCCGGAGGCCGACACGTGGCGTAGATCCGACGACAGGGGAATTTGAGTTCCCAATTGCACCAGGGAATGAACTTACAATCCTTAAGGTCACATGAGGTTTCAAAGGTCATATGGGGGCTGGGAATTTTTTAGGTTTAATGTCCTGAAATTGAGGGATGTCAGGGACAAAATATTCCACTAGGCTCCTGGAGATGACACTTGTCCTCCCAAAATCTGGGTAACTCGGAACTTGCTCTAAGAGGACAACTTGAGATGATGATAACTTGAGCTCCTGATGGAATTTTTTGGTGAAATGTTATATGATCCTAAATGTAAATGGAATTTTGAATCTATTGGTGGGGTTATTATGTGTTATTTATTCCATTTGATCCTTGAAAAATCAAACTTTTGATTTGGTACTCCACCTATGCATGAGAAAAAATTCTTGCAAACCTAATGTGCCAAAACAATGTGAAAAAAATGATTTCACAATCTTGTAGGGACTGGAATTATATTTATGAATATGTTTCATTTTTCTCCTAACTCCATTCGGAGCTCCCAGAATCACCTTCGAAGTTCAATAGTTGTTTTGGCGCCTGCACGGCTAGGCCTATAAACCCTAATTTTGGTGAAACTGCCCCAACTTCTCCAAGTCCTTCTAGAATATTCCTAAATCACTTCCATGATTTCCCAAGGCCTTTGAATTTCCTCCATGTCTATTTTGGATTTTATGCTCCACTCCATGGGGTTTCTCCAGTCCTAGGAAGGCCAGTGATAGCCCTTCCCACAACCGTCGTCAAGCTTGTAGCTTTTAATGAACTCATAAAATCACATAGGGGGAATGAATGGACTTTCCTAAATCACCTAGGGGGATGAGATAACATCAATCGGGAGGTCACAGGATTGACTGGGTGGACTTGGTGTGCCTGGGAATGATAGGACATGAAAATTTTAGCACATGGGTATAATTGTGATGCTCAAAATTATCAATTTCCCTATTGCAAAATTACATGAAAACAATTTTATAGCATGCAAATGATAGACAAATTCTTCACTTAGTGATTATATAATTCTTCTCTATGGGTGTCAAATTCCTTCTTACAAAGAAAATGGGATGATCCATAATTATTTCTTCTAGTTACATCAACACTGCGCCATATTCCATTCTAGAAGCATCAACATGAACACGAAAGGGTTTATCCCACAAAGAAAAGCATAAAATAGGTGCAGTAGTAAGACTTTCCTTTAGTGTTTCAAATTCCTATTATTGTGCATCACCCCAATATAATTTCCCTTTAGCCTTCAATAGTTCTTCTAAGGGAGCAGAAATATTTGCATAGCTCTTTATAAATTTCTTGTCATACCCTTTATGTCCTAAGAATATGTGCACTTCATTTTGATTGGTAGGTTATTCTAAACCTAAGATTACAACTATCTTGGCTAGGAATACCAATAATCCTTCCTTGCATATGATGTTCTCAAGTAAAGTGCCAAAAAGTGTATAAAAAAGCACTTGTTAATGTTAAGAGAGATTCTCAACTACCCGCACCTATAAAACATGAGTCTTATATTGTCACAATGATCCTTGACTAAACCATATCTTGTCCAGTCATCCGGATATACCTGCAAATACTTATGATTAAAATCTTGAAAGTCCTATACAAGAATGTGCAATATCTTTGTAGGCGCATCTTTCATCGAAAGGGCATAACTTTATATGAAAAACTACCCTAATTAGTGGTAAAAGTTGTCTTTTCCTAATCATCCTTAAGTAATGCATACTTGATGATAACTTGAAAATCCATCTATAAAATGGTATATTTTGTGACCAACAAATCCCTCAAGGATACCTTCTGTGAATGGGGTGGGAAAAGGATAAATAAAACATGAAGCATTCAATTCACTATACTCAACAAAAATCCTTATCCTCCCATATTTATTAATGCTTATGACCATGGGGCTAATCCATTCATATTAGTAAATAGGCTCAATGATTCCAGACTTGAGCATTTTGTTAATTTCTTCCTTCACCTTCATGTGCAAATTATAATTCATTCTATGAGGTATCTTCGTAATCGATCACACACCTTCCTTAAGCTTTATTTTCATCTCATATAAAGAATGGTGTACTCCATTTAACTCATGATAGCCTCACGGAAATAAGTCCTAAAAGTCACAAAGAGTTTAAAAGTTTTAGCCACTTCTTCTCCGACTAGGTAATCACCTATAATGGCCTCCTTCGGATCTCACTCTATTCCAATGTGTTGGTGAGAAAATTTTTCAGGTGGAAAAATTTGTGGGTTTCTTGCTAATGCTCTGGGAATAAAATTCCCTCTACTTAAATGGTGAAAATTATGTGTTTTCATGTGCATGAAAAGGTGGATTTTCCTAGTGGCTTTATGATCGGGGATCCAACAGGGGCACTCCACTGAACCTGCGGTAAAGCTATCAATTTTTTTCTAGATAATACTTTGTCTATAAAGTGGGAAAAGGGAGTGAGAATGAAAGATAGGAGAACTAATGTTGTGGGTATAAGCTCATATTCCCACGCACACTAGTTAGAAATTTAAACACATGCATCCATGAGAAGAAAAAACAAAAAATTCCATGCTACTGGATAGAGGAAACAATGCATACAAATATGCACACATTCATATGCCTTGGAAAAAAAAAAATTATTCCTTCATTTGCATTTAAATTGAAGTTGTTCATAGTATGAGAATGGAGTAAAATAGTGAGAGGGAAAATACAAGAAAAATGGCCATCTCATTTTTTCTTTTTAAGCAAATGCACTCTTAAGTTTACAAAATTGATCACCAACCCCTTTGAAAAGAGAAGGCCTTTACAATTTTTATAATAAGAGATGAATCTTCATCTACCCCCAATGCCTTTTCATATGCCTTATTACAACTTATGAATTTTACATCCTCGAAAAGGATTCAGGTCCCCTTTTATGACTTAAGGTTGACTTATTGCATAAAAAATAAAATAAAGTAATTTTAAATTAATTAAAGGAATTATGAAAAAGTGCAACCCAAAAAAATTAGAATGAGGAGAGAGAAAGTGGGGAAGAGAATATAGAGAAAGAGGAGAGATAGAAATTAGGAGTGCCAATGAAGAACACCGCCTCTAATGAAGTCTGTAAATCCTTGTCAGATGATCCGATGAAGCACTCCACTATAGTGAACTATGAATCCTTGAACATCTTGAACCATGATAATTTTTTTTTGATGATGTGCAGCTAACAAAGGGTGTATTTAGAAACATTTCCAAATGAATCCTTTTGTGATCACAAGATTTTATCATGAAGATTCCCCAAAAGAGATTGAAGCTTGAAACTGACCTTGCCATGAATCTTTGCAATACTACCATGTTCCACTGACAAAGATGGATCATAGGATGATATACTTTTAGATTTCAGAACTGATGAATACACCATTGATAAAATAAAATATTACTCATTCTGATACACTATCATTCCTCTGCGCAGTATTTATTCGGAAAAATGAAACCATAACAACCCAAAGAACTGAATTTCATGCTTCTTTGGACACCTTACTACACTGAAAAAGGATAACTTACTATTTTTAGTAAGTGTTATATTTCACCCTTCGTGACCCCAATCGGTGAAGTTGGCTTTCTCAATTTCCCTATATATACTCGATCCTCGATGACTTACTATTTTTAGTAAGTGGGCATTTTCACCATTTTCAGAATTTCTCGACCATCGATCTTCCGATTATCTCTTATTCAGTACCATCTTTTCCGTGCTTCGCTTCGGAGATGGCTTACCAAAAATAGCCAGTACCTATGTAGGAAGGCTTACTATTTTTGGAAAGTGGGTTTCTGGGCATCGGTTTGCAATGAAACAAATTTTCCCAATATGGGTTTTTTCTCTACAATGCTCCTCTAAAATTTCATGTCAACCTGAGCTCTGGAAATGGAGATTTTAAAATTTAAATTTTTTGGTGGGAAACTAGGATTTCTTTGCTTGCAAAAAATATGGGGTGTGTTTGAAAAATATTCCACTTGGATTCTAATGGCCTCTGAAAATGTGGATGATCACAAAAAATCCCATGTCAATATGTGTACCGTTATTCAAGTTACAAAGTTTCTCCACTTTAGGACCAACATAGTCATTTCAATGAAGATCAAGCTTGAAGCCTTAAAAAATCCATGTTATTTATTTTTAATCCTCATCGATCATTGAAAAATGATAGCAATGGTCTAATATTCTAATTCTTCTTAAAATTATTCCAAAAATGGCATTATTCCTTGGAATCACCGAGTGTTCCCGCTCAAAATGAACTCACCTATGAAGCACACATGGTTTTCTAAAAAGTTTGAATGTTTCATCATGTAGATGATCTTCTCAGGTTTCCGATGAGTATTTTTTTTCCTTCTAAATCCTTACATAGATCTTGCAATCGTCCCACGAAGATCATGTACCTATTTTGACTATCTTCTCCTCACATGGGCTGAACACGAGGCTGAGATATAGCAAGGATCAACACATAGACACAAACACAAGAAAGGAAACAAAAACACACCTGGAAAGGAAAATACACACACAACGAAAAGGGAAACACACCTAAAAATCACCTATGGTACAAGGTGGGGAAAACTCACTTTCATTGAAGCATTTTTTTTTGTAGGGTTACCCCAAAGAGTTACTACAAAATGTCAATGTCTTGTGAAGCCATTGACTGTTCAAGGAAGTAGCCTCCTTTCCTCAAATTCCTATGAAATCCAGGTGCTTTCATGATTGTCTGTGTACTTCGTAGGAGTGAGCCTACATGATATTTTTGGTTCTCAGGCCTTTGCCTAGAAATTCCCTTGCCTTTACGTTCTTTGAGATCATTTCTAGAGTGTTGAACGCCTTCCATGTTTATCCATAACACCAATATTTCTTTGAACATTTCATCATATTTCCAGGGATGATATTTGTTCAATTTATTTAAATCTTCTGATCTCTTTTCATTACCATATTCATTCTCTATATTTGTAGAAAGTTCCAAAGTGATGTGATCAAGTTGATTTTGAACATATTCCTAATGCTCTTGCCATGGACAACTCTCTTCCACATGAGTTGGCTCAATATTTTCCCTATCATCTCCCACCATGACAAAAGTTTTCCTTTAAAATTAGAAATGGTTGAAGAGGATACAAGACTTTTCTTCTTTTACATTCATGAACTTCCTCATGCAATGTGGGAGAAATAGACATGTTTCTACTTTCATGATCGCCACTGAGGAAATCATCTAGCCTATCTAACTGCTCCATCTCCACATTGAACATTGGTGTATTGAAACAAAGAGCACTCATTGATTCACACTTGTCTTGTATCTCTACGGCTCGAGTCAAGAGTTCAAGGCTAAGCTGAGGATTTTCAATTTCTTTTACAACTTTCAAAATATCTTACACAAATGGATATTCCAAATTCATTATAGATTCATCATCATTTTCAAAATAATTTATATATTGTGACTCATAGAAGTGGTAAAAAATATGATCCATACCTTGTCATTATTCATTCGAAGAAAATCCGTTTGCTTCTTCTATGATTTGTGTTCCTGAGGCTCTCCTTCATGTAGGCATGGCTAATTCTCACTTATGAACCCTTCTAATATGGAGAAGAGGTACATGATTTTATGAAATGGAACACCTTCGATCCCAAAATCCATATCATTCTTGTTCACCTCCATATGTTCATCCATGATTGAATCGGGAAGAGAATTTGATTCCTCAACTGTCTCTACTTCTTCACATATCTCCATCCTATCATTAATTGAAAAATCAAATTCTAAAAAGTGGTTACTCATGAACACCCTGAAATCATCATTTTGTATTCCTTCATCATTAGTGATGTCTTCAGAATGCATCAAATCATCCATTATGCAACTAGAATTTTCCTCTATTGAATATGTTACTCCTCCGATGAATTATTTTTCATGCTAGAATGAATTGATGAATGATGATTCCATCTCCATGTATTTCTTAGTAAGGAAGGAAAAATTTTCATCTCTCTCTGATGTAAGGAAATAGTTTTCTATCCCACTACCTTGAAACAAAATGTTCGCATGGATCATCTAATTTTTGTACTGTGTATTTCATCTTACACATCGACATCAACTTCTTCATCTCCCCTTTCACAGGTATTACAGAGGACAATTCCATATTGATTTCACTACCTAAATCCATGCAGAAGCTTCTACTTAAGGGCAATTCCAAAAAATTTGGAATGTCACTACTAAAATAGTGAGAAACAATTTCTTCTTAGGAATTTGACCAAAGCTACTTAAGCATCCTTTATCCTTCCCAACAACAACACTTCTTTGGATTCTATAGAATAGAAAGAGTTGTTCACATGGTTTAAGGTAAATCCTAAGGAATTCATGAATTTTATGGGCATCACATTGTCAGAGGCTCCAGAATATATGATGTAATTATTGAGTTGGTATCCTTTGACTAAGAGAAATAGGTAGAAGGGTTCTACCTTGTTGATTTTAGAGACACTAAGGGATAACATGTATTGTGAAGGTGGCATGGAGGGTGGGGGAGTAGGCCTTTAGAATTTGAGATTGAAACTTTAGCACCACCACATGGGACTAAATTGACCAACCTATCAAATTGAGAAGGTTGTGTTTGTAAGTACTCTAGTTCTGTGATCGGAACCTTGGTCTTTCTTGTGTGTTCCACATAATCAAATAGGGTCATGGTGGGTGAAGTTGAAGTTCTAGGGGCGGAGGAAGTTTTTACATGGTGGAGGTGTTGTTTCTTTGGGAGTTGGATTTTCTTTTATAGGTGTGGTAACTAGCTTAGAAGAAGATGGGGAAGTGGGTTTTTGTGGTACTTTAGATGCTTTTACAAGAGTAGTATTTGAAGAAGAATTATCCTTGGAAACTTTAGAACTAGGAGAAGGACTAGAAGACTTACTTGGTGTGGTGGTTGGCTTGTTGCTAACTTAAATGGGTCCTGTTTTTCCTTAGCAAAATCCATTGAAGGTAATAGTGGTGATCCTCTCCGACAATCTTATTTTGCATAAATTCCTCCATGGTGTATTCTTTCTTTCTATTTTCATTTTCCTAGGATCTCGAGGCTCCTTTCTTGGACTGTGTGATGAGTGAAAACCAAACATGATAAACTTGGGACTTATTCATCATCGTCATCCTCATCTACCTTAACATATTCAATAATGAACTTTTGCATTTCACTTTCAAGTTCCTCGATTTCAAGATATCTCTTATCATTACTACATCTTCTTATTTGGGTTCTTCTATTTTTGCTTCCTCCTTTGGTTCTTTAACATCACATACAATGTTGATCGGTGGTGTTTCTAGATAAATCCTAGTGGGAGGTGGGGTGATTCTTGCTCGGTTCGGAGGATTAGGATTTCTTGGAGCACTCCACATAGTGATTTGGGACATTTCTTTCTTCATGGAAACCAAAGTTGGGGTTAGCACAAGGTTGTACATATAATATATCGATCTAATCATACCTACAAAATAAAAAAATATTCTACTAGAATAAATATAAAAAAAAGAGACATAAATCAACACTAGATTTAACGTGGTTCACCGAGTGTAGGCTACATCCACAAAGAAATAAGCCAATATATTTTACAAAGCTTCCTGAAGATTTAAAATTGAAGATCTACAATCTTCCACACCTCTCAGATGTACAATACTTTCTTTCTCTCAAGCTTCTCCTTCTGCTCCAAGAATTATCTCTCTCATAATTATTTTCACAATAATCATTAACTCTCATAATCCTTACTTCTAAACCCTATATTTCATGTTTATTTAGGCATATACAAACTTAGGGAACTTATCCATGCAATTAAAATCAATAGATCTGATTTAATACTAAATTTAGATCTAATTCCCGTGAGTTAAATAAAACACCCACACACAGGTAATTGATGTTGGTTAGCCCTAACTGATGTCGGTTCCTACTTGCTTGACCGATCTTTGGTTCCTTCATAATCGATGCCGCATTACTATGTTTTCCGCAAGTTTAATATAACATGCTAATATGAAGTAATTGAGCTCAACAACTCAACAATCTCCCACTTGGAGGTAAATTACTGCATTATACATGTACAATGTCATTCTTGGATCCTTTCCTTAGATTTGTTTCTTCCTCTTCAAGTATCAAAATTGAAGACCAACAAAAGTGGAGTGTAGCTTTAAATTTTGTTTTGCTAATGGCTTTGTTAGCATATTTGCAGGGTTTTAAATCATACAAAACTTCTTGAGTTTCGATGCCCATCCTCCAATACCTATCGTATGAAGTGATATATCACTTGAATGTGTTTCGTTCTAGAATGAAATGCTTAGTTCTTTTCCAAATGAATTTTACTCTGAATGTCACTGAACAATTTTCAATCATCTTGCTCCTTTCCCAACTCTTTTATGAACCTTCTCATCCATATCATCTCTTTGTTAACCTCTCGTAGTTGTAACATACTTTTGCCTCTATAATAGAAAAAGTCACAACCTTTTGAAATCTTAGAATCAAGCTAAATTTCGTCCCACCTACTATGAAAATATACCCAGTGAGTCCTTCCACCATCAAGATATCCAGCCATATCCGAATCAACATAGCCAGATAAAGAAATATCTAAACCTCCATAACATAATTACATGCTATATGTTCCTCTCAAATACCCGAGTATCCATTGGATTGCTTTACAATGATCTTTACTTGGATTGGCCATAAATATACTCACAACTCCCATTGCTCACATGTAATGTATGGTCTAGTACAAACCATAGCATACATGAGACTCCCAACTACGAAGCATATGGAATTCATGTCATGTATTTTACATCCTCATGTGATGAAGGAAATTGATCTTTTCTCAATTTGAAGTTTCCTACAATAGGTGTACTTACAAGTCTTGAATCTTGTATGTTAAACCTTTCCAACACATTATTGATAGAAGCCTCTTGAGATAAATAAAATTTTGTGTTCTTCCTTTCTCTGTGTATTTCCATGCTAAGGATTCTTTTTGTAGCTCCTAAATCCTTCATATAAAATGTGTGAGCTAGATTTCCCTTAATCTCACCAATGTCCTACATACTAGATCCCGTAATAAGCATATCATCCACATAAAGCAACAAAAAATATAGCTCCCATTTTCAATCTTCTTGAAATAAACAAAATGGTCAGATTCACATCTCAAGTAACCATGCTCATGCATGAAACTATCAAACCTCATGTACCATTACCTTGGAGCTTACTTGAGCCCATATAGACTCTATTAGTGTGAAATAAAAAACACCCCCAAATGAGTTCTATAGGTATTCTTTTCTAAGGTAGAGTCATTTGGTGTGATTGCATAACATTGAACTTTTCCCAAGGTGTGGGACCTTGCGCAAATGGAAAAGCTCTCCATTAAAGGATGGTTCATTATCCCTCTATTTAGGTGCATATGTAAGGATTTGCAGAGGATATATCTCTATACCTAATCTAAAACTTTTGAAGGAGATAGAGATAAAAGAGTATAAGAAATAAAAAATGACTAAACTACTAGGTGAAGCACCAAAGGAATGATGAAAACTTATTTTGCTAATAGACACAAACCAACAAAATGCATACAATAAATAAACACAGATAGCCATATATGTAATGGGAGACTAGATGAAAGCAAAAGAGACAAGAAAGGATCTAAAATCGATCACAGACGTGTTTTATTGCTCTGTAGATTGATATAGTCCATTACAAAGTAACCAAGAGGTAGAAACGTAATGTAATTTTGATAGAAGGCTTAAACCCACAGATCCCTTTGCTAGAAGGAGAAGGGAGCCTAAAAATAACGAATGTCCAACCCTTTACAATGAATCATGCCCCCATATTTATAGATTCAACTCTGAAAGAAGAAAGAGAGAGAGAAGTGGGAAAAGTAGGTTGAAACTCAACCACCGCTGTTAATGCTTCTAATAAAATCTCTCCCCAAATCCATCTTTACTACATCAATCCTTGGTTTGACACCTTGAAGGAAGAGGAAACAACAAAACAAATCAAATCTAATCTGGTTATTGAGGCAAGAAGATCCTGCATTGAAATCTCGAAGACGTTTCCTCCATTTTTCTTCACCTAACCTCCTCAAAATTAAAGTTTCAGACCTCCATGGCATGGTTGAGGTCGAGATATTTCCAACGGCATCATATTTTCTATATTTCGAGCCCTAAGTTGAGACCCTTCGAAGTTTGTATCAGGTCCGTACAGGGAGGCAGAAAACAACTTGAAAAATGGGTCCATTTTTGATATGGGACACGTGACAACTAGATTGGAACAAAAGTTAGGCCTACAGTGTCTGCAATTTATCTTTTCCCTTTCCTTCGATTCCCTATTTTGGCTTTGACTTGGGCCCAAATGCTGAATTTTTCCTTGGGTGGAGTTACGTGCCATTTGGTAACTTTTACCCCTTTTGAGATAACAAGGGGCAAAGAACCAAATTTTTCCCCAATGGTCCACTTTCCCCTAGGACACGCAGCAGTCTGGTGCTCATTTAGAAACCTTTTCTCTATTCACCCCTTGAATCAATGCCATACTGACACTTGGAATTCTCCACTTACACCTTTATACTTAGCCAATTTTGAAGCCTTTTCTATCCACCTTTTGACTTTGTTTCCTCTTATGTGGGATCATGGTTGATCCAATATTTGGCACAGGGGCAAAATATGGATAACAATTTGGTGACTCACAGGGGTATCTTCCTGCTAGATGAAAATACCAATTGCCTTGTCATATCCGTTGGGCATGGAGTTGAGAAAGATGGTCTGGTATTGATTCTTCCTCTGATTCATGAGCCCGACTGCTTGCACTCTCAATTTTCATAAGAAATCTTGAAATGAAGGTTTCTGAGAGTAGAAAATTGTTTTAACCTAGGGTTTCATCTATCTTTCTGAATGGACTGCACAAGAGCAACAAAACAACACCACACTATATACAAAATTTGAAATCATACATGCTCCAAATGGAACATGTAGAGTGTGCAAAGCACTTAGGAGAAAATCAATCTACACTATAGAAAGACAATATGGATAAGAAATTAGAGGAAAGAGAAAACTAAACTAATATGTACAGGTGAGAACTCCCTTTTTAGTAGCAAGTGTGTTTAAGATAGAACCCATTTACTAGAATCTGTAATTGTTCACTCTCCAATGTCGACAATTGGAAAACATTACTACTTTTACATCTTGTGATCATATAGGGCCACTCCAGGATGGTGTCAAATTTGGAATGCCTTCCTGGTTTTTCTCAATCTGCATCTCATTTCAAAACTAGGTCTCCTTCCTAGAAGGTCCTTGATTTTGTCTTCTTGTCAAAGCATTTATTGATTAAAGCCTGATTCTTCTCTATTGCTTGGAGATCATGCTATCTAGTTTCTTCTAATTCTATCAGCTCTGCATACCTAGTCTCCATTAGTCCAAATTCAGACATCTCTAGCTACTTCAAGAGCTCCAATGCTGGAAACTCAAGTGATATAGGAAACACTTCCT
Organism: Taxus wallichiana var. yunnanensis; assembly: GCA_018340775.1. Taxonomy (NCBI): domain Eukaryota; kingdom Viridiplantae; phylum Streptophyta; class Pinopsida; order Cupressales; family Taxaceae; genus Taxus; species Taxus wallichiana. Next base: position 242,116,252 of record CM031234.1, on the reverse strand, counting down.
CTTTCCCATAGATAAGCTTGAATGGAGAGCTTCCTATAGATCTCTTGGGCGTTATTCTATCAGCCCATAAGGCCGTTTTGAGATTTGTGTGCCAGTCCTCTGATTCTCATCAAGAGTTATTTTGATGATCTTTAGCAGGTTTTTGTTTATGGACTTAGCCTAGCCATTACCTTGAGGGTAATAGTCTAATGAAGTACTCAAATAATTCTCATTCTTTATAGCCTATCATGTGATCTTAGAACCTATGGATGCTAATGCATTGTATGATATGATGGTGGCTAACACTCCAAATTTGGTCACTATCCCTTCATAGAAATCTAGGATACTAAACTCATTTGCTTCCTTGAGTGCCACTGACTCGGTCCATTTGGTGAAATAATCTGTTGTTGTCAGGATCCATTTGTGACCTTGGCTTGAGTTTGGATTGATGACTCCAATGAAGTCCAATCCCCATTGCATGAAACATTGGTTGACTGAGATTGGGTGCAATGGAATTGTTGCTAGCCTTTCCTTTCCTTTGAAGAATGCACAATTCTTGAACCTTTTGATCCATCTCATAGCAGCTATTAAACAATCTGGGCCAATAATATCCTACTTTTATGATTTTGAGTCTTTGTTAATCTTGGAGAAAAATGGCCACCATTTGCTTCAACATGGAATTCTTGTAGCACCCTATCCACTTGATTTGTCCTAATGCATCTCAATAGAATTCCATTGATGTCCCTCTTGAATAAGACACCATTAATAAGAACATATGGGATGGCCTTTAGCCTGAAATTCCTTCATTTTACTTTACTCATCCCATGAGGACACAAACATGATCGAAGGAAGTGAACCATATCTTGGGTCCAATAAAGAGTAAGTACATCATCTCTCCCTTCTTCTTGATCATCTTGTAGAACAAAAAAACCTCCTTTTCACTTTTTGTTTCATCTTATTGACCTAAGGCTAGTTGTTCACACAACCCCTTGCCATAAACCAGCTTGGTGACCTTGATCTCAATTTCATATTCCATGACATGAGTGATCTATCCCGCATGATTTTAATTTAGGTCCTTGATGAGAATAAATTCCTTAACTCCCACATGGGAGACCGATAGTTGTATTTTGATGTTTGAAACCAAATGCTTAACCTTCTTCAGTCCTCTGATTACTGCCAAGACCTATTTCTCAATGAAGGAGTACCTTACCTCATAATATTATCATTTCGAACTAATCATTAGGATTGAAAATGGATTCCAAGTGTCACTAAGCCTTTGGGAAGCTTATTTGTATGTAAGTTTGTACTATCTCGATTCCCAAATTGCTGCTCTAGTCTGCTCTGGTTTCCAATTGAGAATTCAACTTCTTCTTGCAAAAGGTTAATGATCTACTGATCATTCTCAAACACCTACTAGCATGTATTATTATCTATCAAGCTTTTTCACAACCACATGGATATGTGGCTGTTATTTTCCTCTTTTCATACTATCAACCACATCAAATGTTGCTCCAACTACTGCAAGTCTATCAAAACTTCATTCTCCTTCCTAGGTATGGACACAATGTTGAAGGCCTCGAAATCCTCCACGAGATCCCATACCCTACTCTTATATTTCTTGAGTAGGTCATTTTTGACAACATTAAGTCCTCTGACTTGATTGGCAACCAACTCATCACCGAATACTTGTAAGTTCTTGATTCCTAGCTTCCTTTCCCAATGAAGACCTTGGACTAAAGCCTCATATTCAACAATGTTATTTGAGCAAGAAAACTAGAATCTGAAGGCTGAATAATATCTCATACCTCTAGGGGACATAATCATGGCTCCTCCTCCATCTCCTTGTCTACTCCTTGAGCCATCAAAGAATAATTTCCATACCTCATTGTCATCCTTGTATTCTGGCTTGATAAGGTTGGGAAGAGGGTGATTTTCTTCATGTAGGCGGTAGAAACCTATATCGATTCTTCCATTTCCCTATAGGGATTAAAAGCATGAATTTTGTTGGCCCAATCATCAAGAGTCAAGTTTGGGATACATCCCACCTTGGTATTTGCTTCAGAAGTGCTTAGGAGGTCCTCTTGATCAAAAGATGAGCAGTTGGCATTGATTGGGCTAGGCACATAGGATTCAATATGATAATAAACAATAGGTTCATATCTGATTGTGGCCTTCTCTCCATACCTTGTCCTAAAGAGCATATGTGACCAATCAACAGATAGGTAGCCTCCAATTTTCGTGGTGAAGTCCCCGGACGACACAAACAAAAATGTGGTGGCAAGTCTATGATTGACACGTTTTGCAAAAAGTCACATTAGGGTATGCATGTAGAGTTAGACTCGGATCCTTGATGATTCCCACGGTAGTCACCAATGCTTTTGTCCAATCTAATTGGACTACTCCTCTAGAGATGACCTCATATTGGAGACCCAAATGATCAGGCTATTTGTTTGGGCATCACGAACTACTATCCCCAAAATCAATCATACAATTGTGCACCAATTTTTCTCCAATAATGAATGAGACATAAAAAGGAGGAGGTCTCGGTTTGTTACCTTGTTGTTCTCCATGGTTTCTCCCTATTTGAACCGCACTAGCAAGCACTCTCTCTCTTTGGTTAAGGGGTGATTTAAACTTGACCAATCACCACCCGCATGACACTGCAATAGATCCCTCTTCCCTGGAATGGCCAATGACTCCCATAGTGAAATTCTCACACTTTTCCTTTTCATCTACTCAATAATAATGAATGACCTATCTTTTTTCTCGCCCTTCCAAGAAACATTTATTTCTTGCACATGGGTTGTTATAATCGATTGCTTCACCGGGTTTGGAAGGTGGTCCGGATTGGTTCAAAGCATGTTGGGAGTTATACTTGGAGCACCAGGACCTTATGGAGTGATGGAAGGTTGAGGGTCACCTAAGTTTAGTGGTTGTCCCCGTCTAATATTTCTCCTTTTGGACAAGTGTGTTTATAGCCACACCTTGAGGAGGGGACTGATTCATCCCACAAAAGTCTTCAGCCTACCAATTGACAAGCATAGTCTCATTTGGGGGGCACCTTGTTGAGCTCCTTGTTGTTGATATTCCTCTTGGCTAGGTTCTTGTGGCACCATACTTGGTTTGCACCATCAAGGCCTAATTTAGAGCACCATTAAAGCATGTTGATTGGTTATGTGGCTGATCACATGGAAAACACCAATCATATTCTTGTGTCATATTGTTTTGTGTTGGGACCAATGCTCTTGATGTTGAAGCTATGTTAGGATCATATGACCTGAAAGGTCTAGTAGCTTGGGGCTGTCCTTGGTTCTAGCTCTGATTCACAGATTCTGAGGTGGTGGACTATTGTGCTGATACTGGGGTCTAGCTTGATATTGAGCTTGGGGCTAGTATGGCCTAGGAACTTTTATCTTGTTGTCTTTTGATGGTCACTAGCTCATTTCCAAAGTTCTAAAGTTGCTTCATTACTTCCTGAACCTCTTTAGAGGTATTAAACGATGAAGTGGAAGCTTCGGATGAGATTTGACTCCTGGGGTGGGTATAGGAGCTAATGTAGGTGATTGGCTAGTATCCGGGCTCCTATCTCAAGGTACGAGGCATGGATGGCCTAGGAGTGCTTTTTCCAGCTTGAATCAAATGGTTCTTAACCCCTATGGAGAGGATATAGGATACAGGTAATGTAGTGCCCCCCATTGACTGAATCATCAGAGAAATATCATAATTTAAAGCCCTAAGAAATTATAAGAAGGCACCTTCATTGGTGGGCTTTACTACTGTTGGAATCCTATTCCAGGTCCACTAGAATCTGAGGTTGAATTCTGTCAGCTGCTCGTTTAGGGCTCTCTTGATTGTTGTTAGTTACTCCAACAAAGAAAAGTTATTACCTTTTTCCCCAAATTGATTGTGAAGAGCCATGCAAAGATGGTTCCAGTTCTAGATAGAGCCTACTTCAAGACTCTGAACCATTGTGAAGCTTTCCCTTTGAATGAAGAGGTGAGCAACTTGACTGTAATGTCCATCTCATGGATCTCATGGATTGTACAGACATTTGCAATATCTTGGACATGGTCACCAGGAGAAGTTTGATTTTCTCCAATGAAATATGGGATGCTATTTAATTTTGCAATCGAAATGGGGTTTTGTGCATTCAAGGTGAGTGGACTACTACTGGTGAAGTTGACATATGGATTTGGTTGTGCCATTCTGATTGGCCTAAGAATCCTTATAGACTAAAAGAAAGGCCTTGCAAGTGGAGGTGTTGACAAGGTTATGCTTGGTGGAGATGGAGACCTCTGAACTCTTCTTCCTCTCCTTTCTCTACCTAGGGATAGACACAAGTATTCAAATATACCTTCTTTCCTTGCTCTAGACCAAGTTTTTCTCATTAATCTCCCAAGCTTGGGCTATTGAAACTAGTAGATTTGTTTCTTTTGGAGTCGCTAGATGTACAATTTTAAGGCTTCTTAAAAGCCATAATCACAAGTGTACATCAATCCCTAATGTAATAAGATGGAGACTTCTTGGTCCCATTGGGTGTGCCAAAACTATTAGTGCAAAATTAGAGCACCCCCAAATGAGTTCTACATGTCTGCTTTTCTAAGGTAGAGTCATTTGGTGTGATTGCATAACATTGAACTTTTCCCAAGGTATGGGACCTTGCAAAAATGGAAAATCTCTCCAGATTAAAGGCTAGTTCCTTATCCCTCTGTTTAGGTGCATATGTAAGGATTTGCAGAGGATCTATCTCTATACCTAATCTAAAAATTACCAAGGAGACATGGATAAAAGAGTATAAGAAATAAGAAATGACTAAACTACTAGGTGATGCACCAAAGGAATGATGAACACTTATTTTGCTAATAGACACAAACCAACACAATGCATACAATAAACAAGTATAGATAGTCAGATATGTAATGAGAGACTAGATGAAAGCAAAAGAGATAAGAAAGGGTCTAAAATCAATCAAAAACATGTTTTATTACTCACGTAGATTGATACAGTCCATTACAAAGTAACCAGGAGGCAAAACGTAATGCTTTTTTGATAGAAGGCCTGAATCCCACAGATCCCTTTGCTAGAAGGAGAAGGGAGCCTGCAAAACAAGGTATGTCCAACCCTTTATAATGAATACCACCCCCATATTTATAGATTAAACCTCAAAGAAGAAAGAGAGAGAAGTGGGAAAAGCAGGTTGAAACTCAACCACTACTATTAATGCTTCTGATAAAATCTCCCCCAAATCCATCTTTACTACATCAATCCTTGGTTCAACACCTTGAAGGAAGAGGAAATAGTGAAACAGATCAAATCTGATCTAGTTGTTGAGGCAAGAAGATCCCACATTGAAATCCTAAAGACATTTCCTCCATTTTTCTTCACCTAACCTCCTCAAAATTAAAGTTTCAAACCTCCATGGCATGGGTGAGGCCGAGATCTTTTAGATGGCATCGATTTGTAATATTTCGATCCCTGAGTCGAAAGATATGCCCTGTCAAAGTTTGTATCGGGTCCATACAAGAGGGTGGGAAAACAACTTGAAAAATGGGTCCCCTTTTGATATGGGACACATGGCGCTAGATTGGAAAAAATCAGGCTGCGAGGTCCATAATTTATCTTTTTCCCTTTCTTCGATTCCCTGTTTTTGGCTTTGACTCGAGCTAAATGCTGAATTTTTCCTTGGCTAGAGTTGTGGGCCATTTTATAAATTTTACCCCTTTTGAGATAATAAGGGGCAAAGAACCAAATTTTTCCCCGATGATCTCGCTTTCCCCTAGGACATGCAACAATTTGGCGTTTGTTTAGAAACATTTTCTCTATTCACTCCTTGAATCAGCACCATACCGATACTTGGCATTGTTTGCTTACACCTTTATACTTAGCCAATTTTGAAGTCTTTTTCTATCTACCTTTTGACTATGGATCCTCTTATGCGGGATTTTGGTTGATCCAATATTTGGCATGGGGGTGAAATATGGATAATGTGACTCTTTTCAACCTACACACTAAATTCTCCTTACCCTTGACTTTATACCCAAGTGATTGTTACATATAAATCTCTTCATCCAAATCACCATGAAGGAAAGCCATCTTCACATCTAGTTTCTCTAAATACAAATCATCTACTATAACTATACTCAATATAGTACGTATGGAAGTCATTTTAACAATAGGAGAAAATATTTCACCAAAGTCAATACCTACTTTCTATGTAAATCCCTTTACTACAAGCCTTTCCTTGTACCTTTTCTATCCACCCTCTTCTTCCTTGATCTGTAAACCATTTGTTCTACAATGTCCTCTTACTGCTAGAAACTTAACCAAATTTCATGTCTCGGTTATGTTCTAAGGAATCCATCTCCTCATCCATGCCATGCTCTCATTGTATGCGAGTCTTATCCTACATTGCTTCTTCAAAATTTCTATTTTACCAATATTAGTCAATAATAAATAAGATAGAGAAGGTGTAAATCTTTCTGGAGGTTTACTTACCCTTTGTGACCTTCTCAAAGAAGTTTGGAGTACTAGAGACTCATTCTAGACCTCCGGAAATTTGTTTTCCAATTCGATAGTGATCGATACCGGTCACCAGTAATCGACGGTTCTACTAACCAATTCTGGTTTGGCTCTTCTATAATTGATACCAGTTCAGCTAATGGATTTCAGCCGTGGATCAACCGACACTTTGGTTATTATGTAAACTTTGTAGGTATGATTTCTGAATCTAAGAGTTCATTTTGATTCACAAACTTCTCAATCGGTTCATCATTGGGTACCAAAATTTGATCCTTGTATATTCTCTTTTCATTCCACTAAATGTCGTGACTCCTAATAATTTTAGAATTCTCTAAATCCCAAAAACAAAATCCAAAATCACAAGATCCATAACTAATGAAAGTGAATCTCTTGGATTTTGCATTCAACTTTTTCCTATTTTCCTTATCAATATGCACAAAATACTCTCAACCAAAAACTTTAAGAAAAGAAATATCTACCTCTTTTATGGTCCAAGCTTCCTTTGGTATTCCTCCATCTAGTGAACTTGAGGCCCATAGTTAATCAAATGAACCACTGTGTATCAACCGCTTCTACCAAAAATTGAAAGGGCAATCAAGCATGTATCCTCATACTTCTAGCACCTTCTATGATTATCTTGTTCATTATTTCTATAACATAATTATCTTGTGGTGTTCTTGGAACAATTATTTGTCTACGTATTTCATTCATTGAACAATAATAATTGAAATCCTTACTACAATATTCACCACCATTTTCATATCTAAGGTACTTTAAATTTGAATTTGTGTAATTCTCAATAAGGGCTTTCCATATTTTAAAAGTCTCAAAAACATAGATTTATGTTTAATACAAGAAAACCCATACCTTTCTTATAGCATCATCAATGAAAGTAACATAATATTAGGATCCTCCATGAGAAACTACATGGGATGGTCCCGAAACATTTGAGTGTACAAGATCCAATTTCTTATCCTTCTTAGTAGCCATAACTTTAAGAAATATCACTCTCTTTTATTTTCCAAAGACACAATGCTCACATAAATCAAGATCTAAATCTTTCAAATATGATAACTTACCCTTGGCCTTTGAGATCTGCATTCCTTTTTTACTCATATGGCCCAACTAATTATGCCACATGCATGCATATAAAATTGAATTAGATTACACAGAAAATGAGTCAATAAAATTTGTAGATAAATATAACGTTCCTACCTTCTTACCTCTTGCCACAACAAAATCACCCTTGGTGACTTTCTAAGAGTCTTACGCCAGTGAATGTAACCATGCAACCAACTTCACCTAGTTGCCCTGCAAAAATAATATTCCTCTCGAGGCTTGGCACTTGCCTCGACATATTTCAATACCCATGTATTTTTATTCTATAATTTTAGATGAACTTTCCCTTTACCAAGAATACTACAAGGTTCATCATCACCCAAATAAACATGCCCAAAATACCCCGGACATAATTTCTCGAAATAACCCTTATCGGTTACATGGAAAGAAGCCCCTGAATCTAAAACCCATGATTTTATTCTATTATCCAAAGAACAAATAAGAGCATATTGCATTACCTCTGCTGCAATATTTGCCTCTTTATTTTCCTCTTTACCTTTTTCTGGGTGTTGATTCTCTTTATTATTTGACCAACAATATGTCTTTACATGTCCTTTCTTTCCACATTTCCAATAGGTAATTCTCCTACCTCTGGATTTAGATCTTCCATCCCTTGAATTTGATTTCCCATTATTCTTACTCTTGGATCTCTCATTCGCCTACCTCTTCTTTCTACATTCAAAGCATTCCCAGATGATGATTCCTCTTTACTTTTCTTGTGAATTTCTTCATTCAAGATTATATTAACTACATCATCAAAATTCAAAATATTATTAGCAGATGTTGTATTACTAACAATCATTACCAAGTTATCCCAACTATCAGGAAAAGAACATAAGAATAAGAGTGCTTTCACTTCATCATCAAACAAAATATCAATTGATTTTAACTAATTTACAAAAGATCAAAAATCATTCAAATGAATAGATGCAAATCCACCTTCATGCATCTTAGAACTAAATAGTTTTTTCATCAAATAAAATTTATTTGAAGCACTTTATGTTTTTCATATAAATTATCGGTATATTTCATTAACTCTACCGTAGATGTTGTATATTGAGGAATAGGGGTGGAAGCCTGATAAATTATATTAATCTCAATCAACCATTTACACAAGAGTGAGCTGCAATACTTATAGGTATTGTACAGCTGAATACAAACAAGAAACTAAGTTGCATAGGTGCAACCATATTCCAGATTACATAAGCTTCCAATATTACATCCGGGAAGCACAACAATAATATTGTTAAAACAATATAACAACATCCGTAATGTTTAAATAAAACAAATATGGTTAATAAAACCAAATAACAACATTATTTAATTAATAACATTAATTAAATAATTAATTATATAATGCATAATTAATTAACCTAACATTCCCCCCCTTAATTGTGCATTGTCTCAAGGGATGAGGAGAGGAATTCTTTGAACAACTCGAACTTGTCACGTGCAAGTGACTTCGTGAAGATATTTTCCCGTTGTTCAAATGTTGGGCAAAATTGAAGTTGGATGTTGTGCTTCAACACATGATCACGTATAAAATGAACCTGTACCTCAATGTGATTTGTTCTCTCATGAAAAATTAGATTGCAAAAAAGTTTGAGAACACCTTCATTGTCAACATACATGGTGGTTGGTTTTTCCTATGGTATTCCAAGTCCTTCTAGTATGCAATGTACCCAAATCGCTTCACAGAAAGCTTCTCCTATAAAACAATACTTGGCTTCTATGGAAGAGTGAGAAATGAAGTGTTTTTCTTGGTTCCCCATGATATTGGTCTAGATCCCACAAAGAATACAAATCCAGAAGTGTATTTTCTATCATCAATGTTATTTGCATGATCTGAATCCAAATATCCAGTCAAGAAGAAGTTGTCATTCTTCTTGTATTCTAGACCAAGATCCACTGATCCTTTGAGATATCTCAAGATGCACCTTACTACTTTCTAATGAAAATTTTTTTGGTTCTGCATGAACTGGATAGATAGCTGACTACAAACTTGATATCTAGTTTAGTGTAGGTCAAGTAAATGAGTCTCCTAATCAACTACCGATAGAGAGTAGCACTTACCTCGGGGAGATGGATCTCGAATGAGATAAGCTCGATATGTTCTTCATAGGTGTAGCAATTGGTGTGAAATCCATCATCCTCAATTTATCAAGTGTTGTCTTGGTATATTTCATCCGAGAAAAAAATGTGATTCTCTTTCTTCCATACTTCCAATCCAAGACAATAAGGCATCAACCCGAGATTTGTCATGTCAAACAATTGATTAAGATCTTTATTCGTTGCATCGATCATCCTCACCGAAGTACCAAAGATGGCTAGATTGTCAACATAGAAAAAGACAATCACAATCTCCCCCTTTCTTTTTGAGGTAGAGATTTGGTCATATGGATTTCTAACAAATCCATGTTATACGAGATGCTCATCAATTTTGATGTACCTTGCCCGGGGTGCATGTTTGAGACCATACAGAGATTTCCTGAGTCTATAAACCTTTTCTTCTTGACCAGGTACAACATATCCCTCAAGTTGAGTCGTATAGACTTCTTTTTATAAATATCCATTTAGGAAGGCACTTTATACATCCATCTGATGGACTTTCTAGCCAAATTGTGAAGCTAGAGAAAAGATCATCTTGATCTTAGCTATGGGAGAAAATGTCTCCTTGTAGTCAATGCCATTTTTTTGTGCATACCCCTTTGCTACTAGTCTTGCTTTATACTTGTCCACTGTCCCATCTACTTTGTAATTCATTTTGAATATCCATCTGCATCCAATGGGTTTCTTCCCTGGTGGAAGATCGACAAGGTGCCAAGTATTATTTTTCACCACTAATTGATATTCATAGTCTATGGCATATTTATGATATTTTGACTGTAGGGATTCTTGGACTATAGAGGGCTCATCAGACTCAATAACTCTACTCATCAAAGAAAATTTAACTTCTTCTCTTTCTTTACTACAAGTTTGTGGTCTAGGGGTGGATGTATCTGGTGGAGTATCCATTCTTGCATCTCGTAGTGTGCTAGTACACCACTTGGGCATATGATTAATTGTTCCCATGGGTCATGGTTCTATCATATCAACACCATCATCCCCGTCATCACTTTCATGATTTGTGGGAACATCAACTTCAATTTTACAACCGGTGAAAAATCTACATCTCGGTGAGTCCGGAGGAGGAGACTCTTCTTCCTTCTTCTCAAAAACTCAACATCTCTGTGGTGTAGACTTTTTTTGGTCTTAGGATCCATCAATGTGTACCCAAGAGTCTCTTCACTGTACTCTAATGAAGACGAGATTATGTGATTTCATGTCCAATTTATTTTTGTTCTTCTTGGCTATGTGCATGTTTGCTTTGCACCCAATACTCTAAGGTGTGAAATATATGGTTTCCACTTTGACCATGCTTCTTGTGGTGTTACTCCTTCAAGAGAAATTGTGAGCACGTTGTTTGAAAAATACACTACTATTTGTACCGCTTATGCCTAGAATGTCTTTGTAAGTCTAGAATCATCAATCATGCATCACATCGTTTCCATGATAGTATGATTTCTTCTCTTAAGAACACCATTCTGTTGCATGTGTGTGCGTGGAGGAGGCATTTTTTGACGTAATCCTATGAGTTTATAGGTAGTCTTTGAGCTCATTACTTGGTGAATTCTCCCCTTGATATGAGCGGATAGTTACGATGTGATGATTAGTTTCGTTTCTCAAGTGCTACTTTCAATTTTTTGAAGGTTTCAAAAGATTCACTTTTCTTGCGAAGATTGAAAAAATCCACATTTTCCTTGAATAGTCATCAACACAAAGCATGAAGTACTGAAATCTAGAATGACTTAGTTGCATAGGACCGCAAAGATCGGTATGAACCAAATCAAGCTGACCATAAGCTTGATATGTACTCTTCTAGAATGAAGCTCTGTATTGTTTTCGTACTAGGAAGTGAGGACACTTGTCTATATCCTTCTAAAGAGATGGCAGCCCATGTACCATATTGCGCCGGTGAAGTGTCTCAAGATACTTGAAACTTACATGACCAAGTCTCTAATGCCATAATTGAGCTGAGGTAGAGTTCTTAGCCATAAGTGTTTGATCATCTCTGTGAACAAAATCAAGTTGGAACATGCATCCCACATTGGAGGCTTTTGTAACTATTTTTGAGCCTCGTGATTTATCTTGAATCAAACACATTTTCTTACCGGAATGACTATCAAAGTCAATTTTCAAGTTATGATCTAGGAGTAGATTCTTTATTAACCCAGGACATATAAGACATCGATAGTCTACATGTTATTGAACCAAGGGGTAGAGAAATGTTCCCAATCCCCGAAATGTATATGAAGAATCATCTCCCAATGAAACATGATTTTTGATGGTGTGTCCTCATTGAAGTAAACCAATATCTATGGCTATTCATGTGTTGAGTGGCTCCTGAATCAATGTACCATACATCACTAGATGACATGGATGGTTCACTTGATTGAGCAAAGTGTACAATAAGTCTTCATTATTTGAATGTTCTTATTACTCAACAATATTTCCTTGCTTTGATGGGGTCTTCTTTTCCAGCTTTCCCTTTTTTGCCCATGATTTTGGTTAGAATGTCCCTTGTAAGATTGTTTTTGTGGAGGCATGGAGTTGATATATGAACCTTTTTTGTAATTATTATACCAATAATCTTTTAAGTCATGTCCTCTTTTACAGATTGGACATTGCTTCTTCTCTTGTCTATCCTCTTGATACTGATATTGATTTTGGGACTTTTGATAGGAATTAGGTTTTCCTTTACCTTTTCCTTTCCATTTTTGATGTGAAGAAAGTTCTTGCTCCTCTTCATCATCCTTATTGTGCATTGCTTCCTCTTGTTGCAGTAGGTTTACCAATTTTTCAAAACTAAATGTCGTATCTAACAAGTTTAGTGTTATTACAAAAATACGGTATGAAGAAGGGAGTGCTCTCAGAATAATGGGAATGAGAGCATCATCTTTGACCACTTCTCCTAGGGCTAGAAGTGAAGCCCTCAATTATGCAACTCTTCTTAAGAAAGCTTTGATTTTCTCATTTTGTTTGAACTTTAGTGTGTGTAACTGACTCTGTAAATTCAAAATGACATTCTTGTTTTTGGCCTCATACACCATGCTCAACTTATCCCGTGCTTCTTTGGATGTTGTGGCATAAAAATGTGGGGTTACAAATCATTAGAAACTCCAAACAAGATGATGAGTTTGGATTTTTGATCTGCTCTATCAAACTGTTGATGTTGTGTTATATCAGTAGCTGATCAAGTCATAGTACTAGTCACAATAGGACAAATCTCTTCAAACTCAAGATGTGTCTTGATTTTTGTCTTCCATGCAACATAGTTGTTTCCTCTAAGTAGTTGTGAATCTGGAAGAAAAAAATTGGGGGCATTGGTGCCCATTTTGTAGAAAACATTGATAGGGTTTGGCTCTTATCACTCTAGGTATAAGGTCTCCCAATCTATATACCATCAGTTTGATATATTGAACCTTTCTATATACGTGCCCTTCTGATATACCTAGTGGTATGTGGAAGAATCTCACCCTTTCTATATACCCAATGGTATACGTGAAAGAGGTGTTAACGTACGTGAAAGAATTCAATATGTGGTACCAAGACAGTACTGAAAGGGGTCTATGTGATTATTGACACCAACTCAAAGAAATATCCTCATACGCGTGCGTAACTTCTCTATATACTTGGATAATTTCTCAGTCCGATTTATGTCATGTAATCATTCACAGATGGATGGGATGGCTCATAGTGTGTGCACTGTGACCTTATTACTCCCTGTCGATTTAAAGGGTCGATTCCCAGACGACATTGTTGCAGCTATATTAGGTGTTAAGTGCAGTATTAGTCATGATGTCTTTACCCATAAGCACTTCCCAGAGGCACCATATATACCGAACACTACGAATGAGATCTAAGATCTTGTGAGTGTTACAGAACAAATTTTTACTATTTTGTATTACAATTTTCTGCCAGTTTATGAGCAGTTACAATGTTTGCAGTTGACTATGGCAACCTGCAAATTAGTGCAATATTCTGAAGTATACAAATTGCATTCAAAAATTTGGAAAAATTAAATGGCAAGAATTTTTTTTTTTCGGGCCTTGGTAGCCTCCAGAGCCCAAAATGACCCACTACGCCAAAAAATAACAAAAATATATTTGAAAATGCAATTTCTAGATAGGCCTCCTTTTGCAAAAATTCCTAAATGAAAAAACAGGCCTATTAGGAGAAATTTTTTTTAACCCTAAATTAGGGTTTTTCTCGCTAAATATTTAGTGACCTATTTAGTTATAACTAAATGGTTTAGCAGTGGTTTTTCCGCTAAATCTTCCTCCAACTTTGGCTATTTTTCTAAATTTTCCTCCAAATTTTAAAATTCAAAAAACTTGTGTTTTTGTGTGATTCGAACCATGCACTTCACACTTCTAAGTCTATTCCTCTATCCACATAGGCACCTTGTGCGCTTAGCATATGAAAAGAACAAACTTGTATTTAAAGAAGATGAATTTCGAACTCACCTTTTAAAAAAAGTGATGTGGCTTGAGTCCCACGTGGCCTACGTGTGGAGTTGGATTAGGGTATCCACGTGAAGTGGATCTGAGCCTTTACTCATGCCTTTGTATTTGCTTCCACCATATTTTTTTCTTTTGATTTTGATCCTCATGCATTTTCCTTTGATTTGAAGCTGCTTTATTTGTTTATACGTCGTGTTTTGTTTACAGGTCATGGCTTTGGCTGCGTAGGAGGTAGAAGCCTCAACCACTTATTGGTTTGTGTTGCAGGACGTGTGGAGGGAGGACAACTCGTGGCTTGGCCGGTAGGGAGTGCACTTCCCTCTACGTTGTGGTGTGTTGTTGGGAGGTCTTGACCAATGTTACAACATAACTTGATCCATCAATGAAGAGCCCAGTTTGGATTTGTTACGCAATGAGCAGGGGATGGTGGGACCTCGGCCGATGCTTTGTAATGGTGGCCACAATAAAAATTCCCAAGCAAATAATTATAGCTCGGCCTCGTAGAAGAGGGCTCAGTTGAGTCTCCAGCAGAAACTTGGTCAATGAACAACACGAGCTCAGTCTGAAGCCTTTGCAAACAATGTAACTCAAGCAGTGGTGACCAGTTCCTCCAAATGCAGCAGTCTAATATTAGCAGAGACTAAAGGCACCTCTAATATTAGAGGTAAAACCCTTGTTTGGGGAAATATATATATATATATATATATAAATATATATATTAAAAATACATCCAGGGATAAAATTTTGCCTAGTACAGGAGGCACCGAGTGAAAAAGAAAAATTTACCTTACAAACACTTGGAGAATGGTAAGAGGTTGTGGAGATGTATAACATTTTGGGAAGTTGTTGGAGGAAACATAGGCTCTCCTAGAGTGCAAAATCTCCTCCAAAACTGTATGCTTCCTCTCTCCAACCTTCTTTGCTTCACAGGTCTAGATTCTCACTCTAGTACCAAATGTAGATTGAGAAATAGTGGTAGAAGCTTGATAAATAACATGAATATCAATCAGCCATTTACATAGGAGTGAGCTACAATACTTATAGGTATTGTACAACTGAATAAAAACAAGAAACTAAGTTACACAGGTGTAACCATATTCCAGATTACATAAGCTTCCAATATTACATCCGGGGAAGCACAACAATAATATTGTTAAAACAATATAACAATATTCATAATGTTTAAATAAAACAAATATGGTTAATAAAACCAAATAAAAATATTATTTAATTAATAAATTAATTAAATAATTAGTAATATAATGCATAATTAATTAACCTAACAGATGTCATGTCACTGTAATATTAGAAGCCACATATGCTTTGCCGACTCAATCTTATAGATCCCAAAGCCTTTACAAGAAATCTTCCATTCTTCATCAGTCATCTTCGCAGTTTAGACTTTTTGTCCAATTGTAAATAAAATATCTTTGATACAAATAATCCTTAATCTACATATTCCATATAATTGATAATTTCATCCCTCAAACATTTCTACCTTTTATTTTTGCTTCTTCTTCCATTGTTGTAGATCCTACTCAAGCGAGAAAAACCTCTATGAGTAAATCTATCAACACGTAAAACCCTCAAACAAATCTCTAATATCGGTTGTTTTGGTTAACACAAGGTTGTACTGAGATAATATATCAGATCTAAGCATACATACAATAAAAGTGGATATTCTAAAAGAAGAAATATACAAAACAAGAGATATAAATCAACACTAGATTTAATGTGGTTCACCCAATGTGGGATACATCCATCAAGAAACAAGCTAATCTATTATCCAAAGCTTTCAAAAGATATACAATTAAATATTTACAATCTTACGCACCTCTCGGATGTACGGTACTTTCTTTCTCTAAGCTTCTCCTTCTACTCCAATAATTCTCTCTCACAATTATTTTCACAATAATCATTAACTCTCACAATCCTTACTTCTAAACCCTAGATTTCATGCTTATATAGGCATATACAAACTTAGGGCACTTAGCCATGCAATTACAATCAATAGATCTGCTTTAATACTAAATTTAGATCTAATTCCCATGAGTTGAATAAAATACCCATGCACAAGTAACCGATGCCGGTTAGCTATAATCGATGGTTCCTACTTGCTTGATCGATGTTGCTCATAAGTGACCGATGTTTGTACCTTCATAATTGATGCCGTTTCTTAATAATCGATGCTGATTACTTTGTTTTGCTTCAAGTTTATTATAGCATGCTAATATGAAGTAATTGAGCTCCATAACTCAAGAACCAATTCATTTTCCATTTTCTTGAACATTGGGTCCATGGTGACTGATTTCAAATTCGACCTTTATGTTTTCCATTTTTACCTTTCAATTTTCTAGACAGGATCAAATCATCTTCAGTCTCTATTGTGTAATCCTGTGCTTCTTTGAGATCTCTAGGCTGGGACCTCTTGAGGAAGAAAGCAACTTCTGGTGGTAGATCACTGATGATTTTTTTTCAGATTGTTGTTTGAAGGTAAAAATCTTCTTGAATCCTCTTAATTATTCTATTATATTTGGCAATAAATTCTCTCATTGATTCAGAAGATTCTTTCTTCATTTGTACCAACTAGACCAAGAGATCCTAACAATCCTCTGTGGTTTTGAACCTATGTTCAAATACACTTCTTATATCTTCCCAACAAGTGATAGATCTTGGGGAAACATGTAGAACCATTCAAAAGCCTTCTCTTGCAAAGATTTCATAAAGAGCTAGATAGACATATCCTCGTGTTCTACTCCCAATACACCACAAGCAGGTGATGAATACTGCTATTACGTGCTCTTTGGGGAGTTGTGAACCATCTCCTCTAAACTTTAGGAAGTTCTTCCTTGATCCTCTTGGTAATTTTTGGCAAGGTTGTTGAAGTGTAAGTGGGTTAGTGTTTCCACCCCATGGCACATTTGGCTTTGCATTCTTCATGATCATGATCCTCCATTTGGTTTCGATCCTAGCCTCCAACATTTCTATGGCTACGAATTCATTTGATTCTCATGCGTCGTCTTGATTGAGCTCTCTCGATTTATTCAATCTGAGGTCTTATCTCTACTTCAACTTTTGCTTCTCTTTCTCTAGCTTCCTCTTCAGTCTCTACGTCGGTGAAATCTTCAATATTCTCATTGATGTATGGAAACTCAATGTCCAATGGATTGATGACTCTTGGACTTCCACGGGAATGTTTTCTTGACAAAGTGGAGACCTTGGATTTCTGAGCAGATCTTGTCTTCTTTGGAGTTATTCGAAGATGGGATCAGTTTGTCCTCCTTATCTTTGTTTTCGAGTGTACCTTTGATCTTCCAACTTAAAAATATACGCTCTTCTTTGTAGATCCTGAACTTGTCTTTGTCTTTCTAGTTCAACGACACATTCTTCTTTGAGGTCCAATACTCTTGTGGTGATGAAGTATTGAGTGAAAATTTGATGGTTGTGCCAAATGGCTTCCCTCAAGTTAGAAGTGATGTCTTCTTAGATATGAAACAATAGCTTGAGTATTTCAATAGGAGGGTTACCTGGAATAGCCATGATTTGTAGACATAAGGCTTGGGTGAATTTTTAAATTCCAAAATTTTCTTTTTGAATTTTAGGATTTTTTTCTTTATTTATTTTTCTTGATCTTATGGTCATATTTGGGTGCAAACGCTGCCCCATGGTGGGACTAAAAAACTATTGGCAAGAAAAATTTTTGGGCGACATAAAATTTGTGGGTTTCTTACCAATGCTCTCGGGAATTGAATTCCCTCTACTTAAATGGTGTAACTTTTTTTTTTTTCATGCACGTGAAAAGATTTATTTCTATGGTGGCCTTGCATGGTGGGGATGCAGAGGGTACTCCACCGACTGTGATAAATCTAGAAATTACTTGATAGAGAAGACTGTGTCTAGAGCGCGGAAAGGGAGTGAGAATGAAAGATAAGAGAACTAACGTTGCAGTTAGAAGATCAGATTCCCACACACACTAGTTAGAAATTTCAACACATGCATCTATGAGAAGAAACAACCAAAACTTCCATGCTACTGGCTAGAGGAAACCATGCATACAAAGATGCACACATTCATACTCCTTGGAAAACATAAACTTCTTCCTTCCTTAGAATTTTAATTGAAGTTGTAAATAGAATAAGAATGGAGGAAAATAGAATAAAAATGGCCATCTCCTTTATTCTCTTTAAGCACAATGCACTCTTGAGTTTACAAAATCGATCACCAACCCTTTGAAAAGATAATACCTTTAAAATTTATAGAAAGAGAAATGAATCTTCATCTACTCCCCAATTCCTTTTCATATGCCTTATTACAACTTATGACTTTTTACATTATTAGGAAAGGATTAAGTACCCTTTTATGACTTAAGGGTGACTAATTATATAAAAATAAAAATAAGTCATTTTAAATTAATTAAAAGAATTATGAAAAAGTGCAACCCCAATAAAGAAATAGAATGAGGAGAGAGAAATTTGGGGAAGAGAAGAGAGAGAAAGGGGAGAGAGAGAAATGAGGAGGAGTGTTGATGAAGAAACCACTTCGATGAAGTCCACAGATCCTTGTCAGATGATCCAATGAAGCACTCCACTATAGTGAACTATGAATCCTTGAACATCTTGCACCATGAGAAAACTATTTTAGATGACATGTAGATAACATGGGATGTGTTTAGAAACATTTTAGAATGAATCCTTTGGTAATCACGAGATTTGCTCATGAATATTCCCTCTTCGAGATATTGAAGCCCGAAAGCCGATCGTGTCATGACTCTTTTCAATACTACCATGTTTCTTGATAAAGATGGATCACGGGATTATATACGTTACCTTTTAGCACTGATGAATACACCATTGATGAAAGTGAATATTTCCCATTCTGATACATTATCATTCCTCTACAAGTAGTTGTTTAGACAAATGAAACCATAAAAACCAAATAACTATAATTTCATGTTTCTTTGGACACCTTACTATACTGAAAAAGGATAACTTACTATTTTTAGTAAGTGTTATATTTCACCCTTCGTGACCCCAATCGGTGAAGTTGGCGTTCTCAAATTCCCTTGTGTATACTGCTCCCTCTGAAAGCACTCGTTTGAGATGACTTACTATTTTTAGTTGGTACCCTTGTAGGGAACTTACTATTTTTAGTAAGTGTGCGTTTTCACCATTTTCAGCATTGCTCAACCAATATGATATTCTAATTATCTCTAGTGCACACTATATTTTCCATAAATACTTACGGAGATGGATTATAAAAATATCTAGTATCCATGTAGGAAGGCTTACTATTTTTTTGAAATTGGAGTTTTGACACTTGTTTGCGATGAAATGATTTTTTTATGATATGGGTTTTTTCTCTATAGTGATCCTTTGAAATTTCATGTCAACCCGAGCTCTGGAAATGGAGATTTTAAAATTTAAAATTTTCACCATGAGAAATTGGGGTTTCTTCACTACAAAAAATCTAGGGTGTGTTTTCAAAATATTCCACTTGGATTCTAACAGCCTCTGAAAATGTGGATGATCACAAAAATCCCATGTCAATCTGTGCACCATTCTTCAAGTTATGAAGATTTTTCACTTTGGGGCCAACAGAGTCATTTTGGCAAAGAAAAAGCCTAGAGCCTTCAAAAATACTTTTTTTTACTTGTTTTCTCCTCATATGATCATGGGAAAATGGTAGCAATGGGTCTAATCTTCGATTCTTCTTAAAACTCTTCCAAAAATGACATTCTTCCTTGGAATCACCGAGTGTGCCCACTCAAAATGAAATCACCTAGGAAGAACTCAGATTTTTTTAAAATATGAATGTTCCATCATGTAGAATATATTATAAGGCTCGTGAAGAGTATATTTTCCTTCTAACTCCTTACGGAGCTCCCACAATCATCCGATGAAGATCAAGTACCTATTTTGACTACCTTCTCCTCACAGGGGCTGAGATTGGGTCATATGAAAAACACATGGAAATAAGGGGGGAGGGAACATTTTTGTGTCCCCTATGTCCCTTTAATAAACGAATGCAAGTGATGAGAAATTACCCTTCACACCTAGTTGTGAAATTTGGCAAATTTTGGTTAGATGTGCATTTGAGTGAGGGAGCTTGAGAGAAGCACATGGGAGCTGACTTTTGGGCACATGAGGAACCATAGGGATTAAGTGGGATGAGGGAATTTTTGTCCCCTATATAAGTTTTCTAAAGGGATGAAAGGGACATCAATTTCCACTTCTTTCCTCATTGTAACACTTGGCGATCATCCGTGCAGGGATAGGAAGGCTCAAACTTAGCTCTCTAGGGCTTAAGCGACAAACAAGAGATCACATTGGTTTCTTGGGAATAAATTGGGGAGGGGAATTTTTTTGTCCCTTATGTCCCTTTTCTAAAAGTAAATTTGGGACATGAAATCCCACAAGGCTCTTGGTACTGACATGTTTCCACTTGAAGAAATGACTAACTACGAGAACTCTTACCTTGGGCCCGACTTGCAACGGTGATAACTTGAGATTTTAGATGAGTTATGAGGCCAATTTTATATGAAATTTATTGGAAACCACCCATTTATTCTAATGGTGATGATTTAAATCTTCAATTATGATTGAAAAACATCTAAATTACCACTTATTTCTCTATACTGCTAGTTGCGCGCTAGAAGAATGAGTTTCAAGGAAGTGCGTGATGTTTCATGATGTATCATTTTTTCCAAAATTTAGGGCATGGAAAATACCTTCCATAGGTAATTTTTGGGTTTTTAATCTTCAAAAATCTCCCAAAATATTTCCTTGAAGTTTAAGAACTCCTTCGTGGTGTTTTCTCTTTTAGGCCCGAAAGCCAACTTTTGCTTTGAATCGACTCCAAAACCTTCGGATCTTTCCAAAATATTCCAAAACTTTTCACGGATGTTATTGGAACTTGAATGCATATCCATGTTGAATTTTATCCTCTATTTTACTCCAAGGGGTGCATTAGTCTCGGGAAGGCTAGTGGTAGCCCTTCCCAAAACTACTAAAAAATTGGCATTCTCCAAAAGCTCCTAAAATCACCTAGGGGACTAACTTTGCTTTCCTAAATCACCTAGGGGATTGGATGGACATCCAATTGAGGACCATTACATGGAATGAGTAAGGTTTGATGTTAATAATGGGTGGATGTGGGGTCTTTGGAAATGAAAAACTTGAAAGTTTTAACACAGGGGTATTGTTGTCCTACTTTCTATTTGATTTTTCCCTTACAAAACCCGGACAACACAATGTTAACCTTATTTGTCTTCATAGGAACATGATACATGCATGCCTTCTCATCTGTTTTTCCATTACCTCATATATACCTTTAGTGTGGTTAACCTCCAGGTTATCAACTTCCTCATCATCTATCATATACACCAATTTACCCTTTTCTTTTATTTTCAGTACAAACCATTTCTTCTTAGTGTATTTCCTCAAGATCAAGGTGTGCCTCAAGATAATAATCTCAAAATAATTTTGGAATAATCTCTTAATCCTTTGCACTATCTTCTAAATTAAGGTGTTTCATAATCTACAATGCTTTATGGACTTGAGGCTTAGTAGAAAATTAATTAAAATTTGTAATCATACTTGAAGTCATCTCTTGCCAATTTTTGTTTCCTTTTCGATTCTGCATGGACATACCATGTGGGTGTAAAGCCACATAGTATGGAGTAGAAATTGTGTACCTAAATTTATGGTGGTAAATCTTCCTTACACTATGCCCATGATCTCTCACATTCATGGATGTGATAGGAGGAGAAAGACTTCCCATGAAATTCACATATTTTTGAAGGTACATTGTTATGAGTAAACCTAGTAGAGAAGGTTATTCTCACTTCTTGCCACTCTATGAGGTTGTCCCTTTGTTTTCCCCACCAATGCACTATAGTCACATGAAAATTATAGACCAACATATTTATCCTATCCCCGTCATTCTCGCCATCGAGTCTCCATGGAACACAAAAATGCGTTACGTATTTCCTTCACTAATGTACCTTGGTATCCGGTTGCTTCCTAAGTGCCTATCCATGTGTGACCTAATCATGCAAGTAACCTTGTAAATTTTTTCACACCAAACCACTTTATAAGTGTTGTGCATCCATTTATCACAAGAAATACTTGTGGTGTCACTGATTGAATGAGCATCAACCCATTGTATCACTCCTTCCTTAGATGGCTTAATTACCTCAGTGTTTCTGATTATGCATGCATATATCCTATTCAAGTCATCCTCACTTAAAGGATCAAAATACGGAGAAAACTTTGCATCGGTCAAAGGTATAATGACATCCTCATCATTTTCCTCAAAGCTAATGTACCTCTTATTAAAGCATAGGTCTGCATTACTAGCATAATAAAAAGGTCACCAAAGTAGTGCTAGGAAGTTATCCTCCTCAACAAGTTATAATACTTCAAAGTCCCTAATAAACTTGGCTCCACTGAATAATAGTAGTCGCATCCTTGAGTATCCCAATAGGCATGGCCCTAGTTTTTGTTTCCATATATAACACATTTGAAGAATGCTGCAATGGTGGTCTTCCCATATGATTCCATGCATCCAACATGATTACATTAACTTCCACACATGTATCTATCAGAATGTTTCTCAGAAGCCATCCATCTATGATTGCATTAAGTGTAATCTCCTTTTCAAATTCATGATTATGTGGGGTAGATTTACGTGGAGTATCTTCCACTCACACTTAAAACCATCTGTGGTACCTTTATCGTAGCCATTATCCTAACAAAGGTATAATGTTTTGCTGGAAGAACATTAGACATATCTCCTTCAGGTCATCTACATCCTTCTATAGGAGTTTAACCTTATTTTCTTTATCCATTACACATGTCTACTCCTTCAAGTATCGAATCTCTCCCATTAGATCCCTAATGACATCCATAGTCTCTTGGAAAACTTCTTTCTGATGTGAAACATCTGATACTTGGGATTTATAACATTTTGCTTTGTTATAGATGGCTTATACTTAGAAGGTTCACATGGATGCGAGCCTCAACATTTGTAGTAACTAAAATGATTTGTAATTCAAGATTAGGTTCTATCTTTGGCATCCATTGATCTTCAATTGTGTGATGTACCTTAATCATTCCCACACCCTTATATTTTTTGTGATGCTTTCTCATGTGCTCATACAAGTCAGGACATTCTTCAAACTTGCACTACTTTCTACACCATGGTAAAATCACATTCTAGGGGAACTCACACTAATAATGACTAAGAGATCCACATGTATAATAAGTTCCTCGAGAAAATCTTCATCTTCCACCACCGCGACCTCGACCTCTATATCCTTGATGAAATCCTTTATTCCTGTTATCCCCATTAGCACACCCTTCATTATGTTGTTCACCCCATTCCATAAATCCACTTGCCACACTAGTTTGGTGCACACCAATCTCAATGGCTTCATATATATGTTCAATTAATCTATAGTCGGTGGTTTCATGAGAGTGTATTTTGAAACTATTACAATACATAGACACATTCTTTTGGATTGTGCATTGTAAGACAGGGAATATACTAGCATCATGGTTTAAATGAAAAATTTCACAATCTAGCAACATGGTGCACACCAAATTTTGAGGGAAGCTATCCTTAGTTTGTCCTTCAAACTTGAAATTCATGCACCAAATTCCACCGCACGTCTCATTAGATGAATTAGCAGAGATATTTTCCAACTGCTTCACCATAGAAACAATTTATGCTTCTAAGAAAGGACTTACTCTAGTGTCCACACTTATAAGCGCCTCAATGCACGAGGTACTTCCAATGCCTCATGTAGATCCACAAAAGTATTATGAGATAGTGATCATTTTAAGGGAGTCAACAACCAACCAAAAACCACTATGCATGTTGAATGGGATGGATACCATAAGATAAATCGACAACAAATTTTTCAAACGCACATCATATTCCATTAAACTCCCAAATAATCCTTACTTAATGTACTTAAATTATGATCAAACTATGGAATATGGAACTTAGCTTGAAATGTAGAGTGCGAAGCATCATAATCCACTATAGTATGATGCAAGTCATACTTCCCATACCGATTATGCATGTGCCCTTGAAGAGTAGTGGAAAATACCTTGTTTTTCTATCTCTGTGGATTTAATTCCTTTAGCACACCATAGTAGTTCACACTTATACACATGATCATTTACATCTTCAATGCCCCATATACTATGAAAAGTGAAGAGACATCTCATAGTAAAATTTATGTGGCTAATGAGGGTTTGGACCGTGCCCTCCGGATCGAGAACTATATCCCCACCGAGTATTTCCTCCACCTCTAGAATTGCTTGATCCACTTGATCCCAATCCTCTTGATCCACTTGATCCTTTGAGCCTCCTGTAATAGGCACCAGACTCACTGGATGTACTTCCATACATCCCAAATATAGTGATAAACTGAAATTCCATATTCTATGAAGTTGTATAACTTTTGGATGTATTCCCAATATTTTACATGCCCACACTCTTTCCTAATGAGGCACTTGAAAATAATCATCCAATTGGACCTCCAAACAATGATGCGATCTATGTTTCCATATGTGTATGTGTTGTATGATGCACTTCTCTATTTAAAAGAAAATGCTATCTACTTGTAGCTCCTGGATTACCTATACCACCCTGCTTCTCAATAATTACATTTGGAACTGGAACACCATGTGCAAGGGCTAGGTCATCAGATGGGATTAGATGTATGCCCATGGTCCTCAATCTTTCCTCCTATAACGTGTTATCATATAAAGCTGGAGGGGATTATCTACTACACTTTCCTAAGTGTGAGATTTCTTGATTCTCCCGCTCCGGAATTCCACGTGAGCTTCAAATATTTCATGAGACATCATCCTCCACAACCGCATAGATTATTTAACATTGTACTTCCTCACCAATTCCCTCTCTCACTCTTCATTATATTTGAGCCGTCTTTCCTTTCTTCCACTAGGTCAGTCATCTTTCACCATACCTACTCCTACCCTTTTACATGGTGGATGGTTTATCTAGCCATAGTTGGTTTCTTGAAACTAAATATCACCGAGAAAGATATTAAATACCAAAGGAATAGCACACAAATATGACCCTATGGGCTTGAGAAATAAATCAAACTTAGAAACTTAAGGACACGAATATGTAGAGATAACATACTCCAAAGTGTAACTATGCACTACACCAACCCACCAATGATCTATAACATGATTCCAAGCTTCATCTACATCAAAAAAGTTTGGTAATCTTCCTACGTCCAAACCCTTAGCCTATATCTAAAACTTTTATTTCATGCATATACTAATAACCAGTCCATATAATTCTATTGGAAAAAGGATGTAAAATGTCTCATAGAGCTCATGATAATGATGATATTCCACCAACTTACACGTATTAAAATCAGGACCAGAACCATATCTTCATGCAAACTGATCTTTTTATCTTCTACCCAACTTTTAATGCTCTCAAGAGTTAATCAGTACTCCATTTGCATGCAACATGCTAGAAGACAATTTGAAAAGAGGTCTTGAAAACGGAACAAAAATGTATTCACTTATTTCCACCTCATTATATACGTGCATTGACAATTCATTCAAATAGATCTGAATGCTCACCCAAAGTGCGTGAGGCTGTCAGGTCCCTCCTTTGTATTGGCTTGACAAGATGTTAACATGCTTAACCGCAGACGGATAACTAGATAGATCCATAATCACCCATGATAATCATTTCATAATTAGAAAGACACATAATAAGGAAATATAACAGTCAAATCAATACTAAGATTAATTGAACCATGAAAATCTATAATCAGATACATCAATTACGAAATCCGTCTATAATGATCCATTTATAACATAAATATTACATCAAATAATATGAATACATAATAATAGTCACCGAGATTGATGCACGCTAGTATACTAGATAAAAATAATTCTATCATATCAACCATGTGAAATAAAATGGAGTATATCAAATATTTCTAGGGGTGGGGACTTTTCCTTCTTATCCCATGTATCTAAAAATGGATTGTATGCTCAAACTATCCATGAGTACATCAATAAATCAGTGCATGATTTTTTATCGATCACAATAATAGATTAATCTATAAATAAACCCTACTTTTAATCCTATTATTAGATCAAACTATGCATTAAATTTTATCTCCACTTTATTCCCGAATATCTCTTACTTTTCCGTTAATCTTCCACACTTTTTGCTACATCTGGAGCGTTTCTTGATCGGTACTTAAACTCGGTATCATCTATTTTTATCACGTGGCTCCAAAATTGGATAAGTTTATAATATTTCCTTCTTGGGCATAAGCCTTCCCACACTTGTCTATTATGTCCCATGTGTGCTCATTCATGCCTACCTCGTGTGCACCAAAATATTTGCAAACTACCTATACTTATTCAAAATGGGTGGTGTAACAAACTTGTTGATTCGTGTTTCTCATTTTTGTTCCTTGATCTCCTTATTGAATTGAGATATCGAAGTTGAAAACTTATCCACCTCTAGAATGCACAACCATGCCAACACCTTGATGTAGGTTGTGGGAACATCATTGATCCTTTTACATGACTGAGCCATACTTCATGATTTATTGCAATTGCATTAATGAAACTTTTGATGTTGGCGGGGGACTCTAGATTTTCTTCATTTAAGGAAAGAGAGTCGATTTACTCTTTCTTGACCATCTCCTAGAATCTAATGATGAGATATTTTGATGATGAGTCCTTAACGAGAGGAGTGGATCAAGCCTCTGCACACTATTGTAGACCATTTTCAATATCTCTAAAGCACATTTCTCACAAGATTCCAACTCGGATATGACTATCTTAAGCATTTCATATTTAATGTCCATGATATGGATTCAAACTTGAGACAAGTTATTTGTAGCAGATGCGAAGAAATTATTTCTCATGAGGGTGTGATGATAAAAGTAAAACATCTTGGACACTTGAATTATCTGCAAGGAATCAATCTTTCTTGATATCTCCAACCAACTCAATTTGAAAAATTCTCTGGCTCACATTGTTTTATTTAGCTCATTGAACTCATGTATTCACTCACCGTGGAGGCACACATGGCTCTAACTTGATTGAAAATTTAGGATGACCCCCTAGGTTTAAATATTACTTGATATCCTATCCCTCTCTTCTATCTACACAATGTTTCCTACTTTTAGTTGTTACTTATTTTGATATTTTTCTTTTCTCTTATACACAATTGTGACAAAAATGATGCTTCCCGGAGCTTTGTGAAGAATGTATTACCTTGTTTAAGGTATAAGATCACTTTATAGCCATGTGAGGATATCACGAAGACAAGAAGTGGATGAAAAATGAGCCTAAAAAAATTTTGGCACTCGGAATGGGGATTTACTTTTTTAGTAAATTTCCTTTTTCACCTTCTTCACTTTCGACCACCATTTTTGTTGCCCTAGTTGTTCCTTGTGAAAATTGCCTTTAAGAAATTTTTCCACTTTGTGAGAATTTAATATTTATAGTAAGTTCTTGTATAGAGACTTAATATTTTGGAAATTTCCCTTCGATGCCTTGGATTTTGATGAAACCACCTCCACTGGAATAGGTTTCTTCTCTCGATCTCATGTACAAATGTTTAGCTCAATCCGATCACCATAATGGTGGGAAATAAAATAATTAAAAACTAGGGCATGAAGTCAAGGTTTCTTCACCATAAAAATATTAGGAATAATTCAAGGTGTTGTCACTTTCTCCTTGAGGTAAATTGGAATTTGTGAAGAACACAAAAAACCCCACCTCAATCCGTGCAATGATTTGCAAGATATGAAGATTTTTCCTTCGTAGGCTACAAAGTCAATCTGGAAAAAAAAAACCTAAAGATTTACAAAAAATTGGATTTTTATGGAAATATTATTTCCATGATCATGGAAAATTGTAGGAATGAATTCAAGAGGAAAAATGGAGGTGGAGGATTCTAGGAAAAAAATTGTCAATTTTCTAGGTAGAAACAAAGAAAAATGGGGAGAGCACAAAATGGCTAAGTCTTGGCTTTTATGTTTTGAGAGAGAGAGAGAGGAGGTGGGGGGGAGAATTTTTTTGTCCCCCATTTTCCCCTTGGAAAGGGATAGAGGGACACCAAAATTGTACATTAGCCTCATGGTGACACGTGTCACTGAATTTTTTTGGCTAAGTACGAAGCTTGTACCTTGGAGAGGAGCTTGAAAATGACATTGTCGAGCTCCCAAATGAGTTTTGGGAACTTCATTATATGATTTTGACTGGAAAAATAATTTTTAGAAATATGGGATGGGTATAAAGGTATTATTGAGCTTTAAACCTCCTCAATTTTTCCTTTTTATTAGGACTTCCAGGTTGTGCCTGTAAAGAATGAGTTATGGAAACAAATGCATGAGTGTTGTGAAAAATATGAGATTATCACCATGTAGGTCATTGAATCATATTTCCATTTATATTTTTTTTTACCTCCAAATCATTCTAAATATCTATAAATAATCTCCCGAAGCTCAAGTTCTTTTCACAGTGTAAGCTCATTTGGCCTCAAAAACCCCCTTTTTGAACTTGCTCCTAAACCTCCTGGATCTTCCCTAAATCTTCCTAAATATTTTTAACAACAATCCTTACTCATGAATACACCTCAATGATGAATTTAGGACTTTTAATATGATCTAGAGAATATTCACCTTCCTTGAGAAGGCCAAAAATAGCCATTCATAAGCCTCGTGAAAGATCCACCTTGAAAGAAATTGTCTTGAAAGGAACTTTTGAGCTTGTTTTCATCTTTATAAAACTTGGGAAATCTTGGGAAAATACATATGGAAACTGAAAGGATGAGGATAAACCTGAAACAAGGGGGAGAATTAATCCAATATAGTGTTCGGGAATGTTTACAATGAAAATTTTTACACTTGAAGTCATTGTCATATGCATGCTTGAAAATTAGGAATTTTCATGTTACACATTTTCATGAAAACAATTTTACACCATTTTCTAAGCACTAGTACACACATGAAAAACTCTCTATCCATACCCATTGTTGTATAGTTATTCCTCTCCTTAATGCTACATTTTTTTGATCTAGAAAATATCTACACAAAAAGATTACATAGTGCATTATCCATTTCACATAATAAATCAACGGAAATGAAATATAAGTAACATATATATAGTAATCCCATTTACTAAAATATAGACCATTAATACCATCTACTACTAAATAAATCAACTGAAAATAAATGTTTTACTCCCAAAACATGTCATAATTATCATCAAATCAAAGTAAAATATAATGTTGTATAAATGTGTAAACAACAACCTAATCATATGAAAGTATCCGAAATGATAATGTATGAACACACGATGTGATAGTTATCATTTAAATTCACACATTTTTTGAATCAAGAATTCAATATTTTAATCAAATAATGAGGACACTTGAAGGTTTGGGTTCAATCAAGTTTTATTCTCATATAAAAGGGATCGATCCTCTCATATCGGTTTGTTGCAAATACGATTACAAGATTATGCTCTAACATTATCTAATTCCTAAACTAAGAATCCAAGGAGACATGGAGAGAGAGAGAAAAATAAAATAAAAGGGGAGGTGATGCACCAAACTAAAAATGGATTGATTTTGTCTCTATATGTCATATATGTGAACTCATAAATGAAGGTTGAAGAGATGCACACAAATTTGAAGGAAATAAACTAGAAAAAATGAAGGCGTGCAAGAGGACAAATATGTTCACATTAAATGTAGAGCATTCAAAGGAACGAAGCCACACTTGCATTAATATAAAATATTGACCATTTACGGACAGAGATGATGCAATAAGTCTCCATGATAAGTTATAGAGGTCACAATAAAGAGTTTTGAGATCAAAGGCGGAGCTCTATATTTACAAAAATTGAACATATATAATACCATTTTCATTTATATTTATTGAATTTGAGAGAGAGGGAGAAGAGGTCGATCACATTTAGTGATTAATGAAATCAACCACCTTCCACCACCAAGAAGTAATCACAAGTCAGATGTGGGTGCTTGACATTTCTCCAAGAACATGTCATTAGATCACCAATGCAAGAGGATGGTGTCACTCAGAATTGAATTTATGTGAGTTAAGCGGTTGAGTGTATAGTTAAAAAGAGGCATGAATTTTTCATGCCTCATGGAATTTAGATGATTTTTCTTTGATTTGCGGCTTTCTCCTTCATTTAGCATATTTTCACGATCTGGGGCCTAGTTAATTTCAAATTTAACTTTCCCTCTCCACATGTCATGGTGCGTAACTTATTTTCATAGTGAAATTTTTATTGTGCGGTATTTATATGTCCCATGATTTTATCAACTCCATGGAATACTATGTATTTGATGTTTGTGGAACACTAAATCTTTGTTTCGCAACTTTCAACCTTATCCACATTTAAACTTACTTGCTTCTACCGTATGGTGTCTTGTGGTACTTTTTTTACATCACAACTTATCCTTAGTGTATTATATATTCCTTGTTTCACATAACTAAATAACTCCATGAAATTTATATTTTCCAAGTCCACGTAATATTGTATCTCTAAGATGCGAAGCACTAACATTTCTCACATGGCATGTAATACTAGCCCTTTGGATTCTTAATTCCTAGGTCATTTATCCCAAGCCACGAGGTGTTTTTGAAATAGCATGGGATGTTTAGACAACATTTTGTTGACTTTCACGTGACATATAAATGATAGATGTAAGATCGGTAGCCTTGAAGCATCCATTCAGCATGGATTCAAATATGCACGTGAAAACTTATCTCAAACTTTTACAACTATCCTTAAAGCTCTATTTTGAATCTAAAATTTTGGAGATTTAGATGAATCACTTTGAAATTTCCCAAAAGTCTTATAATTTTTTGCCATGTAGGAGAAACCTTAAAATGGCCAATGTACAATTGAAATAGACTTCTAAAACTTATATATAAAATACGAAGATCATACATGCTCCAAGTGAAACATGTAGAGTGTGCACAAGCACTTATTCACATGATCACCAAAAATATTGAGGAAAATTCCCTCAAATAGTTATCATCACACAATAGAAGGAGGGAACCTCTAAAAAAATAAGGAAAGGAAAAATAAGGGGGAAAGTATGTACACAATTTTATAAACCAACTTAAAGGGAAGGTTTGAGATAGATCCCATTGACTAGGATTTTAAGTGCCTCCCCATCAAGTTTGGCCAACTCAAAAGAGTTGGCTTGCTTGCATGTAGTGATGATGTATGGCCCACTCCAAAGTGCATCAAACTTATATTTCCACCTTATTTTAGCTCTATTTTCATCCCATTTTAGGATTGGATCACCAATTATGAAAGCCTATGCTTTGGATTTCTTGTTAAACCATTTCTTGGTCAACCTTTGGTGTTCTTCTAATATGATCATGCTAGATTTCCTCAAGTCTTCAAGCTCAACTAATCCATACATTATGATTGTTCTTTGATCTTCACCTTTGAACTATAACTATTGAGCCAACTCCAACGAGGGTAACTCCAATTGATGGTGGAAGCCTTACCTCTTTACCATACACAAGAAAAAAAAAGGATAATTGCTAAGTGATATTTTTTATGTGATCATATCAACCGAAAAAGCATTTTTTACCTTGGTGTGCCATTTCCTTTGATTGATTTCCATTGTCCTCTTCATGCTTTTGATTAGGTTCTTATTAGTAAATTCCGTCGAACCTTACCCTGAGGGTAATAATTGGAAGAGGTATTCAAGTATATTCCATGTTTAAGATCCCAATCAGATATTTTAGAGCCTAGGAAGGATTTTGCATTATTAGAAATAATGGTTTGAGGGACCCCAAACATTATCACAATGTTTCCAATAAAATCAATAATATATGATTTAGTAGCCTCTTTGATTTCCACAACCTCCATCCATTTGTTAAAGTAATCATTTTCTATCAAGACCCACTTATGACCCACACTTGACACAAGATTAATCATACCAATAAAATCAAGTCCCCATTGAGAAAAGGGTTCATCCACCTAAATGGGATGAAGTGGGAGGGCCACCATATTTTTACCAGTGAAGAGAGAAAATTCCTTACATTTTCTAACCCATTGATGAACATATGTGAATAATGTGGGCCATGATTGTTCTAAATTTATAATTTTCATCATTGTGGCCTTAGATGAGAAGTGTCTGCTAGAGAAACCATTATGGAAGTCCCACAATACCTTGCTCATTTTTTCACCCTCAATACATGTTAGCCATACTCCGTTGAGGTTATTTTTGAAAATGGATCTTGCCAATCAAAACGTAAAGAATATATTACAATTTAGGTTTCCCCTCTTAGCTTTTCTAAAACAAAGAGGATATATGGTAGTGAATAAAAATATATCCATGCTATCAATCAAGTTATGGTTACTATGTTGATCTCCTCTATTTTATAGATCATCTTTGTTTCATAGACTTGTCATGTCCCGTAGGTATTTTATTTATTTTCCTGCTCCTCTTTCATGAAAAATGAGGTTTCTTTATTATCATGAGAATCCAAAGAAATATTCTCACATAATGCTCTACCTCTTACCAATTTTGATAGACACAAAATCACACACTTTGAGTCATTATTTGGTTCTCGTGTCATACTACTATTCATATGGTTCTTAAGTGATAAGAGTAATAATTGACCCATGTCTTTGGCTATTTTTACATTACTTCTTATCATATTTTCAATCTTCACTTGCACTTTCCCGGTCTATACTGTCATTTTGTTTTTTCCTATTTCGACAGGGGTGCCTCGATCCTCTATGCACTTTGCTCTCACCTTATGGGAACTTTCTAGCCATTGAGCTTTCTATCTTTTTGGTGGAAGGCCTTTTTAGAGTTAATTACAAAATTAGAACAAGAGAACCATATAAATATAAAGTTATGTGGCCATAATGAGGACAAAACACTAAACATATACTATCACCATCTACTGATTACTTCCATCAAAGGAATTTAAAGCTACATTTGAATCCATCTACCTCTAGCATGAGGCACACAAGGCTAGTTTATCTGCATCAAAATTCATAGGAGGGAGTCTATTGTTTCCATGCACATATTTAGTACATTCTACATCTAGTTATTTGCTCACTACTTTACAACGTGTGATTGGTATAAGAGAAAACTAGGGAATGATTTACACACACACACACACACCTAGAATTGCATTAGGTATGAGATGTAGTGTAGCACTCAGTTAGTAAGTTCACCATTGTGGATGTTCAGAACAATATGAAACCTTTATATGCATCTTTATTTTTAGGGTTTTAATGCTTTGTCTAGGTTTTGCAAGTGATTCTCCCATCTCCTATTCACGGCGACATCCGGTGTAGTTCAAAAACATTATTGTGATAAGAAGAAAACACAAAAACATCCAATGACACTCTAGAGGAGGTTTCATGTCCATTTCGTAGTCGAGGGTTCCTATATATTAGACCAGGGGTTCCCATGGGTGCCCCTATCCCTCTCCAGGAACCTTAGTTTATTTAGATTGCTTAGATATTCACTTTTTCAGACTTCTTTCCTTAGATGAGGTCATAATTTGATATGCTTCTTTGTTCGGCTTGCTTTGCACTACTTACAAGTTAATAGCATAAAAATCTCTAAGTGGTCCCAAATTGTATGTCTATGAGATTTTCAAATTTTATTATTAGCTTCATACCTTACTATGAATTGGTAATGTTTTC
Organism: Taxus wallichiana var. yunnanensis; assembly: GCA_018340775.1. Taxonomy (NCBI): domain Eukaryota; kingdom Viridiplantae; phylum Streptophyta; class Pinopsida; order Cupressales; family Taxaceae; genus Taxus; species Taxus wallichiana. The sequence continues at coordinate 242,082,324 of CM031234.1, read as the reverse complement.
CTCTTGTAAGGGTAAAATTCACTTGAAAACAAGACAACCATACCCTAGTGTCACAAATTTTCTATTATACACCTTTCTAGATGCCCCAGGTCATCCTATTCCCCATATGATTCCTATCCTCTCCTTCTAGTGGTCCATTTTTTTGTGTCACCCTTCTCCATAGGTGATTTAGGGAAAGAAAATTTATCCAAGCACTTTCGAGGCATTATCTCTTAAGTTTGGATTCTCGGAAAAATTAGGAAGAGCTATCATCGGTATTTTTAAGACAAGTGCACACCCCTGGAGTTGTGTTAAATTATCAAACCCATAAAAATGTGTATTTAAGAGCCATAATATTTTTTCAATTGATTTAAGTAGATTAAGGAAATATTCGGAGGTTTAGGAGCCGATTCATAAAAAGTGAGTTTTTGAGGCCAAAGGAGCTTGCACTTTGAAAGAGCACTGAGCTTCAAAAGATAATTTTGGGAGCTATTAATTATTTAAGAGCCAAAAAAATAAATGGAAATAATACTAAGTCATCTATAGGGTGGTAATCTCATATATACCCCAAACCTCATGTAATTATCCTCGAAACTCATTCTTTACATGTATATTTGGTGATCCCAAGGAAAAGGAGTTTTTTGAGAGGGTTTCAAGATGAATTAAGGAATGAGAGCCATCAATTCCTTCTCCAAATGTAATTTTAACCAAAATCATATAAAGTGTGAAAACATTCATCCAGGAGCTCAAGTTACGTCTATTTCAAGTTGCCCCCAAGGTGCGTGTTCAATACTTAGCTAATTTTCTTGGGTGCCATGTGGAAGCATGACGTTGAGGAATTTTTTTATGTCCCCATAGTTCCATTCCATGTGGACAATGGGGATAAAAATGTGCACCCCCCACTTTAGGCATGATGGTCACCCCATGTTAGCACTGGTGACTCCAGTTAGCCCCATGACCAATTTTTCTAGCTCTCTCCTCAGCTCCCACATGTGTGGAAAGTTTCAACCAGGGGGTGAGGGAAATTTTTGTGTCCCCATCATACCTTTCCAAGGGGATAAGGGGGAAAAATATACCCCTCCTTGCTTTCACCGGAGTTCTCCACACGACCAAAAATGACTCCCATGTGGTTATTTTCAGCCCCCTCCATTCCTCTCAACCGGTGCGTGAACACCAAGTTTCAAGCTAGGGAAAGGATAATTTTAGGGGAAGGGGGATAAAAATGCAGCTCCCCTCCCTCGGGGCTTCTAATCCTATAAATATGAAACTTAACCATTTTTTTCTCTCACCCCACATTTCTCCATTTGCACCCTTTTAAACTCTAGCAAATTTTTAGAAGAATTCCACCGCCATTTTCAATATCCATCCATTGCATACATGTTTCCATGATCCAAAAATTATAGAATAATAAAAAAATCAAAATTTTAAAGGTTCCAGACAAGATTTTTTTCCTAAATAACTTTGTAACTTTGTGAAGTGAAATTGTTCATATCTTGAAAACTAGTGCATGAATCAACATGGGATTTTTGCATTCATTCAAATTTCAAAGTGCTTTGAGGATCCAAGTGGAGGATTTTTCATGCATATCTTGGAATTTTTGAGTGAGAAAACCCTAATTTCCCATGCCTAAATTTTTGAAATTTAATTTCTCCTTTTCTAGAGACCGGATTGACATGAAATTTCATGTGAGATAAACAAGAAAAACCCATATCAAAAATGTATTTTTTAAAATTACAAGGTTAAGATCTTGTTTTAAAAAATAATAAGTATTTACACAAGATCTTACTATAAATAGAAAACCTTCACAGAGATTTTTTTGTAAAAGTAGAGTTTCCAGTGAGCATTCAAAGATTGATAAAGGTGACCAAAGTTGTCCTAGGTGAAAGAGGTGAATAATTCCATTTACTATAAATAGTAAATACCTTTACGGTAATAGAATAGTGATATGGTGAAAGATGAAGTTAAATTTCACAGTGTCAAACCAGTCTCAACTCTATCATTTGTGATGTCACCCATATGGACCTTGACGATCTCAAGATATGCATGCTTGAAAACCCAAGAGAGCCAATGGAAGAAAAGTGTTATTGAGTAGATTATTGTGTGTTGCGAGATGGCTATCCAAAGTGTCGAATGTAGAGTATTGAATTGGTATTTGCGTGCTCTCACCAATATGAACTTGAAATGAGAACCATCCAATCTTATGATGGCTCAAATATGGTAGTGATTGATCCTAAGGCCATTTCCCATTCGATGTAAATTCCTACTTGGAGTAACATGGTTTTCATTTATAAGGAGATGACAGTGAATGAATGGTCCAAAAAAATTTATTACTCATAGGGTATTACATTGGGATCCTGGTTGAAGCATGGAAGAAAACCCTCTCACATACCAAAATATCTTTGAAGGAGTGAATTATATGAGGGATATTTAGATGCAATAAATATTATTAGTCGGGTGATGGGAGAAGAGAATACGAGGGACTTACAAGATTAGATGAAAATTTTCATACTCAAAATAATTGAGGAAATCATAAGATTGATTGGGGGTATCTCATCGGTAATGACAACCCCTTTGCTAGTTGCTCTAGGTTCCATTCTCAAAGAAGTTATCCATGAATTCTTATTTGGTATATGTTCTAGTGAGCTCAAGACCTTTCAAGGGGTTAACAATTGCACATAAAATCTCTTCCAAGGCTCCATCATTTGAGAGGTATTCGTAGTTGGTTATAAAGGAGAGAAATAGACACTTCACAAGGGTAAATGATGCTTTCACTATGTTCATCATCAGGTCACTGGAGGAATATCTTCACTCAAGGATGTCACCATAAGAGACATTTAATAAAGATATATGTCTCATATTTCATATAATTTTCCACTTTTTCATACATTCATTCCTACATATTTAATCATGCCTTGATAAGAATATCTCGGTATCTTAGTGACAAGATAACACTATTTGAGCTATGTAGAAAAATTGTTCATGTTCACAATAAGCTTAGAAATCGAAAAGGAATACTAGATCATTCTTCACCTCTCTTGGAATTTTCACTGTAATAACATCAACGATGCATCACACTTAGTAGCAGTCTTTGCACTTTTGATCTTATATTCATATACTCTGAGGGAAAATTTTGACATCTGAGTTGATCTAGACACTTTCCATCTTCCGGAGTCACATCATGTCCCATAGGTTGAATATTATTGGGCTAATTACACAGATGAATTCAATGTCAGGGAAAGAGACTACATGAGTATGAAAATCGGAGAAATGAGAAGGTAAAAGTTTGATTGGTATGAAGAAGGAATCCAAGATTATGGAACAGAGCTATATGATCCAGAATACTAAACAATGAAAGATTCTCCTTTGCCACAAGTGAATTGTAGAATTCACGAGTCAAGAGACATGTACCAAAACATTGAAGTCATTATCAGAAGAAAATATAATGGTTTAAGAAAAGGACACTTCTTCTTGCATCACGGAATTTTCCCCACCCTTCAAAAATAGGCATCACATCACTCTCCTAAAAGGTTTTGGAGGTAACTTGAGGCTCCAGTCACTCTAGAGGGATTTGAAGCACAAAGTTGTAGAGTTGGAAGCCTTCTATTATGAGAGATCAAAAAATAAATTTAGAAAAATAAAGGATCATGTGGTAGAAGAAAATTTGAGGAAAATGACCCGGTTCATCTCCCATCTCTGAACAGCCTCGAAACTTCCACTCCTACTATCACTCCTGCTAGCCTTGCACATGATACACATTGTACTCTGAGTAAGAAATGAAAGACATGCACATTGTAGATCCCAAAGAAGATGAAATGTTTCCCTAGATGAAATAAATGATTAGAAAATAGGCTCACGAAGTCCAAAAATAATGGTCCCGATCACTCAATAATGACATCATTTTCCAAAGGGAAGAAGAAAAAATTTACTTAATCGACTTCTCGGTTTTCAGCGATGCCACATGTAATCAATATGTGGAATTGGTCAGATCGAAGGTGATCAAGCTAGTTCAATAAATGAATCCATCTTATTATGAAATGAGAACTATTCCTTTATGCCCAACTACTCATGAAGGATATGTACACATGTTCCAAGAGTCTTCCACTTGCCTCCTCGTGAGGAATCAAGAATACAAAGAGAAGATCGATCAGTTGGAGGACCAAGTATAAACACTCTCCTCATATGTGCAACACTTAGTGGACCCTAATGCTTCATCACTCCCAATTGAAGAAGTTACTCCAATTAGTATCTTTGATTTGGATTCCATTAAGAAGACACATGCATTCATTGTATAGGGTGAGAAAACAACAAATGGAAAAACATGATCATAGGAAAGGGAAAAACATTTCTTCCTGAGGTGATATAACTATTCAAATATATGTGCACAACTATTGACAAGGCCCAGAATATCAGGGAAGAATTTTAAAAGGAAAAGGAATATTAGGACCCAATTCATCCATTGGTGATAGAGATGTGAGATGCTCATTCTTGAGAATTAGTGAGGATAAAAAATTTTAGTTCTCCATTTGATGATTTGTCTTCATGTGTGGGTGAGGACTCTTGTCTCTCGATATGAAATTTTGGATTTGGCTATTGGAGAATTGGAATCAAATGAGGAACTCTCCTACAAGATGTAATAAATTGTTATCATTAGAATTCAGAAACTTGGAGTGCCCGTTATCAAAGAAAATACCACCGTAGATGAATTGTTGGGACCATTTGAGGAGTATGTCCAGAAAGGATGGGGACCCACTTTCTTTCAACAAATATACATTAGAGTCCGTATATGATATCGGAGTCACCATTTCACTCATTGTAAAAAATCATCAGTCATGGCTCACAAAAAGCATAAACATTAATGATGTCTCAGATGGTTGGAAAAATTCCTTGAGTTGTGTATGTATTCCTCATGTAGATAAGGTAGAACCTATGACAACCCAATGTAGTAAAGAGTTCAAGGGAGTGGAAATCCTTCAAGTGGATCTCAGTTAAGGATCAATCGGGTGGAAAGTCGAAATCAATGAGTAGTTTCTTCATCAACATAATTCTCTGTCTCTGTCTCTATCTCTCTATCTCTGTCTTTGTATCTCTGTCTCTCTCTTCCCTCTTCCCTCTCCCCCCTCTTCCTCCATAATCTTTTCTTTCATTGAGGGATTTCAATTTTTAATTTTTCCTATTCCTATTTTGTCTTATTCATTTAAATGTGAAGTTAGCTTATAACGTAATAAGTCATCCTTAAATTATAACATCTGACTTAATTCTACACCTAGGAACATGAAAAGTCACATGATGTAAGGGGACATATGAAAGGTCATGTGGAGGTAGGTGAAGATTAATTTTCAATTCTGTAAATTGCAATGGCACCCTCATTCCAAAGGGTTGTAAATTTTGTATGCTCGTGAGAGATTACTACTTGTGAAGAAAGCAAAGGAGATAGTATTTCTTCTTTTTCTCATCTCTATGTTCTTATTTTTCTCACCATGTACAATTTTTCCAAATCATCAATGAAGAAGGAAGGAGTTTATTTCCTTTTTTGATAAGGATGCTACTTTAACTTTGTGTTCTGATCCTAAATTTTCTTATTACCAATTACACAATTGTGGTTCTTCTAAATATATGTGTGTTGAAATATCCTAGTTAATGGCAATAGAAATCTGATTTTATACCTGAAATGTTAATCCCCCTCTCTTTTTCCCACTCCCTTTCCTACCTCTTAAGAAAATTCCTCCCTTGTAAGTAATTTCAAGCTTTTTCCTGATTTTAGTAGATTTTTCTTGTTGGATCCTCGGCCATAAGACCACCAAAGAGTTTAATTTCATACACACATGATAATATGGAGTTGCACCATTCAAGTAGAACTTATATTCCTAGAGCATTGGTGGATGCCCATCAATTTGTTGACCTGAAATGTTTTCTTGCCAAAAATTTTGACACCCAATGTGGGGCATACTTGGAAGAAATTTTCACCCAAAATATGATCACAATAAAATACCAAAAAAATTCAAATATCTAAAAAAGAAAAAAAAAGAAGTTGAAGAGTCACAAGAGTCCTATGTCTCATATCCATGGCTATTCACAGTAACCATATTGTCCAAATTCCTAAATTTCTATTCCATATTCAAGAATAAATTGTATTTGACTTGAGGGAAGATATCGACACAACAAATAATTTTTTTCTCATTACTTCATTACTACCCAGTGTTAGAAGCGAAGATCAATGTTTTGAAGAACAAGAAAGAGAGACAAATTCAAGCACCACAAAGAAGAGTATAAATATCCAAGCTAATGGATAGAACATATACCAAGTCACAAAGGAAAGGAGGAAATATAGACCCAATATTTGAATAATTTCAATGAAGATAAGAACTAATTATAAAGTCAAGGCCAAGCCTTTGTCAAAAATTGATCTTAATGGCGTTCCAAGTGGTGTCAACCCATTGGATGTAGAATTTCCATATCTAAGTGAATATTTTATAAAATTTACAGATGTGGAGACCGAAGAAGAAGCTCATTAAATAGAGGATGTTGATGCAAGAGTTGAAGTTGAAGTAAGGGATGAAATTTTATAAATAGAAAGAGCTCAAGCAAGAATAGAGGAAAAATCCGCAACTAGGGTGGAAGCGAGGGGAAAGAATCAAAGGAGAGGTTAAATACGTAATAGTAGGCGAAGAGATAACTGAACCAATAGTACCATGGGGAGGAACACTATCCCACTTGCACTCCCATAACACCTCCATGAGTTACTAAAAAGATCAAGAAAAATATTTCCAAATTTTAGGGGAGTTGGTTCACGACTCTCGAAAGGAACATATAGTGGCCTTCATCATTTCCTATAGTGTGTTTTGTGTTGAACATGAAGATGTATCTCGTGAAACTGTTCATAGAGTCTTTGAAGGAAAAAGCAACCAAATGGTTCTACCTTCTACCTAAAAGGTCATTCACTTGTTGGGATGATAGAGAAACCTACTTCAAAGATAGATTCAAGTCTATAGAGGAATTCCAATATCTCTTAGTTCAATTGGTGCATAGGAAAAATATTCAAATGAAGGCATGAGGGATTTCATAGCAAGATACAATAGAGTGCTTAAGAGGATACCTCTTGAAGCCATGCCCTCAGAAAATAATTTGAAAAGATTCTTTATAAGTACTCAACTACCTGAAGTTGGGTTCATTTAGGAGGTCTTAGCCCATAAATTTGAAAGAAGCTCAAGACTATGCCATCAAGATGGAGGATGATCTAATTTTTTCTGGAAAAGTGAAAAATCCCAATGGAAAGTAAAAGGGTCAAAGTTATGGTTCTACTCCCACATATCTAATGATTAAAAAATGGATAATGATATGATTGATCTTAAAAAGTAGGTCTCTAGATTACCATGAAAAATGTGCCAAAAATACAAATCTCCCAAACAGGTTGAGAATAACTCCACCTCCTCACAGGCTTTCCCTTGAGGCACCACCGGTTAATGCAATATGTGACATTAAAGAACTGGAGGAGGAAATAGAGGTGGAAAATATTGAAGAAGAAGAAGAAAATGATGATGGTAATTTTCTTGAGATCGAAGAGGTCAATGGTGATGCTCGAGAATGGTCTCATTGGATATCATTTATGTTCTATGTTCACCCATTCCTAGTCTAAAAAGAGAACTCCTTCCCCAAAAACTACAGTAAAGAAAAATAAGGAGGATCCTCCTATTGAAGTTCCACTTGAACAAAATAATTACTACGGGATCTCCACTTCCACCATCAATGGATTCGAGACAAGGAGAACCAAGACCCAATAGTAGGAAAGAAGACTACTTCCATGGTAATTAAGTCCTCGGGTTCCTCCCCTAGTTCAAAATATACTTCTAAAGCCAATCATTCATATAATGCTAGCCCTACCAAATCCCCTAAGGTTCAAGTAAACTCTACCAATCCCTCTCCTTCTAAACCCACTACCTCATCCACCAAATATACTCAAACTCCCAAGGTAACACCATCCCCATAATGAAAAACTATCATCATCCCTATAATTTCAATATCACCCACCATAGATCCATTTTATTATGTCAAACATGCAAGCAAGACAAAGTTACGGATCACAAATATTGAATATTTGCAAACACACTCGGCTCAGTTCAAGAGGTTGGTCGATGTTGTCCAGGGTGGTATCCCAAAGCCTAATACTATAAATCCTAATCCTAAGGGTCTACTACCCACACCACCTACACCTCCTTCACAGAACATGTTAGCGCTTAGTGCATCTAAAACCAATAAGGTAGAACCCTTCTACCTATTCCTTCTAGTCAAAGACTACCAAATAAACAATTTTATTAAATATTCCAAGGACTCGACAATGTCATGCCCATCAAAGTATCCAATGCCCTAGGACTTACTTTGACACATGTACATGAATATTTCTATTCTATGGAATCCAAATAAATTTGGTTGGTGGGTAGAATGAGAGATGCATAAGCTTGTCTTGGAAGACTCTCTAGACAAGAAGGTGTTATTAACAATATTAGTGGTAGACATCCCAACATCCTTTGACAAGATGTTAAGTAGAAGTTTTTGTAAGGATACGGGTGGTTAAATTTGAATGGATTGGTCCTCCGTGACCATCCCAATGAAGGGATAAATGAAAAATTTGTTACCCATGTGCAAGATGAAGTATACTATTCAAAATTTTGATTACTTAAGAGAAAACATTTTATTCCAAGATATCGAGATGTGGAATTATTTCCTCACATATGAAAGGGATGAAAAATTACCTTTTCTCACTGAAGATGAATAAGAAAAGTTGTGGACTATGGAATTTGATGGAATTCACTCAAGTATAGGGTCTAGAGCCGGAGTTCTCTTGACTTCTCCCTCAGGTGAATTCTTCCCATTTACATATAAGATGCAATTTGAAAATACTAATAACACTACAGAATATGAGGCTCTCCTCCTCGGAATGGATGTTCTTTGAGTAAATGGGTATAAAGAAGCTTGAGTTTTCAGAGATTCGAAGTGAGAGTAAAGCAAGTAAGATAAAAATACTAAGTCAAAAACCCAAGACTCAGGAACTATGGAAACAAAGTATGTAATCGTATTGAATCTTTCTATGCTTTATCCATTCAATATATTCCTCGAGAGAATAATGAAAACATGAAACTGCATGTTGTCTTAGCCTTGTTGGTGACTCCAAATCCATATTTTGATAAAGATAAGGTGATTATTGAGATGCTTTTTAGACCAAGCATACTAGACAATGTGAACCATTTACAGTCTTTAATGATGAAAATAAACTCGTAGACTTCTTAGATCAAAAGGATATCTTCAAAAGCCTCTTCTATGAGGGAAGAAAAAATCCACATAGGGAATCAGTAGAAAAAGAAGATAAGGAATGGATTTAAGGATTTGATTTGGAGGAGTGATCGAAATCAATGGGAATAAAATTCCTAAAGGCCTAGTGTCATGGAAGATTGTTTTGATAAGAACAATCAATTCATTAAGGGTAGAGAAAATGAATCATCAAGGTTCCCAACTAAGTTTGAGAAAGAGAACATTGGATCCCTAGAAAACCTATAATGGTGAATATCGGTAAGTGTTTCTCACTTGAAGAGAAAAGAAGATTAATCTCAATGTTGAAGAAATATTATGATGTCTTGGACTATTCCTTTGATGAGCTTAAATATTTCCAACTGAAATAAATACATCACTTTATTCCACTAAATATATAATTCAAGCCTTTCAAGAAACAACAAATGCCATACAATCTAAATATAGTAGATACCATAAAAGAGGAGGTGCTTGAAAATTCTCAATGCAATAATAATCTTCCCTATCCACCATTCCACATGGGTAGAAAAAATTGTTCCAGTGTGAAATAAAAATGGATGGATAAGGATCTGTGTGGACTTTCAAATCTTAACTAAGCCTCCCTGAAAGACTACTATCTACTCCCTATCACGGATCCTACTTGCAAGTGATCACAAGGTACAATCAAATTAAAGAGGGTAGAACAAAGATGGCCTTCACAACAGCTTGGGGTAATTTTACATACATCGAGAATTCCTTTTGGTCTAATCAAATCTAGAGGATATTTTCAAAGGGCGATGGACCTAGCATTCAAAGACCTCAAGAATTTTATTGTGATGTATCTAGATGATCTCATAGTATTATCAAAGAGGTGAGGAGACCATATTAATTATTTGGAACAAGAACTCATTAGATGTAGGAAGTGTGACATATCCTGAATCCTAAGAAGTATATCTTCATATTCACTTGAAGGAAATATTCTTGGGCACATAGTAAACAAGGAAGGATTGAGGATTGATCTAGAAAGAATAATGGAAATCCATGAGCTATCATTTCCAATGAGAAAAAATGGAGTAAATTCCCTCTTTAATAAGTGTTATCCATTTTTGTCCGATTGAGGAAAAAATAGTCAATGAGGGTACACCAACCCAAGGACCGATAAAGACTTTCATAGAACTTGGGGCCTATAGGCAAATTTTTATGCTTAAAGAGTGTTTATGGTATTCTAAGAAGTTCTCGATCGTTTGAGGCTATTTACTCCATTTTTAAATTTTGAATGATCAATGTTCGCTTAGAGCAAGGAAAGTGGTCATCATAGGTATAAATTAACCAAAATTGATAAAATATTTTTAATGGCCTTATTGTATTGTGATTTTCCTCCAAGGTTGATGAAAATCCACTAGGTCCAATCGAGGAAAAAAATCATGATTTAAGGAGCTCGTGGATTCAAAGCACATGATCAAGCTCGTGCGTTGCTCAACACATGATCGAGTTCACACCTAATGGTATATCTCGTTGATTGAGCCAATAAAAAAAGTAGCAGTGAAGTAAACTAAACTTGGTTGGCTATAATAGTTAGATCAATGTTGTTAAGTTGAGATCAAGGCTAGGATAGATGGTGACCCCTCGGTGGAAGTAGGACTCGAGTTGCAAGGTCGGCGTAACATAGAGGGATCTTCAAGTCGATTTCAAGACACTAAACTATGGGTGATCATTCAAGGTGAATCCAGAGAAATCATAGAATGGATTGAGAAGAAGGATTCAAGGTCAACTTGGATGATAAAATCAATTTGAGCCAAGCTAATGCTCATGTGAAGGTTTCGGTTTGTGAGATGAGTGGAGAATGCATAGCTTAAGATTGGCTTAGACATTGATACCATGGTGAGTTCAAAAATGATTCATTGGAGCTTGCAGGTGCTAAATAGGGAATAGCTCGGTTGTCTCGGGTGAGATCAAGTAGGAGCTCCAACTTTGAAGTCAAGCACATTGGTAGTCATCGGCATAGGCCCAAATAGGAAACTCAAGTAAGGTCAAGTGACATAGGGATTCCTTGTGAATGTGAGCATGAAGAACTAGCTCTCTAGTGTGAATGAATGGAACAACTCGGATAAGAACAAGCTCGGTGGTCACAATTGAATGGATAAGCTTGGCTCACTCAGAGCTCTGTCGATTAATGCATGGAGTGAGTAACTTACCTAAACAAGTGGGACTCAGATCAACGGATCAATAAGTGGATCATTCAAAAGGAGAGTTAACTCACCATATCGGTGAGCTTGGAAGTAGTTTGAGGCCATACACAAAATCGTGGAGATGGTTGCAGGGTTTGGCATGGAGATAAAACCAATAGGCTCACTAAGCCATTTTATGAAGTATGTCAAAGAAAGCATAAATTTCTTGGTCAAAGTCACTAGAAACAATGCATCATGTAGGAAATAGTATGAGTTGTGTTTAGGTCAAGCCAGGTTTAGAGTTCACTAGAGCTCATAGAAAGAGTGAGCTCGGGAGGGTTTGTGATGAGCTCAAACTCGTAGGACAAGTTAGTCAAAAATAGAGAGGCTCAGGTTTTCATCTAGCGAGCTCAATCGTAGGAGGATGAGTTACTTTGGTTTTCTTGAGAAATCAAATAGTTTTACTTAAGAGCAAGTCGTGAGTTGGCTCGAAATCAAATAATAATGTCTAAGGTCCATGGTGAGACAAACATAAATCATCAAGCTATGGGAATTTTATGGATCAATGGCCAGGTGGAAGTGCTATGATGGAGTGATAACATGAAAATTCCACTCGTGCAGATTTTCAGCTTCTTTTCCTAGTCATGTTGGAAAAATTGTGCTGCAACCCCGCACTAAAAGTATTCATGAGTAATTTTATTAACATGGGAATCTGAGAAGCCTAATGCCAAATAGGAATGTTAATATGGAAATCCAAGTTGGTAATCCAATGCTCAGAGCCTTGACATGGGGATTTTGAGTCTATTGCCGAATCATCAGGTGAGATGTTGGCCAAGTCACAACATGGGTGGTTGGTTGTGTGCTAAGTTAAGGGGAATAGCCCAGGTGTTTTTGGTTAAGGAATCGGGAGACCGGGTCTAAGAATTTAGCTCTCAATGAAATTGAAGATGTGAATTTTTGTGGCTAGAATATAGGAGCTCAATGTAAAGGCCCCGACGACGTGAAAATGGATATGCTCGGTTGGTTCAAAACCAAAATTGTCACATAGAAGAGATAAAAAGTAACAGAAGAAGGATTCATGGGTGACTTAGAATTCACAATGCATCTAACGAGATATGAATGAGTTTGATAGTAGAAGAGGAGGATCTAGATGGTGAGTCATAAAAATCGATAGTATGGTTCAGTGAATGAATCATTTGAATAGGGAAAGTTGATGATAAAAGGTAGCATATAGGTCACAATATGTGTAGGTTGTATGCGAAAATGACTAAGGAGCTCGAACAAAGACATGAGCCATTCAGAGGCATAAAAATGAGAAAATGATCGAGCATTGTTACCAAGGGAGGATGGAACTCAGCCATTTAAGGTTGAATGCAAGTTTATTCCAAGTGAGATCACATATTGGTTGAGTAAATCAATTGTGAGGAGCTCAGTAAGTAAGCCTAACATTGTGACCAATATGAGTGATTTGGGAATGTGACATGGAGAAGTTTGTTCAAGTAAGGTTGAAGGATTTGAGCTCATAGATCGGCTCATTGAGGAGTCAAGGACACATGAGGTCATCGATTTTATAAAGTGGTAGCTTGTGAAGGATAGATGGGTAGCTGAAGTGGTGTAGAGATTTTGGAATCGAGTTCTGCGGTGAGCTCGTATAGAGAAAATTTTGAGGTAATATTGTTGAGTCAAGATCTCAACCGAGAAACATTGATCGAGTCACTCACCTAGGGAAGTAACTTAATCAAGGCTCAGATGGATGAGCTTGACCATGGTAGATATGGGAAAGTTACGGTGACGACGAGGAATTTGGTCGCCAAGATAATGAACTCAGGGATGGATCTAGGAAGGCCTAACCATGAGCTCGATGCATTGAGGTTGTGTTTGGGGTGACTCAGGTTGAGAGATCAAATCAGAGTGAGTTGCGGTGGTTGATGCAAAGCGAGTGTAATGGTGGCTTGTAGAGATATTCACAACCCCAAGTTGATAAGGATCTCGTGAGAAAGAGGCCAAGCTCGATGCACGTGGAAAGTTAGGGGATATGATATAGGAAATCGGTGGAGGTTAGTACACAAGATTGTGCTTGGTGATGAGCTCGGTGCTCGGTCTATGTAATGAAAAAATAAATGAGCTCACTCGTGTAATGTATAACATGATATTTTGACATGTAAAGCTTGATAAGGATTTAACAATGTCAATACCATGAAAATATTGTCGAGATTGGTTACGAGAGCTCATGCCAAGATACGACATTATGGCAAGGAGCTCGATGCGAGAATAATAACTTGGCTCGGTCGCAAAGATTGGAGGTCAAGGTTAAAGCGAGAGCTTGTAGTGATTCATGGCTTAATCAGGCCAAGTAAGTGGCATTTGTAGTGAGGGGTTGTAACTTTCTTATCCGATGAGGGTTGTTAGAGCTCTCAACATGGCGAGGTGGAACCCAAGTTACTCGAATGCTTGAAGAGTTAAATACATTGGTCATATCGTTGAAGACAACTCAAGATATCGATTAGGCATGGGAATAACGTGCAAGCTCACCGAGTCAGAGAGAATGGATTTCAATTCATAATATGTGATTGTCGCGGTGGCGGAGAGAAAAACTCATTCAAGGAACTTGAACCCAACTCGGTGAGTTGGCTCGGTAAGCCAACCGAGAGTTGGGCTATTTTTGGCCTTTTTCTCATGCCCCCCATTCAAGATCAAACTGGTCAACAGGGGGACCCACCAAAAATAGTAATTAAATTAATACTTTTATTTAAACATTTTAATAATAATATTTATTATTATTAGTTAAATATTCTTTTAATTAATTAATCAGAACTAGGTCAACAGGAAATTAATGACACATGATGGAACCTTCTAAAGTGCTTTAACCAACTGTAATAAATACATCATGTGTCTTTAATTTAGAAAGGGAAATTATGACTCCTCTCCTCTCTCTCAAATTCTTCTATAAATGAAAGTTGGACACTCATTCCAAGGGGTTCCAATAGGTCAGATAGGTTGGACAGTTAGACATCTTAGGAAAGTGTGTGTTTTTCAAGAGTCCTCTCTCTTCATAAGTTGTTCTTGTATGTTGAGGGAACTTTCAAGCCTCCTTTTTAAGACTGTAATGGCAAACATTGTCTCTTCGAATGTATGATGCATTGTGCACATTATTAAAGTAATAAAAGTGTGTGTTTTGTGACTAATCTTCATCCTTTCATACATCTATACTTCTTTGTGTATTTTCTCATGCTTGCAGTACACTTTGTGCAAGTTCACATTTCTATTACAGTACTTGGAGCTCTGTGCTTATCAAGTGATGGAGTGTTGCAAGTAGTTGAGTTGTGGTGCTTTTTCACCTTATCAAGTTCATCCTTCTTCAATGGAAGACTGATAACTTGTTTGTCTGATCAATGTTAACAAAAGGAATGTGTGCTTCCTAGTCTATGGTATTTTGTACCCTCTCTAAGTTGTAGGAGGTGAAGTTGACTTGTGGTGCACACACCCTATTCAAATTAACCCTTATTGAGTCTGAGAATACCCTTTATTTGGTGCATCACCATCCCTAGTATAGTTTAATTTCTGCAAATATCTTTCCTAAAACCCATGAAAATGTTAGCATATGTCTAGATAACCATTTTATTGCACTAGGAGTAACATAGTACTTAGTTTAGGAAAAGGTAACTTGCCTTCTCTAGAGGTTCACCTCAAGCCTTGAAAGTTGATCCCATGTGTCCCAATCACACCGAACGTTATGTTCACATTATGGCCATTCGGAGGGTGAAGTGATTTGGTGACAAAAGTTTTAGCATGCCTCGTGGGACAAGTTCATACTTCTCTAACGCACGAAAGGTTTCTCTTCGTGCCAAATTTCAACGTTTACCATCTTTTTTCACCACCTTTGCTTGTATTTATGATTCTGGTTCCCTAGAATAGTGTTTTTGCATTGTTTATGGTTTAAGAGATCAAATTGGTTTTCACCTTTGGGTAAATGGGATTCTATAAATAGCTGGCTTGTGCTCAAGCAAATGGCCCCTCAAATTTGCCTCTCAATTTCTCATTTCAATAGCTTAGCCTTTCAATTTTTCTTAGGATTCATAGTTTCATTTGTTGTATGCATGGTTAGTGTTGTTTAGCTATTAGGAAGCCACATAATCTTCTTGTGCTAGTGTAGTTACTATTTCATGCAATTCATTGGAATAGGATAGTTTGATTTTCAGTAGGAAGCCATTAAAGTTGCAGGTCTTGTTCATCAAGCAGGATAGTTTCAGGTTCTGATGTTTTATGTTGTATGACTCATAATAAATCCCACTAGGAATTACATAAGCCAAGCTCTGTTCTCTTGCGCTATCCCTCTCCTACTCACATTGTATTCAATCTACATCCTAAATTTACCATTATTTCGATACCAACTTCTATTGATGCTAACATCACACACTTTTCTGGATTCACGTGAGCATGAAGGAACAATGAGAGATCATATCACTGAGGGGACAAAGCCACACACAACTAGGATTCACCACTGTTTTCTGCAAAATCCAGTTCAAGCTTTCAAAGTTCTAGTTAAAACATATCAAATAGAGTAGTCAATCATTTCATTTCAGTTAATCTCACTTTCGATATTGCCGGGAAGTTGTGGGGATTGATAGTTTCTGAGAAACTATGATTCACTCCTCACTTCTGAGGTAGGATCGAGAGTCTTTCAAATAGATTAGATCAGTTATCTGGTTATTTAGAATAGATTTACAACTACACAGGAAAGTAGCTATACTCGGCTGCTTTGTTTGTTTTAATTTTGTTATTAGTTTAGTTGTTAATTTCTAGATATTTTAAATAATTTCTCTTTCAATTTTGTTCAATAGTTCATCAAAAATACAAAAATAAAGAAGTTATATATGTCGTAGATATACTTTACATAGTTAATTTACTCTACTTTAGTTAGATTTACATTGTTTCTTTTGCATGACAATCACGGGACCTAGAGAGCCCAGAGAATACGTATTCGAGCCAATCATGCCTCAACCCAATCTTGTTACAGCAATAGCTGATATAGATCAGAATCTTAGAATCCAAGTCTTCCGAACAACAACAAACTTACAACAGATCAGCTCACAGTTAAGAGGGTTAAACATAGAAGATGACCAAGCACACACATTTTGGTCAAACCAACCAAACTACAATTACCCTAGATAAAAATCCACATGACTGTAGAAGGGCTTGAAAGAGAGCAAAACATTCGATTGTGACCCTTTGGTCCCACATCCAGATGCAGGAGACATTCTCACTGATATAGACACTAGCTTAAGAATTCAGGTTGCCAGAACACTGTAAGGTACTCTGAGAAGATTGCACAACTTGTAGTTCTAAACATAGAGGCCGAAAAGGCATACGACTATTGGATACTAGGGATTAGGGACTGATTCCACACATGACCATAGCAGGTCCACAACAACCATGAATCTACGGTTGTGATCCACAAATCCCACAACCCAACGAGTCCACAGGTCAATCCGACGTTGACGTTGGCTTACACACATTAGTATTTAGATCCACTCCACTTCCACCTATCATCATCACATAGTTATCCTTGTTGGATATAGCAGCTAACAAGCTAAGGATTTCTGGACTAGACCGAGAGAATCACCCATAGAGTCCACTATATCCATCATCCATCCTATGACCCTATCTGGAGATATACACGAAACAATCCCAGGTCATTTTCCCCATATCCCACAACCTATAGATCGGATTACACCAGAGCTCGATATTGATTGGAGCCTTCGAGCAGTCATCCTCACCAACCGATCTATCATGCCAGTTCAGGTTAGGAGGGCCTTCTTTGCCTTAGATTCACAGATTCCATTAGTGTGTGTCGAAGACATAAGATTGCCTAACTAGCTTGTCTACATCCCACGTATAGTCCATCCCCACCGCTGTCTCGGCATGACCTCGGGAGGTCGGTCGGGTGAGAAGAAGTTACTTGTAGATTCCCATGCTCACTTGTCATTTTCCATTTGTCACTTTTCCATCATACAAAATTGGTGAACCCGACTGTGAAAGGAATAGTTGTTTCACTCTCACCTTTCCCCTTTTAGTGTTTCATTTTCTTCCATCCACCTTCACTCTTTCCCATTATTCTGTGGGTATTCATATACCCCCCAAATATGTCGGGATTCGATGCATATGGTAGACCTCTCCTAGGTCTTGAAGCATATTACGATCAACTGAATAGATAGCCATCACCCTCGCTCTCAGCATGGGGTGAAAATTATTCAACTAACCAATTGTCAACACAAACTCCACCCCCAAGGACTAGATATAGTTCTTCTTTCCAAATAGAGGAGTTGGATCAGCTCACTCAAACGCAACACCCAGAGCCTTCAGGCTCGAGATGCCATGACGTTTACAGAGAATCTGGTTTGTCTCCTCAGGTATTGCTTAGACCACAAATTAGTAGACAATCGGATCCATATCCATTTTTAGATGATGAACATTCAGTGCATTATGCCAGGAATGAACAATGCTCTCGGAGTATGTACCCACCTATAGGAAGTTTACAAACACAACCCGGGGTCTCGTTTCAAGAAAACACCTCCATGCCACTACCTATAGGAAATACCCTCGGGAAACATGGCAGGGAAAACGATCAATTCATAGCGGGGTACCACATGCCTATACAACCTCAGGATATATGACAAACGCCACTAAGGAAAAATACTGTAACTTCACCAGATGAAGTCATCTCAACTTTAGTAGAAAAGGTTAGAGGGTTAGAGCTTGCTCAAGCAAGTCAAAATTCTCAATTCATGCAGGAAGGAAATTCCAATCCTCCACATCATCCTAGCCAAGTAGACCTCCTCACAGGAATAGGCATGTTGGGCATGCCTCCTCAGTATTCACAACAAATGCCAACTAGAACCACCATTTCTAACACTTGTTCCAGTGGTGAATATGTTACCTCCCGGTCTAGTACAAAATAATCCATTCCTAGGCAATACTCCTTCATACTAAACATGTATTCCAAATCACCACAGGGAGATGTGTTCTCCTCTCCTGGCATGTTTTCTCAACCACAGGGATTTCCTTATACCCCTGCAAATGCATATGCTATGCCATATCAACAACCCATTCCACCTCCACCCCCTCAGCAGGCACCATCGATGGTCGAAACCTATGCGATAGGGACTTATTCAGAATATTTGAAAGAACCCTTAGACTTCACTATACGAAGCATCATGCTTCCAAGACCTCTTCCCGATTTTCCCAAATACAAAGGGGAAGGAGACCCAATGCACATATCAAGGCCTACACCACAACTATTCGAGAACTGCTCCCTTGGGATGGGGTTGTTGCTAAAATATTTCCCAAAATGTTAGAGGGCATTGCCCTCGATTGGTATTATAGAATACCTGAAGCTTCCATACATTCATTTAAACAACTCATTTCAGAGTTCATCAAGGTGTTTGACATGAACAAACTATTGAGAACAGGAATCAGGGAGTTCTTGCACATTAAACAAGAACACAATGAATCTGTTGCTCACTTTATCCAAAGATGGCGTACAGTCCTTTATTCTTCGGCAAGTGCTCCAAATATGGACCAAATGGAACTATGTGATTTATTCCTTCATTCTCTCAGTAGAGAGGTAAAGGAAGAAGTCCAGAAGTTCCCACTAAGGACTTACGATGAAGTACTTGAGAGCGCTCTCCGAATAGATCAAGCGGCAATAGATAGCGGTCGCAAGACGTATGGAACAAATGGGAGGCTAATCACCCCCAGCCAAAATACTACGACTTATCCTACTACCACAAACGTCAATCAAGGACCTAAGATCCTTAACAAAAATCATGGCATAACCACAGATGGAGTAACTGACCAAGCTAAAAAGGCCAATGTTGTAAATACTCCACCATTAACAATCAACAAAACAACAACTTTACCCCAATAATCAATACGGTGGATTTTAATCATCCACAACAACAACAACAAAGGTGGATCCAGACACAGGGTCCAAGCCAAAACTCAACAGATATCAAAACCAAAACCAAAACCAAAAACAACAAATGCAAAACTTTAATCCTAATAGGCAATGGTTTGATCAGAGTTTTGGACCACAATATGCGCCAAACCAACAACCTAGGAATTACAATCCTAACTCGTATTGTGGTTTCCACAAAATTTGAGGCCACGACACTAGGACTTGCCACGATTACAATAAGTTCATGCAACGCTTGCCAGAGGAACAAAGACAACTTTTCATAGATATGTTCTTGGCAGATCCTGCATCACCAACACCAAATACTTTTACAGGGGTAGTTTCCCCTCAAAATGCACCCCTCAAGATCTTCAACGATCCACTCCCAAATCACAATAACAACAAATTAAATCCAAATGGGATGAATAAGAGCATAATGGTAGGAAACAATGATCATGAAGCCTCGACTTCACTAAACCCACTAGTTGCACCACAATTAGGAGTCAGCCATGACCCAAGATAGTCGGTTTAGTGGAGTTAGACACCAAACTACACGTAGAAGCTATAACAAGGACACGAGAGTATTCCTCTCAGCCAAATCCAAGTTACCCACTAGAGAGCAGATAACATCCAACAAATATTAGTAAAACCCATAGGTGCCTATGATTTAATTAATGACCTAACAAAGACCTTCTCTCATATCTCCTTTTTGGATTTATTGAAGAACTCTCCTACCCACAGGGCTGCTCTTTTAGAAGCATTAGGTTTAGGTCATTTAATTAACATCACTCCACCTCCCAAAACACAGGTAAACCATATAGACTTTGATATCCACCCTCCGGGGCAGCCGGATAGGGATACTGAGTTTATATTCAAAATAAACAAAATGCCAACAGACACTGAGATTACATGCAGAGGTGATCCAGCCTTACATTTGCAAGTGTGGGTTTATAACAATTACGTTAAACATGCGCAATGGTTGATGATGGGGCAGCAATTAACATAGTCCCCTTCTCTTTCCTTCAAAAGCTAGGGTATGGAGAAACAAATTGTTCCACAACTCGAGAATACGCTAAGAGGCTATGATAGCCTTAAAGCCACGTCAATTGGGACTATAATACTACCAGTCACCTTAGGACCCAAAACAATCCTAACTGAGTTTTATATTATAGATCGGAAACCAACTATAATATGATCCTCGGCCGACCATGGATACACCGTATGAAGGCAATCCCTTCTACATTATTCCAAGAAGTAAGATTCTTGCACTTAGGAAAGGTATTCATAGCCAAAGGTGATCCAAAACCATTCGATATACACCTAGCTGACTTAAAGAGAAGGTCGGGCATTCACTCTGAGTTTGAACTCCCAACAAACCAACTTAATAAACCAACCGACGCGAAACCGGAAGAAAAGTTGGTACCTACAATAGAACTAGAAACTATGAGCCTAGTCAAGAATATCCCAGCCCTCAAGGATGAGGCTAACATTGTCGAAACAGTATCATTAGGAACTACTACGAAAATTGTCGAATTGCTAGAACAGGATCTACCAATTTTCCTACCATTTGATTCTGTAGGCATGGGATATACCCTAGGTGTTGGTTCTCTTCCAACAGAGGATCTCTGCATGGTAGAAGTAACCAAAACCGAAAGAAGTTGATGTAGCAAATGTCCCAACGTCCATCTTCCCAACTAAATATTGGACTCTCCATTTTGATGGAGCTAGATGTCATTATGGGGTTGGGGCAGGTGTGATCTTTACTTCACCCGAAGGAAAGATCTTACCATTCACCTTTAAATTAAACTTTGAATGTACAAACAATGGCATTGAATACGAAGCCCTCCTCCTTGGCCTCATCCTAGCTAAAAGGCTTGGTGTTAATGACATCAGGGTGTTAGGAGACTCTCAATTAGTAGCAAACCAAGTCTCTGAGGTGTATGAGACTAGAGCTGAACACTTACAGCTCTACAAAACAACAATATTAGATTTGAGCAAAGAGTTTGACTTCATATCAATTGAAGCAATCCCATGAAACAAAATCTTCTCACAGATTCGATAGCAACCTCAGCTTCACGTTTCACTCCAAGCAGTGAGTTGGAGGACACCCATTTCATAGTATCCCTTCACACTGAACCATTAGTGAAGAAAGTGTCAAACCCACTTTTAACGAACATAGCTGAGAACAAATCTACTAGCGTGGATCACGTTGATAGTGATAGAGCTACTCTTGATTACTTAAATGCCTATGCAGCGTTACATCTCACCCATCACGTGGTAGATTTGTCCTTAATCCCACATTCATCTTCCTACTTCGGGAATCCCATGATAGAGCTTCCCCCACAAAAAGAACTCGGCATATACACGGTAGAGAATGGAGAAGATCTAGAACTACCTCCAGCCCCACCTGAGTTTGAAGAAGGTAACACTTCTTTAATCGAAGAAATGATTGATATTAACATCGAATGGAGGATGAACCAAAGATCTTAAAACTAGGATCTTCGTTAACTCTAGAAGAATAGAAATACACACTCGAATCCTCAAAGAACATCAGAAGGCTTTTGCATTTAATTATAAAGAAATGACAGGGGTTGCACCACACATCACGGTACACAACCTCATCACCAAATCAGATGCAAAGCTAGTTAAACAAAAATCGAGACCAATGAAACCCAAGGTAGCTCTCATGGTGAAGGAAGAAGTAATGAAACTCCTCCAAGTAGGATTCATCAAGCCAGTTGATTATTCTCAGTGGATATCTAATATCATTCCCATTCTAAAAAAGAATGGGAAGATACGCATTTGCATAGATTTTCGAGACATTAACAAAGCATGCCCTAAGGACGACTTCCCATTACCATCCATTGACATCATCATTGATGCAACAGCTGGGTTTGAGCTTTTGTCTCTCATGGATGGATTCTCGGGATACAATCAAATCAGAATATCCAAACAAGACCAAGCCAAAACCACATTTATAACTCCTTGGGGAACTTATTGCTATGTTGTTATGCCATTCGGTCTCAAGAACACTACTACATACCAACGGGAAATGAATGACATATATATTTCATGATCTTATTCACAAAATCATGGAATCCTACGTAGATGACTTGTTGGCCAAAGCCAAGAAGCGTTGTGATCACCCGGAAGTGCTCCGCATCATTCTTTCACGTTTAATAGAATATGGAGTCACACTAAACCCAGAAAAATGTGTATTTGGTGTGACAGGAGGGAAGCTCCTAGGTTACATTATATCATCATGAGGGATCGATGTAGACCCAGCTAAAATCGGGCTGTTCTTGAAATGATCCCACCATCGGATGAATCTGGAATCAAGTCATTTCTTGGGAAACTTCGGTGCAATCCAAGATTCATCCCAGATTTAAGCTTTTCCATTCATCCAATCAACAATCTACTCAAGAAAGAGTATAGTATCGATTGGACCAAAGACTACAATGAGGCTTTCAAAGTAGTTAAGCATTTCTTGTTGTCACCACCTACGCTAATGCCTCCTAAGCCAGACCACCCTTTAATCTTATATTCACGAGCTACCAATGTCTCGCTAGCCTACATGCTGGCTCAAGAAGATGATGACAAGAGAGAACGTGTGATCTATTTTATTAGCCAAACATTACTTGATTATGAGACACGTTATACGCAAGCGAGCAGTGAGAATGCCTCACCATAGTCTTCACAACCAAATGCTTAAGACATTACATGTTAAATCAAGAAACAAGGGTCATTGTAAAAATAGACCATTTACAAACCTTCCTCACGCAAGGGTCCTTGTCTAAAAAGGTTGGATGCTTTATAACCTTAATGGGTGAATTCAAATTAACATTTGTAAATCAAAAGTCCATTAAGGGACAAATCATTGTGGATTGGTTAGTTGATAACCCATTAGATGGAGGTGATCTAGTAGATCTGGACTTTCTGATGAATGCATATACTACGTCAAACTAGACCTCCCATCTCTGAATGTCCATGGTATACTGATATTATTAATTATATCATGGGCCATGCATATCCAAAAGGTGCTACACCACAACAAAGAAGGTGGTTACGCATTATCGTGGCTAAATACGTTATTATAGAACAAGTGCTCTATCGTAAGGCTTTCGATGGAATGCTTCTAAGGTGTGTTGACACAGAAGAATCCAAGAAGATTCTCCACGAATCTCATAGTGGAATATGTGGAGGCCACTTCGGTGGTCACACCCACTCACTCAAAATACATCGGATGGGCTATTTTTGGCCCACTCTAGAGCACGACATAGAGTAGAGTTTGTACGTAAATGTCATAAATGCCAAGAATTTTCCCACGAGATTCACATGCCGGCACAAGCTCTACAACCAATCACAACTCCATGGCCCTTTTCTACATGGGGCCTAGATTTGATAGGGAAATTCTCTCCCTCATCTACAGATGGCCATAACTTCATAATCACGGCCACCAGTATTTTACCAAATGGGTAGAGGCTATGCCTCTTACCACTGTACCAGTGTTAGTGATCGCCAAGTTCATTTTGAACCAGATCATTTATAGGTACGGTGTCCCACAAATCATTATCTCAGATAATGGCACTTCTTTTAAGAATGATGAGGTTCATGAATTATGCAATAAATTTAAAATAAGCCATCATACAGCCTCCCTGTATTACCCTCAAGCCAATGGACAGGCTGAAGCAACAAACAAGACATTAAAAGCTATTCTCCTTAAAATGGTAAAAGAAAATAAATGAGATTGGCATTTAAAGTTATACCCAGCCTTGTGGGCCCACCGAACCTCAATAAGAACACCCACAGGAGCAACTCCTTTCTCATTGGTATTCGGAGCAGAAGTAGTTCTCCCACTTGAGGTTGAAATACCCAGTCTCCGTATCTCATTACAAGGGATTCTGGATGAAGAAGCTTATAGAGAAGCACGTCTCTCTCAACTAGAAAGCCTAGATGAGGCCAAGCTAGATCTTTGAACAATGGCATAGAGTCTATGTTGACCGGATGTGCCGGCAGTATAATAAAAAGGTCTATGAATGAGATATATATGAAGGAGATCTAGTTCTAAGACTAGACAACCGGATCGATAAAAAGACCGGTGAAGGAAGGAAATTCCAGCCCAAATGGTTGGGCCCATACCGAGTCACAAAAGACTATGGAAATGGTGCATATCTCTTATGTACACTGGAAGGTGAGGAATTTGGTGAAACTGTCAATTCCCTACACCTTAAACGATTCTATGCATAAGCGACCAACACTATTTGTATAATTATATCTACATTGCATCTTCATGTAGTTAGGTTCATTTTGTCCACTTGTTTCATACAATTTTGTGATCAAGGAACTTATTCTCAAAGCAATTCATTACAAACTTCTGATGGTATTGGCATTAGCATTCCAATCATACTTCTTCATTTTCATAACATCATCACCATTTCAGAATCATTTCATCCATACAAAGCTAGATATGACAAAGTCTTAACGGTAACCATACCAAGGTCTGCATGCTTGTTCTCACTTTTGGTTTCTCCCTAGGATAGGTGTCTTGCCTATGGTCTATTCTAGAAGCTTCATAGTGTCACATCTATCCCATATGCATATCTCTTTGGAAATAAGAACATACTGACATTTTTCTCAAATATATAAGTCAAACATAGATCAAACAAAAAATTTTATTTTACACATTTCCTTGCCCTACCAACCTTCGGTGATGAGCTTGCATCTCTTACTAGTGACGTAGGGTTGGGAAAGGATGGGAATGCCCTTACTCACCTATACCTTGTCCATGGTGATAAACCCACATGCTTCTTACTAGTAGCATGGGGCAAGGTGTAGGGGGTCCTCTTGACAAATAAATGTTGAAGGTCATAAGCAAACAATTCAAATAAACCTTTGAAATCTTGAGTCAAAAACAAATGAATCAGATGTCCAAAATTCCAAGAGAGCTCAAAACCCCAAAAACCAGATTTTGTCTACCATGTGGCCATCTACGGATCTAAGTCTAGATAAACCACAAAGCAAGTAGCATTCTAAAACTATGGAGTCACTTGAGTAGAGTAGGTTTGTAGCATCCTAATTTGGTTCCACCAAATCTTTGTCTATCTCTCATCACTATCATTCAACAAATTTCATAGCTTGTGCCCTTTCTAGCTCTCGGTGATGAGCCCTCGCATCTTACTAGTTGCGTGGAGTTAGGAATGGGGCAAGTTCATCTTGCTCATCATACCGGTTTATCATCTCATTTTGTCAAAACAAATATGAAGTACCAAACAATTGCTTATAGAAACTAAAGTTCAAAATCACATTATGTCTACATTATCATATATCAACATCACGAAATACAAAAAGAAAGAAAGCACTTGTATCATTTGTTCTCCACTGCATACATTCTGAAAAGCATATAAAAACAACATTATAGTTTACATGTGGAAATGAATCATAAAAACATAGATACCAAGAGTCTGATCCAAAAAATATATATATATATATATATATATAAATGTTTCTGTATAATGCCATCATGCACTAAGCATGGTCAAAATGCTCAAAGAGCCCGGGAAATACAAAATACATCATACAAATAATCTAAGAGAGCCAAGTGGCTTCTCAACCCCTATGAGATCCCTCTCGAAGGTGTACGCCCATGTCTAGGACTCCGGCTACGCCGGCGCTCTGAGTGCACGGAGGGCTCACGATCCCGAGGAGCATCTGCGGCCTCGCCATGAGAGTGACTCCTCATCAGGCACTCTGCTCACTGTATCCTACCAACTCGGTATGGAGGGTAGACACCATCCTGGCCACATGCCAGATAGGGGAAAAAATGTCGGTATGCCTACTGCTGCTGAGGGCTCCCCTGCATCCACGGATAGCTCCACACGGGTCTTCTCCATGGGGATCATCAGGGTATCGTGCATACCCGGTGAATCAGGTCTCGCCACTCATCAGCAGTCTCTGCAAGAAAAGGAGAAAAAAAATTAGAAATACTCAAAAGATAAAAACAAGAGTAAACAAAAGGAGAGATAGCAACTAAGACAATCATAGCTAAAAACAAACATTAAAAGGAAGGATGATAACTCACTCGGATCTCCGGGCCTCCAAGATGGATCTCTAGGGTCAGCACCTACCATAGATGCCACCACTGACTGATGCGCTCCTCCTGTGCTGGGGCACATAACATCCTACTACGGACTCATCCTCTCTACCCAAGCCCTAAGAAAGTGGCTCCTCTGAAAGCTAGGGTCACCCTCTCTGCACACTCTACTCCACCCTCTCTGCCTGTAAGATATCCTGAGTGTCATGCCACTCAGGATCATTGTCCTCCTCTCCACCCGACTCACTGACCTCAGCCTCGGTCTCCTCCTCCTCTCTCTCCCCTGTGAACTCCTCGGACTCAGAGTCTATATCAATGGGGTCATCGTTGCTGTGGGCGGGACCGGTGGGCAATCTAAAGTAAGGGTGCCTGAGGAGCACCGGCTCTCCCTCGAGCGCGTACTACCCTCCTAGCTGCAATGGGGACACCAGGAGTAACAACTATCCAACCCTAGCCTCTAGGACCTCCTCTAGCCTCCCGGACCGATCTATATACTGGCACCACTGGGGGAAGCATACCCACGTAAGGAAGGCCAAACTGTTGAGGCACTCGACCAAAAGGATGTATCTCCACCTTCCCCATCCTGTCCACAAGCTGCCCTGTGGTGGAGCAAGAGATCAAAGTAAGAGCCTCCTCACCCCATAACCCTGCCATGGCCTGATAGGGTGTGGCCTCCATGTCATCAGTGGTCAAGGAGGTGACTGGCTGGTGGGGTGCTCTGAGCACCGACATATCTGTCCATCTGGCTGCCCTCACGGCTCCGGGATCTGCCACCTCTACACCTCTCCCATAGGGGATGAAACACTCATAGACCCAGCTCATAACCAGGGTCGGATGGCTCAAGGAATACCCCTAGTAAATGAACCACCAGTACAGATCATGATAAGTGGTCCCAAGAATGTCGGCTCCCCAGGCATAAATCCGGCCATGTCCCTCAATCTGTGTAATGATGGGGGACCAACAATAAAGTAAAGTGTCTCCTCCCTTGTCCCCGATCAATCTCGAGGCAAGGATCCCCATAATGGCCTAGCGAATCAAGGGGATAGGTAGGCTAGGAATAGATCGGACCCTCACCCCCTTCTTCGAACCAGTGGAGATAACTGTGTCTCCCATATATGAAGCCCACTTGTGCTATCTGAGCCCGTGAACCTGTTGTCTCAAGTGTGAGTCATCTCCCGATGATCGGGACCCCCAAGATGTGGTAAACATCCTCCAAAGTAATGGTCCACTCACCTCTACTCTGGAAATCGAAAAGTGTTCCGATCAGCATCCCAATATGAAAACAAGTCACAAAGTATGTGACTAGAAGGTGCAACATGCGGGACCCGTGATATGCGCAATATACCGGCCCTCTGAAGAGTGTCCTGCTCATCCTGAGAAAGGGCATCCAATACTGCCGGAAGCCAATCACACTCTCTCTCTCTCTCGGCTCCATCGGATATACTCCTCCTTCACTGCATATACACCCAAAAACACACAAAAAGGAGTAAGTTAGTATTCAAATGACATTAGAAAAATCATGAAAACATATAAGAATGCTAGAAACACAAAAACAAATTCAAATAAGTGTTGTTTATGCATTCTGTGAAGGACCACCACCCTGAGTAGGGTGGTGGTTCCATAATCACCACCTTAAAGGCGGCGGTCTTATAACCTGCCACCCTGATCAGGGCGGCGGTTGTGTAACCGCCGCCTGCTCAGGGTGGCGGTCATGTCCCGAAATTTCCACGCGGGTCACGTGCCCTAAAAATGCCTAAAAACAAAATAAAGACTATTTTGACCAAAAAAAGCCTACCCATTAGGCGCCCCCCCTAAGTGACCCTATTAAAACTGACATTTTCAAAAATAATCCCCCCATGACAAAGATTTCACCATTTTAACATTTTGGGGATAAAAATGGTAAATCGAGAAAAACTAACCTGTGATCTCGCGGGTCGGTGTTCCGCTCATGGAGGCATGATCACAATCTCGTCCCAACATTTTGACTATACTCATCAAAAACCATCACCGTGGGTCCCAGAGCTCAAAATCAATCAAATCGACATGCGCAAATGAATAGGAAAATGGGCCCACTTTTACATATATAGCATCCTAACTTGTTTTGAATGCCCCTTTTTCGCAGGTTTGGAGCAACGGAGGTAAGTTCTTATCCCCACACAAATGGTACGTCCTCATTTCATATTATTTTAGTATTTATTTTCTGATCTATTTTGTCTATCTGCACTTGATTCCTCTTTTCATTTTGCAGGTAGCGGGAATCTCGGAGGGCATCATTTCGACACACGGGCATATCAGGTATAATTTCTTACTTCCCATTTCGGGACCGCCATACTCGGACCCACCATTTTACGCCTCTTCATGGCTAAAACACTTCTCTCGAGGGGCAATATGTACGTACCCAAAATTGTAGGGTGCTACACCACCAGAACAATGTTACACGTGCCCCAATGATGATACAGGTCTCCTCGCAAGGTGTTTGGGATCTGAAAAATCTCTCCAAGTATGCGTTAACATCCCACATGCCCCACTTAGCCCCTGCGTGCTTTTCTTTTTCCTTCCCCCTCTTTTCCTTTGCTTTTCGGTCTTCAGTGACAAAACTACCGCCCTGCCCGGTGGTGGTGGTCTCGTGATGCGCCCCGGGGCGGTGGTCTGAATCGCCGACTTGCTCGGGCGGCGGTCTGTAACTTGCCACCTTGCTCGGGCGGTGGTCCTTCACATGTTTTCTAGAATGTTCTTTTTAACACGACTCATGTAAAATTTCAATGTTTACCAGCTTTTTCACCGCCTTTGCTTGTATTTATGATTTTGGTTCCCTGGAATAGTGTTTTTGCATTGTTTATGGTTTAAGAGATCAAATTGGTTTTCACCTTTGGGTAAATGGGATTCTATAAATAGTTGGCTTGTGCTCAAGCAAATGGCCCCTCAAATTTTCCTCTCAATTTCTCATTTCAATAGCTTAGCCTTTCAATTTTTCTTAGGATTCATAGTTTCATTTGTTGTATGCATGGTTAGTGTTGTTTAGCTGTTAGGAAGCCACATAATCTTCTTGTGCTAGTGTAGTTACTATTTCATGCAATTCATTGGAATAGGATAGTTTGATTTTTAGTAGGAAGCCATTAAAGTTGTAGGTCTTGTTCATCAAGCAGGATAGTTTCAGGTTCTGGACATTTTATGTTGTATGACTCATGCAATAAATCCCGCTAGGAATTACATAAGCCAAGCTCTGTTCTCTTGCGCTATCCCTCTCCTACTCACATTGTATTCAGTCTGCATCCTAAGCTGCCATTATTTCGATACCAACTTTTGTTGATGCTAACATCACATGCTTTTCTGGATTCACGTGAGCACGAAAGAACGAGGAGATCATACTGAGGGGACAAAGCCACACACAACCGGATTCGCCACTGTTCTGCAAAATCTAGGTTCAAGCTTTCAAAGTTCTAGTTAAAACATATCAAATAGAGTAGTCAATCATTTCATTTCAGTTAATCTCACTTTCGATATTATCGGGGAAGCTGTGGGGATTGATAGTTTATGAGAAACTATGATTCACTCCTCACTTCTGAGGTAGGATCGAGAGTCTTTCAAATAGATTAGATCAGTTATCTGGTTATTTAGAATAGATTTACAACTACACAGGCAAGTAGCTATACTCAGGCTTGCTTTGTTTGTTTTAATTTCATTATTAGTTTAGTTGTTAATTTCTAGATATTTTAAATAATTGCTCTTTCCAATTTTGTTCAATAGTTCATCAAAAATACAAAAATAGAGAAGTTATATATGTTATAGATATACTTTACATAGTTAATTTTACTTTCTTAGTTAGATTTACATTATTTTCTTTTGCATGACAATCACGGGACCTAGAGAGCCCAGAGAATATGTATTCGAGCCAATCATGCCTCAACCCAATCTTGTTACAGCAATAGCTGATATAGATCAAAATCTTAGAATCCAAGTCTTCTAAACAACAACAGACTTACAACAGATCAGCTCACAGTTAAGAGGGTTAAACATAGAAGACGACCAAGCACACACATTTTGGTCAAACCAGCCAAACTACAGATTACCCTAGATAAAAATCCACATGACTGTAGAAGGGCTTGAAAGAGAGCAAATGTTTGATTGTGACCCTTTGGTCCCACAGCCAGATGCACGAGAGACATTCTCACTGATATAGACACTAGCTTAAGAATTCAGGTTGCCAGAACACCTGTAAGGTACTCTGAGAAGATTGCACAACTTGTAGTTCTAAACATAGAGGCCGAAAAGGCATACGACTATTGATACTAGGGATTAGGGACTGATTCCACACATGACCATAGCAGGTCCACAACAACCATGAATCTACGGTTGTGATCCACAAATCCCACAACCCAATGAGTCCACAGTCAATCGACGTTGATGCTTTACCTTACGCACATTAGTATTTAGATCCACTCCACTTCCACCTATCATCATCACATAGTTATCCTTGTTGGATATAGCAGCTAATGAAGCTAAGGATTTCTAGACTAGACTAGGAAAATCACTCGTAGAGTCCACTATATCCATCATCCATCCTATGACCCTATCTGGAGATATACACGAAACAATCCCAAGTCATTTTCCCCATGTATCCCACAACCTATAGCGGATCATACGCCATCTCGCGAGAGTCTCCTCGCCGATATTGATTGGAGCCTTCTTTGAGATTCATCGAAGACATAAGATTGCCTAACGCTTTTCTCGCATCCCACGTATATTCCATCCCCACCGGCTTTCTCGGCATGACCTCGGGAGGTCAGGTGCGAGGAAGAGTTACTTGTAGATTCCTTCTTTGCCTTTTCCATCGTAATTTCACATATTATTATGTAAGTTTTTCCCCCTTCAATGCAAGCGGTCGTTGGCTCAAGACCCTATAAGAGTAGTTATGATCTAGTCCATGGGAGGGGCTACATTACTTGATGCCTATGACATTTCCATAAGAGTAGAAAATTCCTTGATTCAAGATGGAAAGATAGCTCCACAACCGCCAATGCCATTGTCTCTAGATCTTACAAACAATCAACCTATCATTGCTCCTATTCTTGCAGCCTCTAATCAACCAGCTCAATCTACCCCTACTTTGTCAAATGATCTATTTGAAGTCAAGTCACTATTACAAACTTTTGGAAACAAGCTCATTGCACTCAAGAGGCAATAATTTCAATACAATCGTCCATATCAACCTAAAAATCAGAAGTATCAGGATAACCATCCTCCTTTTTAGGGGATAAATCAGCTACAAAATCAAGCTACAAATCAAGCTGTGAATGTTAGGCCTTTGAAATTTCAAAACCCTCTTGCTACTAGCTCATCTAGAGCCATAGTAACTATCTAGAATAATCTAGTTCAAGAATATGAATGGTGTTATCCTTATTCTCAACCCCACAATCAAAATCTTTGTCCCAATTGAGTTCTTAGCCAAGACCTTATGGTTCAAAGTGTATCTTCCCCTTCTGAGCTAATAGAAAATACATCTATGCAAGAAATAGTAGATCAACTGTAGGCACCTGAAGAAACCACTTTGCTAAACTGGAAAGTAGAATATTTTTATGGGTTGAATATAGATTCCTCATCAGTGGTGGAAAAAATCATTCCAAGAAGAGAGAAATAGAACATCAACCTTCCAAATCTGATCAAGCATCCACTTCACAACCTTAGACACAAGAAATGGTTGATAAATATGTGAGAAAGAAACTACTAGAAACACCTATTAGCCAAGTGTAAGGAAAGAAGGTTCTTCAGGCATCATGATAGCCAACAAGAACTTTCTAAAAGAAGACCCCAATGCCCAAAGAGGTGTCAATAAAGTTGGAGAAATTCCCTTCATCATAGTAGATCAAATGAAGAAAACCAATATGAGTGTTACTATGTGGGATGTACTCTCAATTCCTTCTCAAAGAAATTTGTTGCGAGAGGCTCTAAATGGTTTTGGTACAATCGACGGATTGTCGGTCGTGGAACAACAACTACTATGAGTTTGTGTCAACCGGAAGGGAAAAGTATTCCTAAAGCCAACAAACCACCACCATTCTATATTTCCTTTATCATTAGCAACCACTTGGTGCATAATTGCATGATCGATTATGGTGCTAGTAGCTCAGACATGCCCAAACAAATTAGAGATGTAATAGGCATAAAATATGTGCCGATTGCAATAGGATTTATTCAGTGGATGAAAAAAATTGTTAAGACTATTAGAGTTATCAAAGGACTTCAACTTACCATCCATGCATGCCTAAGTTTGTCATTCACCCAAGACATATCAGTCATTGATGTTCCTCCTCTTTTTTCCATCTTCCTATCACGATATTTCATTGCCAAGATGGGCGGTTATCTATCAACCGATTGGTCACATATTATTCTCAAGACTTGATACGAAACCAAAGTGACTATAAGGATAGAACCAATCTTCCATAATCATGTAGAACCCTACACTTCTAGTCCTATAAATGGGAATTACACCATTGAAGAATTGAAAGATGAAAATGTTGATCATGAACCAACCACTCTTGTTGAAGAATTCCCTAATACTGTGCTAGATGAAGTAAGTGGAGATCATCACTACGATCCCTATGCCGTGTTTTAGCAAAAGAAGGAGCTGGTTTGCTACTTTTAGAAGAAATGGGATTAAGTACATACTACATTCATGAAGAAGATACAATCATACCACAACTAGTCAAAACACCAAGAAATTCTGAAGGACTGTGGAAATTGTTCTTCAATGGCTTGAGAAGTAAGAATGGATCTAGTTCTGGTGTTATGTTAATTTCTCCATAGAGGGATATAAGTAATACTCATATTTCTGATTGCAATTTAGTTGCACTAACAATGTTGCTTAATACGAGGCCCTTGTGTAAGGAATTCAACTAGCCCAAAAGAAGGGGATCAAAGCCCTGACTATTTTTGGAGATAGTGAGTTAGTTGTTCATCAAGTGATGGTATGCAATGCATCCAAAAATGATATTTTAAGATCATATAAGAACCAATTCTAGGAATTGATTGAATATTTCAAAGCTTTTAGAATCCATGCGGTTCCTAGAAATCAAAATCAAGATGTTGATAGGATTTCTATGATTGGATCGCAATATGACATACCTATTGATATTATGAAAAAAGGGAAGAAATTTGTCAAAATGGTGGTTTGACTTATAGTCCCTGATAATGTGAGTAGCTGGCAAGTGTTTGATAGTGACAAACAAATTTTCCTTTTCCTACAAGAAGAGGTAGAGTTTTCTACAAGAAATCGGGATAAGTTACAAGATTCATATGGTGATCAAATTATACAATTGAAAAGCAAAAAAAAAAAAAGGATTAGTCACTCTAGAATCCATTTTCAATTCAGATGATCAAGCCAAAAGACAAAGCTCTAACATGGTGGTCAAAGAAGAAGATTTTGAGGAAGTCAAGGTAGTGCATGAGAAGTTTCTGAAGATTGGAAAAGTGTGTACTTCCAAAGAGAAAGAATCTTTCATAAAACTTTTTCAAGAGTATCATGACATTTTTTGTGGAGCTATAAAGACCCGCGTGGTTTTGATCTAGACTTGGCACAATATACCATTGAGCTGGATCCTAATTCTAAGGCGAGTTCACCGAGAAAGCAGATGCCCATTAATCCCAAAATCTAGCCACTAATGAGAAAGGAGATAACCAAACTCATTGAAGAATGTATTATTTTTCCCATCAAGCACTCCTCTTAGGTAGGCAATTTGGTTCTTGTGAGGAAAAATAACAGAGAGATTTGGTTGTACTTAGATTTCAAGGATTTGAATTGTGCATCATTAAAAGACCATTATCCTCTTCCATTAATGGAAAAAATTCTTCAAACGGTGGTAGGATCCCAAATATTTTCTTTTCTCGATGGATATTCAGGTTACAATCAAATTCTAGTCCAATAATATGACCAATTCAAAACAAATTTCACTACCAAGTGGGGCACGTATGCCTACTAAAAATTCCATTCGGATTGTCCAATGTTGAGGCTACTTTCCCAAGAGCCATAGACATGGAATTTAAGGGACTAATCAACAATATGATCTTGGTTTACCTAGATGACATAACTATATATTTTAAGCATGCAGAAGACCACATCACACATCTAAGGAAGGTTTTTGTAAAGGTGTAGGGAATTCGGGGTTTCACTTATAGTGCACAAGGGAAATTGTTTGGGGCATGTTGTTTCATTAGAAAGATTATCAATCGATCCATCCAAGATTCATTCGATTATGTCCTTATCTCTCCCAAGTCACAAGAAGGGTCTCCAAAGTTTTCAGGAACCATAAATTTCGTGTGGAGATTCATCCCTCAATTTGTGACATTGGCTAAACCACTGACAACCATGCTAAAGAAAAACATGCCATTCTCATGGAAAAAGGAAGGACAAGAGAGCTTTGAAGCCATCAAAATGACCATTTCTCAAGCTCCCATGCTAGTGAACCCCAGGTTTGATAAAGAATTTATCCTTTATGCTTTTACAAGTCAAGAAAGCATTTCAGGGATCCTCACCCAACAAAATGACAACCTGATGGAGCAACCAATTACTTTCTTCAGTCAATCCCTCAAATACTATGAGCTCAAATACTCATTCATTGAAAAATAATTATTTGCGGTTATTCGAGATTTGAAGAAATTCAAGCACATGTTGTCCAAAAATAAAATTCATCTGATGGTGTCTCATCTAGGTGTCAAGGAATTTTTGTTGAACAAAGAGATGAATGAAAAGTGTGTTGGATGGATCACGAAGGTGATGGAGTATGACGTGCATATCAAAGTTACCAAACTTGTCAGAGGTAAAGGTTTATGTCAATAACTTGCTGCAGACATGGAATCAAAAGGTGATGAGGATGTGACACTCCTAAACACTAATGAGAGTGATGATCAAGTTGACTGGTTATCCAAAATGAAGAATTTTCTCTTCTCAAGAGTACATCCTGTGAACATGGATAAAAATAGAAGATGGACTTTCTGTATTCAGTCTATTCCATATGTTCTGATAGATAAGGTTCTCTTTCCAAAGGACTTAGAATTGTGTTCTCCTTCGGTGCGTAAGATTGGAATAGGTAAGTAAGATAATAGAAGAGTTTCATAATGGCCTATCTGGAGGACATTATTCTACATGAAAAATTCTACTAAGATCATGCGAGATGGCTACTATTGGCTGGATTTGTTCAAATATGCCCATCTCTGGGTA
Source organism: Taxus wallichiana var. yunnanensis (assembly GCA_018340775.1). Lineage (NCBI taxonomy): Eukaryota > Viridiplantae > Streptophyta > Pinopsida > Cupressales > Taxaceae > Taxus > Taxus wallichiana. The sequence goes on along the minus strand of CM031234.1, from coordinate 242,046,640 downwards.
AGGAAGTGTAAGGAATGTGCCTTTTTCATGGGAAAGAAGAAGTTGGAAGCTCTTCCACTGCATCTAATTCAAGTGGATCAACCCTTTATTCAATGGGGGTTAGAATTCATTGGAATGATTAATCCTCCATCTAGTGATGGACATAAATGGGTCCTTACTACAACAAACTATTTTACTCGATGGATAGAGGTGGTAGCATTGAAAGAGAGTAATGAGAAGGTGGTTCTAGATTTCTTGGAAGGTATAATGACAAGGTTCGGTGTCCCATTTATAGTCATTTTAGAAAATGTAATGGATTTTCTTGGTATGAAGTTGAGTGAATGGGTTGTTAAGAATGGGGTATACCTTAAGACTTCATCCAATTACTATCTGCAAGGAAATGGATTGGCTGAGTCTAGAAACAAAAATCTCATAAGGATTATTAAGCGCACAATGGAGACTAACAGGAGGAATTGTCATACACAGCTTAAGAATGTCTTATGGGAAGATCAGATCACACCTAAAAGGGGCATTAGAAATTCTCCTTTCATTCTTGTATATGGAAGGGAAGAAAAACTTCCAATCTCCTTGGAGTTACCTTCTTTAGAGTTAGCTCATCAAGTTGAAGTTATGTAGAGTGACCCTCTCACAAAGGTTTTTGAACTCATGGATTTAGAGGAAGTACGAAACAAGGCTATGAAGACTTTGGAGCAACATTAGGCTTAGGTTAAGAAATATTTTGACAAGAAGGCATCTGAAAAACATTTTCAAGAGGGAGATTTAGTCCTCAAATGGGATGAAGAAAGGGCCAACCAGGAAAGCACGCCAATTTTGACCTCTCTGGAGCGGGCCATACATCAACACGAGTTTCAAAGAGGTGAATTCATTTTTTCTATCCAGGATCAATGGAGAAGAACTACCCATTCATGTGAATGGGATACATCTCAAAGCTTGTTTTTGAGAAATCATTCCACCCCATGTATAGTTTAGTTAGGTGTTTTCCTCCAAGTCTTTATGAAAATTGTTGTTGTGTGTTGTTCTTTTGTTTTCCTCGTTGTTGTGTTTTGTGTTATTCTTACAATATGCATTATTAGAAGGTGTCACAAGGAGAAGGAAGGTTCAAAGTTTCCATAAGAGTTTCATGATTTTCCTCATTCAAAATTATGTAGTGTTCCATAGATGTCAAGTGTTCATCGGGTTCAATATAGTTCATTCTTAGCATTCCAGGAGGTCCAAGATCAACAATGCTCAAGGGAATTTCAGGATCCATCACAAAGAACTAAATAAGTTTTGAATGTCTAATGGAAACTTAAGGCTATTATAATCATGCTTAGCAAAGCAATCATCCCCAAGAGATCACCAAAAATATTATCCATTTTTGCATGCTTGAGGCAAAAATAGACAACAAGGGTACACTTTGGACCCCATGACCGATAAAATATTTCATAGAACTTGGGGTCTATAGGAAATTTTTTATGCTTTCAAGAGTGTTTATGGTATTTTGAGAGTTCTCTGGATCATTTTTGGCTATTTACTCCATTTTTGTTAATCTTGAATGATCAATGTTTGCTTACAGCAAGGAAAGTGGTCATCTTAGGTATTAATTAACCAAAATTGATAAAATATGTTTAAACACCTTATTGTATTGCCATTTCCTCCAAGGTTTGATGAAAATCCACAAGGGTCACATCCAGGGGAAAAATTCATGATTTAAAGAGCTCGTGCATTCAACACATGATTGAGTTTGCACCTAATGGTATAGCTCGTTGATTGAGCCCATAAACAAAAATAGTGGTGAAGTAAACCAAAATTGGTTGGCTACAGTAGTCAGATCAATGTTGTTAAGTTGAGCTCAAGGCTAGGATAGATGGTGACCACTCAGCAGAAGTAGAACTCAAGTTGCAAGTTCAACCTATCATAGAGGGCTCTTTGAGTCGATTTGAAGACACTAAACCATAGTGTGATCATTCAGGTGAATCCAAAGAAAGCATAGAATGGATTTAGAAGAAGGATTCAAGGTCGACTTGGCTGAAAAACTCAATTCAAGCCAAGATAATTCTCATGTGAAGGATTCGGTTTATGAGATGAGTGAAGAATGCATAGCTTAAGATTTTCTCAGACATTGATACCATGGTGAGTTCAAAATGATTCATTAGAGCTCGCATGTGCTAAATAGGGATAGATTGGTTGTCTTGGGCGAGATCAAAAAAGAGCTCTAACTTAAAAGTCAAACACATTGGTAGTCATTGACATAGCCCTAGATAGGAAACTTGAGTGAGGTCAAGTGACACAAGGATTCCTTGTGAATGCAAGCATGAAGAACTAGCTAGCTTGCTAGTGTGAATGAATGGAATGACTCAGATAGATATAATAACAGATTAGCGGTCATAATTAAGTGGAAAATCTTGGCTCACTCGAGCTCATTGATTAATACATGGAGTGAGTAAATTACCCGAATAGGTTGGACTCGGATCAATGGCTCCACAAGTGTATCATTCAAAAGGAAATTTATCTCACCATATCACCGAGCTTGGAAGTCATTCGAGGCCATACACAAACTCATAGAGATAGTTACGGGGTTTGGCGTGGAGATCAAACCAATTGGCTCACCAAGCCATTTTATGAAGTATGTCGAAGCAAGCATAAATTTCTTGGTCAAAGTTGGTATAAATAATGCATCATATAGGAATAGTTTGAGTTATTTTAGGTCGAGCTAGGTTTAGAGTTCACTTTGGAGCTCACGAAAGAGTGAGCTTGGGAGGGTTTGTGATGAACTCGAACTCACAGACAAGCTAGTCAAAAATATATAGGCTCAAGTTTTCATCTAGTGAGTTCAATCATAGGAGGATGAGTTGCTTGGGTTTTCTCAAGAAATGGAATATATCAAATCAAGATCAAGTCATGAGTTGGTTAGGTGTTCAAGTTATGAAGTTGGTTGGGCGTTAAAGATTAACGAGTCACTCGGTGTCTAAGGTCCATGGTGAGATGAACATAGCTCATCGAGCTATGGGAATTTTAGAGATCAATGGCTAGGTGGAAGTCCTATGATGGATTGTTAACATGAAAATTCCACTCGTGGGAGATTTTTTGCTATTTACCTATTCGGATGGGAATAATGGTGCCTCAACCCTCCACTAAAAGTATTCATGAGTAATTTTCTTAACATGGGAATCCATGAAGCCTAATGCCAAGTGGGAATGTTAGGATTGAAATCCAAGTTGGTAATCCTGCTCGGAGCCTTGACATGGGGATTCTGAGTGTGTTTTGGAATTGTCAGGTGAGATGTTGGCTGAGTCACAACATGGGTGGTTGGTTGTGCACCGAGTTAAGGGAAGATCCCAAGTCTGTTGGCTAAGGAATCGGGAGACCGGGTCTAAGCATTGAGCTCTCAATGTAATTCAAGATGTGAATTTTGGTGGCTAGAATATAGGAGCTTGACATAAAGGCCCCAACAACGTGAAAATGGATATGCTCGGTTGGTTCAAGCCCATAATTCTCACACGACGAAGAGATAAAACCTAATAGAAGAAGGATTCATGGGCGTATAAGAAGTCATAGTGCATCTATCATCGAGCTATGAATGTGTTTGGCAGAAGAGAAGAGGAGGATCCGAGATGGTGAGTCATAGGGAAAAATTGATAGTTTGGTTTAGTGGTGAACCAATCATTCAAATAGGTCAAGTCAATGATAAAAGGTAGCATGTAGGTCATAGTATGTGTAGGTTCTATGCGGAAACAACTAAGGAGCTCGAACAAAGACATGAATCATTTAAAGGCATGTGAATGAGAAAATGGTCAAGCATTGTTGCCAAGGGAGGAAGGAACTCAGACATTCAATGTTGAATGTGATCTCAATGCCAAGTGAGGTCACGTATGGCTTGAGTGAATCAATTTTTGAGGAGATCAATAAGTAAGCCCAACATTGTGACCGATGTGAGCGATGCATGAATATAACATGGAGAATTTTGTTCAAGTAAGGATGATGGAATCGAGCTCAAAGATCAACTTATTGAGGAGTCATGGACACAAGAGGTTAGTCAATCTTGTAAAGTAGTAGCTCATGGAGGATGGTTGGGTAGTTGCAATTGTGCGAGCTTGTGGAATCGAGTTACGTGGTGAGATCGTATCGAGAAAGTTTTGAGGCAATATCATTGAGTCAAGAGCTTGACCAAGAAACATTGATCGAGTCACTCACCTTGGAGAAGTAACTTAATCAAGGCTCAGATGGACAAGCTCGACCATGGTAGATATGGGTAAGTTACCTTGATGCTGAGGAATTTGGTTGCCAAGATAATTAACTTGGGGATGGATCTAGGAAGCCTAACCGTGAGCTTGATGCATTGAGGTCATGCTTGAGGTGACTCGGTTGAGAGATGAACTTGGAGTGAGTTGCAGTGGTTGATGCGGTGATGAAAAAGTTACTTATACGATATTCATGGCTCCAGGTTGATAAGGAGCTTGTGATAAAGAGGCTAATCTCAATGCACGTGGAAAGTCGGGGATCCGATACAGAACTTGGTGGCGTGAGTATACAATATTGCACTAGTTGATGAGCTAAGTGCTCACTCTATACAATGAAAAATATAAATAATCTTACTCATGTAATGGATAACGTGATAGTTTGACATGTAGATCTCAACCGGGACTTGGCAATGTCAATACCATGACAAGCTCGTCATAGATTGGTTACAACGAGCTCATGACAAGATCGAGGCAATGTGGGGAGGAGCTCGATGTAGAGAAATAACTTGGCTCGGTCATGGCATTGGAGGTCACGGTTAAAGTAGGAGATCATAGTGATTCATGACTCAATCAGGCCAAGGAAGTGGTGTTTTTAGCGAGGGGGTTATAACTCAATGAGACGACAAGGGTTGTCGGTTTTAGAGATGTCAACATGGCGAGTTGGAACCCAAGTTACTCGAGGGCTCAAAGAGTTAAATACATTGGGCATATCGGTGAAGATAACTCAAGAGCTTGACTCGACATGGTAATAACGTGTAAGCTTGCCAAGTTTAGAGAGAATGTAGCTCTATTTTTAATCGGTGATGGTCATCGGCGGTGGAGAAAAACTCTTTGGAGGAACTTGAGCCCAACTTTTGAGTTGGCTCAAAGAAGCCAACCACCGAGTTTGGCTATTTTTAGTCTTTTTCTCATGCCCCTCATTCAACACAAATCGGTCGATAGGAGGACCCACCAAAATAGTAATTAAATTAATATTTTTATTTAAATATTTTAATAATAATATTTATTATTATTAATTAAATATTTTATTTAAATATTCTTTTAATTAATTAAGGAGAACTAGGTCAACATGTAATTAATGACACATGATGGAACCTTCTAAAGTGGTTCAACTAGTTTGTAATAAATACATCATGTGCCTTCCATTTAGGAAGGGAATTTATGAACCCTTCTCTCCTCCCTCTCAAATTATTCTTTAACCGTGTAAGTTAGACGCTCATTCCAAGCGGTTCTAACAAGCCGTGATAGGTTGGACAAGTTAGACATCTTAGGCAAGTGTGTGTTTTTCAAGAGTCATCTCTCTTCTGCAAGTTGTCCTTGTATGTTGAGGGAAATTTCAAGCCTCCTTTTCAATACTATAATGACAACCATTTCCTCTTCTGAATGTATGATGCATTGTGCACATTATTGAGTAATAAAAGTGTATTTTTTTGACTAACCTCGGTCCTTTCATGCTTCTATACTTTCTTATTTTTCTCATTCTTCCGAGATACACTAAGCAAGTTCACGTTTCCATTACAGTACTTATACCTTTGTGCTTATCAAGTGGTGGAGTGTTGCATGCAGTTGAGTTATGGTGCTTGTTCACCCTTCTCAAGTTCATCCTTCTTCACTGGAAGACTGATAACTTGTTTTTTTGATCAATTTTAACAAAGGGAACACATGTTTCCTAGTCTGTGGTATTTTGTACCCTCTCTAAGTTGCAGTAGGTGAAGTTGACTTGTGGTGCACACATTCTCTTCAAATTAACCCTTCTTGAGTCTGGAAACACCCTTTATTTGGTGCATCACCATCCCTAGTATAGTTTCATTTCTAAAAATCTCTTTCCCTAAAACCCATGAAAATGTTAGCATAGGTCTAGATAACCATTTTATTGCACTAGGAGTAGTATAACAATTAGTTTAGGAAGAGGAATTCAGCCTTCTCTGGAGGTTCACCTCGAGCCAAAGTCCCATAGCTTGAGAGGTGATCCCATGTGTCCCAATCACACCAAATGTCATGTTCATATTCTAGCCATTTCGAGGGTGTAGTGATTTGACGACAACAATACTCAAGTTAATTTCATTTGGCACTTTTTACTAGATTTTTCTAAATTGACCAAGAATATAACCATCATGGTGAAGAAAAAATCTTATTTCAAATGGAACAAATAAGGAAAGGTATTATTCAAGGTAATAAAGGAAGAAATAGCAAAGGATCCTAATTTGGTGAGAATTTTTTTTTTATAAAGACTTCATATTATATTTATATGCTTCATAACACACATTATCAACTATCTTGGTGTAAAAGAATGAAGAATTTTGGAAACCCATAACGCCTTCATGAGATCACCATTGAAGAATTAGAAATTGAATTATAACCAATTGGAAAAAATTCCCATGCAATTGTCAATGGATTGAAGAAATTTATGCTCTACATCCTTAACTCACACACCATAGTAATGGTACCGGGGTATGCTATCAATTCCATTCTTACTCAAAGAAGATACAAGATCAAAAATAGCTAACTAGGTGCTAAGAAGCTAGGAATATGATTTGGAGATTAAGCCTTTAATCTAGTCGGGGAAAATAATTTTGCAGACTATTTGTAGAGGATGATGCATTCATACTCAAAACTTATGCAGGAGAATGTTTGTGATGTGAATGTGTCGAGAAAAAGGACTTGTCTCAAGTCCTTTCCATAAGCACGAAAAATTAGTGGTATGCCGACATTACTTACAACTTGAACTATGGTGAGTTCCCTCCTCACCTTAATCATAGACAAAAAGAACTCTCAAGTGTAAGGCAAGCCAAATTTTTCATATAGAACCATGCACTCTACAAGAGGGGATTCAATGGTGGGTAAGTGCATGAAGTTGGTGGACAATTCTGTGGACATAAAAACCTGAAATAAAGGTACCGCGATCGCAGTTTTAAAACCGCGATCGCAGTCGTAAAACTGCGATCGCGGTTCTTGAATTCTAGGTTCGGTAATTACCAAACCTAAAACCATGAGCGCGGTTATAAACCATGATCGCGGAACTCTGAGACAAAATTTAACAGTCCCGCGACTTGTTATTTTCCTCATTTTTCATTTCGAACCATAACTTTTCCTAAATGTTTTTCACTCGCGCTTTCAATACTATCTCAAAATTGCTCATCGGACTTCTGGATAGCGATAGATTCAACCATGCCACCAAGATGAGGAGGTAAGTCCCTGATTGTAATCATTTTTTTGCATTTTCATGGGTTTTTTGAAATGTTTGTTTATGTATACAATTTTCTTGTTTTATCAGTTGGTCGGCAAGCTCAAATCATGCAAACCATCAAAACATTCCTCAAAACCCTCCGAACATTCCTCAAAACCCTCCTCCAAACATAGATCTGCCTCCTGTGGCTCCTTCTATCCCCACTGAGCCAGCAGAACGTAAGATAATATCATTGGAAGAATCCAAGAAAATAAAATTGTCATTGAGAACCTAATTCAAACTATAAGACAAAATCATGCTACAAATCCATCCCGCATGACTTTAGCCAATACATTGCAAACATTGATTGGTGAAGTCGAGTCTGCAACCAACCAAATACATAGATGGAACACCTTTAGAAGTGACTGTAGGCGGTGGTATGCGGATAAACTATCCCATGCGGCCGTCAAAGACAAAAAAATTGGAAAAGACCTCATTTGTGCATTATTTACCGACCCTAGAACCAATGCCCCCTGCAGTTACTTGCAAACGGTTCCCAATCCATTGGTGCCATGATGATAGAATCAAAATTTTTTTTTGGGACCGATGGTGGATGGTTTTTGATTATCCACCATGCAACAACAATGAGGTTCCTCTTTATTTTTTGAAGAAATTATATTGTGAGTTCATGCTCAATGAGGTCCCGAATTATTTTGACTTTTTAGACTTTTTTGGTCGAGGAGGTGGCTCTGCACAGAGCAGACCTGGTGCACGCGTAGGTCAGCCTAGGATCCCCCATGCCCCAAAACCCCCACTTGCTTTAAGTTATCCCTCCTACAGTGAAGGAGGTTGTGGAGATTGATACATTGCATGCATTGAGGGAGCTCACTGACACTCTCACCCAGCATAGCACCCAGATTGCATCCGGTGATGTTGGTGGAGGCACCAGTTCTAGTGCACCACACCACTGTGGATCATGTGGTGCCGTATGCACTGCAGGTGAGACATCATTTGCTGGTTCACAGGATTTCTTTTCTATAGATGAGATGTTGGGGAATGTTTTTGAACTGGAGCCACTATTATTGGTCTTTCACAGGTAAATTTTAAATAAATTTAAATAATATATATATGTACAATAGTTTAATTCACATGTTTGAGATATATATATATATATATATATATATATATATATATATATATGATTGTACGTCATGTACATACATGTAAAAAACTAATTTTTTATTTTATTTTAAATAGCAAGAGCCGTGAAGGAAACATCCGGTGTCGACATGCTAGCTATCAAGGGTCAAGGCGTGTTTCAAACGTAAGTTTCAAGTTGTACAAACTTACATTTTTAATAAATCATTTAATTGCACTAGATTATTATTATAATTTGTTTCACGTGTATGTTGTACATGTATTAATATTTTTCTCTTTTATACACAGGAGCCTGGCGGGTCATCATCTGCTCAGGGAACTGAGGCTACTGGCATGCCTCACATGAGTTTTACGCAGGTTAGTTACAAATCTCTTTACACTTTGTTTCTAATTCTTGGACCTCTGTACATGAGTTTCACTTTCTTATACTCAACCTATATATTATTTCTAGTAGGAAATGCCAATTCATTTGATATAACTAGCCATGTATGTAATCATATATTGGTTTTACATGTCTCGGAGTACCACCACACAAATAACTCCTAAAAAGTCAAGTAACTCCTATGAAACAAAGAACATATAAGCAAGATGAGTCACGATATATCTACACGAAATATTCTAAGAAATAAATAATTACAAGGAAAATCTATACCTACACGAAAACACCCTGAAGTGTAGCTTAGGTTGGTAAAAATGAGGGTCCTTGAAATAAGACCATATGAGCTACCCAAATTACAATGAAACTCTCCAAAAGTAGAGAACATGAGAAAAACCAATGGGAAAAACTCCTTTAATTTAGAGAAAAGAAGAAAGGATGGATAAAATGCTCCCTCAGAAGATGATGTTGATATAGACCACACCCTTAAAATAGATCATAAGTGAATAATATTTCTGTCGGTGAATGGTTTGGTCAAGATGTTTGCAATATAATCCAATGTCTAGCAATATATGAGATAAATGACCTATCCATGGATCAACTCCTTGATGAAATTCTGTGAATCTATATGTGTTTGGTCTGGTGATGTTAGATAAAAGTCCTTCAAATTTGAATGATGCTCTAATTGTCATAGAAGATGACTATGGGTTACCTTGATTAAATACAAAACTTTGTCAAAATCTTATGAAGATAGATGGCCTTCGTGCTAACATTTATAGATCCTATGTATTTAGCCTAAATAGAAGATAAAATAATAACATTTTTATTCTTTCTTGACTAACTAAATATTGATTTGTACATGTTTTTTGTATAGCTTATGACTGCTAGAGAGACTCCTCCATATATGCAGACTGTGGAGGCTGCTGTAGATACTGCCATAGCATCTGCAGATCCACTAACTGAGGTACACAATTTTTTAAATTTGTTAAATTTTGGAGGTTCATTATTTCTTATTAAACTTAAATCTACAATATCAAATTTTGTAGGTATATATGTGAAATATTTAATTTGAAAATTAATTATTTGTATGTACAACTTACCCCTCGTGAGTCTATTGTTGTCCCTGCGACGCGTCAACAACAAATTGATAGGGATCATGACATTGCGGTAAGATTTCACATGCATTTTAACTAAATTGTACAAGTTTCTAAATTTTGAATGTATTTTAAAATTTTGGGTGTTAAAAACTTGTTGTTTATGAATGTGCAAGTTAGGTTGCAGGCATGCTTAGAGACACTTAGGACCACACGGATGAAATCTGTAGTGGCATCTCCCTCCACTACATCCCCAAGTCGTGGACGTGCTACTTCTAGCAGGGCGAAGAGAGGGAAGATGTTTCATGAGTAGATTTATAGTCCACCTGGATGACACATATGTGGTCATGAGTAGATTCACAGTCCATTGTATATATATATAGCCTTTTGCGACCGCATGTGGTCCCATATGTACATTATGACACGTGCTTAGTTCGAGATGTATACATACATTATGAACTTATGTACATATATATTTTCAGAGACGTGCGCGTCTGGAGCACACTTTGTTTGATTCTTATATATATATATATATATATATATATATATATATATATATATATATATATATATATATATATATATATATCCATGTGTGTTGGTTAAATCATATTTATTTTGGTTATTTTGGTATTATTGCTAACTCTGAGAAAGTGGGTTTTGATCTCTGTTCGGTGGATTTAGTGTATTACTTCTAGTTATATATTTTCTAGTATCTTTCTGATTATTATTTGTGGTATATTTCACCATGGGCATTTTGAATTTTTATTTTTCAAACTAAAACAATATTGTTAGCTCTATTGCCAACTTAAGTATTAGTAACTAAAGCTTATTTGAGTTATGGTTCACATCCCTCCATCTTTTAACAACTCCCAAAATAATAATTCCATAACCTATGGATTTAATGGAATTCATCAATATCATCCTGTTGTATTTGGAAAAGTGTGCTTGAAACTCTGGTGTATTTGACTGTATCTTGATAATATTACAGGTATACCCAAAATTGGGTCTGCATTGTTTGTAACTTTTGTGTGTACATATGAGTTAATCCTTGAAGTAACTGTATTGATTTTCCAATCCTGTTCTTTTGTAACTCATAATAATCCTGAAATATTGTTAAATCTGAATGATATGTGGAGTTGTATCTTTATATTATTTTTATTTGCATCATAAGCTTGTACTGTTAGATGTGCATTACTGAAACATGCCATTATAGTTGCAATCTTCTTCTTCCATATGAAACTAATACCATGAAACTACATTCTTTCAATTGCTAAAAGGATTTGAGATAAGGTTGATACAGTGACAAGAAGAGAGACAAAGAGATAGATGAAAATGATGGGTGAAGTAAAGAGTGACCATGGTTACAAAATGCCACATTGGATGGAGAAGTTAGTATCAGAGAGATAAGATGCTAGACTAAAGCAATTACAAGAAAGGATAAGAGAACAAGAACATATGTGAAAAATAGAAAAGATGATGGAAACAAGGAAGAAACGTAGAGAAAGATAATTTTGAAGGTTATTAGGCCTCATGAATCAGACTTGATATATATGGTGAAGAAGAAGAAGAACTAGTAGGAGATGTGATTCAAAGGTTGATAGAGCTTTAATGAGGTACAAGAAGAGAGAGAGAGAGAGAGAGAGAGAGAGAGAGAGAGAGAGAGAGAGAGAGAGAGAGAGAGAAAGGAAAGAAGAAAGGAGGAAGAGAAGATAATTATGGTTTCACAGGAGGTCAGAGAGTTGAATCAAGAGAGTTGGGAAAAGAAAACCGTAGAACAATTTACTACCCATAATATTATAACAAAACCAAGTGTTAAGGAGAAGGCAGAAAATAAGATTCATGAGCCCTGGATGTATATCATCCTACCAAGGACAAGATGACAACAAGAGATAACATAACAACCAAGTCATTGTAATTTAATTTAAATAAATAAGGAAACGCTATATTTTGCAAATGGTGGGTCGTGGCACCAAACCGACTTGCCGGCATGTCTGGGTGGCCAGGTGAACGCTAGAGGAGGTGGTGTTTCGGTGCGTGAAAGGGTCGTTGCTTCCGGGCTACTTCGTTCGGGCATAGTCCCTTAAGAGCCCTGAGACCAAAATATCATTCAACTTTGATGGGTGACTACTCGGACTCCATGGCACCTAGAGAGGCCTTGTTTGATCCGAACCTCGGCGTACGGACCCTCTACAATAGCCTCTCTCAGTTTTTTCCTTCTCATTTCGGTGCTCTCGCTGTCCTACTTGTTTGCAAACGCGTGAAATAGTGCAGTTGGAGCCAGTGTAAGGTTGTCAAATGCTATATTTTGCAAACGGTGGGTCGTGGCACCAAAATGCCTACACCAACATGTCTGGGTGGCTAGGTGAATGCTAGAGGAGGTAGTTTTTCGGTGCGCGAAAGGGTCGTTGCTTCCGGGCTACTTCATTCGGGCGTAGTCCCTTAAGAGCCCTGAGACCAAAATATCATTCAACTTTGACGGGTGACTACTCGGACTCCGTGGCACCTAGAGAGGCCTTGTCTAATCGAAACCTCAGCATACGGACCCTCTACAATAGCCTCTCTCATTTTTTTCCTTCTCATTTCGGTGCTCTCGCTGTCCTACTGTTTGCAAACGTGAAATAGTGCAGTTGGAGCCAATGTAAGGTTGTCAAATGCTATATTTTGCAAACGGTGGGTCATGGCACCGAACCAACTACACCGGCACATCTAGGTGGCCAGGTGAACACTAGAGGAGGTGGTGTTTCGGTGCGCGAAAGGGTCATTGCTTCCGGCTACTTCGCCTCGGCGTAGTCCCTTAAGAGCCCTGAGACCAAAATATCGTTCAACTTTGACGGGTGACTACTCAGACTTCGTGGCACCTAGAGAGGCCTCGTCTAGATCCAGAACCTTAGCGTACGGACCCTCTATAATATCCTCTCTCATTTTTTCCTTCTCATTTCGGTGCTCTCGCTGTCCTACTATTTGCAAACGCATGAAATAGTGCAGTTGGAGCTAGTGTAAGGTTGTCAAACTCTATATTTTGCAAATGGTGGGTCGTGGCACCAACCACCTATGCTGGAACATCTAGGTGGCTAGGTGAATGCTAGAGGAGGTGGTGTTTTGGTGCGCAAAATGGTCATTGCTTCTGGGATACTTCGTTCAGGCGTAGTCCCTTAAGAGCACTGAGACCAAAATATCGTTCAACTTTTATGGATGACTACTCAGAATCCATGACACCTAGAGAGGCCTCATTTGATTCAAAACCTCAGCATACAGACCCTATACAATAGCCTCTCTAAGTTTTTTCCTTCTCATTTCGGTGCTCTCACTGTCCTACTGTTTGCAAACGCACGAAATAGTGCAGTTGGAGCCAGTGTAAGGTTGTCAAATGCTATATTTTACAAACGGTGGGTCATGGCACCAAACTTCCTACACCGGCATGTCCGGTGGCTAGGTGAATGCTAAAGGAGGTAGTGTTTTGGTGCGCGAAAGGGTCGTTGCTTCCGGGCTACTTCGTTCGGGCGTAGTCCCTTAAGAGCCTTGAGACCAAAATATCGTTCAACTTTGACGGGTGACTACTTAGACTCCGTAGCACCTAAAGAGGCCTCATCTGATCCATCACCTTAGCATACAAACCCTCTACAATATCCTCTCTCATTTTTTTACTTCTCATTTTGGTGCTCTCGTTGTCCTACTGTTTGTAAACGCGTGAAATAGTGCAGTTGGAGCCAATGTAAGGTTGTCAAACGCTATATTTTACAAACGGTGGGTCGTGGCACCGAACCAACTACACCGACACATCCGGGTGGCTAGGTGAACACTAGAGGAGGTGGTGTTTTGGTGCGCGAAAGGGTCGTTGCTTCCGGGCTACTTCGTTCAGGCGTAGTCCCTTAAGAGCCCTGAGACCAAAATATCGTTCAACTTTGATGGGTGACTACGCGGACTCCGTGGCACTTAGAGAGGCCTCGTCTGATCCAACACCTTGGCGTACAGACCCTCTACAATAGCCTATCTCATTTTTTCCTTCTCATTTCGTGCTCTCGCTATCCTATTGTTTGCAAACGCGTGAAATAGTGCAGTTGGAGCCAGTGTAAGGTTGTCAAACGCTATATTTTGCAAACGGTGGGTCGTGGCACTAAATCATAGACTGCGTCGGCACGTCTAGGAGGCCAGGTGAACACTAGAGGAGGTAGTGTTTTGGTGCACAAAAGGGTCATTGCTTCCGGGCTACTTCGTTCGGGTGTAGTCCCTTAAGAGCCCTGAGACCAAAATATCGTTCAACTTTGACGGATGACTACTTGGACTCCGTGGCACCTAGAGAGGCCTCGTATAATCCGACACCTCAAAGCATACGGACCCTCTACAATATTCTCTCTCATTTTTTTCCTTCTCACTTTGGTGCTCTCGCTGTCCTACTGTTTGCAAATGCGTGAAATAGTGCAGTTGGAGCCAGTGTAAGGTTGTCAAATGCTATATTTTGTAAACGGTGGGTCGTGGCACCAAACCAACTGCGTCAGCACGTCTGGTTGGCTAGGTGAACACTAGAGGAGGTGGTGTTTCGGTGTGTGAAAGGGTCGTTGCTTCCAGGGTACTTCGTTCGGGCTTAGTCCCTTAAGAGCCCTGAGACCAAAATATCGTTCAACTTCGATGGGTGACTACTCGGACTTCGTGGCACCTAGAGGAGTTGTTTTCAAAATTTTCAACTTTTTCAAAATTTACAATTTTTTTAAAATTTACAACATTTTTTACAATATTTTCAAAATTTACAAGTGACTTTTTCAAAATTTACAATTTTTTCAAACAATGTTCAAGCTTCTCTTAGCTTCGAGAATTTAAAATTCTCTACTAACAATGCCAACCACATGAAGGTGGAAGCTTTTCTGGCACCACTAACCTAAACATAAAATTGTTAGTCAAAGAAATTTAAGTTTCAAATCAAAACCATATACTATCTATATACATGACACACAAAATACACAAATTTAAAATAAAATATATTCAAACTTAAATCTAGATCTTTAAACTAAAAAAATTATATATATATATATATATTGAAACTTGAAATTAAATATATACCAGACATGAGCATTGTAAATTCATTCCAATGAACCATCAGGATCGATCTACTACTGAATAGTAGACAAGATTGCTTCATGATCTGACTCTCGAACCTTCCAAAGAATCTTGTTATTAGGCCTTCCTCGATATCTATACAATTGAATATTTGTCGCTAGAACTAGATGTGAATATAAGAGTATTTTCCTGTGTGTCTCAAAGTCTTCAAACACCCAAACAGAGGAGTTTTTAATGGATACCGTCGAAGCCAAGTTCCAGTAACTACCATTGACCCTGTAGGATACTCAATCTCTTCACCATCTATAATAGGAGAAGTCAACTTCTTTCTTTCCTCGATGCAACGACATAAGAAATAGTCTGTTCCTTCTTCATTGTCTTCTTCGTCGCAATTACTGCAAACACATGTCCTACAAAAAAATAACCAAGGTTGAACAACTCAAATTTAAATTACATATTAAAATTTCAATGGACATAACTCAATACAAAAATTAAATAAATAACCATAAATACCTTGTCGCACCAAAATCAAAATTTCGTCAAAGTCCTTGGATGTTGTAACTTCATCTGCAGAAACAAGTTGTAATGCTTGTGGAGGTTGATAACTAGGAAGTGGAGTTAGAGGCCTACAAATCCATCCTTCCACCCATTCTTGTGAATCACACTCAGCAATGAAAATTTGATACAAGATGCACAAAAACATGTCAACTTTCTTGTCCATACAGGCCCACGAAGTAGCATCTGAGCTACAAAATGAGTGCATATCACTGGACCCAGTGAGTGTCATACAATCCTCGTAGTTAGCAATATGTTTTTCCTCTATCAACCAAAAATATCTCGCAAACTGTGGAATTTTCTTGAGAACCTCGAGCCATGTTATCAGTACACCATTCCACTATGCTCTTTGCATCTTTTAATTTAGCACCATCTTTGTACTTCAACTCTTCTCTTGCAAGAGCTCTTTTCACACATGCCTCTGCACCGTCATGCTCTCCTTTTCCATGTCCAACCTCAGTGAAACTCCAAATATGTTGCACACCCATCTTGACATGCATTCTGCTCATCCAATAAAACATTCGTGCATTCTTAAACTGAGATGTGTAATTATCTGACCATATATAATGTTGTTTGAATTGGATGTCCCTATCAGACAAGTTTCCATAAAATAACTGGAAACACCCTTGCACAAATTTAGTAGAATGAGTACGATCATCACTGATATAAAAGTGGTACTCTCTTAAAAATTTTCGATCATTCTCTATACTATCAGGAGAATGTAGAAATGCTATATACACAAAAATGGCAACTTGTACTGAGTTGTAATATTGCGATTGAACCTCCATTTGTGGTTGTAATGTGTAATTCTCTCGCAAAATCAACCACCGAAACAATAGTACCAATAGGAAATGTGTCTTTTCATAGCTTGAATTATTCATCCAACCATCGAGCTCTATGTGTATGCCTCGCATACTCATAAACAATTTCATCCTTAAATTTTCTCATAAATTGGAAAATGGGCATTTGTTTTGTAACTAGCTCACACCGTTTCAACTCTTTTCCATCTTTCAACTGGTATGCAACTGATTTATATTTATCAAATTCAACTAAATTATGTCCTATTGTACCTTCAATTTACTCATGGATGTAACTTTCCAATTTAGGTAATCCGCCGCATGTACTACAACTTCCATCTAAACAATCCTGACTATAAAAAAATTGTCCAACTTCTTTTTCACAAAATATAGTAGGAATGAAATCCCTGGAAGATATTGGTGGAACTTGAACACCACATTCCAGATAACATAGTTTCAGAATGAAAAATAGAATGAATACGTAAAAATTAGCATAGTGCATCGCAAATTCAACATGTTGCCTACAACAACAAGTGGTGCGAGCATGGTTGATTTTCATATAGAATGGTTTCTAGCGAAAATGCCCAAAAATCGACATTATTGAGTGATTGAAGGATATTACGTCTTTCAATTGCTTTCATTAGAGTTTTCTATTAACTTGCAACATTCGACTTGTTTACGTAATCAAACGTTGTTTTTTATTGATTCACTTGCAACACTAGTAGCAAGTACATGCATACATGACGCACAATATTACTATCCCTAGTGCGTCTCTTGACACCAACAAAGCAGTGATATGCATCATGAAGGTTTTCAACAATTGTAGAGGTTTGACCACGTATGTTAGATGTTGTCAATCCTAAGGTGTTTAATTTAGGTCTCATTTTAATCAATTTCATCAAACTAACCAACAACTGACATCTTTGGGAATCATTTAAAATTTCAAAATGTTTATACCAAATTTCAGTGGCTTTTCTTTTGATTTGTCATTCAAAAGTTTTTAGACATTAGTTTCAAAATGTTTTCATCAATTTCAATAAAAAAATTAGGTTTCTTATGTAAAATCCTAGGAGGTGTTTTTGTCAAATTTTGCTTGTCTACAGTTTCAACATGAATTTCGTTATTCACATTTTCATTGTCTCCTTCAATTTCAACATTTTCTACATCATGAGTATTTAATTCTTCTTCAACATTGACAATAAAAACTTCTTCATCACGAGTATTTAATTCAACTTGAACATTGACAGTAGAAACATTACCTAGTTCTTCATTGCTTACAATAGTTGGGATTGAAGATGAACCTCTTCTAGATTCACAAAGTTTCCGCATTCACTCAAAGCATTTTCAATTTTGTTGGCCTCTAATTCGTTTGGTGTTTTTTTACTTAATGACTTCCTTTTTGACTTCGTTTTTATCTCCCATGATGTTTTGCTTCCGGTGATAAGAAAACGTGCACTGAAAAAGACAAATTTCACATGATAATTGTATAGTAAGGTCGAGAGTAAAAATCACATGGTAATTCAGACATTGGGATGTGTGTAAATATGATTTATGAACAGGAGCATGCTTTATAAACTGTGAGCACGGTTTATAAAGCACTCTCACGGTATTGTTAAAAAATCGTGATCACGGATCTATCTGCCGAACCTAAGCCTCGGAAAATCTTTGTTTTTCCCCAACCAAAGCTATGGAAGGTCATTATGAAGTGCAAAAGGTCAAAAAACCTCAAATCTTCTCTTCCAAAGACTTGAACCATGCTAAAAAACTGAAAAAAATTCACAAAAATGGTGCCATCACGTAGGGTAGACTCTTAGCTTTATAGAAATATTGGTTTTAAAGTGAATAGAATAAGATAAATATCATTTTATAATTTCTTACTAACAATAGGTCTTTAAGACATTTTTTTCCTGAATGTTCATGTCTACATTTAAGATTGTAACTTTGGTTTTGCTTATCAAAATATGATAAAACTTATACCATCCCAAGCGTGGACAAAATATATACACCTTAAAACAAAAAAATTGATTTCAATATTTTTGATATAGTTATGGCGGGCAAACGGAAAGTGCTCCATTTTCTAAATATTTTCAGACCACTTTCACGGAAAAAATCATAAAAAAAAAAATATTGCTAAAAAAAATACAAAATAAAATCCATCCCAAGATAAACAACTACATCTAACGTTTCACCAAAGGAAAAAAAAAAAAAAACAAGATTTGGTCATCCAAAATGCGGGCAAACGGACTACAATCTTATAAGTTTTTTCAAAAAAAAAAAAGTCATATAATTTTAAGTGTTTAATATAGCTAAACTTGTCTGTTTTTTACAAAAATTAGTATTTTAGAAACTAGATTCCGAATGCTATGATTCATATTTATATATTTTTTCTAATTTAGAGTGCGTGTATAGCTAATAATCCCTACAAGTTGAGATTTCGCTGTTTTTTGCAATATGACGTCCACGGATGACCCTATATTTGTCCATCAACTTCTTGCACTTACCTTGGTTTCTTTCTCAAGTGTGTTGAAAAATAATAACAAGAGAAGATATTGAGATCATATCACGACAAACAAGCAAAGGATAATTCTCGGTGATGGTCACAACTCATAATATCCTCTGTGGTAGATAATATTAGCCAACCTTATTTCGGATTCCCAAGAATGGGTCTCTAAATGTGAGGCATGTTAACAGTTCATCGGGAGAACACAAATCTTTATGCTTCCTCGAGGCTAGTAATGGTTGAAGAACCATTCCAACAATGGGGTCTTGATTTCATTCTAGTCTTAAATCCTCAATTGAGTGCAGGTCATACCTATGTGCTCACAGAGACATTATTTCAAAAAATGGGTAGAGGCCATCCCAAAAACCAAGCCAATACCAAAACAATGTGCAACTTCATCAAAGAGAACATCATTATTTGTTTTGGTAGACCCCATAATATTTTTGTGGAAAATGCCACATATTTCTCTTCCAGGATCTACTCGACTTTTTATATGGATATGGAATCTCTTTGTTACATGCATCCAACTAATACTAATAGGGAAATGGTTAGGTAGAATCTAGCAACAAAAACATCATGACCATAGATTGTAAGCTTGGAAATGAGAATCAAAGGGACTGCCACAAAATCTCTATGATATGTTATGGGAAAATAGTATAACCCAAAAGAAAGAAATTGGTATGTATCCATTCCAGGTTTCTCTATGGTATAGATGCAGAGATTCTAGTCACAAAGGAGATGCCAACACTAAAGTTTCTCTAGGTTATTATGGGAAGTATCATGATGTTATTTATAAAAGGATCCTATTTCTTGAAAAGCTTGAAGAGGATAGATTCAAAGTAATGGACCAACTTAAATCTTAAGAGATTGTTTGATAAGAAGGAAAAGGCTTGAGAATTCAAAGTTGGAGATATTGTTCTACTCTAGGACAAGCGAAGAGAGCCAAAGGGAGTCATGTGAAGTTTGACTCATTGGATCTTGGTCCATTCCAAATTCTTGAAACTTGTGGAGATAATTATTTTTATTTATCATATCTGAATGGAACGTCATGGATTTGTCATGTGGTTGAAACATATGAAATTATACTAGAAATGATAGTGGTTTTTCCCCCATATTGTACCATAGGTGATTTAGGTATGTGTTTCCCTTTCCTATTGTGTTTTTTCTTTCTTCTCATGTGTTGTGTGCTTCCTTTTTTGTGTGCGTGTACCAATTCTATACCAGGGCCTAGCTATTTGTTGTTAATGACTCTATGAAGCCTAATGGATAAGCACCGCTATGATTTGTAAATTGATATTTTGGGATTTCTCATGTCATTTCCTCACTGTGATCAATCCATAACATGTCCCTAATCTAGAGTCAACTTTTGTCCTATGTTTTTGCAAGGGAAAATTCACTTGAAAACATGATAACCATACCCTAGTGTCAAAAATTTCTATTTCATACCTTTCCGAGAGGCCCCAGATCAGCCTATTCCCTATATTAGTCATATCTTTTCATTCCAATGGTTCATATGTGTGCTTAACCCTTCCCCTTAGGTGATTTAGGGAAATAAAAATTATCCAAGCACTTTTGAGGCAGTATCTCTTAAAGGCGATTCTCTGGAAAAATTAGGAAGGTCTATCATCGGTCTTTCTAAGACAAGTACACCCCGAAGCCGTGTTAAAGGAAAAAATCCATCAATGAGGTTTATTTAAGATCCATGATAATTCTACAAATTATTTAGGAATATTTTAGAAAGATACATAGGTTTAGGATCCATTTCACCAAAAGTGGTTTTTTGAGGCCAAAGCGAACTTGCAGACTGTGAAAGAGCACTTGAGATTTAGAAGATGATTTTGAGAGCTCCGGAATGATTTAGGAGACAAAAAAATTATCAACAGAAATAATTTTCAGTCATCTACATGGTGGTAATCTCATATTCATCCCAATCCCTATTAAGTTTTCTAGGAAACACATTCTTTGCATACACAACTAGTGATCCTCAGAATAAAGGGGGATTTTGAGAGAGTTTATAGAATAATTAAGGTATGAGACCCATTCCATTCTTCTGAAAATTCCATTTTAAGATAAAATAATATAAACAAGTGTGAAAAAAATTCATCCGAGAGCTCAATATATGTTTGTTTCAAGTTGTCGCCCAAGGTAGATGTTTAATACTTAAGCCAATTTTCTTGGGTGCCACGTGGCAACATGAGGCTGATGAAAACTTTGGTTTCTCCATTTTCCCTTTCCATTGGGATAAGGGGGAAAATAAAGTGATCCCCTCCCACCTTAGGCATGTTGGTAACCCCATGTGACTCCGGTGACTCCATTTAACACCCATGACCAATATTTTTGGCCCCCTCCTCAGCTCCTGCATGCGTGACAAGTGTCAACCCAGGGCGAGGGCTCACTTTTGTGTCCCCACCATCTCTTTCCAAGGGTAAAATTGGGAAAAAAATGTTCCCCCCTCCTTTCTTCCCCCATTTCTCCTCATGACCAAGAAATGATTCCCAGGTGCTTATTTTCACCCCCTCCATTCCTCTTGGCCAGTGCATGAACACCAAGTGTCAAGCTAGGGAAAAGGAAAAACCTTTTGCCCCAATTTTCCATTTCCAAAGGTGTAAAAAAAATTCCTTCCCTCCCTCAAGGTTTTGAAGCCTGTAAATACGACACATAACCTTATTTTTGCTCTCACCCTCACATTTCTCTATTTACACCCTAACTCGCAATTGTTTTCCACAATTCCTCCTTCACAATTTTTAATATCCATTTCTTCCATATATGTTCCCATGATCCAAAAAAGAGAAAATAATCAAGAAAATAAAATTTAAAAGGTTCCTGATAAAAAAATTATGAACAACTACGTAACTCCGCAAAGTAAAAATTTTCATATCTTGAAAAATAATGCATAAATCAACGTGGGGTTTTATAAACTCATTCAAATTTCTAGGTGCCTTGAGGATCCAAGTGGAAGATTTTTCATGCACGAGACCAGATTATTGCAGCAAGAAAACCCTAGTTTCTCTTTGTAGACACCCAAAATTGGGTCGCAACCCTCTAAATCACCTTCGACTAATTAATTTAATATTATTCCCCCACCATGCCCACTTGCACACATTTTAATTAATTTAATTATCACAATTAAGTTAATTATCTAACTCACCTAGCCACCTCACTTATCCACCTCACCCTTTCCACCTCACCCTAGACCCATTCTAAACCTATTAATTACCCTAGACCAAGTCCCCACTTATCCTAACCAACTGGGACTCTTTCCAACCCTAACTATTCATGACCTATTAATCCTCTAACTAATTCCATGCTCCTATTGATTCCATTCAACAATCTAGACTGGACTAAATAAGGACCACACCAAATTTGGGATAGAAACCCTATTTTTGGAAAGTTAGACCAATTCCCCTTAACCGATGTCGGTTATCCTTGACCACACTCGGTTCCCTAACCACCATCGGTTACCATTAAATAAGAGTTTCTAACTCTTTGCATGGGTTCTTAAATTTGTTCATTCACTTAAGCTTTGGCATTCTAACTCTCGAGAAAAAAAAGCTACCGACGACATACCAGAGCCCATCAAATCTTCACTAGCATCCAATCATCTCATCCAAAGATTCATATCGTCACACCATAGAACATAGGTTTTTTTCCTCAGCACTAAACACATTCTCATATCTCCCACAAGTTCTCATCAACCAACAACCACCTTCACATCTACAGATTACTAGATAAGTAATTCATTCTTATTTGTTAAGATTTTTGTTTCAGACTTAAGTCTTTCATTAACTTCTTTCATCCAATCCCTCTCTATCAGATTTTCACCTTTTACCACCCATTCCATCAACCTAAACACATCCTCATCTACCACCCTATCTCCCTAAAAAAATCACATCATCCTTCTTTAACTCTCAACCACAAAGATACCCACACCTACCATTTTCCACCATCTACGGCATCGACCCAACCGACATACTAGATAAGTTATTCATTCTTATCCTGTTAAGATTTTAGTGACCTTCCCCAAATTTCACACCTTACCCAATACTATATTAGTTTGTTTTGAGTAATTTGCTTAATCTAGTGTATTGATAACATTTTGAGACACCTAAACCAAAGAGTTTAGTAATATGACCTTTAGTTCTTGCAATTATTTTCATTAATTTAATAAAATGCAATCCCTCTATCATTTTCTAGGTAGTCCACCACTCTTCACCTCCTAGCCAAAAGGTTTACCACCCATTCCATCAACCTAAATTCCATTTCACCCATCCCATTACCCTTATCTATCTACCACCATTTTGCACACCTTGGGACCCCTTCTTGTGGGTTCTTTACATTTTCTTCATATAGGGAATTGTGTGTTTCTTTCTTTTCTAAAAAATTCACATTAAGTTTCTCTCTAGTCAATATTCTCTTCTTCTACTTGTCTAAAGGAAATTCATGATTTGGTGTTTAAAAATAATTCTTCTTACTTTCTTTTGCACTTGCATTTAGTGAAAGATCATCCTCTTGACCTATTCTCTATTTGCTACATCCAATTTCACTTTTGATTTGGGCTTTAAAATCTCTACATTTCATCCTTCATATGTTGCATTAGATCACCTAAATTTATTTATAATATATATACTAGAGGTCATGACCAGTTGATGATTGGTGGGAATTAATCATAGTTCACACTTTGTGCACACACACCCCTATCCAAATCACTTGAAAAATTTACTCACTTCTTAAACATCTTCCTTCTTGACAAAATGATTAATATTTGGATTGGCATGGATCCAACCGGTGTTCGCCGATCATCATATCGAGTTGGGCCTCGCATCTTTGTGAAGTATATATTGGGGAAATTTAAACAAAATACACCTAAAACCAGCCATATACTACTTATAGGGTACCCTCATTGACCAAAAAATATATTATACTCATAGTCAGTTTTAAATGGCATAAGCCACATAACATTAAAATCAAGCTTAAGATTTTTGTATTCGCTAGTTTTTTCTGAATTGTGTTTTGAGGAGTGAGGTCATGCTTCTTCTTATTTTCTTATCCTTCATGCCCCACCATCATAACTGGTGTATTCTAGTTTATTCTAGGTGTGTTAGGACTCATCACTACCATACTTAGTTCTTGGGTTGGTGTTTTCATTTGAATTAATCACCTAAAATTCAAATTTTCATCATCTTTTCAGATTCCACAACAACCGGTATCACCCATCGACTGGCATCGGCTACCTCTTCACACCGACATCGGTTGACTAACTAGTATTGGTTCCCTACTATTTTGGTTATTTCTCCCAAAATAGTATTCAATTCACACATATATATATATATCTTATGTGGATTTTTATGTCATTTATCACATTTATGAGTCTTTGTTACCATCAACAGAGTTCAAGATCTACCCGATTTACATTCTTCATCTCCAAATTTATAAATCTTCCATTTATTCACAATAACTAACATCGGTCTAGTGACTAGCATTGGTTACCCCATCCTACGACCATCATTTACCCTACCAATGTCATTTTTGTGTTTTTATTTCTTTGTCAAAATGACAACCAATTGTCATTTTCTAGATTTCTTCTATCTTCTTTTCCTGTGTTTTTACACCATCTGCAGAGCTCAGACCACCTATCCTACCACTATTCACATGGTTTTGACTCATAGACAAGTCAACGCCCTAGTATTTCATGCTAGCCATCAACCACTACCTCATATTCCTTCACCACCTTCTATTTCTTCACCCATGGACCTGAATTCGTCTATCTTTGTATCTAAAGGTGACAAGGAGTTCATAAAATGCATTGATCACAATCCCGAAGCCTTACACCATTATCTTGGTCATTCCTCCACCGTAACTCATCGGAAAACTCTTATATGGAATTCCTTTCTCTATTCCTCCCCCTTGCCTCCACTTCCGTATTGGACACCACTAGTGTAGCATTTCCTACTTCCACCTTACCACCTATCATCTTTCAGATCGTCCCCACATCTTCAATATCTCGCTAGATCTACAAAATCTATCACACCTTCGACATCTACCTCACTATCATCTACGAATCTTAGTGTATGGTTTCCCACATCATCATTCGTTATTACCTCACAACCTGCAATTACGTTGACCCCTTTTTAGAGTTTTGTCATGTCTATACCAACTACTCTGTCACCTATTGCTATGAGGGTCTCTACACAGGTCTTTCCCACTTATACCTTGTCTCATCCACCACCTGTCACCTATGCTTCTCATTCAAGGTATATGCCATCATCATATCCCCCTTCATAGTTCTCTTACTCAACACCTCCATATATTGGCATACCTTCTACTTCCTACTCATTATATCCACCTCCTTATACCACAGAGGTGTGCCTCAATCTAATCCGACCATAGATTTGATCAAGATGATGATGGACAATATGCAGGACTTCGAGAATCATATGTTTTTGGCTCACACAAGGCTTTGAATTATGAAAATTTTGTAATGATTCTATTCATCCACCCATACCTATTCATTCTTATCCCCCACATTGGGATATGCCAAAGTTTAACTAATTTAATAGCAAGGAGGATCTGCAACATCATTTTTGATATTTTAAACACATATGTTATTTGATTTCCCACAATGATGCCTTGCTTCTTCAAACTTTCCCAATGTCCTTGAAAAGAGATTCCTTAGATTGGTATAGTGCTTTACCTAAGCACTCTATCTTTTCATTCAATCAATTAGCTTAGGCCTTTCTTGATCATTTCTCCATAAAAATCACTAAGAATGTCACCATGAATGATTTGTATTCAATGTGCCAATACGAAGATGAATCTATTTTAGACTTTTTCCAATGTTAGCGTAGCCTTACCAATCAGCTCAATTTTCAACTTGCCCCAAACTGAATTAATAGAGTTGTTTACTAGAGCTTGTGCTAGACATATCTCTCCAACTCTCCAAGTTCAAACCTTCCAAACATTTGATGAGGCATTCATTATGGCTCGAGAATATTGAAATATGTGCTACAATTGTGTAACAAGAGCACTCAATTCAAATCAAATGAATCTTCTTCTTCTTCCAAACCACAAACCAATCATTCAAAACCCAAAGGATCCACCAATGTGGTGGTCCTAAAATCTGGTCCATATCATCCATCCAACCAACCAAAACCACCTTCCACTCTTTATCCTATTCAAAACTTTTAATACCAGCGTGAAAAATGACAATATATTCCCATAGGAGAACCTTACTCCTCGATTTTGGAAAAGGTGTTAAACACATGAGCCATAATTCTTCCACCCATCAAACCACATCCTTACTTTGACCCTTGTCATTCTATACACACATGGTAAAAACAGAATTATTATAGAATCGCCATTGTGTTAGAGTTCATGGTGACGGTAATTGTATAACTTTCAAAAACATTGTCCAAGATGTGTTTGATAACATAGATCTTGTCTTGGATAACCCTAATGCACCAGCTAACAAAAACATCCACATATTTAAGAATCCCTTTCCAAATCACACCCCATCATCCAACAAAGTTGGTGAAACCTCAACCAATGATACCAACGTTTGAGAGGTTCATGTCATTTTTGACAACATACCGAATCCTTCTTCTCTGTTTCCTCCCATTCCATCTATTGAGGAAATTCTTGCACGAGCTCCTCCATCCATGGAGGAGCCTATTTCATCCACTCCTCTACCTATGGAGGATTATACCTCATCTACTCCTCTATCCATGGAGGATTCGACCTTATCTACCATTTCATCTACTAAGCAACCCACTTCATCTATCCCTTCATCTACGGAGGCATCTACCCCACTCGATCTCTCTACCTATCAAGCAACCCGTACTACCCATTCTTATATATGCAAAAGAGACTACCTTATCCTCTCCTTTACTTAAGTAGGATTCTACATAATCTACATTTTCCCCTCATCTATATATAGAAGATTCAATTTTAGCATCTCTTCATGTTGGAGACAACTCCCCAATATCCAATTTTAGCATCTCTTCCTGTTGGTGACAACTCCCCAATATCTTTTAAAGACCCTGTCGATTTTCTATCGTCTCTTCTACCCACAAAGTTTGAAGCCAACCATTTCCCTATCTCATAGATGTCATATTTATTTATAGGGATTACTACCAAATCATCATCATCCCCATCCACTTCTATGTCATTCTCCCATTTGGCTAATCTCTTGGAGTATGTCAACTACTCCACACTTTGGGGATGCCTTCAACTTCCCATATCGACTCAAATGCAAATGTTGTCCATAGAAACTTCAATGATTTATCCTAAAGTGTTCAAGACAACTAAATCCATCGTGCCTCGAGCTGGTTATCATAGCCTCTTCTACATTATCCACACCTACACTCAAATATTTATCATTACCCCAACAACCACCTTCACCTATGCCAAAACTTATCACTACATTGGGAGTTGTGCCAACATCGAGTCTAGTCCATCTTCCCATGAAGATCAATTTATCTCTCTCTTTTCAAAATATCACTAGGCATATCCCCCCACCTAAGAGGAAGACCCAACCTCTTAGGCCTCATACCCTAGTTTCTCCCACTTCTCCTCTTTCACCTTCACCACTTCCATCCATCTTAGGTCCCCATCCATCAACCTTGGTCAAGCAACATCCTACCCAAGGTAAAAACTAAAATGAAGCAACCCACATCCTTATCACAACCTCCCATTCCACCCAAGCCTTCTACATTACCTATGCCTACTCCACTACCCATGCCTTTACCTTCCCTTCAACCTACACTTTTTGTATTGCCTCCTACTACTATCTTCACACGCACCTCCACTCTCACCTTGGTTGACCCATCCACTTCTATCTTCTGCATTACCTTCTACTTCACGCACTACCCCAACACCTTTACCCAAGAAGGTGTAACCCAAGCCCAAAACCACACTACCTACCAAAAGGTGGTTAAACATACCAACCTCCAAATCCACCTCCAGTAGTGCCCCTTCCAAAAATCCATCCAAACCAACTCCATGTCCATCAAAACCTCTTCCACGAATCACACAAACCTCCATCAAAGCCTTCTCTCACTTCTCATTAAGATGCCTTTGCTTAGGTCTTATGCTAACATCCTCGCTTGGCTGTTAGAAATTTTTCCATTACATTGGCACCTCTCAGGAATTATGACCCACTCAAACCTAAACCAGAATAGTTTGACAATACCAATATTTACACCAATCAGCATGTGCTAGGGAATGATGTATAAAATTGTAAGGCCTTAAAAATATTCTTATTCAAATGTGTTTTCCTAAAGATCTCTTTGATGAATATGATGTTTTGGATGAAGATCCAATTCCACCTTCACTTGTCACCATGCAACCTTGCCCCATATCTATTCAATGGCCTTCACCTCCACCTCCATAGCCCTCTTTTCCTCCTCCGACATTTGAGATCAATATGGTCCGATTAGGAGATAGCCCAAAAAATCCAAAATTCTAGTGCACTATACTCATTTCACAAGGCTCTTATCCCACACTAGGTTTTTTCCCTCTTGTCATTATACCTTTCATGACACATCTCCTTCTTTTCCTTAGATCAATATGGTTTGAGTTGCCACTAGAGCATAGAAATATAAAGGAAAAGAGAAGACATGAAACCCATCCACTACACCTTTACCCAACATTCCATCTGCACCTACACCCAAGTTAACCATCTGTGGGCCGACATATCCCATTTCTGATGGATTCGCACATCATACCATGATCAAACAACTTCATCAGTCCCCCTCAAAATGTCTTTGTATGGTCTCATCAAAACCTCTGAGTATTATCGTTAGGCCCTCATCAAAGTCCTGCAATCTATTGAGGTTACCCCTAATGACCCCACACCCACTTCTACCATTATTACCCCACAACATGTGGCTGCCCTCACTACTCCATCTCCATTTTCTCGCTCCGTTACCTTCCATAAAGTCTATGTTATTAGTTTCTCTAAGGAAGACATTTTCCATCTTTAGTATAATGATCCCGACCCCACCCTATTCATTTCCACCTACATTGATTATACACATTTATGACGTGTTATGATTGATGAAAGTTCTAGTATCAACATCATTTCTTCCCATGCATACAAGAAAATGTGCATCTTAGCCAATTGCATGTATAATAACCCATTTATGCTATGTTCATTTAATGATGCCATGACTTCCACCCTTGGTACCATCATTTTCCACATTCCTGTGGACCCTCATATTGTTCTTGAATTATACTATGTCCTTGAAGGGGAATTCTAACATAACATACTACTTGGTTGACCTTGGATTCACACCATGGGTTGTGTATATTCAACTTGATACCACTGTTTAAAATTTGAACATGAAGGAAAAAAATACACCATTCTGACATATCCTTCACCATTTAAAACCTATAATATGCTCTATCACCCTAATGATGTTCTTATAATAGTTAAGGCATCTAACACCACTACCGTTCTTCTTCACCACTATCCCATTTACGACCACTACCGCTCCTTCTTAAGCCGCTACCTCATCCATCCACTTTTGCCACTACATATTGCATAGCTAACTCCTCTATTCTCATGGCTTCCCATATTTTACAATGGCCCATCAACCAATCCATCTACTTCAAAAACACTTGATGCTTCCCCTTCTCAGGATTTTGGTGATTCTTCCATTCCCGCTAACCAAATACCAACTTCTGATCCTTTGGTAGGTGTTTTTCAACGCCTTACCTTGGGGAGTATCGCCTCTACAATATTAATACCTTCCTTACTCCTCAAGAGTACGAAAGCCTCCATCAACACCCACATTACAACCATCGTGTAGGTGAGGTCTTTCCATACTGGACCGCCACATCTTCACACTAACTTGACATATGGGGACTTGATGCTTCTTCATATACTCCTGAACCACCTACCCAAACCCGTCCATTCTCATCTGATTTTCAATACCTCACCAATCATCTCTTTTCCCATTCTTTCCTCCATCGCTACACCTTAAAAGGCTTTAGCTTTAGTCTCTATGAGCAAGGTCACCATACGGTCATACCTTGCACCACTCGGAAACACAAAGACCACAGCGGTCTTGGATTTTCTAAGGAACCTTCTTCTAAGAAATCCTATATCAACCTCGTAGAGGAAAGTACACCTTACCCACCTCACTCACCTACCACACCACCTTTACCCACAGAGTCCATGGATTCTGAATCCATCCCTCCTATTTTTTTCATGAACACTATTTCCTTAGGACCTCTAACCTATCAACATGATGGCAAGGCTCCTTCTACCATTCCATTCCTCTATCATGACATGATTGATGATGATACACCATTTATAAACATCATTCAATGTTAGGATGATGATTTTAATCTCACCTATCTAGGTGCAAAGGATTCTTACATTCATTTCTTATTACCATCTAAGACTCAAACCATGTTGAATGAATCAACCATCGAGATTAACATTCATACTCAGGACAACTGCTGAATCCTAAAGATAGGCCAATCTTTAGATTCCACTAAAAATAAACCTTCAACTCCTTCCTTCGAGACCATGGAAACTCCTTCACTTAGTATTATGCTGATATGCCCAGATTGACCCAAATATCATGGTCCATAATATCATAACTATACCTGACACAAAACCAATGAAAAAAAGCTACAAAAAATTCATCCCTGCATTGCCCTTCTTGTGAAAGAAAAATAAATCACATCACTTTTATTCTAAGCATTGACTATCCCTAGTGGATTTCACACATCGTCTTGTCACCAAAAGACGTGGGGACTCGTGCATTTGCATGGATTTTTGTGACATTAACCTTTCTTGCCCCAAGGATGATTTTCCTTTGCCGAGTATCAACCAACTTGTTCATCTTATGGTGGGCCATGAGATGTTATCTCTTATGGATTGTTTCTTGATTTATAACCAAATATTACTTGCTCCTAAAGATCAACACAAAACCACCTTCATCACCCCTTGGGGAACCTTCTGTTATCGCGTAATGCCCTTTGGCCTTAAAATGTTTGTGCCACATATCAATGTGTTATGACCTATATCTTCCATGACATCATGCATCACATATTAGAATATTATGTCGATGACCTTCTCACCATGTATAAATGTCATGCCAAACACATCCTAGTTCTCAAAATCATCTTTGATCATCTCATCAAATACTGCGTTCGCCTTCAACATAAGAAATGCATCTTTTTCGTTATCTCTAGAAAAATTGGTTTCATCATCTCTTTACATGGTATCAAATTCAATCCTGATTAAATCAAGGCTATTCTTGAGATTCCTCCACCTACTAACCTTTGACAACTTTGTAGTTTGCAAGGAAAGTTACAATCTATTCAACACTTTATTTCCCAACTTTCCAACCGATGTCACCCTTTTCATCATCTTCTTAAAAATGACGTTTCCTTCAATTGGGATGACGAATGCCACAAATCCTTTGAAGAATTAAAGGAATGCCTACTTCATCAACCTGTTCTTTTCCCACCTAAGGATGATCAAGCTTTATATCTTTACATTTTTGCCTATGACCATTCTTTGGGTGCCATGCTCGCTCATCATGATGAGAAACATAGGGAGAAAGTGTTTTATTATATAAGTCATACTCTTTTAGACTATGAGACTAGATATACCCATGCTGAAATTTTTTCTTAGCCCTAGTCTTTGTCGCCACCAAACTTCTCCATTACCTACTCAACCAAAAAACCTTCATCGTCACCAACACTGACCCCATACATTACATGTATGCTAAACCTTACCAATACCAATGTTCAACATGTTGGCTCATGCTCCTTGCATACCTAGACCTCAAATTCATCCATCAAAATTATGTTAAGGGACAAACCATTGTATATCAGCTTACTGAAGCACCTCCTTCCAGAACTCAATCTTCTAACTTTGATTTTTCAGATGAATCCATCGCTACCATCTCCATTGATGACACCGTTTATCAAATTCTTTGATGGTTATAAATGTCAATGTGAGGGTGGCGTAGGGATTATCCTCATTCCTCTTAATGGTGAACCTATGCCTTTATCCTTTAAACTTGACTTTGATTATACCAATAACATGGCTTAATACGAAGCACTCGTGTTAGGCCTCCAAATTGTCATTTCCTAGATGTTAAGACCATTAATATATTTGGAAATTCTCAAATAGTCGGTAACCAAGTCAATGGTTTATACCAATGTCATAGTGAAATATTTCAAAAGTATAGTATCACGTCGTCATGCTTTTGACTACCTTTGATACTTACGACATTCAAATTATTCCACGACCCACTAAAACATTCATGGATACCAAGGCTTTCCTTGCCTCAAAAATACCTATTGCACCTTCGTAATATAAAATATTTATCACAAGATAATGATTGTAGTCACCTTTGTATCTCATATGTGATGTAAAGTTTTGGAAATAATTTAAACCGCCCCAAACAAATTTGGTATAAGCATTACATTGATTATCTTTTCTAATCAATTATACCTCTATATCTCACTCGTAATAGTAAGTGAGCCTTATTGTAAAAGATCTCTTGTTACATTGTCATGGGGGTCTTCTTTATAAGTGTGTCTCTGACATAATTTGGGGATTTTTTTAGTGGTCAATATTCATAATTTGGAGAATATTTTGTTTTAGGAAAATTTGAAAAGGTGAATATTTTGAAGCGCCAATGTGTCCTATTCACCTAAAATTTACAAAGATATTTTTTTCAAAGGGGTTATATTTTCCAACCCCTTGAAAATATCTCCTATATAAACCTAGGTAATTGTCTAGGTAGTATACTAATAACTTACTACTAGCTTATTAACGTATCATTCTATCGAATATTGCGAACTTGTAGTGTAGGTTGTTGATGCATGACAATCCTGTGTTTTTTGACACATGATAGGAGGTAGCAGATGCACGATGGTAGATTTATATTTTGCAGTCATGTGATAGAAATATTTCTATCATGCGATAAATTTTTTTATCACCTCGACATCAACCTTATTGTTTCCTAACAACAATTTTGCTATAGCATGATATCAAAAAATTTGTCACACAACTTGAAAATGAAAGCTTCATCAGGAAAAAATGTTACACACAAACCCTAGAAAATTTGCATGTTTCATGAAATTGGTTATGGGGATATTCGCCACGTATTTTCCACATTCTATTTCCCAGAGGTATCTTAAAATGAACCCTAGATGG
Organism: Taxus wallichiana var. yunnanensis; assembly: GCA_018340775.1. Classification (NCBI taxonomy): domain Eukaryota; kingdom Viridiplantae; phylum Streptophyta; class Pinopsida; order Cupressales; family Taxaceae; genus Taxus; species Taxus wallichiana. The sequence goes on along the minus strand of CM031234.1, from coordinate 242,013,534 downwards.
TATCCTCTTACGATGCCTCACTAGTTTTGAAATTCCTTACACCATTACAAAAATCCATGACAAGATTTATGGTGGAAATTTTAGTGGTCACAATGTTTCCAAACATATTCTTCACCTCGGCTATTACTAGACAACCATTAACCAATATTTTTGTGACTATGTCAAATGTTGTGTGAAGTGTCAGCAACACGCTAACCTTCACCACACCCCAAGTCATGCCTTACAAGTCACCAAAGACTTTTGGCCTTTCTCTCAATGGGGTTTGGATCTTGTTAGAGAGATTAACCCTCATTCTTCTCAATGTCATCAATGGATCATCAAAACAACCAAATATTATACTAAATGGGTAGAATTCATCCCTCTCATTTCTATAAAAGCCAAGAAAATATGTGAATTCATTAACCATCACATAATTTTTTACTTTGGTGTTCCTCATTGCCTAATCACTGACAATGGTAAATAATTAAAAAAAAAAAAAAGAATCTATACAAACTCTATGATAATTTTAGTATTCAAATCAGTTTTTCTTTGCCTTATTATCCTCAAAAATGATCAAACCAAATCAAATAAAAAAACTCTCAACAAAATTCTTATGAAAGTGGTTAATAATACTAGTAAGGATTGGCATATGCACATTCCTTTCACCTTATGGGATTATCGTACCAGCATTTGTACCTCAACCGCTGCCACACCCTTCTCTTTGGTCTATAGTACAAAGGCAATCCTACCTCTTGAAGTCCAAATTCCATCTCTTCATATCTCACTTAAAGATATGCTCAATGATGACGAATTTTTCCAAGAACATTTGCACAACTTGAGTTATTAGATGAACACAATTTAAATTCTCTCGATCACCTTCAAATCTACCAAAAATGTATCAAATGTGCCTATGAAAAATGTGTTCATGAACAAAATTTCAAGGTCAGTGATCTTGTCCTAAAATAAAATCAACATGTAACTAAAGATGAGAAAAGTAAACGAGGCAAGTTTTCTCCTAATTGGCTTGGACCCTACATTATCACCCATACCTATGGATCAGGTACTTATCATTTATCTTATCTTGAAGGTAGCCTAAACCCCTTAATGCCTTGAATCTTTGACCGTTATATTGTTGAATAAAGTACTACATCACTTTATGTCACTTGCATGCTTGTCCCTTGAGTGAATCTCTCTTTCCATTTACCTATTTTAAGGACCAACGAATCAAACAAAATTGTGTGATTATCTATCACCGTCTAGCTTTATCTTCAATATAGGTATCATGAATCTACTCATGGCATGATTATTATGGATTCTTTTTGTCCTTTTCTTGATAAAATCCCATTGCCGTTTGTCACTTGAAACCTCTCTTGCATAACTAACCTCTTTCCTGTTATGTTTTTTCCTTCATATCGTCAGGCTTATACTCCTTCATAATCTTGTCCATGACCTAAAGTTAAAAATGAAAAATAAAAAATACATAGGATAACCACAAACTCTACACCTTGAGTTAAACTTCTCACAAATAGATGAATCCCTCAAAAGGACATCTACCTCTCTTTCTTGTTGTTATAATTAGACTTCTCCTCGAAGGACTAAACTAACACTTAATTCACCATGTGAGTTAAAGTGATATTGTAATAAAGTAATATTTTAAATTACTTTAGTTATCTCAGTTAATAATGGGTTGTCACCTATCTTGTCTCATTCCTATTTTTAAGGATGATGTTCTTTTCTTAGTTTATTATTCTCGTGTGCATTCGTGTAAGGGAAATTAGGGGCAATAAGCTATTCTTGCATATTTTCTTAGCTTAGTTGATATTATTCCATATATTGTGGAAGAGATAGAAGATGTCCAATATTTATAAATATTATAGCTCTCTCTTTTGATTGTAATGCTTGAATTTTGATATTAATAAAATACACAAGCAACGTCTTGTTTTTGTGTAAAGATTTTGTGTCAAATATTCTTTTTCAAGTATTAATTGTCAAGATTTGGCATTAGAGGCGAAGAACCTGAACCTATGAGTGCTAGGGAGTGTAGGAATTTTGAGGGAGGAAGAATAATAAGATTGAGAGATGAGGAGCTAGAGTTTCCCCTAACCTTTTCACATCCCCCGCCCGTACTCTACACACTAGCAAAAACAATGCAAAAAAATACATAGCAAGCGTGAAGTTTTTTTGGAACTACAATTAGAGGCCAACATACCTGGATGCACCTCCAATATTGGTAACAAAGTGATTATATCAATTTTTTTAATATTGTTCATTGCATATGAAGTGTTTAAAAAAACTACATATAATTGTTTCAGGGGTTTTTTTCTTTTTCTCTAATTTAGATATCCTGTTTAATGTGATTTAATTTAGTAGACCCTCAATTTTGGAGGCACTACTATTTGGGTCTGGTGTGTAGGTTTCATTTTAATGAAAAACAAAGTTTGAACATCCACCACTAAACCGCAACCCGTATTTAGTCAGGGGGATTTACATATATCTATGGATTCACCTTTCATACCTATGGATTTAATTGACCGATTCACACCTACAAAGAAAAAAAAATGAGTCAAATATTTATCTTCTTGAACGTCTTCAACCTCGCAACCAAAGCCGCATTGGAGAATTCAAAATCCATTACTTTGTGACCCTATAGAATAGAGCTTTTAAGGTGAAGGAGAGGTGGATATCTTGAAGCCACATAGAAACCAAGGTGCATGTAAGCCAAGTAAGCCCTAATTGGGTCACATTTAAAAAAAAAATTCTATTTTTAAACAAAATTCCATTTTTGGATTTTGTGAAAAAATTAGGCCAAAAACTATTTTTCCATATTTAGAAAGGGTTCCGAAAAGATATTGAAATTGGAATTTGTACCTGTCATAAATTCTAACATGTACCTAGGATTCAAGTGCCGTTTTTTTGTGTGTGTTTTTGGGAGATCTACACCTTGGTCTAGTTTTTAAGAAGTTGTCTTGTAAAAATTGTAAAAATTAGAGGTTGTTTGTACTTGAAAAGAGGCCAAAGAGTCCAAAATTTTAATTTTTTTCAAATCGGCCAAGAGAACCATTTTTTTGTAAATCAGCCACAAAGCCAAATTTTTAACAGGGCCAATAGTGCCAAATATTGTAAACGACTAAAAATCATTCACAAAATAAATAAAATATTATTTTTTGGAGGGTGTGCATGCTTTAAGGGGGAAAAGTGTTCAATTTTTTTCTTCTACTATTTATCAGTCTTCACAATGGCCGTAATTATGACACCAAAATTCTTTTTTCCATATTTTCAACTTTTACGTTCTCGATAATTACTCAACATGAAAAAAATTCACGCACAACTTGATTTTGAAAATCTATCGTCCGTTGTTTTTAACAAGATCTACAACAAATGTTACACAACAAGCTACATTTGATCATGCAAATCAAAAAACAAAGTTAATAATCTTGTTTAGTGTTTCAGATGAGGTACAACCTCATATTCATGAGGCCACAACAACAAAAGAATCTTGGGACAAGTTGAAAATAGTATATGAGTCCAAAAATAAGAACACAATACTTCATCTCTAGAGTCAACTATTGAACTTGAAAATGCAACCAACTAAGAAAATTGAAATATTTTTGAGAAGAGTAGTAACTTTTCGTGCATCACTTCAAGATTTGGAAGAATAAATAACTGACACATCACTCATTCCTATAGTGTTGAGATATCTTCCTCCTTATAGGATTTTTGTGACCACATTAAACATAATTGGTCAAACAACAACTTTTGAATAGTTAGTGAATATGCTACAACAAGAAGAATCTATTCACTTAACTAGTGAAAATGAAGAGCAAGCACTTGCTTCTAATAAAAAGGTAAGAAACAAGATAAGTCTAGTAAACAACCTCCAAAGCAAGGTAACACTCAACAAAGCCAAAAGGCCCAACAAAAGTGTCCTATTTGTGGTTGAAAAGGACATGAGTTAAAGAATTATTGGTATAACACATTCCAACAAGGATCGTCAAGTGGAAAAATATTGATAACCAACAAACAAAATAATTCCAACAATAAAGTAAAAAGGGAAAAAATAATCAAAAGTGGAAAAAGAAACCAACTCAACAAGGAAATGTAGCCGAACAGGAAGATCAATTTGATGACGATGATGTCATGTATTTTACACAATCAAATGAAGTATCCAATTCTACAAATAAAATTTGGTATGTCGACTCAGGTGCAACTCGACACATGAAAGGAAAGAAGTATTGATTCTTCACAATGGGTAAAACACCAAAAAAAATCATGTCTCTTTGGGTGATGATAAATCATACAACGTTGAAGGAATTGGTTCAATTTCACTTCCACTTGGGAAACATAATTACAAAATTATAGATGTTCTTTATGTCCCTGGTTTATCCAAAAATATGTTATCCGTGAGTCAATTATTAGATCACAATCTAAAAATTTAATTTGATTTTAAAGGCGGTAAAAATATGTGCATAATTTGAGATAAGTCACGAAGCTCAAAAATTGTTGCAAAAGCTTCAAATGTGGGCCAAATGTTTCAGTTGTTTTTGTTCAATGAAATGATCTAGAACTTGTAGCTAAGGATACGTCATCAACTCAACTATGGCGTCAAAGACTTGGACATGTGAGTTTTGGCTATCTTGACATACTTTGTCGATAGGATATGGTTAGGGATTTTTCACCTCTAAAAAGGCTACGATAAATGTTAGCATTGTTTAGCAAGAAAAAAACATAGATTACCATTCAAATATAGTACATTTTGAGCTAAGGAAAAACTTGACTTGGTCCATACCGATTTGTGTGGACTAATGAGACCCAACCACTATGGGTTTCAATATTTCATGCTATATGTTGATGATTTTTCAAGGAAAATGTGGATATACTATCTTTGTACAAAAGACCAAGCTTTTGAAACTTTCAAGAAGTTCAAAGCCTTTGTTGAAACAGAGTTTGGTAGGAAAATCAAAATACTATGCTTAGATCGAGGGGTGAATACACCAAAAATGAGTTTAAAGATTTTATTGAAACATATGGCATTCATCGTAAATGGATCCTTCTCACACACATTAAAAATGGTGATTTTGAAAGGTGAAATCATACTATCATGGATATGGTGCAATGTATGATTGATGATGCAGTGTTTATCCAAAATATTGTGGGTTGAAGTAGCTAAAACAACAGTCTATCTACTAAACAAAGTTCCCATTGCAGCTCTTGATGGAGTAACACCACAGGAAGCATGGTCAAGGAATAATCCATTTATTTCACACCTTAGAGTTTTTGGATGTAAAGTGAGTATGCACATTCCTAAGAAACAAAGAACTAAGCTTGATATGAAATCAAAAAAACTTATCTTCTTGGGATACAATAATGAAGCACTTGGCTATAGAATTATGAATCCAAGAACAAGGAGGGTATATACTTGTCAGGAAATTGAGTTCTTTGAGAATAAATTCACACAAGCTCCTTCCATACACTCACATGATGAAAAAATCATCCCTACGGTGAAAATAGAGGATGGTAATCACTTTGATAATGACAATGATGATGGGAAAGATGGTGAAATTCAACCTCCCACAAGAACCACTAAATGTATGCCTAAATGGTATACAAGTATGATGAGAGATAAAAAAATGGATGGTGGCCCCGACGCATCTACTACTGGAATGAGGACTCATAGTATTAATAGAAATGAGGTCAATTTTTCCTTAATGGGTAAAGTTTTGAAACTACTTGAGCCATCCATAGTTTTAGAAGCCCTATAGTGTAAACCTTGGAAAGATATTATGGGTGTAGAATATAAGTCACTTATGAAAAATTATACATGGTGACTTACAACTCTTCCACTAAGGAAAATTCCAATTGGATGTAGATGGATCTTCAAAAAAAAGTATAAAGAAGACGGAAAAATTAATAAACACAAGGCTAGACTAGTAACTAAGGGATATGCTAAAAAAGAAGGCATTGATTATGAGGATAATTTTTCTCCCACAGCTAAGATAAAAACATTCAAGTTAATATTTTCTCTAGTTTCACAATTTGGTTAGAAAATACACCAAATGGATGTGAAAATTTCCTTTCTTAATGTTGATTTATAGGAATAAGTTTACATGACTCAACTAGAAGGTTTTTTCATACTAGGTAAAGAGGAAAAGGTATGTAAACTCATAAAATAACTATATGGTTTAAAGCAGTCTCCCAGGGCATGGTGTATTAAAATAGATGAGCATATCATTCAACATGGATTAAAGAGGAGTCTCAGTATGATCCTAATCTCTATCTCAAAAATAAATGAGGGGATATAGTGATCATTATAGTATATGTCAATGATCTAGTCATCACCGGAGGATCATCAAGGATGATAGATTCAACAAAGAAATATCTAACATGATTATTAGATATGACCGATCTTGGGCCTTTGCATTATTGTCTTGGACTTGAAGTTTGGCAAATAGAAAATCATATCTTTGTGTCACAATTGAAATACACCAAGACAACACTCGAGAAGTTCAATATGATGGATTCTAAACCAATTTCCAAACCTATGGAGAAAAGACTTCAACTATCTCAAATAGATCCATTACCACAAGTAAATGCAACTCCCTATCGGTAGTTGATCAGGAGTCTCATTTACTTGACTTACACTAGGCCGATATCAACTTTACATCCAACTATCTTTCATGCTTCATGTAAGAACCAAGGGTTTATCACTTGAAAGAAGAAAATCAGATACTAAGGTACATCAGATGAACTATGGACTATGGCCTAGAATACAAGAAGAACAATAACTTCTTTTTGACAGATATTCGATTCGTATCATGCAGAAACATAGATGACAAGAAATCCACTTTAGGAATGGTATTATTTTTGGGATTTGGATTGATATCACCTAGAGTAAGAAGAATACTTGTGTTTTAAGATCCTCCATAGAATTAAAATATCGTGCAACAGCTTGGAGCTATCTCAGAAGCGATATGGCTCCAACATCTAATTGAATGATAGGGAACACCACAAAAGATCCTACAATCCTACATGTAGATAATGAAGGAGTAATAAAACTTGTTCAGAATCCATTTTTTCATGAATGCACCAAACAATTTGAGGTGCAAGTACATTTCATTCATGAACATGTCCAAAACAACAACATCCAACTTCAACATTTTCGACAGAACATCAGCATGTAGATATCTTCACAAAGTCTCTTGCACGTCCTAAATTTGAGGCATTCAGAGTATTTCTCTCCTATTCACTTCAGAGCATGATGAATTAAGGGGGAATGTTAGAAATAAACTAACACTTAATTCACCATGTGAGTTAAAGTGATATTGTAATAAAGTAATATTTTTAATTACTTTAGTTAGCTTAGTTAATAATGGGTTGTCACCTATCTTGTCTCATTCCTATTTTTGAGGATGATGTTATTTTCTTAGTTTATTATTCTCAGATGCATTCATGTAGGGGAAGTTAGGGGCAATAAGCTATTCCTACATATTTTCTTAGTTTAGTTGATATTGTTCCATATATTGTGGAAGAGATAGAAGTTATCCAATATCTATAAATATTACAACTCTCTCTTTTGATTGTAATGCTTGAATTTTGATATTAATAAAATACACAAGCACTATCTTATTTATGTGTAAAGCTTATGTTTCAAATATTATTTTTCAATTATTCATTGTCAAGATTTATTTCATTTTCAAGAACAAATTCTATCCAAAAAGACAACTATTTTTTGAAAAAGAAAAATAAAAATTATCTTAAAGATTCCCGCATCGATAAGATTCATGAAGACATCATGGAGAACCTATTTATCCCAACATAGACTTCCCGGATCGATCATTATATAAAATAAAAAGAAAATAAAAATCAATAAAAATAACAAAATTTTGGTCATGGACTTGCCTATTTTGGTTTTGGGTATCTTGCAGAAGGGGCATGCTATCTCACAACAAGGTTACGCTAAACACAATCCTCCACCTTACCTCTTTTTATTCTTTTCTTCCTATTTAAGGGACGATGTATGTACTTCACACATAGTGATCACGCCACTTCTTTCACCCCTAGAAAGTTCAATCATGCAATACCTTTAGGGGCTTAAGTTCATAAGCTAGTCTTTGGTATGCTCATAATGGTTCTTTCCACTTATGGAGCATTTTCACCTCTTCTATTATTTTCCCTTTTTCTTACTTATTGATTCTTCTACGCATGAAAAGACCTTTAACACTTTTTTATATATTTCTTCTCCTTTCACCTACATTTACATTCATCATCTACTTTAATCAACTCATCTTACACATTCTATCTTACCTAAACAACCTAGACACAACCATGCCTAAACAACCTAGACACAACCATGCCTAATCAACCTAGACACAACCATGCCTAATCAACCTAGACACAACCATGCCTAAACAACCTAGACACAAAAATGCCTGATCAACCTAGACACAACCATGCCTAAACAACCTAAACAAAACCATGGCTAAACAACCTAGACACAACTATGCCTAAAAAACCTAGATATAACCATTCCTAATCAACCTAGACACAACCATGCCTAATCAACCTATACACAACCATGCCTCATCAACCTAGACACAACCATGCCTAAACAACCTAAATAAAACCATGTCTAATCAACCTATACATAACCTTGCCTCATTAACCTAGACACAACCATGCCTAAACAACCTAAATACAACCATGCCTAATCAACCTAGACACAATCATGACTAGCTTACCTTTCCCATTTAACCATACATACACTCATCAACCTATTCACCTAACTCATCTTATTCTTCCCTATCCGGTGGGAGAACTACATCATCTTGAGGCCCCTTTCACAAGGGATATGTAGGCAACACTCTTAGGGCATGGGGCCCTTTGAGGTTATCTCGGCCACTCTTTTAACCCATCATATTTTCCCCCATCAAACAAAAACTTAGTTAGTTTCCATAAAAATAATAATTTGGAAGTTAACTTAAACCAAAAATATACATCACCTATGTACATCATCATTTACTTTCCATAAAACCAATAACTTGGAAATTAAATCAAAACTAAATCAAAATTAACCACACTAATCCTCTAGTTTCCATAATATCAATACATACGAAATTTAAATAATTCACCATAACATCATTTCATTTCACAAATAACATCAACCTCAATCCTAAATCATCTAATTTCCATAAAAACAATAAATTTGAAATTTTAAACTCAACCATGCCTACACATCTACTTTCCATGAAAATAATACGATGGAAATAAACCATGTGCATCGTATATAAATATAATCACCAATCTATACATTGAAGGTTTGTACATCAAAGACACTTAATATAGAGATATAAATATACGTATCTCAAAATCCTCATATACAATCTTGCATCTTTGGAATGCAGGACGGTATATATGTAAAAAATAAAAATACAAGTGTCGGATATAATTCATGTCTATTATCCATCATGAAGTCCCGGCCCCTCTGTTACTCTCCCCATACCCTCACCTACTCTAGGTCTCTACCCACTCATCATATCTCAAGTACCCTCACTTGGCCTCTATCACCGTGAACTAGTAACCTCTCTCTCACCCCGCATATGTGGGTGATGGCTCTATGAGATACTCAAACTATGTTTCGTGAGCTAGTCCTAACAATGGCTACCTATTGTGCTTTGTGCTCGGTATAAGAAGGAACATGTATACTAGCCTCCAACAACTTGTCTTGATAATACCTCACCTCTGATACTACATCTCTATAAGTTGTCATAGATATAACCTAGGAACCATCACTCTCACCCCACCTTGTGGACCCTTTCCTAATAAAATTGGTCCCTGTACTGATGTCTCGTACTATGCTTATTTCGCCAGATGCCCGATTCTTGTGTAGGTGTGTCTGTGTAGCTACTTGCGCCTATAATGTAATCACATGTCCCTGTTATGTGGCTAACTACCCTTGTAGTGTGAATATCTAGGTATGTAACCCTTTCACCTATGCCTATAGCCCTTTAACCTAACCCCATCCCTTGCCTAAACTTGTGTTAGTTGGTCTCAGTAACATGGCTACCTATGCCTATAACCCTATCAAATTTCCTTGAAGGGTGGTCCTTGTGCATATGATTGAATAATTTGTAGCAGAAAAGCTCTCACATGACCCCGCAACCGATCCTCTCGCACTATCACTATAGCCAAATCTAGTTGCTTTGTTCTGTGGAGGTTCCACCTATATCCGGGATACCCACCAACACCTATATACATTTGTGGTGCCCACATCATCGATACACCTATTAGATACGTGCTTCTCATGCCCTATAGGATCCACTGGATGTGGTGGAGACAAAGGTCTCTCCAATTGTCTCTACAATACTGAGGAAATGATGGAGGCACGTCTTGATGTAACCCAAACTGGCATTAGATGTTGTCCACTCAAATCATCTTGTGCTCACCGGAATGTCTCCTTTATATCTATCTCGACCAAATATAGGCTCGCCATCTCCTCTGCCATACCACCATACGATGGGAAATGCACATATGGCCACAATATAATATCCATATAATATATTCCCTCTAGCATTTGTATGTAATAAGTTACATCATGTGATTCCTCCTCTATCCACGGATGAGCCCCTACGAGAACCCATCTCCTGTAACCAACTCTAGCGACACCCTGATGCCAATCCTATCTCAAAAGTCCCTATGGGTGCACAATAACTATGTTCTCATATTCCCAACAGTGTAGTAGATATGTACAATAGATATCATAATGTTGCATCCACTGATATGCCCAATGCTCTCTGTATAGCTACATCGATATGTCGGTGCCCATGAAAAACAAGTTTGATCCTCAATCATGTCCTATAAAACCCCATCAATGCTTGAGGAAATCTTCCACCCTCTAAATCTGGGAGTGCATAACATCCCACCACTACCATCATCAATACTACCAACCTGGTCTCCTGAGGATGTGCAACGTACATGTCTCCATAAATAATGTTGGCATTGTGCTCACTCAGGTTGCCCACCGCCTCATTAAATAGTGTGACCGTAGGCTCAAATGCCTCATCTCATAGAATATTATATAATTCCCCCAAAAAATTAGAAACCACAAAATCCTGTACACATCCTCTAGGGTGATAATCATCTCACCAATGGGTAAATGGAAGGTATTAGTCGTTGATTCCCATATATCAATGAGAGTGACCGTCAAACTAAGATCTTGTATGATGTGCATGTATCACCTCACACCAAAAAGCCCAACATCTCTCATATGGTCCCATTCATCCTTAGTAAATATACCTCATATTTGTACCAAAAAGGTGGCACCCTATCCCGCATAAGTAACTCGGTGATGCACCTATATCATTAGCAATTAAAATTGTCAAGCACTTACCTCTTTTTAATCATCTATTCATACCTACCCAGATCCCATCCCACACACAATTTTCATAGCTTATCTCTTTTCTACCTAAATCACTCATCTACCCTATACTCTATCTTACCTAAACACTCACACCTATTCTGATTCATTACTTTCCTTCTTTACCCAAATTACCCTAGTTTTCTCTAGTTACCCATTCATTCATACAATCATCCTCAAATCTAACTTAATTCTATCTTTTCATACCTCCTCACCCAGCTATCTATCTTACCATTTTATCTTTCTCTATTTTTACTACTAAAACCTCCTTTTTAGGCCTTAGTCACTTTTAACAAAGGACCAACACCATCACCCCGATCGTAACGGTCACCTTTTTACCCCACCAATGTTGGTAAGCTAACCGACATCGTCTAATGTTCGACCAAAGTCACCACTAGTTCAGCCCTAGGGCCAAACCCCAACATCCCTATTTTGCCAAAAATAAAAAAACCCCTCTAAAACCTACCCCAAACTACCTGAATTCTTCCCACATTTAGTTTACCATCTAATTAACCTAGATTTTACCCTCCCTATACCTGATATTTCCCCATATTTAGTAAAAAAAAAAAATTATTTAAAAAACCCAAATTAAACATTCTTCTATTTTTAGTTTTAATTAAAAACACCAAATGGATTCTCGATCCTACCTCTACTCACCTATTTCGCCATGGTGGGATATCTGGTCTCTGAACTAGTGGTCCTCTCACTCCCTCTCCGACCTTAGTCATGCCTAAATTCACTTTTTAGCTCTTGACCAATCCAATCACTCATATTGATTTCATGGGCACATCAAACTGAACTCATATCAGTTGTTACTCACTTGTCGACTCGGCCTTTCCACCACGTCTTTTAGCTTCTCTCAACCAAAATCTCACTCTGTCATTTTTCCAAAAGTAGAAAGTTACAAATGAATCCGTAATACATGGATTTTACTTTTTAGCCCCAATCTGACTTGACCGACATCAATCAAGTGTCCTAATGGACCAAAATTGGTTAGCCTTTACCAGCGTTAGTTAGCCCTCAACCGGTGTCGGTCACCTTTCCAACCAAATTATACCTAATTTTCCCTTAATTTTTGCTACCCATGCTCCCACCTAGCCTTATCACCCCACCTAATTTCCTATTTCCTCACACCTGACCACACTGTCATTTGGGGCATTTTTACCTCTACCTTGACCTTGCATATGGCCTTACCTATTTACCCAACCTTCCCATGCCTATTTGACACTCAAATTCACCTATTGGCTACACCTTGCGATGATGCTAATCATATTATTTAGCCTACCAACCTTGCCTTGCCAAATGCTGTGATGTTTATCTTGACCAGACCAAACCTATTGGTGTTATGGAACCCACCTAATGCCCATTCCTATACCTAGCCTAGTTGTGTTTTAGGACCGTATCCTATACCTTGGATACCTGGATCACATTAACCTTGTTTGGATAAACTATCAACCTTTGACGATGTAGAGTTTGTGAGCTCTTCAGCCTAGTGCCTTGTCACATTCTATATATGTGTGTGTGCATTTGAATTCCCCACCTATTACCTACACCCAAAATAACCCTTGCCCACACCTGAACCCTACCTTATTTTTCTTCTTCACCTACCATTTTATCAAACTCATCACCGATTCTCGCCTACTCCTTCATTAGAGATGAGTTTGAGGGGGATCACATCAACCCATACCTAGGGAAAATACTCCTATTTTTTAGCTTTTCTTACCAATACAAGCTACGCAACGAAAGGGGGCAAATGTAGACACCCAAAATTGGGTCACAACCCTCTAAATAAAATTTAATTAATTAATTTAATATTATTCCCCCACCATGCCCACTTGCACACATTTTAATTAATTTAATTATCATAATTAAGTTAATTATCTAACTCACCTTGCCATATCACTTATCCACCTCACCCTTTCCGCCTCACCTTATATCCATTCTAAACCTATTAGTTACCCTAGACTAAGTCTCCACTTATCCTAACCAACTGGTACTCTTTCCAACACTAACTATTAACGATCTATTAATCTTATAGCTAATTCCATTATCCTATCAAAACCATTCAATACTCTTGAACCAAAATAAATCAAGACCATGACAAATTTGGGAAAGAAATATTATTTTTAGCAAGTTAGACCAGTTCTCCTTAACCAACACTAGTTATCCCTCGACCGGTGTTGATTCCTAACCACCATCGGTTACCCTTAAATAAGAGTTTATAACTCTTTTCATGGGTTCTTTAATTCATTCATTCACTTAAGCTTTGACATTTTAACTCTCAAGAAATCAAGCTAGACAAAAATGAGAGCCCATTAGATCTTCACCAACATCTAGTCATCTCATCCACATCTTTGGATTATCACATCGAGCACACACACTCTTTGCCGTGACACTAGACACATTCTTATATCTCCCACAAATGCTCATAAATCAACAACCACCTTCAGATCTACATATTACTAGATAAGTAATTCATTCTTATTTGTTAAGATTTTTGTTTTGATTTTAAGTCTTCCATTTACTTCTTTCATCCAATCCCTCTCTATCCCGAGTACCACCTTTCACTGTTTACCACCCATTCCATCAACCTGAACCATTTCACCCATCTTAACAGCTCTACCACCCTTACTGAGCCCTAAAAAATCACATCATCCTTCCTAAGCCCCTTTAACTCTCTCTCTCGAGTCATAGAGACTAAAAACACCTATTTTAGTATTTCCACCATATTTCCCCTACAAGCACCGGTTACCCAACCGGCATTGGTCATTTTCTAGTACCGGCATTGGTCACCTAACCAATACTGGTCTCTATGACTGGTAATTTTGTTTAGAACAACGAGCTCATAACCTTCACCAAATAGCCTAGAATCACCCAAAACCTTGCCTAGACCTTGCCTAAGACATCAATGACCTTCCCTAACCTGAACCACCTTTCCCAATACTAGATTAGTTTGTATTTTAGTACTTTTCTTAATCTAGTGTATTGATAACGTTTTGAGACACCTAAATCAAAGTGTTAGCAATAGGACCTTTACTTCTCACATTTATTTTCATTAATTTGATAAAACAATGGATTGACAGCCATCTAGGAAGTATCACACTTCCCAAAACTAGCATTTGCTAGGTAGTCCACTACCATATATTGTTTAACTCTCTCTTGTGGTCTTGTTGTGCTTTACAAGTAGTTCCTCCTAGCCAAAAGGAAGCTCTCACATTCAATCTGATCAACATCTACAATGTGCACAACCTTCTCTTAACTATTCATAGGTATTCCTCCTATGCCCATTACCCTTATCTATTTTATCTCATTACTTTAAGGTGAAACACCTACACCCAAATTTTTGAAATTTAATTTCTCCTTTTCTAAACACCAGATTGATATGAAATTTCATATGTGAGATAAATAAGAAAAACCAATATCAAAAATTTCAAAAAAATTAGATCCGAGGATGGGAGACCCACTTTCCAAAAATAGCAAGTCTCTAAATAAGAGATTATTATATATAACAAACCTTCACAAAAAGTAGTTTTGGTAAAAGCAGAGTTTCTAGTAAGCATTTCAAGATTGAGAAAGGTGGCCAAAAGTGGTCCAAGGTTGAATAGATGAATAATTAAATTTACTAAAAATAGTAAATCCCTATTATGGTCACAAAATAGTGCTAGGGTCAAAGATGAAGTTCAAGTTCGTAGGTGTCGAACCGGTCTCGGCTCTTTCATCCGAGTATTCAAAAGTGGGGATATCAATGTCACCTACATGGATGATGAAAATCTCAAGGTACACATGCTCGGAAGCCCAAGAGAGCTAGTAGAATATAAAGTGTTCTTGATTAGATTATATGTGGCGGTGGTAACCCATTTTCAATGCAGACTATTGAATTGGTATTGACATGGTATCACCACTATGAACTTGAAAGAAGAACCATCCGAGCTGATGGTTGCTCAGCTATGACAATGATTTCTCCTAAGGGCATTTCCCATTCGATGAAAATTTGTACTTGGAGAAATATGGATGTCATTTCAAAGGAGGTGGTAGTGAATGAATGGGCCAAAAAAATTCTTACATGTAGGGTCTTGCATTGGGATCTTGGTTGAAGTATGGAAGAAATCCCTCTTGCGTGCAAAATCTATCTCATGGAGTAAGTTAAACGAGAAATATCCAAATGTAATCACCCTTCTTAGTCAAGCGATGGGATAAGAGAATACGAGAGACTTCCAGACTTTGGATGGAACTATTCATACTCATAATCATTGAAGCAAAGTAGAAGATTGATTGGGGATAACACATTTGTGACGACTTGCACTGTTAGTTTCTCTAGGATCCATTCTCGAAGAATTTATCCAAGAATTATTATTTAGTATATGTTCTATCAATTTCAAGACCTTTCTAGGGGTTAGCACTTGCACATAACATCTCTTCCGAGGCTCCATCATTTGAGAGGTATCTGTTGTTGGTTTTAAAGGAGAGAAATAGAAAATTCACAAGAGTAAATGATGCTTTAACTATGCTTATCATCAGGTCACTTGAGGGAGATATCCACTTAAGGATGTAACCACAAGAGACATATTTGATCAAGAGATGCTATTGTCAATCATAGAACATTGAATACATGTATTTTTAAAGTGGACAATGATGAAGAGGGGGAGATCATGGTCTTTGGTTAACATGTCAAGAGTTTTGGAATTCTCAAAAGAGATGGTGGTGGAGGATGTGCGATCTCTAACAAGGTCTACAAAAGGTTGAGTCTCATCACTTGTGATAGGAATACATTGCAAGGCTTCAATGAGATCTTGTTGATGGTTAAGAAAGCTTTGGATGAGCTCATAAAGAGACCTTTTAATGAGATCTTGATGGAGATGCCTTATGATACTTTGTTCAATGGTGGTGGGTTTTTGTGTTTAAAGGGTGGCTAGGAAGAATAAATTAGGCTTGGAAAAAGAAGAAGATGGGGTTGGCTCGTTAGAAAGAGAGGTGACAAAAATTTTGGATTTTTTTAGGTAGATTACTGCAAATCATGAGAGAGAGAGTGGGTGGTGATACGAACAACATTGATGAAAATAGGGGGACATTCTTTGGAAGTGGTATTAATTGGAGGCATGATTGTGACAAAATATTTGGATAAATAACTAGATTTAGAGGCTTAGGGAGGTGTATATTTTCTTAGATAATTATGTGTTAATGTGGATGAAGTAGTAGATGGAAGAGGTGATATTCATCAATGAGAATGTCATCATCTTCTATAATATTGTGGATAAGGGTTTTAAGGGCCCTACAATGTTCGGTGTCATGTCTATGAGTACGATGATAGGAACAAATTGCATTAGAATCAAACCATATGGGTTTCTTCCCACATGAACTAAAGAATAATATGGGGGAAGGGTTATTGCAAATGCTTGAATGAGACATTGAAGGAATTCCATATAAGAACTAATGGGAGTTTTTGAAGAAGGGGTATTATAGATTATTGATGGATTGAATTTAGGAATGGTTGAAGAAGGAAAGAGTGGAGCCTTAATTTTGTGAGACTTTATGGGATCATTGGATTCTGATTTTTGTATGGAAGAAGGGATGGATAGTTTAAATTTTGATTCAAAATTAGATTTTGATGGAGGGATGGATGGTTTTGATGTATAATTAATAGTGATGGAGGATTTTGATGAGGGGCCTAGTCCTAAGATAGATGGGGAGGTCCCAAGATAAAATATGAAGTCTTGGATGGTTTACGTTGATGGGGCTTTGAAGGAGGGAGAGCCAAAAAAATTTATGTAGAATGGTGAGAGATTTTTGGGTAGGGATGTCAAGGATCTTATAATTTTATTGTGAGACTTTAATTTTAGTGGGAATGAAGATAATTTCAACTAAGGGATCCTTAGGGTTAGACTCAAATGATGTGGATGTAGGTGTTGTAATGATAGAGGAGTTTATATGGTTTTGGATAGTATGTTTGGAAATATGGGATGGGGCTGCAGATGATATGGGTTTTGAAGGTGTTGGTGTGGGGATTGTAGTAATTATTGTGAGTGAGGATAAGATAGGGACATTGCTTGCCATGGAGTCATGGGGAGATGTCCACTTGGTATTTAATTTAAAGGATGATATGGATGTAGAAATGGATTAAGATGTTTACATGGGCATGGATAAGGTTGTAGATGTGGGTAAAGAGGTAGGTATAGATATATTCATGGATGTTGGGATAAATTTGGGGATGGGTTAGTTGTGGATGTGGTTGGAGATAAGCATAGGAAATTAGATGTAGATGTCGGGATAGTAGATGTGGGTAAAGGAATAGATGTAGATGCAAGGATGGGTGTAGAGGTAGGTTTTAGAATAGGTGTGAATGTAATATATGTAGATGTAATAGGTATAGGTTTAGATGAAATAGATGAAGGGATAGTGGATGTGGGTGTAGAATAGTAGATAGTGGATAAGTGTGTGTGGGAATGGTGTTGATGTGAGGTAGGTTGGGTGGAATGGGTACTAGAAATTGAGTGGATTGATGAGATTTGGGAATCATTGTGGAGCAATCATGGAGCCATGTTCCTGTTGGGATAACATAAAATTGTTCATAGACCTTGGGAAGAAAATTAAAATTTGGGAGGTAAGGACTTCATTAGATTAATAATGTGGAGGATAAGCATAAAATTTTTGAAGGGGAGGACCATCGATGGGGATATTAATGGCCTTACAAGAAAGGTAATCGTGAAGAGAAATGATATTGACATCAAGGAGCTCTTGAAAAATCCACATATACATGAAGGATGGTGGGAGGTCCAAAGGATCCTAAAGAAGTAGCAGATGGGGAGGAGATGGTCTAGAAGTGATAAAATGGTGATAGATAAAAGGGTTAGGTTCCACATGGGGAATATTTTTTATCGTATGAGACTCAAGAAGGGGAAGAGTAGAAATGATTGTAGGGGAAACCAAAGATGAAGTGATAAAAGGGGTGGAAGAGACAAGGGATAGGGTAGAGATTTGTTGATGAATATTGTTTGAGATAGGGATGTTGGTGGATGAGGTTGTTTGTTCCATTTTTTTTCTTGATAATGGGTGATAACGATCATTAAATAACGAATAATAAATTATGATGAATTTTTAATATGGAAAACAAATCAAGAAACAAAATGTTAATTATCTTGTTTATTAGAAAAGTGTGAAGAAGAAAAATAAGGGAGAATATAAGGATGGTTTTAGGTTGTTTTGGCCAACATCCTTGATATACACAAAGGTACATGAGGCTCAAATTAGTTATGATTACTAGTACGTGGACAGGTATTGGGCCTCCCCTTCACTTCAAAAACACAAGGATAAGGGTGTCGGGTGTTTAGCCTTTATACCGATAACCAAAAAAATTCTTACATGGCATGAACACTGTGGTGGATTCCTTATTAGGAAATGAAATCCCAATAATTCCTCTTAGTAGAAGATGTTTAAGATGTATAAATTGATTTTTGAGTTTTATTTTATGTGATAGAATTGAATGCAAAATATTACATCCTAGTTAGACTGTGTTATTAAGAAAGCATGAAGAATTTCTTTTTAAATCACAAAATGAAATGTTGTATTTGATGAGATCATGTAGACAAAGAAGGGAGAGATGCAAAAAGAGAAAATAGGGAAAAAATGAGGAATACTTTGGGATAAAAGCTATTTTATTTTTATTTTTATTCAATCACACTCATTGTTGATCCAAGAAAACAATATCCCCAAAGCACGTAAGCAAGGAGGATCTACATGCGAATTACTAGAAGAGTTAAAATAGAATAGGAAATAAATTAATGAAAGTAAATAAGTAAATCACCAAAGAAGAAGGGTTTCTAAATAGGCGTGCTGTAATGTTGAGATAATTTTCCCACTCCTATTTCAAATTAGTGGAATGGTGGAAAATAAAATAAGTAACTCCAAATGATGAGATGGTTTAAGGCTACATATTTATATTCGATGATGGTGAAGATATGGGTACAAAAGACCCCTTCGTAGCTAGCCGGATAACATGCACAACAAAGAGAATCTTTAACAATAAAATGAGTAGTATATAGAATTTTGGGTTGCCTAAAAATGTGAGTCCCAAGAAGTTATAAATTCCTAGGGATGGATGTCAACCCACTTTGATAAAAGATAAGATAAAATGTTAATTAATAAATTATGGGATGTAAAATAGAAATATGAATGTGCTAAATAAGATAATATACATTTATGATAACAAAATATAAAACCAAACTTGATTAGTTTGATAGTGACCCAAGACCGATAGTAACGGTAGATGGTGACTACAACATAGTGAGGAAAAAGATACATAAAAGGCATATCTAACACGACTTTGATTATGATGCTTTGAGATGTTGATTGGATTTTGGGGTGTTATTAGCGGTTTGGATATGATGTAGAGGTGTTGGAGAAATACAAAGGATGAAAGAAATTTTACATATTTGATAAGAAAATGCTAACTGCGATGTGCTCAAAGACGACTGGCCGGATGGACGGTGACTAGGATAAAAGGAAATATATAGACTCTAAACAAGTGGATAGAAAAAATAAAGAGGCCTGATTTTTGAAAGAAGTTGTGGGGAAAATGATAGATGAAGAAGTGAACAGAAATAGAGTTGATGTGGATCGATCGATGATGACTGTCTAGATTGATGATGACTGTTGTAGTGAAGATGAGATATGGAACAAATAAGTGTACATAACAGAAATATTTGAAGGTATGAGGTGTTGTAGGGATTGGAATGTAAATTTTAGAGAAGGTGAAAGAAATAAAAGAGGGAATATAAATATGAGTTCTATAGAAACTTGGTAGATTCGATGACGACCGGGGTAGATTTAAGGTTTAATGGGGCTAAATGGATGGGAAAATGGTCTATTAAGAAGGATCGATGAAGGCTGATAAAAGAAAAAGCTCCAAGGTGAATAGGAGACATGTAAACGTTATACACAAGGGAAATGGAAAAAATGTGAAAGATCTAAACAAGAAATGGACCTCAAATCTCCCAAGATAGCATGTAAGATATTAAAAATAACTCTAAGTTATTGGTTGTAGCTCCAAAGAAGAGAAAGAAACAATGCATAACTCACAAAAAGGCCTAAATTCTCAAAATTGTATCCTAAGGAGAGGGGAGATATGAGAATTCTTATAGGGTTGACAATGACCATCTTGGGTCATAATTTACTATGGATAAACTTTGATTTAGGTGGTGGAGATGGTGGTAAGATCGATGTAAGAGTCCCTAAAGGGGTGAAATTAGGATTTCAAGTTATTAAAGTGGGTTACGGTTATTTATGGAGAATAAAAGGTGGTTAGAGGATAGGAATGTATTAAATGGGGTAGATAGAAATTTACGGATGAAAAAATTGGGTGTTTAGGGATGATAATAGGATAATAAAAGGGTTTAGGGATTAATTAATTATAATTAGCGGTGGATTAGGGAAGATATGTAAATAGTGGGATTAAAATAGGATTAAGATGAGAAAATATAAATTAGTGGAGTAAATGGGATTTAGGAGAGAAATATGAATTCAAATAAGAAGAGAGGTATGTATGTGTAAGATGATGATGAAGGGGAGTGAACGTGGGATGAGGGATAAACATACAAAAATTTGGTGTCTACAGAGGCAACTACGATATGATGAGTTCAGGAAGATCAAGTATTGATTATAAGGGTGACCTCATCAAGCTCATCACTATTCGATTCCAAGAGATTGGTTGAATGTGCATGACCAACTTAGGATGACTAACATTTCGAAAAGAGTATCTATAGGGTAGTTAAAAACTGATATTACTAAAAGGGGATATGCGATATTTCGTCAATCTTGGGAGCTTGTATGTCCACTTTTTCTAAAGTGTTTCATAGTTCCAATGTTTAGTGTCCCATTGAATCTTAGAAATAGCTCCCGATGAGTGAACCTACCATATTGACATGCGGAAGAAGCAACGACATGCATGCAATGAGTCTAAGGATGCCCTAAGAGGATGTTATAAGATAGGGGAAAATTAAAAACCACAACTTTGACATGGAAAATCCTAGGGAGAATGGTATTGGGTAACCAAATATACCCCATTGCAAGAATCTACAGATGATCGTATCCTTGGCGGTTCATGTAGATTTTAGGTTATCGATAGAATAACCAAGGGCATTGATGAAATCTAATGAGGGCACACATGTGCCTACTATCTCATCAATGAGAGAATGTTTAATTAAAGTGTGACTTATATGAACTGAAATGAACATTGGTGGATCATTTTTATCAAGAAATAATTCATCCGGGATCATAGAAGGGATGGGAAAATGAATGCATAAATGAGCATCTATGATGAGATTAATGTGAATGGAGATTTCCTCATATTTCCAGGTGATGCTTTCTTCTAAACCATGAAATGTAGGAATCTTCCCAAAAGAGGGATGGAAAGGGATGTTCATGTCAAATAACACATTCATGAGACACTCAAAATGGTGATTTGATGTATGCATAAGTTATAAAAAGGAAAATGAGCCAAGAATTTGAGAAAGTGCTTCGAGAGGATCCCACTAATCATGACTGAAATATGTAATAGGTTGAGATTTTGGGAGTCCTAGAAAATAGATATAGGAGTAGGGTTATTTAGAGAGACTTCTAAAATTTATTTTTCTCAATTCCTACACCATTTTCCCTGCAAGTTTGATTTACACAGTGTCTTATGGTGTTTGTAGATAGGGATACAAATCTAGATACAAATTAGCCTTGTAGGATAATTTCTAGAGGGGCCAATGACGTCTAAAGGAGGTAGGTTTTGCTTCGAGGAATTTGATTATGAGGTATAAAAGGATAGAAAAATATATGAGTATGAGGTTGGAATGCTACATGATATTATGGTTCTACATAAGTTATGACATGTTTCACATCATTAATTTCAACTTTTTTTTTTAGGAGGGTAATCTGTGTCAACTACATTGGTTGTAACATTCTCTTGCTTCTTAGAAATTTTAGTGACATCATGATTAGGCATAGGATTAGAGAATATATTTATATTTTCATTATCTTGGTTGATGGCTTCATGATGATCGTTCTTTTGAGCCGCTTCACGAGCTTTGACCACTTTAGTCAAATTCTCACTAGCAATGGCATCATAATCAAAGTTGGGTCCTAAGAAGCTGATGGAATCCATTCAGAGTGCACCAAAATTCTCATGTGAGTGAAACTAATTATCATGCCACCAAAAATAATTACTCTCATCATGTCAATGAGGAATGGGTTGAGAAGGATCTAGGATTGTGGTAAACAATTTAGGAAACTGATGCTTAGACTCTTCTTTACTCAGTGGTTGATGAAATTTAGGTTAGTTTTTTTTTATTTTTAGGTTATTGGTCAATATTGAAAAGAGTAATATTTGAAGAAGAGATGAAAGGAAGAGTATCCGAGACTCCTCCATACGTTGCATTCTTAGTTTTAGAACATTGAAGGATTTGTACTTATTTGTGAGTTTTTTTCTTGGAAGGAGCCTTATCAAATTCACTCATGAGACAATCTTGTCTTTTTATTGTTTAAAGGTCTCTTCCATGCAAGTAGGAGAAAAGGACCTCACCTTGTATTGAAGGAAATGTTCAAGAGCTCATAAGAAAATTTGAAAGAGGCTATCAATGGGCATGTTATGCTCTATTCGCATGGATAGGGTCTTACAAAATTTAATAAAGGATTATGTTGATTCATTCTCGGGTTGATAAAAATTTATGAAAGTGTTGATGTTATTTTCGGGTAGATCATGATATTGGAATTCATTTACTAGGGCTATCACTAGGGACTCTATCTCAACTATAGAATTAGGAGGAAAAATATGGTACCAATTTAAAAATCTCCTATAAGTGTATTTCTTCAGGAGTTTGGTGGTAACGTATGAATTGGTCTTGATCTATTCCTTGTAAAGATTACCAAAGGCCTTGATATGAAGGGTGGGATCAGTAGACCCATCATAAGAGATAAATAGAGAAATGCCACTAATATCCATACTAGCAATAAAGGGTGTTAATGGCTCTTATTGGACTACTCGCAAGACTTCATTCTTAAAGGGAGGTTGAGTGATGGGAACCCCATTAGGTCCATTTGGAAAAGGAGGGGACATGGTGCTCCAAGAGCTCATTAGAGGTTGGTTGACTAATTTAGCCATGTTGGCTTACATTTGGAGAAATTGAGTCGTTGTAGCGGATCGTAGTTGGCCCATTTTGTCAATGCGTTGGAGAATGAGGTTGGTAGGGTTAGAATTGGAGGAATTTTTAGATGAACCTATTTTAGTAGCTTTCACATTTTCTGAAATATATTCAAGTTGTTCGAAACAAATTTGAGAAGGTTTTTCCCACTTATTTCTTCTGATTCTCCTTTATATTGAGGACAACGAGATAGATATTTTTAATCTCTGGAGGATTGTCAAAAGTATCATCATTGTATATTTTTTATTCCTCATCCTCAATTAGGCCATTATGGGGGATAAAATTATTCCTTATAGGTTATCATATGATGCAATAATCCATATAAAAATTACAATCAGCCTCAAGATGATATGTCGGGAAAATGTTGCATAAGCGAGTCGAGAGGACCCTAAGCTAGATACTCCATGGTGGATTGATAATCTAGCTGTGAAAAATTAAGGCTATAGACACAATCAAACATACATAAGTATGTACACAGGGGCCAAATACATATGGAAGAAAATATGAGAAGATAGACATGATCAGTCTTACGAAAGGATCTGCATAGGGGCCAAAGGCATTTAGATGTGAGAGAACATAGAAAACATGATAGCCCGGGGGAGATGGTGTGCATGTAGATGGGTTTTTAAGTTTTTTAGGATTTTAAGATTCTTAGATGAAGTAAATTTGGATATAGATGCTTGTAACGAGCTTTTCTCGATCAAAAGGTCTATAATATTCACATCGGGTTCACTAGATAATGTATGCGAGACAAAATATGTCTCAATAACATGCACTCCTAAATCATCCATTCTATAAGGGTATTGAGGAAAGTAAGAAAAACACATGTATTGAAATAAAAGGAGATAGAATTACAAGGGATATAATGAGTTCTATGGTCACATATCTAGAGGGTAGTAATCCCTACACTAGGTTAACCTAGGGTTTCCAAGGACCATGGTAAAGATAGAGGAAGGAACAATAGTAAGATATCGATAGATAGGGTGGAGAAGTATGAATCAATAATAAATGAAGCAAGAATGTGTGAAATAACTAAATTTAAAGTAATGATAACTAAGGAGATGATAATGAATAAGATTACTATGCTAACTAGCATCCAAAAATATCAAATACTAAGCTAACATAACACAATGAAGAAGGAAATGAACTTACCTATGCAAAATGAAAAGAGATGGTTAAAGCACTCACCTTCTATCTGATACATATATCTCTCCAAATATGTAGTACATTGATAAAGAGTCTCTATTATGTGGAGAAGGGGAACACCGTTCATGACCTAGAATTGTTATAGGTGACCTAATAGTGTAAGAAACCATCCAAGAAGAGTATCTAATCCAATCTAAGAAAGATGAAAGTTGAGACAAGATATAGGTGAGAAGATGTAAAGATGTCACAAAAGATAAGAGATAATGGTAGTTTTGAATGATTATGAATTAATTTTTTATGAAAATAAAATGAGGTGAGGGTATATATAGGATGCCATCGCCCGTGGGTGATGATGTTTGCCATGAGGAAATACAACACTTTGAAACCATCACCCATGGGCGAAGGTATCGACCAAAGATGTTGAACAAAGGTAAGGTGTCATGAAAAGTGAAAATAATGTGTCATAGATCATGAATGTGGATAAACAAGGTGCCAAGTGATGAGATGTAAACAAGAAACTATGAATGTGATGTGCATGAGACCTAGGAAGACAAGGATACCTAGTGAAAGGAACACTAAGGCTAGGACCAAATACCGAGACTCTCTTTGTGTACTATCTCTAACCCATAATGGTTACGTGAACAACCATTACCCATTCTTGGCAGGCCCCTTAAAGTACCCGCTCTAGAAATAGATGCATTTATGACCCTTAAGCGGACAAAGGAAATTGTTAATAATAGGTATGAAAGATGAAAAGTGAAAAATTAAGTGTATACAAGGCCTACATTCTATGCACCCACCAACCCATACATGGCCTAGGGTGGCATGGAATATAGCCATAACATCCTACTACCTACTATGATTAGAAGTGATTTTAATTATATAAACCATATCTTTGCATAAAGAGGATGCATATGGGACTGAATTCCTAAGATATTATAAATGAGAGAAGGTGAGTTATAATTAACTCACCAAATTTTATTCAAACCATACCACATTGAATCAAGATCATAAAACTAATACAAGATCACACGTAACCCTTAATTGTTGTAATAAAAATCAAAACTTACATACCTTGTTGAGTATATGGGCTTATATAGGTACGGTTAAACAATTTATCATGGAGTTAATATGAGACTATTAAATTCCAATGTAACCAAACAAACAAGACTCCTTAGGTATATGTTAAAATTGGTTACAAGTGCTTTCTTAGGGTTTGAGTGTTAAGCTTGAGTTTGTGGCACCATCTTGCCTATCACGTAACCTTTTTCAATCAAGGTGGGATAATTATTTAACAATTTATTTATCTTAATTTCTTTTTCACCCTTTGGGCGGTGGCGCTCACCTATTTTAATTGAGGAATCTAGTATTCCTGCATCTATTGATGTAGGTGTTGGTAGTGGGAGCTCAAATGATCATGCCTATGGTAAAGAAATGATCTTACAATTTTGTTTCTAAGGTTTACGATGAGGTAATGACCCTCCTCTGCCTGATCCTGATGTTGTTTTAGATTTACCTCAATTTGAAAATAATTTCTCTTGGCTTGAATATTTAACTTTGGTTGCATATTTCATTGGTTATGTCCCCCGAGAGAATATTCTCAAATAGTGGGTTCACAACCAATGGTAAGGCCATGGTGTAAAACTTGAGGGTGTCAAAAATATCTCACAGGGTTTTTTTCTATTTCGCTTCTCTAATCCTGAACACTGCAAGGCCATTGTGAATCATGGCCCCTGGTTTATTAGGAACACTCTGGTCATCTTTTCCCCTTGACGCATGAATTTTAGGTCTCTTAACATGCTAATATTAAAGTTCCTATCTCGATGGAGTTTCCTAGTCTACCTTGTCCCCTATGGAGTTTTTTAGAATACTCGGTCAAACCCATTGGGCGGTTCATTTTCCTTGAACCAAATAAGTTTTATGCGGCCTACCCACAACTCCATGTCTATGTGGAAGTTGACCTAGCCAAAGACCTCAAGGAAACAATTGATATCCAAGTAGGTGACACTCGGTTCTCTCAACGAGTCCTCTACATTAATCTACCTAATACTTGCATTTATTGTTAGTTTCTTGACAATATGATTTGGGAATACCTGCTAATGGCTTCCTCGACCCCGTGTGTCAATGAAAATAAAAATTTAAACCCTAAAACATCATCCTCCTTTGGTGATGGTAAGATTGTGGTCAAAATTAATAAAAAACCCTAAACCCCAACAAATTTTTTACCAAACCATTAGAGGGCATACCTCAGCTTTAGATCCCACGGCTAATAAAAAACTAGTTTCTCCTTCTCCAATTCATCGATCCATACTTGTGGCATCCAAAATTGTGCCAACGCCTATAATTTCAAAACCTTGTTTTGAGGTGAATTTTGACACCTCCAAAAACAAGTTTTCTCACATGTTTTCTTGTAATCCCTCTCCTCTAGAGGATGATGAATATGTCCCACCATAGAGGCATCCTTTTCAGATTGTAGTTTATGTTTCTTTTTCAAAAATCATTGGTTCTTCCATTTAAGGGAATAAGTTATTTTTCTTGGGGGCCTTGAGGAGGAATTTGGCATGAACCTTGATGATTCTAAATGATTTTGTTCTCTTGGGATTTTCATGGGCTTACTGAACTGACCCGTAGATACATTGTTAGGTACAGTTGTAAAAAATGTTTGTCACATGCATGTAATCTTTCTATATGAGGTTGAAATTGTTGGATTTCTTCTCCAGTCTAATGCTCATACCATTTGGCCAAGTGTCATCTGTCATCATTCCAATTATGATCCTAGGAAAGGGGGCGTTCTTACTCTTATCTCTCCTTCTCAGCAAAAACTAATTATTTCTTGGGAATCTGAACCATCGCATTAGGTTGTGTGGTCCCTTTTTATTTACATAATCAAATTTTTGGTATTGCTAATATTTATTCTTCCAATGACGTTGTTGAATTTTATTTACTTAGGAGGTGGCTTTTCGATGAGCTGTATGATGTGCATTGGATCTTGTGTGGGGATTTTAACATGGTGGAGTCTGCTTTGATGATAAAGTGGGGCATCTTCTTATGTGGTGGTGTGTTGGTGAGCAAGAAACATGGTTTTACATGTACAAAAAGATTGGAATTTTTTATCCTAACCACTATTTTTGGCATGCCTCTGATGCACCCTGGTCTAAGCTCGATAAGGCGATGACATAGTTTTCAAATGAATTGATCACGCATTCCTTACGGATCAATGAACATTTTCTTTCTTTACCAATTCGATAGGCCTATTTCTATTTAGGAAGGGAATTTTCTCTCAGATCATCTGATTATTTTTTAAAACTATGTGGCATATGACTCCTATCAAACCCTAGAACTCCCAATTATTTATTAACAATTCTCACCTGCAACATAAGAGGATTTTGGAAGACATTCTGTGTATTTGGACCCTACTTGAGAACCCTTCTAGTTCAACCAGGGTGGTTTTTTGGTGGTAGGATTCCATTACCAAACTTACATCCTTTCTTCGTATGTATGGGAATAATGTTACATTATTCGAAAAAGGGAACATAAGACCTCTTCCCGGAGTATGTCGGAAGTTCTGAGATCTCTTGACCACTCTCCCTTGAACACCCACCTTCAAACCAAGGTGACGTGATGGTGACATAAACTCAAGATGGAATATATTTATCGAACTGCGGGCTCAAATTAGAGCTCATCTACATTTGATAAAGATTGACACCTCATTTACCAAAGATTTTTTTACTTTCCTTCGACCTCACCACGCCTCTAGTTCAATCTGGGTGATCAAGGGTGTTTCGGTCATATCACTAACCTTCCGAGTTTCCTACATGCCTTTTTCCATCATTACCATGGTGTTTTGCTACACAACCATACACTACGGGAGGTATGTTACTTTTTTATAGTGCCTACAGGTAGTTCCTTGTAAGATTTTGAGACTCATAGAGTTTCCTATGATTGTCCACTTTCTATCAATGATCTTAAGGAATCATTATGCAAAGAAGATAGAAAAATCTCCTGGTATTGATGGTTTTCCATGTGAGTTTTATCAGGTGTTATGGGATATAGTTGGTCCTAAAAAATTTCATGTTTATTGTGAAGCTATGGTAAAAAATTCTCTTGCCGATTTGATCAATCAAGGTAATATTAATTTTATCCTTAAGGCTAGAGATCCTAAAATCATCAATGGTTGGAGACCAATTACTCTATTGAATGTGTCATTAAAGATCATTGCCAAAGCCTTGTCCTCGTAGGTCCGTAATATTTTACCTCTTATTGTGTGTAGAAAACAAACCCAGATTCATTAAGAGAATATTCATTCTAGACAAAATCATTTTTGTTTAGGAAGGCAATTATATGAATAAAAGGATCTCTTCACAAAAATAGATTTTGAAAAAGCATATGACGAGGTTAAATGGCCTTTTATTATTTCCATGTTACAATATCTTGTAGTCAGCCCTAGATTCATGTGATATGTCAATATGTTATTCCAAGATGATAATACCATGTTTTCCATTAATGGAGTCCACTCTAACATGTTTGATCTTCACAGTCCATATGGAAAGGTTTCCCCTTATCTCGATACTTTATGTGCTTTCTGTTGAGGATTTAAGTTATCTTCTTGCAAATTTTTCTTTGCAAGGGTTAGTTAAGGGCATTTTTATTCTTAAATTTAATTTGCATCTTATTAATGGTAATTTTATTGATGACTCTTTCTTAACTTTGACTAAGAATGAGAGTTTGTTACCAACACCTTGCAGTGCCTAGATATTTTTTTCTTGGCTTTAGGTTATTCCATTCAATGGAAGAAGACTTAATGCTACAAACAGATATATAGATCTCATTTTTCCATGGATGGAAGGTTATGTTTAGCAAGGATTTAGTCTAGGGTTCAATTCAAGTATCTTGGCATTCCTTTTACTTTTAAGGATACTCCTGATACTTTGTGGTCTTATGTTGTCCAACGAGTTGAGAAATTTTTTTTTATTGGATTACCAAGTCTCTCTCTCTTGCTTTGGTAAGTTTCATATTTTATCTAAGGTGCTAGCTACTACTCATAGCTATTATTCTTCTGCTTTCGGTGCCCTCTAAGGCTTCATATGCTAAGTTGGAAAATTTTCTTAGAGATTTATTTTAGGATAACACAAATGATCACAAAGGCTTTGAAAGAGTGGCTTGGGACATTTGTTTCTCTTAAAGAGGTTGGTGACTTAGGGCTTATTGAAATTTGGCTGCAAGTTGCTCTAGGAATTCAAGTGGATAATTAACTGACTTAGAAGGCTTCGAGGCCTAGAAAATCTTTCTTTGATATTTCATTTGTCAAGGTTCCCCTTTTGGAAAGAAATCCTAGAAATAATTTGGTCTGCAAAGCCTATTGCTCTCCTTGTTCCAGTCAAAATTGGAGGAAAATTTGTTATGAAGAGTATCTGGAAGGCATGGTAGCTAGTCAAAGCTCACTTGAATTAGGTGGGGGATGGTTTCATAACAGGGATTTCCATTAACTCATAGTTGGTGGTATCCTATTATTAATTTTCACAATGTTCCCTTTGTTATGGTCCCATGGATTAAAAGCCTCCATATTTTTAAGTATGGAATAAAAATTCTTGGGGATCTATTTTGTAAGTCTATCCATTCTTAGAAATACTAGATTCTTATCAAAGAACAATTTAACCTTAACAATGGACATAAATAATCTATACAAGAAATTCAAAATTCCATACCTAAGAATATGCTTCAAAAATTAGGGTTTCTTCTCCCATTTAGTGGTGACATGATTGGCATTGGCCCATGATGACTCAACTTATTGCTCTTTCTCACAAACCTTTCAAAAAAATTAACAAGACACGGAAACTCAAATCCATAGACATGGTCTAGAAACACAGATTCAATAACATTTAAAAATTCTCATTGAATCGAAAAGGCTCATTTTCTCTGGTGCATTATTTATTAGGGCTTTCTAGTTATAAAACATCTTCAACATCTTGGGGTTATTAATCCCTTGTTTCCTATTATCAATAATTTGAGTCCCTTATGCATTTGTTTTGTTTTTCCCTCTTTCTCAGTCTTCCTGGAAGTGGATTCACTCCCTCTTCCAGCCTTTCCACCTTGAACCCTTCACTGGAAAAATATTTGATTGGAAGACTCAAGCCTTTAACCTATAAAATTAGAAACAATTTGAAAAATCTTTCATGCAATTTTTTTTTGAAATTTTGAAGATTAGAAATGACTCTATTTTTAATCAAACTTCTCTTAGCCTATAGTTTTCTATGTATCCTAAAAATAGAATTATTTCTCATGTGTTGCTTCAGATCTAGGTCAGGTGGAGAAATTCCTCTTAGAGTTGGAACATCTATAGGATCTTCTCACCCACTAGGGTAGTGCCTGTGCCCTATTAGCCGGAGTTCTCCTCTACTACATCATCTATCTCCTCTAAAAATGTCTCTCATCACCCCCTTTTCCTCGATCTCATGGACAAGGTACCATATAGTCGCAAAGCACACTTGGGATTCGTGTAATTCCTCCCCTCCTCGGAAATAGGTGGTGGTTTTTTCGGTGGCTCAATGGTGATAGGCTGGGGGATCCTCGCCGATCCCATAATGGTGATGGATGTAGCTAGGGGTTCCTCCCTCCAGCCACAACAACGGAAGTGGCTCTTGGTGGCCTTCTTCTTGTCTAGATTTTGGTTCCGAGATAGGGTGTCCCCCATGATAAACTTTTGCACTTATCTCTTGTGATTTCTCCGAATAGACAAGATGCTTTAGCTGAAAATTAAGGTGATCGGTGGGACCCTTTTTTGACTTCTCTTGATCCCTTACAACAAGTTTGGGTGATGTTTTACGTAGGCCACCTACTACTCCTCTTATTTCTCTATTCGCCATGTTTGTTACTGCTGTTTAATTATCTCTTCTCCGACTTTTCACTTCTGTTACTTGTTGTACATTGGTTTTTATTTTGTATCCTATGGCATATGTGTGCCTGGTGTGACACATTTTGGGGTGTGAATTATCCACCCATTTTTTTGATTTGGAACCCTATGTACTTTTCTTGAGCATATCAATATAAAAGTGTGTTTCAATTAAAAAAATACTCCCTAATATTGTGACCAAGATGGTAATAGCCTTTGATCTCACCTTGAAATATAAACATCATGGAGTTGTAGTTAACTCGAGCTTATTGCTAGAAGAATTCAAGTTGTCCCTAAAAAACAAATATTTTGGGATATAGATTTGAGAGAAATCACCAATTTTTTACAAAGAAGGAAAAATGCATAAGAGAAGAAAATAGGAGGCTTAGAAGATCAAAGAAGATGCAATATTTTGCGTAGGAAGGTAGGAAGATTCAAGGGTCACTATAGTTGTAGTTATAACATAGAGACATGTGTTTTGATTATATTTGATAAATATTTGCATCTCCATATTTTTGTAGAAACGAATGTACTGAAATGGTAAATATGTTAGCCTAATGCTTAAGGTTTTAGGCTACAAATTTTATAAAAGTATATTAATTACAATCAACTCCTTACCCTAATACAAAAAAATTAAATATGTAATAAGTATTTATTGGTGTTGAAGTTAACAAATGGATGATGGAGCCCATTTTCATATAAATTAAAATTGTATGATTTAAATCATGAATAAAAATCTTGACAAGGTCAATGAATGAAATTATATTCTATGTGACGACTTAACATTTGAGAAACATTATTAAACTTGAAAAAATGTGGCCCGAGCATTATCAAACTTGGAAAAATGTAACTCTCATATATTCTTTAATATAATGGGAAGTTTCAATAGTAAACTTTGAAAAATCTGAAACTAGAATTATATACTTAAACCTTATTATGGGGAATTTATAGATCCTAAGCGTATTTCAAAAAACCATGTCTAAGTTCTTTGATGGTATGGGAAAATAAAGAGTGTTGTGATTGTTCAAGTCTTGTATGTGTGTTGTCTTTTTTTATTTTGAGGATAACATATCGGGATTAGGGTTCTTGTAATAATAATGTTAACATGTGATATATGACATTTAGGAAGGTTAATATTGGTTGAGTCTTAGTTCTAATTTTCCTATATTACTTGATTTTGGTGATAGAGATGTCATGTTGTGAATTACTTATGGGAAAATGGGATGTTTTGAGAGATGTGTATATGGACTAGGGGTGATCTGTTTAGATGGGTTAGGTTACCTAATACACTTTTCACATATGACATATTTTTAGGGCTTAGGTGTTGGCTATAGAATCATGGTCTACCCTCATAATTAATCAAGCATGATTACTACATATATTGGTATGTTGTTGGATTTAATTAGGAATTTTTACCTATTTATGTTCTAATTATTTTATACAAAAGCATATTCATTACTACTATTATTTCTAGGATGTTATCTTCCTAATTTTTTCATAGGTCTACCATGTTGTTGGTAGTTATACTACACATGTTATTCTCTCTTACCTTATCAATTACTCACATATTCCTTCTCATAAAAGGTAGGGCTGTCGACACTAAAATTTTCCTCCGTAATTTCTATTTCATTAATGTATGTATTAGGAATAGGATGTTGTTAAGTATAATCAGTAGTAGTGTCCGATAGAAGATAACGGCACTGCCAGTACGATGCCGCCAATAATGTGGAGTACGGTAACAGTCAAAGTACAATAGGAATGTTGTAAAAAGTAAATATTTGTCGTAAGTGGTCCGGTAATGTTAAAATGTCAAAGTTTGGGTAATTAGAGAAGTAGGGTCTACGTGATTAGGAATTAGAAATATTATATTGGTAATAAGGACAAGGAGTGAGGTCATAAATATTTTGTGTATTTTATTTGTAAAAAGTCTAAAAATGTGGAACCCATGTAAAATGATAAGGTTTATCTTATCTTAACAGATAAGCTTACATGTACGAGATAAGAGTTAAGGTATGGAATATGATTCGTTAGAGTGGATTTCTTATCCTATCTTAGAGATAAGATGGATAAGCTGGAAGTTCTATAAATAGAGAGGCCACCCCCTCATTTAGCATAGAAAGAAGTAGTGAGAAATATTGTAGGAAGTGCGCGAAAGAAGCCATCGGTTTAAAGGTGTGTTGAAGAAGCCATTAAGAGGTGTAATTATAAAGTTTCTCCCATAGTCTTGGTGAAAGGCAAGTGAAGTCAATAACACTTGAAGTACCTCAAGGGTGAGATTATAATATTTCATGTTAATATTATAATTTATTTTGATATTTCAGATTTGTCATCATTCTCGTCTTATCATAGTCGATGGTATTCTTGTGTTATGTTGTTGTTTTGTTTCCAGATTACATCCACCAAACTAAAGGTTGTGCATTAGTAAATAATCATAGCACAAGGAGTTCCCGGTGAAGAATTATCATAGTGCCGGATTGGTGATGACATTTTGGTTCCGTTGCTAGGACCATTCCTCATTGTGGATTTTCTAGAGAGATATTCCCACTTAGTCAAAAATCAATTAGAGGGTAACCTTGTTTTTACTTGTAGTTACCATGGTAAAGTCATTTTTCCATGAATAGTAGTTACCATGGTAAAGTCATTTTTGCCATGAATAGTATTTACCGCAAAGATAAAGTCACTTTTTACCGTGAATGTATTTATCGCATAACTTCACTTTTTACCGTGAATAGTGTTTACCACAAAAAGTCGGTTTTACCATAAGAAGTCAAGTTTTACCATAGTTTACCATGGTCATTTCTATTTTACCGTAGAAAGGTGTAAAGTCACTTTCTAGTATAGTGATTGCAATTATTTGTACACATAAGTCTTGTTGATTGTACTTGTGAGTTGGTATTTCACGGTGGTTCTTGTTGAAAATGGGAAAGATTCCTATTTTTTCAGCTCAATCTAATGAAGATGCTTCTTCTTTCATTCAAGAGTTTAATCGATCTTGTATTTGTAATGGCCTTATAAGAAGGGAACAATGGACTGAATTTTTTCCTACCTTTTTGGATGGCTCAGCACTTAGGTGGTTTGAAACACTAGGTGATAATGTGAAAAATTCATGGGATTTATTAACTGAAAGTTTTCTTGAAGAATTTGGTGAACAACAGAAATATGTAGATCTCATGATCGATATCACAAAGCTATCCCAAGGAGAGAAGGAGAAGATAAGGGATTATCATGCTTGTGTTCTAGAGCTAAGGAGGAAGCTCGATGCCCAGATCCGGAAGGAAGGACTAGCGGATGGGTTGATGAATGGCATGGATAATCTCCTCTGTAAGCACTTCATTCTTGGGATGAAGCCAGAGATTAGAAAATGAGTGAAGTATGACCGCCCAGCTACCATTGAACAAGCAAAGGAGATTGCAAGAAGGCAAGAAGAAAGCATGGAAGAGGAGCCCAAAGAAATTGTTGCTAAAGTAGAGCCTACACCAGCACCTTTGGTCCAGAATCCACAACCACTCTCGGTGAGCACAAATATTTCTCCTAGTACATCTACTGAGTATGAAGATCTGCTCAAAAATATGGGTCAGTTAACTATTAATCTTCTTCAAGGAAAGGAATTTAGTTCTCAGGGAGGAGATAGAGGTCCAAAAAGAAATATTTCTGAAGTTGTTTGTTATGGTTGTTATAAAAAGGGTCATTATAAGTATAATTGTCCAGATAGAGCTTCTACATCTGGTAAAGGAGATAATGATAAAGGAAAAGCACCTGTGAATTCTTTTGATGTAGTAGATAAGAGCAGAAATAATGAAGTAGATGTGTTTGTAACAAAAAGAAAGAAAGAAAAAGATAATCAAGATGGAAATGATCCTAAGAAGATGAAAGAAGAAAATAGTAAGAAACATAGGAGAAGAAAGTTGGGTGTGCAGGATTTTCTAATTTCACAGGGGCAAGGACCATACTCCATCTTGGAAGATCTGTCCAAAAGGCTTGCAAATATTACATATGGTCAACTCTTGGCTATGTCTTCTGAGAAGAGGCGGGAGTTGCGAAGTGGACTCAATACTCGATGAAGGAAGGAGGTTGAGGTCCCTATTTTGGAGGCAGAGGCGGATCCCTGTGCTCCACAAGCTGAGGTATTATGTAATGGAATTTCAATTCATGATGTCTTAGTTGATGGAGGTGCTGCAGTTAATGTAATGACCAAGTCTGTAATGAATATGTTGGGTTTAAAAATTGATCGCCCTTCAACACTTATGTTAAGGTCATTAAATAAGGGAAAAACTAAACCAGAAGGTGTAGTTTCAAATGTGGCAATATCTGTTATGGGTGTTGTATGTGTGGTAGACTTTCAGGTGATGAAAAATGGTACTGTTGCGTACCCAATGCTGCTGGGAAGACCATGGCTAAGGAGAGTTCATGAAAGAAACTACTGGAATGAAGGTTTCATGACACTTGGATGTGGTAGAGAGAGGGTGAAGATAAATGTGATCCCTCGACATCATAAAGCAAAACCTGTGGATTCAAGTGATGAAACTGATGATTGGACATCCTCTTATTACTCTAGTACCAGTGAAGTGGACACTAAAGATGAAGAAA
Source organism: Taxus wallichiana var. yunnanensis (assembly GCA_018340775.1). NCBI lineage: Eukaryota > Viridiplantae > Streptophyta > Pinopsida > Cupressales > Taxaceae > Taxus > Taxus wallichiana. The sequence continues at coordinate 241,977,347 of CM031234.1, read as the reverse complement.
GTGAGGTGGATGTTTCAGTCATGGATATCCTTCCAGTCACACCAACTCATGACCCCATAAAATTATCTGAAGAAGAAGTTGATGATCGTCTCCAACAAATAAAGATTGGTGATGCTATGATGGAGAAGGAGAAGGAGTCCTACCTCTAGCTCTTTCAAAGGTACATACACCTATTCACTTTTGATTACAAGGAACTCCATCAAGTAAGTTGGGTAGAACATTCTATTGAGGCTGGAAGATGGTGCTAAGCCCATAAAGTAAATGCCATATAGAATGAATCGTAATTTTTCCAAGATTGTAAAAGAAGAAATAGATAAGTTGCTTGATATAGGATTCATATTTGCTGTGGAGAATTCAGAATGTGTTTCTCCCATTGTGATCTCAATAAAAAAGAATGGGAAGCTACACATTTGTGTTGATTACAAGAAGCTTAATAAGGCAACAAAGAAGGATCATTACCCTCTTCCATTTTCAGATCAGATCTTGGATGAAGTAGCTGGCCAGGAGTGCTATAGTTTTGCTGATGGATATAGCGGCTACAACCAAGTTCGTATAGTAGAGAAAGATCAGCTGAAGACCACGTTCACCACTCCTTGGGAATGTTTTCTTATAGAGTTATGCCTTTTGGGTTGTGTAATGCTCTAACAACATTCCAATGTTTGATGAATAGGGTGTTTGAACCCTACATTGGGACCTTCATCAGAGTATTTCTGGATGATTTTTGCATCTATGGGAGCAAGTTGGACCACCTGCACCAAATGGAGATAGAATTTCAAAGGTTAGATGAAGCACAAGCCTCACTAAACCCTACAAAGTGTGTCTTTGGATGTTCTAAAGGCATTTTTTAGGGCATGTTGTATCCAGAGATGGTATTGGTACTGATCCTAATAAAGTTTCAAAAATCAAAGATTTACCATTTCCTATGAATAGAAGTAAGTTGAGATCATTTTTAGGCCATGTGGGTTACTATAGAAGGTTCATCAAGAATTTCTCAAAGATTGCACAGCCACTAACCCAGTTCTTGAAGAAGGATGTTACTTATGAACCAGGAAATAAGGCGCATGAAGCTTTTGGACAACTGAAGGAAGCCCTGGTGTCTTCACTTGTTTTGAAGAATCCATATTGGAGCAAGCCATTCATTGTGTACACTGATGCCTCGGATGCGAACTAGGAAGTACTTTGATCCAAAAGGATGAAAATGGGAATGAACATCCAATTTACTTTGGGAGCAAACAAATGAGCATTCTTTGAGGTAAATTATCTGTATCAGTAACTAAAAAAGAGGCTCTAGCTATTATTTTCTTTGTAAAAGAAGTTTAGAAATTACTTGCTAGGGTAAAAATTTCTAGTTATAACAGATCATCGAGGCTCTAAAATATATTATAAATAAGCCTAACCCATCAGGGAGGATAGCAAGATGGATAATTTTTATACAAGAATTTGAATTTGATATTATAGATAGGCTAGGAAAGAAGCATGTCAATGCAGATGCACTCTCTCGAGCCTATGATGGTTTAGGATCATCTTGTGATGATGATGATTTCCCCGATGCAGCATTGTTATCCCTTGACACAATCCCTAGTCTATAATACATAGATATTTGGAATTATCCGAATGAATTCAAGTTTCCTGATGGTGTCAATGCAAAGACTAAGAGAAAGATTACTCAAGCCAGTCGTCCATATTCTATTCTGCATGGAGTATTATTTCGAATAGGACCTGATGGACAGTACAAGAGGGTAGTTGGACGTGATCAAGGGAAGGAACTGCTAGAAGAATTCCATAATGGTACATGTGGAGGGCACTTCTCTGGACAACTTACAGCAAGAAGGATCTTGGATGCAGTTATCACCGCCCACTCTTTTAAAGATTGTTATAATTATTGTAAGACATGTGATATTTGTCAAACACATGGTAACCGTAAGACTTCATCAACTCCATTATGTCCTATTCTTCCCCTTGGTCCCTTTGAAAAGTGGGGAATAGACATTGTAGGTCCACTTCCAACTACATCATGCCAAAATAAGTATATTGTAGTTGCCACGCAGTTATTTAACCAAGTGGGTTGAAGCTAGGCCATTGAAAACAACTTCCATGGATGAAGTGGCAAGGTTCATGTATGAACGCATTGTCACCAGATTTGGTTGCCCATTAGAAATTGTAATAGATCAAGGAAGTCACTTCATTAATGAGGTGGTAGAAGCCCTAGTCAATAAGTTTTCTATTAAGCACAGGAAGGCAACAACATACAAGCCAAGCACAAATGGACAGGTGGAACGAACAAATTTTGTGTTGTGTCAAATTCTAGCAAAAGATGTAGCCTTGCAGGTACATAAATGGGATAAAAGGATTCATGCAGCATTGTGGGCATATAGGGCAACATCAAAGTCAGCAACAAGATACTCCCCATTTCATTGACTATGGCATTGATCTAGTTCTTCCTATTGATTTTGATATTCCCACTTTGTGAGAGTTATGAAAAATGAAAGGATGGATGAAAGTGATTCAAGAAAAGAAAGGTTGGTACATCTTCATTTGCTTGGAGGAAATGAGAGAAATAGCAAAGGATACAAGCCATAAAGAAGAGAAATGAAGCGAAGGAATACTTTGATCAAAAAAATCCGGTGGTCTCTATTTCATGTGAATGACTTGTTCTAGTATATGATTCCGATACAAAAAAAGAAGACAGAAAATTTCTTCCAAAATGGATGGGACCCTACAAAATAGTAGAATATGCATGAAAATGGTACGTGCACTGATTGGAGGAATTAGATGGCACTCCCATTACAAAATGGGTCAACCACGACAAGTTGAAGATTTTCCAAGCACCAGAATAGTCTACTTGAGGACGGAGTAGAAGCTAGGAAGGGGGAAGATGTCGACACTAAAATTTTCCTCCGTAATTTCTATTTCATTAATGTATGTATTAGGAATAGGATGTTGTTAAGTATAATTAGTAGTAGCATCCGATAGAAGATAACGGCGCTGCCAGTACGATGCCGCCAATAATGTGGAGTACGGTAACAGTCAAAGTACAATAGGAATGTTGTAAAAAGTAAATATTTGTCGTAAGTGGTCCGGTAATGTTAAAATGTCAAAGTTTGGGTAATTAGAGAAGTAGGGTCTACGTGATTAGGAATTAGAAATATTATATTGGTAATAAGGACAAGGAGTGAGGTCATAAATATTTTGTGTATTTTATTTGTAAAAAGTCTAAAAATGTGGAACCCATGTAAAATGATAAGGTTTATCTTATCTTAACGATAAGCTTACATGTACGAGATAAGAGTTAAGGTATGGAATATGATTCGTCAGAGGGATTTCTTATCCTATCTTAGAGATAAGATGGATAAGCTCGGAAGTTCTATAAATAGAGAGGCCACCCCCTCATTTAGCATAGAAAGAAGTAGTGAGAAATATTGTAGGAAGTGTGCGAAAGAAGCCATCGCTTTAAAGGTGTGTTGAAGAAGCCATTAAGAGGTGTAATTGTAAAGTTTCTCCCATAGTCTTGGTGAAAGGCAAGTGAAGTCAATAACACTTGAAGTACCTCATGGGTGAGATTGTAATGCTTTATGTTAATATTATAATTTATTTTGATATTTCAGATTTGTCATCATTTTTCTTATCATAGTCGATGGTATTCTTGTGTTATGTTGTTGTTTTGTTTCCAGTTACATCCACCAAACTAAAGGTCATGCATTAGTAAATAATCATAGCACGAGGAGTTCCCGGTGAAGAATTATCATAGTGCCGGATTGGTGATGACAGCCACTCTCACTTTATGGGAGGTGCATGGGGATCCATAAGGGTTGTGGTTGGAGGTAAAGTACTCTTTCTCATGGAACAATTCAACATTAGGATGAATATCTAGTGAAATGTGATAAGTGTGACACAACCTAGCTATGATGTATTGTATTAATGATATATATTGTATTATATATTGATAAAAATAAGTTGTAACCATTATATATTGAAATTAATAGCCTCCTTCTGATTTATAGGGGTATATATTAGAATACTTATTCATTTGTAAAATATTATAACATGATGTTTGAGATGAAAACCTATGTATTTTGGATCAAATGGAATTTAGGAATTGATATAAACTATATACGTTTGTAACACTTATAAAAATTTATAATTATCTAGTAATCTATAAGTTAAGATCACACATGTATTATGATCAAATTAATAAATAAATCAATGTATGGAATTCTACTAGTTATGTTCAAGTTCACATTTATTGGAATGGTTCGAAAAAAAAACACCTATAAATTGATTAACTATAGATGCCTTAACTACTTGGATATAAAATTATATTTGAATTTTTTTGTGGTAATTGTACTTAATGTTATATGCATTGTTAATTAATTTAAGATTATGATGGAAGAAAATTATATTGTTAAAAAATAATGAAACAAATTAATCTACTATATTAGATAAATTATATTTCTTGTATTCTTTTTATTAGTATTTCATTTATGTGTTTGATTGTCAAGCATAGGACTAAGAAATTAAGAGGCATCAGTTTTATTACTAGTTGTGTATGGGTGATTTGAGATTCCAATTAAAAAAATCTTTTTGTTTTTGTGTTAGTCGTTAGGGGTACTAAAAATATCAAGTTCAAAAATAAAAATATTTTGTTCAACTTAGAAATTCCAAATTCAAATTAAAAATAGTTAGAATTCAAATGTTCAAATTAGATATGAAAATTTTATTAAAATTCAAAGGATCACTTTCAAAAATTCAAATTCAAAACCTTAAATTTCAAAGTTCAAACTCAAAATGAAAATTTCATATTAGAAAATTATAAATTTATTATTTTAATTTAAAATTAAATTTAAATTAAAAGGAGGCACCACACCATTTGGACCATTTTAAGTTGAAGTCTTAAGTCACTTTAATGTTATGTGTGTAAAACTTTGTACCCTAAAGATGCAATTAAAGTTGAAAATTTTATCTCACTTTACATTGGGGTATTAGGGTGTCTTTGCTAAGTGTTGTAATTAGGGTGACGTTAAAAGGAAATTATTTTTGGGGTTTTTAATGTTAAATAGGAAACTACTTAATTAAAACATGCCAAAGAATGGTAAAAGGATTTGGTTAAAAATTATGTTTAAATATAAGTAAGTTTATCCCAATGCCGAGAAGTGTAAGGTGGTTCTTAAGTCAAATTTGAATTATAAAAGTGGAGTGGTAACACCAATCACCCACATTGTATAAAACAAGGTGATCTAATTTGATATTTTTAAGTGAAATCATGATGCATGATGTGAGATATATACAAACAAAATCAAGAAGCATGAATGTGAAATATGTGAGATAGTACTTTGTATTGAGAAAATATTGTTTACAGTTTGTAATACCTTTGATAAGGTGTAACTATTGGGGATCAACAAAAATAGTGGGAGTGTTGGGTGAAATTAAATTCTCAATAAATATAAGTGATATTTTTAGTGGTTTTTTACTGAAATGTTTCCCAACTTAAATATTGTGGTATGTGTTCAATATTATGTTCTATGTGTTATTTAATTTCACTATTATTCATGGAATCAATTATAGTTTGATGTACATTCATAAACTATAATCCTTGGGCATATTTATGATGGTATCTAATTTTTATTATTATTTATACTCATTTTCCTAACATGGTATCAAAGGTAGATGTAGTATATATTTGTTTTTGGGGTAAATTTATTTGTAGATCGGTTTGAAGAAGGTTTCTTAAAAATATTGCAAAATCAGTGAAACCCCGATTCTTTTCTTTAGGGCCCTTTTTAAGGTCTAAAAGTGTAAAAATCCAATTATTTCTAAAATAAATTGAATTTAGAAGTTTTAAAGTTTTAATTAATTATGGAAGATCAAAATCAAGTTTTTGGTTTTTTCCTATCTTTCATAACCTTCGAGTAATTAGAATTGTGTTTTTGGTCATCTACGGCCTTCTTGAGTGTTTTCCAGTCTTACATGTCATTCTAATTATATAATGATATTTTTGTGTGTTGTGGACTTTTATTTTCTCTATGGCATTTTATCTTGTTCGTAGTTTTTCTTCAATCTGCAACATTCTTCCTTATTGCACAAAATTTAATTTTCTTCGTGACATTATTTCTTTGTTTCATATATTTTTCCTTGTCTTTTTGTTCCGTGGCTTTTACCTTAAATTTTTTGGAAAAATAAATGTTTTAAACCCCATGAAACATTGTTTATTTATTCCACAACTTCCAAACTTGGAATTTTTTTATCTTCCGCCTCTTGTGTTGTGGCCTCATGCAACTTGTTCTATGTATTTTTGGCCTCACTTCTTACTTCTCATACTTTGTTTAAGAGTCTTTGTTGAGTTTTAAGTAATTCCCTTTGTTTAAATTCCATGAAATTTTGTTGTCCTCAGTCTATGGAAATATGTGGTTTGTTAAATCCACAAAACTCTAATGGCGGATCTACGCAACGCTTAAAACCGAATAACTCTAAGTATCTCTAAACTGATAAGTTTTTGAAGTATAAATAATTCATCTAATTTATCCTTGGATGCATCTCAGATGTTAAATAGTACTAACTATATTATTTGGAGAGTTAGGCTGAAATCCATCTTTATGGAAAGAAAGCTATGGGATTTAGTTAGTGGTGTTGAAAAATGACCCACTAGAAGACAAGCTAACCCTAAAATCTTGAGTTCTTTCTCCTAAAAATACCAAGAAGCCATGTCAATCCTATTGAAAACATCAACTATGAATTCTTGTTTCACATAGGACACATGGAGTCTCCAACTAATGCATGTACTTAATTACAAACTATGCATGAAGGTAGACGCCTTTCTAATATAATTAAGTTAATCATGGAATTTTTACAACTCTAATGAAAGGAGATGAAAAGATAGTTAATTACTTAGATAAAATTAAGAATATTAAGGAATAATTAGATGGATGTAACTATGAATTATTTCAAGATAAGTTATTATATTTTATTATTCAGATTAACATTCATGAAAAATTCAAAAATTATATCTCAATTTTGAATTATAAGTATCAAAATGAATCTAATTTACCTGATTTGAATACTCTATCATCTCTCCTAATTGAAGAAGGGAGAGTATTAGAGAAATTTGATTCAAAATAAAATGTATATTAGGAATTGTTCTGTAAAAATCAGAAATCATTTAAAAATCATAACAATAGCAATCCAAATCCAAACTTTAAATCTAAATTTAAAACTAATCCTAAAAATAATTGGAATAGTCAAAAGTTCAAAGTTAAGTTTGATGGAACTTGTACTAAATGTGGAAAATTTGGACATAAAGCATATGATTGTTATTCTAATACAAATAATATTAATACAAATGATAAATTTATGAACTTATATAATAAAAAGAAGAATAAAACCATAATCAAAATATAAACCAAAGCTAACAATGTTGAGTAAACTTCTTCTCTTTTTACTTCTCTTTCAAACTCTAATGACAAGGAATGTATCCTATATAATGGTGCATATAGGAATATAACATATATTCATGAAATTATTTTAAATGTTGTGAAATTCCATGAAAATATATATATCTAGGTGATAATTTAATCATTAGGTCTGAAAGTTGTGGAAATGTTAAGTTAGAAAATGGAACTATTAGAAATGTTTTATTTGTTCCTAACTTAAAGAAGAACCTTTTATCTTGTTCACAATTAACTAGAGAAAACTATAAATTTGTGTTATTGAAAGATAAATGGTATGTGAAGAATGAGCTTGGTAAATTTATTGTTGTTGGTATACAAAAATGGTTTGTATATCTTTGATGGATTTGTGTCTGAAACCTATTTTTCTTCTTATTGTAATGATGTTCAACTATGGCATGAAAGGCTTGGGCATGTGAACTTTAAGAGTTTGTATGAAATATCTTGCCTTAACCTTGTGATAGGTCTCCTAAGATGAAATCAGACCATGGATCTTGTGAAAGTTACTTGTGTGGTAAGCAACATGTTGAACCATTTCAAAAACATCACGAGTTTGATTCCTCTCACTTGCTTGAGTTAATCCATAGTGATGTATGTTATAAGTTTCATTGACGAATTTTCTAGAATGACTTGGGCATACTAAATTAAGGAAAATACGATGTTCTATATAAATGTAAGGAGTTTACATCCCTAGTTGAAAATGTGGCTAATCTAAAAATTAAAAGAATAAGAAATGATAATGGATGTGAATATGTGAATAAGAATTTTGATGAGTTTTGTGTGTCTTGTAGAATTCAGAGAGAGATAACAAATCCATATTCCCCATAACAAAATGAAATAACTAAAAGGAAAAATAGAACCATAATAGAAATGGCTATGAACATGATTCATGATTCTAAAGTAAATAAGTTTATTTGGGATGAATCCATGAAAACTGATTTCCACATTCTAAATAGGGTTCTTACTAAATACTTACATAAAAAAAAATTATCAATTTTTCCCTAGGTAAGAATGGACAACGAGGGAAGATTGGGTCCAAGAACTAGACAAGGCCTTCGAGGGGGATCTGAGGCTTACATGAATAGTTTAAAGCTTTGGGAGCATTTGTGGTGTTCTAAGAAGGTGTGGAATCATTCAAAACATTAGTTCCTCTTCTAAGTTTTGAAGGGGTGAGATTTTCCGAAAATGAGAAAACGAGCTTGGGGCCCACACCCCGCCAAAATGCTCATTTTTGGGAAAATTTGGAAATTAAAATTTCAAGGATTGTCATTACCCCCACGGCTTTCTAGTTTTAAAAATTCCATACAATTCATAAAAATCCAAAGGTGAAAATCGGGCCCAGGCCAATTTTTTTCCCAAAATGCCATTGAGTTAGATAATAGCTCACCAAGCGATTCGAGTGAGCTAACATGAATGCATAAGGATGCGGGTTCTTAAATAGCTTAGGTGAGAAGGTAGATCAAGGTGTAGGATCCAGATCAATGACATAACTCATTGAACTATGAAGGGATGACTCGGTCGGTGTGTTAGTGTGAAGACCGAGAAACTTGGTGGGTTGGAGCTTACAAGATGAGCTAGGTCAGAGGGCTCACTAATTTAATTAGTGAGTCATACATTCACAATAATAAATATATCAGGAGATGAGTCGGGTCCATGTCAAAGAGAAAGAGGGATTGGAGCATGGGAAGTGACACACGGATAGGAAATCGAGATCACCAAACGAATCGACGAGTTGTGGGGAATGAAGGGTTTTGGCTTGCGATAGAGGAAGAGATGGGATCAAGCTCGGATAGGCGAAGCATGTTAGTAATGAAAGGTAGGAATGCAAGTGGAATCTTGGCATGGGTATGGTGAGTTTGGGGTCCGGGTTGGATCTCATAAAGGCACTCACCGAGGTGAGTCGTGGCGCCGACATAAAATATGTGACTATCCCTTGGTGAGGGATGAAAGGAGCCAAGCTACTCACCGAAACATGCAGGCATGACACGGTTAGAAGCTTGGGAAAGGTGGAAATGAGTGGTAGGTTGGCATCAAGTCAAGGTCGAATCACCATAGAATTCAAAGTTGAGCCCATCGGAGATTCAAAAGACAAGGTTTTGGGGTCGGTGGGTTGATTTGCATGCAATGTAGGTGAGTTATCCGAAGTGTCATAAATCCAATGTCCGAGGTAGGGTTTCGGGGTCACCACAATATTAAAGGTCAACGGTAGATTGATGATTAGATTTTGGGGGTATTTTGCATTGGAGATTCATGAGCATAAATCCTAAAACAAGGATTACATGAAGTTTGATCCCAAAATTACCAAGCTATTTTGGAGTTTGGGATCGGGGATCTGGGTTAGTGAATGTGATGTAAGGGGTGAGTTAAAATTTGAAGTCTCAAGGAGTTAAAATTCAAAACATACCATGTTAGGATGTCCAAATTTTATCTTTTCAAGTCATTTCTAGGGAAGCAAGTTACATTGGGCACCGAAATATCATCGAGGCGGTGGCGAGTTGAGTGAAGAGGTAGGGGCTGGTTGGTGGGAGACCAAGAAGAAACCTATATTAAAACTTTCATAATTTCCTCTAAAAACATCCAAATTTAACAAACTTATACTCATTGGAAAGAGAATTCAGATCCCTTTCTAATGGAGGGATTAAATTTTATAAATCATAGAGAGTTAGGTGGGAAAAATGAAGGTGAAGTTGCAAAGACATTGTGGCCACACCCAGGTACCTAGAATGAAGCAGATGCAAGCATGGAGGTTGTTCCATATTCCATAGATAAAGGTACAATGATGCATGGTATTTATAGGTTCTCCGTAACCATTGCAAGAAAGATAATTATTTTTGTGGGTTTTTGGAGAAAGTTTGGGGACTTTCCTCTCTCTCTTCTCTTCATTTATTTTTCTATAAATTGTGAGGGAAGTTTTACAAAGGTTGGACATTCTTGTATCTGCCCTCTCCTTATTTCTAAAGTGGGAGTTATTTTTGGAGTTCCAAGCCTCTATTTTTAGAGCTTTATAATAGAAATATTTCCTTTGTCTCTGTAATGAGTTGTTTTGTAAAATCATTGGAGCATTAAAATTAGAACTTGTGATTGTTCTCTATCCTAGCTTGGTTTTGTTGTTTTATCTTACCTTTATTCATGCTTGCAGTAAGTGTTGTGCATTTCATTGTTCCTATTATTAGCTCAAAATGTGATTGTGTATAATGAGAATGGTTTCGTGTATGTGGTATGGTCTATGGTGCTATATCATCCTGCCCACAACCATTTTCCTCCATTTTCATGTAGTGTGGGTTTTCCAACACCCTTTTTCTTGTTGTTATCACCCCGGTGTAGGATTTCCATTTGTATACGATTTCTCCTTCTCCTTGGAAGTGTTAGAATATGTTTAGTTAGTTGTTTTCTTGCATTAGGAATATTTATAGTGCTTAGTTTAAGAAGAGAAGTTTGCATCCTCTTGATGGTTATCCCAACTGCAAGGTCCCACACCTTGGGATAACTCCATGTTACTTAATCACACCGATTTCCTCGGTAAAAAAATCTTGTAATTTGGGGGGTGTTGTAATTTATTGATAATAGTTATGGCATGCTCAATGGGACCATGAAGTCATATATTTCAAATCTTTAAAGGTATTTTCAAGATAAATAAAGAGTTCAAGACTGCAAAACACCAAAAATACCCAAGCCTTGTATTTCGAGTTTTAAGGTTTCATTACATGCCACTACTTATGAAAGGGATATTTCTGAATTTAACATGTGAAAAATAGTTCTTAAGTCCCGAAAAGAGTAGATCGAAGGTTAGAGGTTGCAAAGGTGGTATTAAGTTCCAAAATTTCATTTCAGATTTTAGAGGTCCCTTTCCATTTTGGATTTCATAAGTTGCAATACATATTGCATTTCAAACTTTGGAGATTTTTGTGCATGATCCAATTTTTGAATTTTTGATGTCGAGATTGAAAGCTGAAAAACAAGGTCTAACCTCCGAAAATCAACATCTAGGCCCTTCAAAGTTATTTTTTCCATTTTATCAAGATTGGATGTGTGTCTTAGTAAAACCCTAGCCTCTAGAGGATCATTCTCAACACTTCTAGAGACTCCCAAGATCAATACTTATTGGTTAAGTAGTCCAAACTTTTAAATTCATGAGAAGAATCCAAACTAGGTCAAGAACAAGAGGAGAAGGTATTTTTGAATATTTACAGCTATCTCCAAGCAGAGGGAGGAGAGGGAGAAGAGTTCAAAGATCTCCATCTCCACTAACAAAACCTTTTCAACACATCCACCTGGTATAACTTTCCTTCAATCAACTAGGGTTCTTAGACTGATCAGAATGGATTAACACCCACTAAATGATTTTCTCAACTTTACTTAAAATAATCCACTTACCCTCCATGCACATAATCCTATTATGTTGGAAGTGTTGAAGAACATTCCTGCTTCACTATGGAGAATCATACAACCCCCTCTGATCATATTAAAGACATTACAAATGTCTATTCCATACACGAGATCAATGAGATGGATGTTATAGTTAAATTGTTAGCTTTTTATTTCAAGGACAAGGCCTTGAAGTGGTCAAAAATCTTAACAATGAGATACATTCAAAATTATGATCAATTGTGCACACCTCTCTCGTAATCAATTTGGGTAAAGAGAAGACAACGTGTCTCTCTTAGATCAGCTAAATACAATCAAGAGGGCCCCAAATAAATAGATGGCTGACTTTAATATTTTGATTCTAAAATACATGGGATAGGATCCCAATAGCCATGAGACTAGATGCCAAAGGTGCATTTCTCTACTTCTTGAAAGATCTAAATTTTGATATAGCTATGATGATACAATATATGGGAGGGAGGAAACTTCCAGGAGCCTATAACATAGCCATTAGAGTTGAAAATTTCTTAATTAAAACTAGTAAACTTGCACCTAGGCCACCTATGCCTCTTTATCAAGAAATGGGGAATCCGAGTTCTAGTCAAGCACCCGAATTGAATCTGTTCTAGCCTCTTGAAATCAAAGTTACATTGAGGCCTCCACTTCTTCTCTTACTTCCAAGGAACTCTAGAAGGTCATGAAGTAAATGGCCGAATAATTTGGGGAATGAGTTAGTGACTATTAAGAGACAATAATATCAAAACTTTAGACCATATCAGCCTCAAGCCCAACCAAATAGGCCTCCATATCAATAAAATAGACCTCCAACTCAAAATGCAAATCAAAACTAGAACCAAGGACAACCTCAAGCTGTTAGGCCATTTCAACCATATAATCCAAATGCAACATCAACATCCAGGGTAGTTTCAATACAAAATAACATTGTGCAAGAATATGAATGGTGTTTCCCTAGTGGATAACCCCATAATCAAGAAACATGCTTCAATGGTTCTATAAATAAGGCCTTAATGGTATAGACTATCGGTGTTACCCAAGAAATAAAATAGGAGGAAAATTAGTGGAAAATAGCTACTCAAGAGACACCTCCAAACAAGACCTCACTTGTGAACTCGCAAGTCAAGATTTATGCTATATGAACCAAGCTCCTTCTTAAGGTGTAGTAGCCAATACAAGGTCTAAAAATAGTAATATAGAGATGGAGAAAACATCAAACCCAAATGTATCTCATCCTCCTATCACACCTCAGGGAGTTAACAACTCAAAAGCAGCCCTGAATCCACTGAGTTATCCTAAAGGGCTTGTTGTGTCATCCCATGTACTAGCTCATGTGCAGGAGAAAGTCAGGTTGAATAAAGACAAAAAAAGATAGTATACCTCAATTCAACATCATTGATCAATGAAGAATACAAAAATTTCAATGAATATAACTATTCCAGTATAGAGGGACTTGCTACAAGCAGATACAATTCAACATCATTGATCACATGAAGAATACAAATGTGAGCATTTCAATGTGGGAATCTATAACTATTCCAGGATAGAGGGATTTGCTACAAGCAGCTATGGCAAACTTATTCATTTCATATAATGTATCCAGAGACCATGAAAAGGTGCTAACTAATATAACTCAACAAGGAGGTCATCTAAGGTGAAATTTTAAGCATTCACCATTCTACACATCATTGATCATTGGGAAAAACCTCATACACAACTATATGATAGACTCGGGTGCAAATAACTCAAAGGTGATGCCTAAGTAGATTACGGATTAACTAGGTTTGAACTATGAAACTATCTCTAAAGGATTGGTAAAATTAGGGAGAGAAATAGTGAAAACCATTGGAGTGATCAAATGATTGAGTCTTATATTGCATGTTTATCCCAATGTCACAATATTACAATATGTATAAGTGATTTACATGTCGCCACTTTTTGCTTTGTTCTTGTCAAGGGATTTCACGACTAGAATTCCTAGATGCCTATCAGCTGATTAGTCCCACAGGATTTTTAGAATGAGCTATGAAGCCAAATCTATAATCAGGTCTGAGCCAATTACAAACATCCACATTGAGCCCCATGGGTGAAGCTCGATCAATGCAAATTTCTCATCTTTTGATCAAAAAGACTGTCCCAAGCATTCTAGAAATAGGTACTATGGTTGGAGATATTCCAGATTTGACATTAGATGAATGGGAAAACAAAAGGCATGTATATAATCCATACATGAAAATAGAAGAATCTGAATTGGTTATTTATTTCCTACATGAAGAAAACCCACCTCTCCCTAGCATCACCAAACCCGATAAAAAAGATGATAATGAAGTCTAACAGCTGTTATTTGATGGTTCAAAGAGAAAACAAGGTGCTGGATGAGGGGAAATGTTTATATCTCCCAAAGGAAACAAAAACTATTCAACTTTCTACTTTCAATTTAGTTTTTCCAATAATACATTCAATATGAAGCATTAATTCATGGATTACACCAGAGCAAGAAAAAAATGTATTAAAAACTAGCAAGTATTATGAGATAGTGAACTGATTGTGAATAAAATAAAAGGGAAGATTGATGCTGAAAATGATTTTCTCAAGAGATATAAAATTTGGTGTGAGACCTCTATTATCCCAAATTCACCCCTCAAGGTAAATTAGATAACTCATATGATTTCTTTAGGCTAAGAAAGTATAAATGGATCAAGGGAAAAGTTTAGGTTTTGGAGCTCCCTTTGGCTCTTTTCTAAACCCCCATCCAAGGAAAAAATTCAAGGAGTTAGCCAAAATTGAAAAAATCCAAAAATTGGCCTGTTCTAGTGAAATGCAGAAAAATAAGATATTTTCGTCCCAAACCACACACAAGACATTGGGACATGCGGGACCCACATAGCCGAAATCTCCGCAGGCAGTTCAAATAGGCAAAATTTGGTAAATTTGACCTAGGCGGTCCACGGGACGTCGGGATAGCCGGGACCCACAAAGCTGAAATGGATGATTTACAAAGGGGATTAGAAAAGTCAAGATTTTTGTCCTAATCTACACATGTATGTGAGGGACGTCTAGGACCCAAAAAGATGAAATAGCCAACTACAAGGAATGCGGGTGAAGTGACGGTCAATAACCTTGATGACTCGACCAATGGTGGGACACGCGGGACATGAGTTTGCCGAGGACCCATTTTTGCCGAACATTCCGATAGGAAGGAGGCTTGTAGGTGGAGTAGAGATTTTTTTCTAGGACAACCGGGACACAAGGACCCAAATACCTAATATAGCCACATGCAAGGGAAAATAGTGTAAATCAGACCCCGAACTTCAAATGGCCATAACTTTTGACCCCGAGCTCTGATTTTCACAAAATTTGACTTTCTGGAATGGGCATGACATCCTCTATTTTTTATTTTTGATGAGGGTAGATATATAAATAGAAAATAACCATATTCATCTCTAGTAAAGTAAATTCTCCGATCCGTTAAATGACAAAATGCTTGGCGGACCCGAGAATAGCTTCCTGCACTCGAAGGCTATAACTTTTGTTTTCTCAAAAAAGCACATGAAATTGGTACCATTGGAATCATGGTACTGAGCCTGATGCACAAAAATCAAGAAATCTAGAATTTAGTGAGTAATCAATGGTAAGTTTTTAGAAAATGTTCTTAGTTTAGAATAATGATTTTATTTGGTAGTTAAGATGCATTAATGAAGCATGGACTAACATATTTCACTGCTTTGCAAGTTATGGGGCAGTATGGGGGCCTTTTACAAGTAATAGAACATCGTTTAACTCCATTTACTACCTTTTTAGGTGGTTAAAGGTTAGATTTCAGGATTTTCATTCTCTCTCTCTCTCTCTCTCTCTCTCTCTCTCTCTCTCCTCTCAGATTTCTATAAATTGGAGTGTTGGGCTCATTGTAAAGGGGATATTTTTAGTAGAAAAACTATGTCAAATTTGTTTTGTGAATCAAATGTGTTGCAGGCCCTTGTATTGGACTCCTTGTATGGTGATCTAGGCCCTTATTTTGTAATAGATTGAACTGTGCATATCAATGAAGCAATAAATACGAGTTTGTGGATGTATCTTCCCCTGTTGTGTTTATTTGCATTCCTCTTTCCCTTTTAATCTCATTGCAAATATATTTTTTATATCTTATACTCTTGCAAGGATTCATTTTATTGTGCATGTATGGAATATTGTTGTGAATGCATTTGCTAGATTGTGGAGAATTGTTATCACCCCTTCTAGTATGCACTTTGCTTCTACTTTCCACACATTGGAATACTATTCTCACACCCTCCTTTTCTGTGTATCACCACTTTAGTGTAGGATTTGTTTTCATGCACTCTCTCTCCCTGGTCCCTTGGAAAGTTAGATTAGGAAAGATAGTTTTCCTGCATTAGAGTAGATTGTGGCATGTAGTTTAGGAGTAAGAACCAACTTTCTCTGGAGGTCTATCTCAAGTAGCAATTCCCACAACTTGGAGATAGTACCCATGTTATCCAATCACATCGTGAGCTCAAGAACACACACTTGTGTAAACCTTAGGGTGTTGTGATTTGGAGATAACAACCTTATGGAAGATTTTTAGGCATTCAACATAAGTTCCATTCCTAGGAAGAAGAATGAGGCTACAAATAGGCTTGCAACAATTAGGGAAGCATTTGATGTGGTTGAAAATATTAAGTGAGATCATAAAAAACCCCATATCAAGGTGATTATGAGGCCGGTTATTCTAGACAATAACACTAATTGGCAAGTGTTTGAGAATGACCTATATATTGTTAATTTCCTTTAAAATAATTTGAGTTCTCCACCAAGAACCAGGACAAATTTGAGCAAGATTATGGTGATCAAGTGGTCCAAGTAAGAAAAATCAAATTACCAAAAGGTATAATGACTCCAGATATCAATATTTAATCCCAATGATCAATTCCAAAAAGAGAAAGCAAACATTACAAATAAAGGGAATATTCGGAGCTCATTTTAATTAGAAAAGGAAAAGTACTCCAAATTGGCAAAGTAAGTAATGATAAAAAGAAATCTGATTTCATACAACTTTGTTAATATTTTTCAGATATCTTTTCTTGGAGTTGCGAGGACTTAAGGGGATATAACCCAAGGTTGGCACAACACACTATTGAAATGGATCTGGAAGCCAATCCTACTAGAAAGAAACAAATACCATTCAACCCTCATATTGAGCCTCTAATGAAGAAGGAACTGAATAAGATCATCAAGGTAAGAATCATATTCCTAATCGAGCACTCAATTTGGGTTGAAAATATGATGCCATCCTAGAAAAGAAACAGATAAATTAGATTATCTATAGACTTTCAAGACTTGAATAGTGCCTCTCTCAAGGACCACTATCTAATTCCCTCTATGGAGAAAATATTGCAAGTGGTAGCTAGTTTAAAAAGGTTCTCACTCCTAGATGGCTACTCAGGCTATAATCAAATCATGGTGAAAGAAGAAGATCAATTCAAAATAACCTTCACCGCCCAAGTGGGGCACATACACTTATAGGAAAATTATGTTTGGGTTATCAAATGTCGAGATATATACTATATGGCTATGGACATGGAATTCAAAGGATTTATAAACAATATAGTTCTTGTGTACTAATATGACATTACTATATTCTCTAAGAATGCAACAAGTCACCTCCACCACCTCAGGTAGGTATTCCAAATATGTAAGAGATTCAAAGTGTCTCTAAATTTGAATAAGTGTATATTCCTAGCTCATGAGGGAAAGCTCCTGGGCCACATTATTTTTAAGGAGGGGCTGACAATTGATCCAAAAAGAGTTGAAACTATCCATGATCTACCATTAACAATCCAAAAAAAGGCTTTCCAAATTTTCTTAGGGAGAATAAAATTTTTCCACAGGTTCATGCATGATTTAGCCACCCTTGTTAAGCCCTTAACAATGATGTTCAATAAGTGTATGGAATTCAAATAGACAAGGGAGAGGAAAGGATATTTTTAAAGCTATCAAGCATGCCATATCTTAAGCTTAGAATCTCATTATCCCAAACTTCTCGAAATATTTCATCCTATATGCCTTTGGTGCTTCGGATATAATCTCTGCCATCTCGGTATAGTTGAACAAGGATCCGAGTAGCACATTAATTTCTTTAGTCGAGCTTGGAATATTATGAGGTGACGTAATCTTTTATCATGGAAACATGTCCTCATCATTATCATAAGTTTGAAAAAGTTCTCGCACTTGATTTCAAATAACAAGATTTAGTTGTTAGTGTCTCATGTCAGGTCAAGGAATTCCTCCTAAACAAGGACTTGAATGAAAAAGGATAGGCTAGGTTTCCTAGGTGATGGAGTATGACATAGAAATCAATATTACCAAATTATTCCATGGCAAGGATTTGTGTGAACAGGTTGGATTCCAGTTATCTTGTTGAGACAAGTAATGAAGAAGAAGTTGTTTTAGTGTTGTAAGATAACCAAGAACAAACAAATTATAGTGTGCCTACTCCTTGTTGGACTTAGGACATGATGCATTTTCTACAAATAGTTCTATGCCCTCTAGAGTTAAGCAAATAAAATATAAGATAATTTAGACTCCAATTTATTCTGTATGTTCTTATCAATGGCATATTTTTAAAGAAAGATGTGGAAGGGATTCTCCTTAGGTGTTTTTGATAAATCTGATGGAGAATGTGCTACATGAGTTCCATGATGGAGAATCTGGAAGTCATTTTTCTCCATGAGTGACATCCCTCAAGATCATAAAGGATGGTTACTATTGGCCTATAATGTTAAGTGAATGTTATGCATGGATCAAAAAGTGCAAGAAATGTGCATTTTCATAGGAAATGGGAAGCTATCAAACTTCCACTTCATCCAGTCTTAGTTGATCAATCATTCATGTAGTGGGAATTGGATTTCATTGTGGTCACTAATCAAACTCAAGCCAAGGTCACAAGTGGATTATGACTGCAACTAACTATTTCACCAAGTGGATCGAAGTGGTGGAACTCAAGGAATAAACGAGTCTAATATGCTATAATTTATTATGGAATGGTAACAAGATTTGGAGTCCCAAAAATATCATATCTTACAATTCTCTCGGCATTACTCGACACTATGATAATCGAATGGTATTTTAGGAATGAAATATAATCAAGAACTTCATTTAATTATTACCCCCCTGGGTAATGGGAAAGTAGAGTCCACTAATAGAAAATTGATGAGGATTATTAGGAATCTAGATGAAAATAAAAGTACTTGGCACACAAAGCTCAAATCAGCCTTGTGGGCTGATAGGATCACACCAAAAAGGCCAACTAACAAATCTCCTTACAAGCTAGTCTATGGAAGAGAGGTGAGACTACCCATATCAATTGAATTGCCAAAGATTGGAGTTCCTCGGAAGTTGGAACTATCTGAATTTGAGCCTATGGAAGCCAAGTATGTAGAAATCATGGAGTTGGAAGAAATAAGAGAGCATGCAATGCAAACCATGGAAAAGGATCAAGCCTTGATCAAAAGAATTTTTGACAAGAAAGCTAAAGTAAGGATTTTCTAAGAGGGAGATTTGGTGCTTAAGTGGGATGCTGATAGGGAAAAACTAGGAAAGCATTCCAAGTTTTATGCTATATGGAGTGGTCCCTACATGGTCACAGGGTGCAAGAGTAACAATGCTTTCTAGCTATCCAAGTTGGATGGAGAAGAATTGCAGATTCCAGTCAATGAAATCTATCTCAAGAACTATTACTAAAGTAAAATCTCACCCTTGTACATATTATTTTAGGTTTCTATTTCCTCTAAGTGCTTATGCACATTTCTTCTTGTTAGAATAGGTTTCAGTTTCGCTAAGTGCCTCAAGCACAAGTTTTATTTCTCCTAGTCGTCTTATTGCACAAATTTAGTATGCCTCCCAAAAATAATGTTATAAAAGCTCAAAGTTGTAGGGAACAATTGCAATCCTCAACATGTTTCAAATTCAGAGCAACTAAAATCAGATTTAGGGACCATTTTTAGGTTTTTCATTCTCTTGTCCCTTCGGACCAATCATGGTTTGAGCTTTTAGCACCTTCGCAAAGTCAAAAGTCAGTCCTAAGGAGCAACCCTCCCCAAATTCATTCAAGATCCTCTTAGTTTTTTATCAGAATATCAACCTCAAATTTTCCTTACTCATCCTTTGGATCTAGTTTAATTGAAAATATTATGAATTCATAGGTAGCTCCAACTTTCAATCATGTTCTGACAACATTCAAAATGAGAAAAATCAATTTCAACATGAAGGCACAAGTGTTTCCCAAACCAACAGTGTTCTTAAGCTCGAAATGTTTTAGCATTGACCATGAAACTTGTTCTGCTTTTAATCCTTCGACTTGGTACAAATCAGATATCAAGGGAAATACATGTGTTTACCATGTGGTCCAACAAATTAGGTTTTCAAAGAATGAAAGAGAAAACTCATAATCAAAACAATTTTCCACTCATGTAAATTTTAAGATTTTCTTATAAAGATTGGAAAACTCAAGTGGTGGATAAATCCATACAAAATAGATATATTAAGGATACTAGCCAATCTCATATACCAGGAAAATGGCCCCATGAGTCGCCAAATTGTTATCTATTTTTTCCCCTTGGGTAAGAATGGAAAATAGGAGAGATTGGACACAAGAACTCGACAGGGGCCTTTAGGAAGGATATGAGGCTTACATGCATATTTTAAAGCTTTGGAAGCATTTTCGGTGTTCTAGGAAGGTGTAGAATCATTCAAAATATTTTTTCCTATTTTAGGTTTTAAAGGGGCGAGTTGCCCAAAATGAGAAAACGGGCTTATGGGGCCCACACTCACCAAAAATGGTAATTTTTCAGGAAAATTTATAAACTCAAGTTTCAAGTCATATCATTACCCCCATAGCCTTATGGTTCTAAAAATTCTAGACAATTCCAAAAAAATAGTGAAAATTAGAGCCCACCCAATTTTTTTCCCAAAATGGCATCAAGTTAGAAAAGAGCTCACCGAGTAGTTCGGTGAGAAAATTAGTGAGCTAACATGAATGCATGAAGAGATAAGTTCCCAAATATATTTGGTGAGTTGGCTTATCAGGGTGTAGGAACCAACTTGGTGGCATAACTCATCGAGCTATATGGGGGTGA
This sequence comes from Taxus wallichiana var. yunnanensis, assembly GCA_018340775.1. NCBI lineage: Eukaryota > Viridiplantae > Streptophyta > Pinopsida > Cupressales > Taxaceae > Taxus > Taxus wallichiana. The sequence continues at coordinate 241,956,397 of CM031234.1, read as the reverse complement.
CTCGATCATTGCGTCGAGTGAAGGCCGAATAACTCAAAAAATTTCTCAGTGAGATACTCGGTGGATTAGAGCCTATGGGAAGATGATATGGGTCCATGTCTATGAGAAGGAGGACTCACCATATGGGTGGTGAATTAGGGATAGGAAACTAGCTTTCCATCCAACTTGGCGAGCTAGTAGTAATGTAGGGGTCTCGCTCACAGGGAGGAAGAGATGGGATCTCGGGATTGATCTTGGATGGTCAAGCATGTTGGAAATGAAAGGTGAGAACGTAGGTGGAATATCAACATGAGCATGGTGATATTTGGGTCCATGTTGGAGATCGAAAGGTGCTCACCGAGGTGATTCGTGATGGCCACTGGGAAGATGGGCCTAGCCCGCAATGAGGGATGAAAGGTTACGAGCTACTCGGTGAAGCTCGCAGGCATGACATGGTTATAAGCTCGGGAAAGGAAAAAAATGAGTGGTATTTTGGTGTCAAGTTAGGGTTAGCACAACATGGAATTCGGAGGAAATACCATTGGATATTCGAAGGTGAGGTTTCAGGTCAAGGGCTACTTTGCATGTAATGTGGGTGAGTTATCTGTAGTGCCATGTGTGTGAAGTTTGAGGCAAGGTTTTGGGGGTTAACGCAATATTGGAGGTGAATGGAATCTCGGTGAACAAATTTTTAGGGTTATTTGGCATTGAATATTGGTGGGCGTAAATCTGATGCGAGGAATAGGCGAATTCTAATCCCAAACTTGCCAAGCTATTTTAGAGTTTGGGATTGGGGATTTTGGTCGGTGAATGTGATGTAAGGGGTGAGTTAAACTCTGAAGCCTAAAGGAGTTAAAATCTAAAATATTCCATGTTAGGATGTCTAAATTTTCTCTTGCCAAGTCGGTTTGGGGAAGTGAGTGTCATTGAGTGCCGAGCTATGTAGAGAGGTAGGTGGCGAGTTGAGTGAAAAGGCATGGGTTGGTTGGTGGGAGGTGAAGAAGAAAACTTGCATAAATTCCCAAATTTAATGAACTTATACTCATTGGAAATAGAATTAAGATCCATTTCTAATGAAGGGATTAAATTTTGGAGATTAGGGATTTAGGTTGGAAAAAAAGTAAGGTGAATTTGTAGGATATTGAGGCCATACCCAGGTACCCAAAATGAAGCAGATGCAAGCATGGAGGCCATTATTTCTTCAATAGACCAAGGTATAACAAAGCATGTGATTTAAAGGTCCTCTCATATCCATTGCAAGAAAAATAATTTTTTTTTTGGGTGTTTGGAGAAAGTTTCGGGACTCCCCGCTCTCTATTCTCTTCATCTATTTTATTGTAAGGAGGGGAATTTTTACAAAGGTTGGACATTCTAGTATTTTCCCTCTCCCTTCTTTCTCAATTGAGAGTAAATGTGGATTTCTAAGCCTCTATTTTTGGAGATTTGTAAAAGAAATATTTCCTTTACCTCTGTAATGAGTTATTGTTTAAAATCATTGGAGCAATAAAAACATGACTTGTGATTTTTCTCTATCCTAGTTTGGTTTTGTTGCTTTATCTTATCTTTATTTATTTTATTATAGGTAAAACAAGGTTGAGTGGACCCTTCCCATTACATGGAAAATATCGTAAGTGAGAAGATAATCACATACAAATCATTCCAAAAGATACTTATAATGAGAACTATAAGAGTTAAGCTCTAGTTTGAGTATATGAGCTAGTACATAACATAGCAAAAAATAGTTAACAGTCTTGACAAAACCAATATAGACTAACAACATGATAAAATAATAGCCTAACAGTCATTGACATAGAATTTACTTTTTGGATTTCTCAAAATTGGCTAATAGTGTAGCCCATTACTTTGATAGGGTTTCAATGTTGACTCCCCAAGAAGTTAGATCACATTCGGTAGTATCCATTTTCATTTTTTCAGATTTCCCCTTTTGTTGACTTACTTGTAAGCATTAGTCAGCTACTCAAGGGTTTGAAGGTATTTCAGGGTTGACCTCACTCTTAATATACTCCAATCCATATAGTTGTGCAATATGGCCTTGATATGATCAACCTCATTGGTGAGGTTTATATAATTTTCTTTCAGAATTTCAAAACTCCCCCATTCATGATTTTGGCAACATCCTCAACCTACATTCTCATAGAGTGCCAGTTGTTAAAGAGAAACTGGACATAATTTTTCGTAAGCCTCATGTCACCTTTCAGTTCATCAATGTCCATATCCATTTTGGCAAGATGATTTTCACCCTTCTTGGAGCCCATTAGACCCAATGCTTCAACCTGCTGCTCCAGTTGAGTGTTAACAAGTAATTGATTCCCTTGCATATTTGATTCCCCTATACCCTTAATAGAGAGAGTTTTTTCTTTCTTGTTTTTAAGCTCATTGATAATTTAAACCACACCAATTCCAATAACCTCCTTATCATCCCCATAATTGTCCTCTTCTCATGACTTAGAAGCTTAATTGGAATCATCATCCTCTAATTCCAAATCCTCTTCCTCGGCATAATCCTTTAGAGTCTTGGTAAGAAAATAAGTACTACCAAATTTATTGTCAATGTCAAGGGAATATCTTTTCACCGGGAAAGGATGAAGCCTTGATGAAGGAGGACTTCAACTCTTCCTTTTTTAAACTGAGCAATAGAGGCACACAAAGACAAAAAAAGAAAATAGGGGAAACTAAAGTTGTGGCCATGTTTGAGAAAGTTCATCATAGGAAGATGATAGGCATAAATGCATTTATGGTACCCTTCCAGGGTTAGAAACTAGATGAGGGTAAGGGCCACTTCATCAAATGGATGGGGTAAAGATGAACGTAAGAAACCAACAAAATGGGGAGAAATTTTTTCATTACCTTGAAGGAAAATATTCATTTCATCCATGGCTTCCTTTTTTGGCTTGTACACCTCTTGATCTTCAATCGATAAACCTATGATATTTGAAACCATTTCAATGGAAATATCTATCTTCACTCTTTTAGGTTCACAATTCTACCTTTTTTGGTCAATTTCTAGGCTCAAAGAAATCCTTACTCAGGTGTTCATAATGGCCCTCAAAATTTTAAGAAAGGGAGAGATCCCCATCTGCTCAAAGACCTCCATATCCTCTCGATTTAACTACCTCCAAGTCCCATGGTGCAGTTCACACTAGATCACCCCCATTTGAGATTTCAAATGAAAATCTATAGAGGCTCCCGGTTTGAAAATTTCCAGTATGTGTCGCTCAACCCAAGCTATGTCACTTTCATTAAACTCATTTGAGGTGTGATTAATGAGTTGGAATGAGTGACTCTATTTCCCAGTCATTGCATGACCCTAACTTTTAACCACACATGTCTTGTAAATCTTGTTAATAAAAATCAGATTATATGATGGGAAATTCCATGACCTATAATGATTATCAAATAGTGACATGTCCATTATGTTCATTTTGTAGGTGTGCTTGCACCTTAGGATAGATAGCTTCCACATTGGTGACTAATGTCATACCTTGACTAGAAACCCCTTCATTAGCAAAGTAATCAGCAATACCATTGGCCTCTCTATATATATGTTTAAATTTGATTTCTTCAAAGTTACCTACCATCTCCTTTATGTTGGTTATAGAATTTTGAATAGAGATAGATGTGGTACCTTTACCAAGTATGTTGTTAATAATGTTGAGGGAGTCACCCTCCACTTCCAATCTAACAATATTACATTGATGAGCTATAGAGACACCCTAGAAGGATTTTGCCACTTTAGATATGTGGTTTGATTGGATTCCCAAATTGCAATGGTAACCCAAAATAAAATTTCCCTGATGATCTCGAAAGACCCCTCCATAATCATCTCTCCTGAGGTTCCCTTTGGATTCTCCATAAAAATTAAGTTTTATCCAATCCTTGCAAGGTTTCACCCAACCTTGTAGCCTAATATTTGGGATAGAAGAGACCTATTGTTAATTGGGTGTTAACCCCCAATTCTTAGATATTTTACTCTCAGTCTAGAGTATAATTTTCTTATGGGAGGGAATAATAGAAAATTTAGCATTAATAGAATTATAATAGCTAGGCCCCACTCTATTTTCTGACTCCTTCTTCCTTGGAAGATTCATAAGAGTTAGTCCAAAATTGTTTGAGTCCTTGAATCTTAAAGGGGATGTAGCATTGAGACCATAGCTTCTTAAGGAATGATGGGAAAATCTATTTTATTTCAAAAAGGTTTAATAGGGTGTTTCTAACCATTTCCAAAAAAGGGCATTGGAGGAATAGGTGTAAAGAATCTTCGGTCTCTTTTTCACAAAGAACACACCTATTCACCATGTGAAAATTCCTTTTATTGAGGTTGTCCACGAAAATAATTTTGTCTCATGGAGCAAAAGCATACAACAAAACATGTTGACCTTTGGGGTTACTTCTTTGATCCAATCATTCTCCCACTTAAAGATATCATGCGATTCTTCCTAAATAAAAACCCGTTATAAGCACTTTTAATCGAGAAAAACCCATTTTTTTCCGTGGATTAGTATAAGCTATCAAGCTCTAATCTTCTGTTGAAAATAACTCTACTTAATTTGTTGTTAAGAGTAGTAATATCATTGCTGTTATGTCCAGCCAAATCAATTATTTTCCATTGAATCAAAGGATCCTCCATATTGAAGTAATTTCTCACCTTAGTGCCATACTTTTCAACAGCATCTTTATAAAGGTTAGGGTAGCTATATTTTAGTGGTTTATCACCTAACCACTTGTCCTCCCAAAAATTCACCATGCCCCCATCCCCTATCATCCATTTTCTTCCTTCAAAAACAATTTGCTTAGCCCAGTTTATAGACTTTGAGAAGGTTGATCCATTAAATTCAGCATTACTAAAGCACCACTCATTAGCTCGAAGATCTTTCTAGTACTTGTGCCTGATGATAGAAGTCCACACACTCTCTTCCTTAACCAAACTCCATGTCATTTTTGATAGCAGAGATTTATTCATATTTTCCTAGTCATGAATACCAAGGCCACCAAGTATTTTGGGTTTGCATATCTTTTCCCAAGCTAGGAGGGGAATTTTATCTTTTTTCAGAGCCACTCCAAAGGAATATTTTTGTATACTTTCCAACTTATTAATGATAGAAGTTGGTAATCTGTAGATTGAAATTGTATACACTGGTAAGTTTTGAATGGAGCATTTGAGGAGAGTGGATTTCCATCTTGAGATAGCAATGATCCTTTCCAACCTTCCAATTTTTTGAGGAATCTATCAATAAGAAAGTTCCATTCAAAGTGTCCTTAGGTTTCTCTGTAGCTATGATCATTCCAAGATACCTAGTGGGAAAGGTTTTTATCTCACAACCAAGAATACCTGCTATCTTAGAACATATTTATTCAAGATTTTTGAAAAAGAAGATGAATTTTTACCATAATTGATAAGTTGGTCAGAAAATTCTTCATAATCAACCACAAATTGCTTGAATTATTTATCCTCTGGGACTGTAGCCTCTCTAACCAACATTGTATCATCGACAAAATGTTGATGAACCACATTATCACTATTAATAGTAGGAGAGATGCCTTTGATTCTTCCTTCCTAATTAGCCTTTTTAGTGCTCTACTTAGTGTTTCTTCCATTATAATAAACAAGAATGAAGAAATGGGGTCTCCTTGTCTTAAACCTCTTGTACTATTGAAGAAACCGCAAGGGGTTCCATTGACCAAAATAGATAATTTGGTGGTGGAGATGAAAGTTTGTATCATACTTCTAAAATCATCACTGAAACCAAACCTGGTTAGGATTTTTTGGAGAAAGGTCCAAGAGACACAGTCATAGGCTTTTTCCATGTCAAGCTTGATGATCATAGCTTCTTTTTTATTTTCTTGGAAGTGTGTAAAGTTTCCTAGATAGTTACTATATTATCTTGAATCTATCTTCCCATCATAAACCCCTTACTAATATAAGATTATGGAGGGAAGAATAATTTGAAATCAAGGCTAGAACATTCATGCTTTTAGGTGTTGTGCATTTCATTGTTCATATTACTAGCTCAAAATATGATTGTGCTTAATGAGAATGTCTTCTTTCATGTGTTGTTGTCTATGGTGATAGATCATCCTCCCCACACCCATTTTCCTCCATTTTCATGTAGTGGGCTATCCAACATGCCTTTTCTTTGTAATATCACCCCTAGTGTAGGATTTCCATTTTTATGCAATTTCTCCTTCTACTTGTCTCCTTAGAAGTGTCGGGATATGTTTAGTTAGGTGTTTTCTTGCATTAGGATTTGTTTTAGTGATTATTTTCAGAAGAGGAAGCTGACCTTCTCCAAAGGGTTATCTCAACTGAAAGGACCCACACCTTGGGATAAATCTATGTTACCCAATCTTACTAATTCCCTTAGTCACAAAATCTAGCAATTTGGGGGTGTTGTGATTTGATGATAACAACAACACCTCACAAAGTATGGAATAAATAGAAACATGATGTATCCAATTTAAATAAATTTTATAGTCATTATTCCCTTCTCATTCCTAAAGTTAAGGGACATAAAATTAATCCTATCTCCCAATCTTGTATATTTGTTGGGTATGGCAGTCACACAATAGTCTTAGGAATAAATGATCTATTCAAACATGAGATCATAGAAAATAGGAATGTTCACATTATTGATAAACCATTTTGTGAAATTTCCCCTCTTCCCTTCTATATTTCTTTAGAGTCCGAAAACCCTTGACCCTTCTCTAGACAATATGGAAACAAAATTACAAGAGGATGAGCATCCTTCTCCAGATATTATGGATGTGGATATTGAGGGGTAGTCATCATAATCTATGTCTCATTATAGAATTCATAAATGGTCTCAATATCTGATTTCTAGTTCTAATTCTAGTAATCTAAGAAATATGACCCACACTCAGCATACTTATCATGCCTTGTCAACTTTATATTAGATTAAACCTCAATATTATGAAGAATCTAGTCTAGATGAAAGATAAAATGATGCTATGGAAGATGAATACAATTCTCTAATTAAGAATTAAACTTTAATTATTTCATCTTCCTCCTAAACGATACATTATAGGGTCTAGATGGATATACAAAATCAAGTACAATTTTTTGGTAAGATAGAAAAGTTCAAGGAAATATCATTAACTAGAGGGTTTACTCACAAACTTGGTTTAGATTGTGTTGAAAACTTTTCTCTTGTGGAAAAAATGAGAATTGTTAGAATTATTTTAGCTTTAGCATCTCAAAATGGATGGGATATTCATCAAATGGATCTTAAAAATGATTTCTTAAATGATGACCTTAAGGAATAAATGTACATGTGTCAACTTAAAGGTTTTGAATAACCAGTAAGGAATTATATGTTTGTAACATTAAAAATCTTTTCTGGTATTTAAAAATCCCTTAGAGCTTGGTATGCTAAGATAAATAGCTTATTTAAACATTTTGATATTAAAAATTGTTTCGTTGATAATGATTTGTTTGTAAAATATTAAAATGTTAGGTAAAACCTTAGTACTTGGCTAAGTTTTCATTCTAATTATCATATTTACTTTTTCCTTAGGTAAATAGGTTATTACTTGGGGAAATTAATTATTTGATTATTATATGGTTGTATTATTTTTATATGGTTTTATAACCATTGTATTCATGTAGCTTATTTTTATATTGTTTATATTTTATCATAAATGTATAAAAATTCCTTTTGTGAATTGATGTCCAATATCTATAAATATTGCATCATTTCTATGTCCTTTAACTTGATCAATTCATAAATATAATTTCAAAGATTATGTTCATGTTCCTAAATCACATTTGGTATCGAGAGAAGGAAAGGAAAGGACCTTATTTTTGTAGGAGAGATTACAGGTTTTGGAGAAGCATTTTCTACATTTGGAGAGACAAAGTTGCCTCTTATAACTTCCTAACCACATCCATGCATCCCCACATGCATTCAAATCTCTACATGATCTTGTGAAACCAGTTTTAGGATATTTGTAAGAATGTTTTGTTCACTTGTCAAGGAGGAGTCACCCCGGCACCGTCTCCTATACATGGCCGATCTTTGCATTCTAAAAATTTAGGAAAAATTAAAAAAATAGCATTTTTCCCCAATAGGTGTTTTTCTCCAAATTTGGAGATAGTTCTTATTCAACCAAATTTAACTGACCCACCCTAGTTGGATACATCTGTTCAAAAAGGGCTCTTCAAGTGAGTTGAGGGAGAGCTACCCAAGGTGAGCTAATTCTAAGGACCAAGCTAGGTGGGATTTTTAGTTTGCATCGAGTGGGAGGAGCCCAAAAGGGCCAAGATGGTTGAGCTAGGTATGTTAGATAAGGAGTGATCTCTTGGGTAATTTCAAGGATGAGATTATATTTTCACTAGTGATATCACCACCCTACATTGATATTTTTCTTGGAGCTCCCCTATTGTCCAAAGTTGAAATGAGATCCTACACCATCCGAGTCATGTCTCTATCCTCCAATCCACATCCCACATCCCTATATCGAGTCACCATATCGAGTCGCATGTTATGAAGTGATTTGAGCCCACAAGAGACCTAGTTGGAATTCCTAATGGTGACCTAACTCTACATAGAAGCAAACATAACCACCGTGATTGATGAGATCCCTAAGCCTAGGTGAGTCCTCCTATGTAATGATTGATCTCCTAGACCCTATAACAAAAATAGAGTGATGGTGCACACAAATGGTGAAACAAAAACAAAAATAAGGTAAATAAATTGTTACTACCAACACAACTCACCGAGTTATATGCACCAACTCATTCTTCCATCTTGAGTGAGCTACCCAATGAACTAGGTAAGTCCTTTTATTTATTTTTGTGATTTTTTAGTGCAAACTATCATAGTTAGTGGTAAAAACCTCAACCAAAATCCCAAGTCATAGCTGAAAAACCCTATCCTCTTTGTAGTTTACTCAAAAAAATTGGATTCTTTCTAGCCATTTGAGCATCTTATCTTTTTGGTAGTCACCTTTTTAGGGTTAATTACGAAATTCAAGCAAAGGAATCATGTAAATATAAAGTTATGTGATTAGAATAAGGGACCAAGAACTAAGCATTATCTATCACCACCTAAGGTTACATCCATCAAGAAATCTAATAGCTTCATTGCATCCATCTAGCTCCATCACAAAGGAATCAAGGTTTGGTTTTCTACATCATACTTAATAGGAGGGAAATTCATTCTATTCCATGCACACATTTACTACATTCTACATCTAGCTACTTGTTCGCTATCCATTTGCGAATGACACAAGAGAAACCTAGGGTACAATTCTCCACATACACAAAAATACATTGGGTTTGAGATGTAGTGAAACACTTAGTTATAATTCCATCATTGTGGAAGCTAAGGATAGTTTGACCCCTCATTTTACATCTTTTTTTATTTGATGTCTATTTGGGGTTTTAGGTTTATGTTTCATTATAGGTTTCCAATGACTCTAGCGATCATTATGTGAACCTATAATGACAAAAGGAGAGCATCAAAATACATCTTGTGACCCTGAGAATTTGTGTTTTTGAGCATTTCCACAGACCAAGGCTCTAGAAATAGGCCTAGGGTGCCCACGGGTGCCCCTGTCTGTCTTTAGGTACTCTAGTATAATATCATTCTCTAGATCTATACTTTTATGATCTCCAATGTGATGATCAATGCTTACATTTATATGTTTTCCAGCTTTGTGCACTTTCTAGAACTTGACAAGTTATCTAAGGCTTTGTACCCTTATTTTCACATTAGGGTTTCCTTATTTATTGCTTAGTTTACTTGAGTATCATTGTTATACTTAATTTATCATTTATTTATTGTTATTAAGCATCAAATTAGGCATAATATTTCCATATTTTGCATAATAATTTTAGTGAGCCCAACCTTTGAATATATGTTCTTTTGAGGGATTTCTTCTTCTTATGCCCATCACCCATAGTGGTAATTTTGGGTCTTTTCAATTTTACGACCTTTCTTTATTTGTTTATAGACTTTCCAATTCAATGTTTGATATCTCACCTCAATGGATACTATTAAAAATATATTGGATACCTCTCGCAATGTTCCTCTTAGTGAAATTCATACGATGAGGATACTAATTTTGATCAAGAAAAATTAAACATGCTCACCAACTTTTGAAAATATTTGCGTAATAATCCCACTAATCTTCTCGCATATTCTACATGCTTTGGTCACTGCTAATAATAATTGTTATGCTGCCTCTTACTCTAGTCTTCATTCCTACCACTACCTCCCCTATCATCCCACGTACTACTCTCAATGCATAACCTAGATCCTCTTTGAATACTCCTGATTTAACTTCTTTATATCAGGACCTATAAACACAAATTCTCCTGCTACAACTTTCCACTTCTTATGAATCATCATCTCTTGATTCTGCTTCACTTCTTCACACTCTTTTTCACCTTTTATTTCCTCCTATTTATTACTTGACTAATTTAATTTCTCCTAAGTTACCTATCTTCAAAGGCCATGGTGACCCACAAGAGCATCTTCAAGCTTTTCACGTAGCATGTCTTGATTATGTGGATGATCACACTCTCTTAGAAAATATCTTTCCTTGTAGTCTCCAAGAGTATGTGATGTGTTGGTTCTATGACCTACTTGTTCACTCGGTAACATATTTCACAACATCTATCTGATAGTTTTATCACTCACTTCTCTATCATAATAGGCTGCAAGATCTCTTATGTGAAACTCACACAACTTAAGAAAGGATGTAACGAACACTTAGTAGACTATGTTTTTCCTTACAAAAACAAATTATCTAATATTTCCAATGTACTTGTGAACTTTGAGCTTGGGACATATTTATTTACTCTATTACCACCTCTCTAGGAGAGTGTTCTCTTTGATACATATCCCTCATTCGATCAACTATGTCATACTCTCAAGCTTCATGAAACTAAGCTCTTATCCATAGGAAATATTAAATATCAAGAACAAGCATCATCTTCTACACATTTTAAAAATAATTCAACATTTAAACCATCAACCACCAAACCAAATGACATACATATTATTGTCAACACAGTATCCAAAACTACGAGAGCTTCAATCGCAATCACCTTGACATACATGCACGAAGCTAATTTTCCTTCCACATATTTTTCTCCCACATCTTATTGAAAGTAATCTCATCACACTTCTCCTCTACTCCAATTAGATCCATCTCATCCAAAAGGTCACAATTATGATGAAAAATTCCATTGTGACTATCATCAATGCATAGGGAATTCTATAGATCATTGTTTTAAATCTTGAAATATCATCCAAGATTTGATTGAAAATAATAAAATTGAGCATCCAGATCCTACGACTTCTGCACCTTCTAATGACAATCATAAGCTCAAGATATTTAACAATTTAGTTCCAAAAAATTGAAAAAACCATCCAATCTTCAGCTAATCATACTTATCGTGAAGTGTCTCATCCCGCATCGGTGGTGCTTTATTTTTTAGTTGCTAATACAAAGATGTCTCCTCCAATCATTTCTTTTTCTCGACCACGATTATCATAAGACATTTTTATCTAATCATTTATACATTCGTGTCTTTATCGAGATATATCCATATCAATAACACCAAGGTTAATCCATCATGGCCCATTAGCACATGTTCTAATCTACTTCTTGATGTTATCATCTATCCACTCTCACAAATTTCAAATCTGATGAAAAATTCCTATGGTATTATTAATCTTTACATTATAGTCGATTATCTTACTATTCGCACCCTTCCTTGCGGAAAAATAGTTGATAACTGTGAGATGATCTTAGGCATCAATTGGATCCACAGGTCTACATCTATCATCTTCATGAGTCATTTATGTCTAAAATTCATTCACAACAATCAAGTCATTTCTATCAATGGTTTTCCTCCATCTACTCCATGGTCACCATCTCCTCTCATGGTAGCCACTACATCACCGCATCCCTCTAGTGTGTCATGACCTCTAACACCTAAAACAAAATATACTCCTAGCTGACCTACTTGTACATGACCTATGTGGTCTCATCACTCTTCTAGTACACTACATCAGTCTTGGCCCATTTATAAGACATCCCCTACATCTATACATAGGTCACCACCTTGTTTTATTCCACGTAAGTTTATATCACGCCACGTTCCACTTCAAATAGATCTCAATCACATACACATTTTATCACCGCAAGATTCCCATAATATACTCATCATTCACATGTATATATACTTCACTCACCTACGCAATGTCTATATCATATACCACCACTCTTAGAGAATAGTCACACACCTTCATCTCCACCAGCATCAGGCAAAGGGTCTCTATATGTAACTTTTATCGGATAGTGCACTCACCATCACACGGTTGGGGGGAATCAAATTTATACTCTCCCCCCTTTAGCATCACCATGCGTCTTATAATCTCATCACACCAAACATAGATATTTACACATAACATATATCCTAGTATCTCCATTTCTCGATGAGACACTCTTGTGCTATGGTTCACACTTGATTGTTGAGGGCATACTACACACATGAACCTCACACACTACACACTATACACACCACACATTATCATACACTTGACCATATCACACATTTTACACTAGACACATTCACCACACATATCTCTAGCATTTCTTAGTCACACTACACATTACACATCTCACACAACACGCATTCTACACATTTGACATTCTCTTATTACATCATCTATCACACATTTTGCATCTTACTCACCATACAAATTCACACTACATATTTCTTACATCTACTTTTACGTGATGTCCTCACTACTCGATGAATAACTCTAGTCTAATGGTTCATACTCGAATGTTGAGGGTATAATTCAAAAGTGAATCTCACATCATCACACCTACATCATTCTACACTTTGATCTTCATAATCAATCAATCAACCTTTTGTCTCACACTATGTGACCACCTTCTTCATACATATCGTGATATATGCTCTTAGGCTAAATCATCACCCCTTTCTACCATCTTATCTATGCATTTATTTCTATATACTTATTGCTACATCATCACACTTTCTATATTTTCCATCTATACATTTTAGGTTGCATCATCACACATTCTACCACTTCATCAATTTTACTTCGTTGCATTCAATCCTACACCTACCATGACAACTTATAATCACCATATTTCTTGTGCACACATTTCAAACCATTTCCCGATGATGCACTCTAATTTATGGTTCATTCTTGACTACTTGAGGGGGCATAAATAAATGAACCTCGTTACATAAATTTCCATCCACTCGGGGGCACACTAGTCCTATCGTTCGCATTACATTCCATTCCACCCCATCTAATGCATACTACATATTTTGGTTGCATTTAATCTTGCTTACATTTAATTATTACATGTTCATATTATGACACATGCTAGATAAATATCTTATATGCCATTATATTTTCATACAAACATGCATGTTCACTTGCTTTCTAGTTGTGATCATAAATTCTATAGATCTATCACATGCAAAATGGATTATTGGCATAGTAACTCATACCAGTCCCACAATGACTCCTAGTGGCATCCAACTTTGTGAATTACAAGTGTTGTTTCATTTTTTCATAAAGCACACTATTTTGTTAGATTATACGTGATTTGACATACATTTTATCTTTCTAATGTTCTAACAGTGTTTCATGTGCAATAGTTATGCAAGACTATTTTCTTCCATGGTTGTCGATACAATCGTTTGCCTTTTATTTTCATTGTTTTGGGATTTTCCCTATGTATTGCTTGTTGTTTGATTGTTTTTGGCCATTATGGCCTTGATTTTCTTGGCCATCATATGATGTCCCATGTTTATAACCCACTTTTCGTAGTATTCTTTGTCTTCTACTTGTATCTTACCCTTTACATTATCTACGTAGCTTACATTTCATCTTTTACACGAGTGTTTTCTTTGTTTCTACTAATACTTGTTTTCCTAACCACTTATTTATGTCTACCTTGGTTTCTACCAAGAAATTTCCCTTCCCCTTTCGGGAATAGTTTTAACACATTGTTCGGTCCTCTTTTGGGTTGCATACTCCTTTAACGAATTCACATGCACTATAATGAGGGGGACATCATATGGGTGAATATGTCACTCCATATATCATTATACATAACACAACATGGTACTCATACAAAAAAATTTTCAGTTTCAGATAAGGCTTAGAACCAAACTTGGGTCCTTAAGTACAATAGCCTTTCCTAGATGCCTAAAACCAGGGGCAATACAACAGTTTTCCTTGATATCCGAGACTATGGGGAAGTTATACAATATAGGTAGTTCAACATAGTATAGATAAATCCATACAAAATGGAATTTACATGGTAGATAGTCCTTAGCATGCATTTATACACACCATCTATAATGGTGTTCTACATAGTGAGAAGTAGTTAAAGGTTGGCGGAAGACACCAGACATTTCTCCCTACACTTATTCCATTACACTGGTGTGAGATCACTTGGAAAAATCACATATCGACATCATCTACATGATCTTTTCTAAAATATTTTCCTCATCATGGATCATGTGCACATGTTCCTTTTACACATTTTTCATTTTACATACTCCTTTACATGTTTTTAACACATATACTACGTATTTGACTACTTGGACTACTTGTCAGATTCTCTTTTGTAGGTCCATCCGTATGGGATGTGGTAGTCAACATCATCCACATCACACCAACTATGACATCAACACCGACAATAGGTACATCATGACATATACACATGTGTTTCCACCCTAGGTACATTCTTATCACTTTTTGCACTTTCTCCTCCTTAGCATCCATGTTTCACATTTCTATCACTCCATAATTTGTCTAGTCCCTCGATACATTTTCTAAATCGATCTAAATGGATATTAGATACACATATCTATCTAATTTATGTTAGTGATATTTTTTCTCACCAACATAAAGTGGGGGCAAATGTAGACACAAAATAATGCACTTTGGGTAATTATCTAGTTCAGATTACATACTACTATTCATATGGTTCCTAAACAAGAATGGTATTAACTAACCCATGCCTTTGGCCACCTTTCTTATCTTTTTGTGGCTACTTTCAGTTTTACACCCTTACTTTCTCAATCTTCCTTTTTAGTGTTTGACATTGGTCATCCCGGACACTAACACCCAGTTAGAACACTAGTGCCAGTGCCCTCGTCTCCTCTAGGCACTCCTGTCCTCTTTGTACTTTACTCACACTTTTTGGGTCCTTTCTAACCGTTTGAGCATCTTATCATTTTTTTATTCGTCATTTATGGGATTAATTATGAAATTCAAGTAAAGGAATTATATAAATATAAACTTATGTTATCATAATAAGGAACCAAAAACTAAACACTAGCCATCACTACCTAAGGTTGCATCCATCAAGGTTTTAAGAGTTGCATTACATCCATATATCTCCATCACAAGGAACACATGAGATGTTTTTATGCATCAAAATTCATAGGAGGAAGTTCATTCTATTCCATGCACATATTTACTACATTCTATAGCTAGCTACTTGATCACTATCCACATGCGACCGACATAAGAATATCCTAGGGAACAATTATACACACACACACATAAATACATTGGGTCTGAGATGTAGTGTAATGATTGGTTGTAATTCCATCATCGTGGTAGTGAGGACAAATCTGATCTCATTTTTTTATCTTTCTTTGTTTAGTATTTGATGTCTATTTGAGGTTTTTGTTCTTCTATGTTTCATTGCAGGGTTTCTAGTGACTCTAGTGAATCATTGTGTGAATTCATAGTGATAAATTGAGAGCATTAGTGAACATATTGTAACCTTGAGAATTAAGGTTTTGAGCATTTCTACAAACCCAAGCTCCTAGAAATAGGCCTAGGGCACCCATGGGTACCCCTGTCCCTCTCCAGACACCCTAGTCTAGCCTCCTCTAGTTCTACAATTTTCTCGAGCTCCGATGCTTTGCATTTATGTGTTTTCTAACTCTGTTCACTTTCCAGAACTTGATGAATCAACTAAGGCATCTTACCCTTATTTACACATTAGGGGTTCATTATTTATTTCTTAGTTTACTTGAGTATAATTGTTATACTTAAGTTATCATTTATGTACTTCTACTATAGCATGATATTAGGCATAATATTTCCATATTTCACATAATCACCATTATTTTGAGAGCAATTCCTCCCTCATATAGGTTTTTAAAGATAAACAACTTATCGGATCATAGCATAATTTTACAACAAGGATGATGAAGAAGAGAAGGCACTTTCTTCTCATCGAAATGGAAGAACAAATATCATTCTTTCAATAAGTCCTAGATGTAGAATTAGTAAGGGGAAAAGTAGAAGAAAAAGTTCCTTATTTTCTCGCAGTAGAGGTCATGATTTGAAATATTATTGGCACAAAAGATACAAGAAATGGTTTTCTAGAAATTCTAAACCTAAAAATTATCAATCACAATAGGAAAATCCATCAACAAGAAAGGGGAAAATAAGGGAATAGGAGGAAGAAACCCAATCAACAAGAAAATGTTGTCAAGTAAGAAGACCATTTAGAGGATGAGGACTTATTATACACTACCCATTTTAGTGAAGTAACCACATCATCTATTGTTATCTGGTATGTTGATTCAGAGCCAATCGACACATAACTAGACACAAACATTAGTTCTCTATAACAAGAGACAAACCCTCCAAAAATCATGTTTTATTAGGTGATGAATCTTCCTACACCATCTAAGTTATTGGAAACATTTCACTCCCTATTGGTTCAAAAATTATAGGCTATTAGGTGTTTTGTATGTCTCTGGATTGATGAAGAATTTTCTATTAGTTAGTCAAATTCTAGATCATAATTTGAAGATTGATTTTGATTGTAAATCCAATAAGAAATTTTGTTTGATTTGAGATAAATCCATAAGCTCAAAAGTTGTTGCAAGAACTTCCAATTTGGGATAGACGTTCTAGATTTATTTTGTACACAAAGATGACCAAGAATTTGTGGCTAAAAACACCTCTTCCACACAGCTTATGGCACCAGAGAATTGGTCAAATTATTTTTTGGATATCTTGACACACTATGTCAGTATGACATTGTGAGAGGTTTTCCATCTCTCAAGAGGGATACATACAAGTTTCCTAATTTTCTCGTAGGAAAATAAAATACATCCTCATTCCAAAATAGTAAATTTCAATCTCTAGGTAACATTTATTTGGTACACACCGATATTTTAATTCCGATGCAACCTAGTCATTATGGATTTCAGTATTTTAAGCTTTTTGTTGATGATTATTAATTTTTTTTTTTGATATATAATCTTCATACTAAAAACAAAGATTTTGATACCTTTAAGAAGTTTAAATTGGATTTTGAGAATAATATTGGTCATAAAATCATATCTCTCTGCTTAGATTGAGGGGATAATTCACCAATAATGAGTTCAAATCCTTTTTGGAAGCTTATGGGAGTCGTAAATAGGTGCCTCATCCACACACACCACAAAATGTTGTTGTTAATAAATGAATTATACTATCATAGATATGGTGTGCTACATGATCTATGATTCATGACTTACGAAGAATTTTTGCGTAGAAGCAGTGAAGAGTGTAGTTTACTTATTGAATAGAGTGCCCATAGTTGCTCTTGATGGAGTAACACCACATGAAGCATTGTCAGATCAGAAGCCATCCATTGTACACCAAAAATTATTTGGGTGAAAAGATAACATGCACATACACCATAAAAATTGAAAGAAGGTGGATATGAAAGAAGAGAAATACATATTCACTAACTACAATAAAGAAGCTCTTGGGTACAAATCAATTGATCCAAAGACTAGGAAAGTCTACACCAGAATATATTTTGATTTTTTTAAGAAGAAAGAATTTGAAGATCCTTCCATAGACTCACTTGATGTACATAACACCCCTGTTCTTAAAATAGAAGTTGATGTTCCCACTGATGATGATAGTGATGATGGGGATGATCATACATGACCAAAGTCCATGGGAAAAGTTAAATATATGTCTAAGTGGTATACAAACATGATTTGAGATGAAAAATTGGATGGTCCTCCAAACATATCCACTAATGGAACATAGGCTTGTAGTAAATTTTGTGAAGAGATAAATTTTTCCTTGATGAGTAGAGTCGTTGAATCTATTCATCCCTTTATTGTCCAAGAAGTCATACAGTCTAAATCTTGGAAAGATGCCTTGGGTGTTGAGTATTATTCGGTGATGAATAATAACACTGTAGTTTTTTGACATTTCACCAAGGAATAATCCAATTAGATGTAGATGTATTTTCAAAACTAAGTATAATGTAGATGGGACCATTGACAAGTACAAATAAATACTTGTAGCAAAGGGGTATGCTCGTAAAGAAGGCATTGAGTATGAGAAGACATTTTTCCCCACATATAATATCCAAATGATCATGATGATATTTTCTCTAGTTGTATAGTTTGGATGGATAGTTAACTAGATGAACATGAAATGTTCATTTCTTAATGGATACTTATAGAAAGAATTCTGCATGACTCAACCAAAGGGTTTTATCATACTTGGAGAAGAAGCAAAGGTATGCAGATTCATAAAATCATTGTATGGTCTTAAAAAAGATCCACGAGCATGGTACATCAAAATCAATGAGCATATCATTCAACATGTATTGGAGAGGAATCCATATGATCCCAATCTCTACCTCAAGAAGAAAGGATGTTATATTTTCATTGTTGTATATTTCAACGATCTAGTCATCACTAGTAATACATTGAAGATGATGGATATAACAAAGAAATATCTTAATCGATCATTTGACATGGTAGATCTCGGTCTCATGCAATACTATATTGGATTGGAAGTATGACAAAAGGATAATCATATCTTTGTTTCTCATTTGAAATATGCGAAGACAACGCTCGAGAAATTCAAGATGATGGATTGCACACCGATTTCCACACCTATGGAGACAAGACTTCAGTTATCTTACACAGATCCATCTCCTCTAGTAAATGTAAATCTCTATTGATAGTTTATTGGAAGTCTCATTTACCTAACTTATAATAGACCACATATCAAATTTACTATCAATTGTCTTTCAAAGTTCATGCTAGAACCTAGATTTTTTCATTGGAAAGCAACAAGGTGGATCTTGACATATTTCAAGGAAACTATATATTTTGGTCTAGAGTACAAGAAGAGTTATTAGTTCTTCTTGACTAGATATTTTGATTCAAATCATGCAAGTAATATTGATGAAGTGAAATCCACTTCTTTATTTGTATTCTCTTTGGGATATGGCCCAATATCGGGGAAGCAAGAAACAAAAATTTATTTCTTGATCTTCCATAGAAGCTGAATATCTTGTTGCAGGTGGAGTTTTCTACAAAGAGATATGGCTACATTGCATACTCCATGGACTTGGAGTATCACAGGTGAAATCTACCACCTTATATGTTGACAATGAAGGTGTTCTTAAACCTGTTTACAATCTAGTGTTTCACGAGAGAAAACAAGACATAGAGGTACATGTTCATTTCATTTGTGGGGATGTTTTGAAACACAAAAATAAACATCAATTTTTCCCAACAATTGAACAACAAGAAGATATCTTCACAAATTCACTTGTAGGTGAAAAATTTGATATGTTCAAAGAGTTCATCTCCTCTTCTCTTGAGGTAATGAAAAGTAAGGGGAATGTTATGTAAAACCTTAGTACTTAGCTAATTTTTCATTGTAATTATCTTAGTTACTTTTTTACCTTAGGTAAATATGTTTTTACCTGGATGTTAGTTATTTGTTTACTATATGGTTTATAACTATTGTATTCACATAGATTATTTTTATACTATTTCAATTTTGTTGTGCCTATATAACATTTTTTTGAGTTGTAGTGAAATATATATACATATTGCAACATTTCCATGTCATATAAATTGATTGATTCATTAATATAATGTTCATGGTTCCATCCCTTGTTTTAACACTTGATTACTAGTAGTGATAAGAATCTCATTTGTTAAACCAAAAAGAAGTTAAGAAAACATTTTGAAATGACTGATTTAGAATTGTTAAAATATATTTTTGGGTATGGTTACTTCTCAAAACTACAAATCTATTGTTGCATTTCAAGCACAATATGCTTATAACCTTCTTAAAATATTTAACACTATTTATCGTAAACGTGTTACTATTCCTATGGAATCGGTGTGAAAATAGACCTAAAACTTACATGTGATAAATTTAATCATACTTTATATAGACAACTTGTTGGTAATTTGATTTATTTAACTATCACTAGGCTTGATATATCTTATGTTGTTGGAATTATTTTTATACTATCATTGCAGATCATTATGAGGACCATTGGAAAATGAAAAAAGAATTTTATGTTGGGTACAGTGTAATCATTTGGAGTATAAAAAAGCAACCAACAATGCCTATATCTTCTACTAAAGAAGAGTATAAAATTATTATGGAAGAAAAAAGAAGAGGTGTGGCTGAAAATATTGTTAGATGAAATTCATATGGGTGTCAAAGGAATAACTCTTCTTCTATGTGACATCTAAAGTTATATCTCTCTTCTGAATAATCTAGTTCAAAATCAAATAATAAAGCATATTGAAATACATATACACTTTATTCTGGAAACATTCTAAATGTTGAGATGGATCTCAAGTTTTGTTCCATTGAAGATCAAGTAGCAGATATTTTTACAAAGCCATTGTGTGTTGCAAAGTTCTACAAATTTCATGTCATGTTAGGCCTTTCAATTTGGCTCAAATGATCATGTGAATGACTTTGATCTTCACCTCTGAATCAGATGAGCATATGGCCTTTTAGATTTTCCCTTGAGGGGTAATGAGCATATTAATGCCACCTCTTAATAGCTTGATATAAACTCCCAATATTATTTCTAGTTATAAAAATATCACCATAAGTGAATCTTAATTAAATGATCACATCACGTGAGTTTACTTGTAATACCCAGGAAGCATTAGATATGAGATATTCTTGTTTTATAAAATACTCCATAATATTATGTAAGACTTCATACTTAATCACTTTATGAAGTATTACATATGGTTTTTCCATAATATTAAGGGTTTTAGTAGAATCCTAATAGGGATACTTCTTCCGACTCTTCATATGTACCCTCTATCAAAAGTTCCATTTATTGAGTAAATGCAATATAAAAATCACCGTGTCCTTCTAATTATTTGAAGAAAATGGGGTACAAATAGGTTAAGTATGAAAAATCGGTATTCGAGTTATGTTCAATAAATTGATCTAAGATAAATGGAAGGTACCATATAGAATATATTTCAATCCATATCATTATTGGATAAAAATCCATGAACTATCATGGTATTCCCCGTATACCATTCTCTAGGCATGAAAAATCATTCAAAGAATAGAAAAGTTTTCTAGAGTAAAAGTTTAGTAAGCCGATTATGGTTTATGTTCAAATTTAAAAAATGCTCAAAGAGAATATTGAGAAGGGTAAGAAGGTGAATATAAATTATGAATGCAAATATATATGGGTGTGTTTATTTGTATAATAATATTATTGGTTTTATAAATAATTCTAAATGATGTAGGTAAAAACAAGTAAATTGTCTATTTATGGAGTCTAAGAATGACAAAGAGGAGGAGTGTATGCCAAATAAATTGTCTCATTGTATAATAGTTGAGGTAGTCATGTATATTAGATTAGGGGAAGATTTGATTATTAATTATAACTATAAGCCTCCCACTCATGACACTATTGATTGTAAACCCGATTGATCATATCCATGAAGTCATTGAGACAAGAGTTCTCCAAACTAGTGTGATGAGCATATTGAAGGAACATGAAGGAAAAAATAATGAAGGGTGCAATAATGGGGATAATAGGAATGGAGGATTCTGAGGAGGATATCCGGGTTTTGGTCACGGGGGTGGTAGAGGCAGATTTGTGTGAGGAACTTGTTACACTTGTGAATCTCCGATCACTATCAATGTGATTGAAACTAGAAAAAAATTTCTTATGGTGTGGGAAGAAAAAAACGTTGGAGGAATTCCAAGATATAGATGAACACATGAGTAAAAATAAGAAGAAGGATAAAGGAAAAAGGATGATAAAGGTCCAATGCACGCTTTCTAATCGTGGATTCCTAATAAGACATTTGATCCTGATTTACAAATAGTAATATACACCTATCCCGAGGATGAGGAGATATGTGAGACCTTTAAGGATAATCCACGCATCACACATGAATAAGTAATACATTCTAAGTAGCCATATGTTGCACATCATAAGAAAGTCTACCGGAGAATATAGGAGTCTTCAAGGACCTTCGGGAAGAAATACAAGTGCTTGAAAGAACATGCATGCACAAAGAAACAAGAGAAGAAAATTGAAATCCCGTAGAAGGATGTGGATGAATTCAAGGATGTCTACATGATTTTGTGCTAAGAGAATATAATTTCTTTATTAGGGTAATTTCTATGATATAAAGTATTGCATGCTAGATTTGATCACGAGAGGTAGATGCTTCACAAAAATCTACCACCTCGTAACTATGAATTTGACAAGGAAATTATCTTTGGATGCGATAATTTATGGGTGGGTATTACACAACATTATGATTGACACAGGATCGAAGTGAATTTGTTGACTCTAGATGTCCGGATTAAGATGGGTAGAACAACATTGCATCCATATTCAAATGTGTTGGATATGGTGAACAAGACTAGGGCTATGCGTATTGGGTACCGAAGGATGAATCCATTACCATTTAAAGAGACAAGTTTATTGGATAATTTGAGGTATTGTATCTTGTTAAAGTAGAAAAATTTCCAACATTACTTGGATGAACCTGGTGTTATGAAAATAATGTTGATCTATGATTAAACAAAAGTTATATTAGTTTTGAGAATGATGAAGAGCATGTGATAATATCCCTACATGATAAGGAGGAAGAGCCGTATGTTTATTATTTGAGTGAATAAGATAATAATAAAATATATACTCATAAAATGCACTATCTATAGAACTTAGAACCATAAAAGGAAGGTGTCCTTGATTGGGAAGATGTGCAGTCTATAAGTGACACTACTAGTTTTTCTTGTGACATCTGGGCTCATGGAACGTAAGAAATGGTTGGGCATGAATTCAAAGGAAGGGTCATAAGGATAATTAGGCCATGTATGGTGAGGTGGTTAGGATCAACTCAAGTACCGGGATATCTTGGTGAAGGGAATATTGATAAATTATTTCTCGCCATGGAGACTCAATGGCATAATGATGGAGATAGAAGAAATATGGTGGTTTATACCTTACGCGGGACTGTAGCACATTGGTGGGTGACACATAGAGATAACTTCTTGGAATAGAGAGAAGTGAGAATCACCTTTTCCACAGGGTTTACTCAGAGTAATGTACCTACATAAACATGTGAACTCCATGGGAAGTATTATGCCTCATTTCACATCCATGATTGTGAGAGACTATGGTCACAAGGCTAGGAGGCCTAATTTTCATCACTTCAGGTTCATAATTTTGACTCCACATTATGTGAATTCTTGTGGGAATAATATGTCTATGCTGAGTTAAAAATAGAAACAAAAAATTGGCAAGAGATGACTGCATGTATGATTCAAAATTTTGATTAATTTCTACAAATCCTCTTGTCCATGAAGCATTACAGATCATGAAGTGCATAACTCGGGGTATAATGAGAAGGATGAGGAGATCATGCTGGATATTTTTGGGGAACATGATCTTGAGGAAAGCCTTGATCTTGAGGAGATAGAAGAAGTACAAATGGGGTGCGCTTGGAGGGAAAAAGAAAGGGGAAAATTAGTATACAAGATAGATGATGATGAAGTTGATAACTTGGATG
Organism: Taxus wallichiana var. yunnanensis; assembly: GCA_018340775.1. Lineage (NCBI taxonomy): Eukaryota > Viridiplantae > Streptophyta > Pinopsida > Cupressales > Taxaceae > Taxus > Taxus wallichiana. The sequence goes on along the minus strand of CM031234.1, from coordinate 241,932,504 downwards.
TTAGCCACACTGAAGGTGTACATGAGGTAATGAAAACTACATATGAGAATGCGTGAGTGTACCATGCTTCTATACGAGACAAAAAAGGTTAACATTGGTGCTAAGGATGACACCAAGAGGCCATTATTGGTGATTATTGGTTAGAGAAAGAAGTATAAAATACTATTAAAATCTTACAAGACTTAATAGGAATTATTCCCATGGGGATATGATGAATTAAAAGGAGTGCATCCTTTTTTAGGTGAGATGAATATCAACTTGAAAGAAAGTGCACGCCTGGTTTTAAAGAGGCCTTATAGGATGAATGTGCATAAAGGTAAAGGAATAAATTGATAATATGCTCAAGGCTATTATTATTGAGCCTATTGAAGAATTGGAATGGGTTAGCCCCATTTTATAAGCATTAAGAAGGATGGAAGGATAAGGATTTGTGTGGATTATAGAGAAATCAATGCTTCTTTTTTTATAGATCCTTTTCCTACCCCTTTCATATAAGATATCCTTAAAGGATTCATTGGGTGTGAGATATATTCTTTCATAGATGGATTTTCAGGTTATCACTAGGTGCACATCATGAAAGAGGATCAGGAAAAGATAAATTTCACCACAAAATGGGGAAGTTTTTCATATATTGATATGCTCTTTGGATTGACAAATAAGTCGAGTAGTATTCTCACCCATTGTTTTATAGGCCTTTCAAGATTTTATTCACAAATTCTTGTAGGTATATTTGGATGACTGGAAATTATATGGCTTACTTAAGGATCATTGTGATAATTTGAGGCTCATGTTTGAGAGGTGCAGGAAGTTACATCTCTCTAAACATTAAAAAGTGTATCTTTTCTACACCTTTTGGCACTATAATTGGGCACATCATTTGCAAGGAAGGGTTTTGGTATACCCAACTAATATAGCTATGATCTTGGGCCTAAAAGATCCTACTAATAAAAGTGAGGTGTACAAATTTCTAGGGAACGCTAGTTACTAAAGGAAATTAATAAAATACTATGCAAATATTGCCACACTCTTGGATGAATCCTAATTTGCGTATGAAGGTAAAGGAAGAAATTGATAAGATGGTCAAGTCTGGTATTATTGAGTCAATTGAAGAATCGAAATGGGTTAGCCCCATGGTTATAATAATTAAGAAGGATGAAAGGATAAGGATATGTGTGGATTACTAAGAACTCAATGTTTCATGTGTTATAGATCCTTTTCCCACCCCTTTCACATAGGATATCCTTGAAGGAGTTGTTGGGCACGAGATATATTCTTTCACCGATGGAGTTTTCAGGTTATCACCAGTGCACAATGTGAAAAGGATCAGGAAAAGACAACTTTCACCACATAATGGGTATGTTTTGCATATGAAATTATACCCTTTGGATTAAAACATGTACCATAAGTGTTCTCGCACATTGTTGTGCATGAATTTCAAGATTTTATTCATAAATTATTGTAGGTATATTTGGATGACTAGATAGTATATGGCTTATTCAAGGATCATTGTGATAATTTAAGGCTCATGTTTGAGAGGTATAGGAAGTTGAGCATCTCTCTCAACATTAAAAAGTGCATCTTTGTGACAACTTTTGGAACTCGGGCACATCATTTACAAGGAAGAATTATTGGTATTCCCACCAAGATAGATATGATCTTGGTCCTAGAAGATCCTACTAATAAAAGTGAGGCGTGTGGATTTCTTGGGCACACCTTGGTTACTAAAGGAAATTTAAAAAGGCTATGCAAAGATTTCCACACCCTTAGAAGAATTGTTGAAACTTAAAGGTGAATTCTATTGGAGTGACGTGCAACAAAAAGTGTTTGAAACATTAAAGGAGATACTTGCCATTTGCACCTATTTTGAGTTTTCCTTCATGGGAAAAACCTTTTCATGTACATGTTGATTCTTCTAGCGTGAAAATTAGTGCGGTTTTGGCACAACTCAGGAAGGAATTGTGGATCATCCCATTTACTTTACAAGTAGGAAGTTAACACCCGTAGATTAGAATTACACTAACATAAGCGCGTATCTTTATCTATGATCTACACACTACACAAGTTTAGGAAGAACTTGCTGGAAATCCCATTTATTTTATATACATATCATATGGCACTTAAGTATTTGGTTAACAAGCCTATTTTGCAAGGGCGCATATATAAATGGATGCTTCTATTCCAAGAGTTTGATTTCACAGTTGTTGTGAAACTAGGAAAGAGCAATTCAGGGACTGATCATTTATCAAGGATCAATTGTGATGAGGATGTACAAAACATTGAGGACATAATGCTATATGCAATTTTTTTATATTAAACTACGTGCCTACAGATCTGAAGGATATAACAATGTTTTTACGCACTAGCTAGGTGCATGAAGGAATGAATACATTAGAGAAAAATCAGCTTACTATACATGTGTCACCTTATCATTTTATTGGAGGATATTTGTACAAGTTGGGTCGTGATGAAGTTTTGGTCCACTTGTTTTTGGAGCATGAGACATGATGTCATTATAAAGGAGGCTCATGGTGGAATGGTAGGAGGGCATTGCACTAGTGATGCTTTGCATGCAAAATTATAATGGCTAGAATTTGGTGGGAGACCTTGTACAAAGATACTAAGGAATATGTCAAGGCATGTGATCATTGTTAATTCCTTGGGAAGCCTAGCCACTAACATGAGATGTTATTGGGGCCTATTGCAAGAATGAATCCTTTTGATAAGTGGGATATTTACTTTATAGGTCCTATTTCACCATCCACACATAGAACTGATGGGTGCTACATTATTAATTGCACAAATTATATGACACGGTGAGTAGAGGAAGCACCTATGAAGGATCTTACAATAGTCACGGGAGCAAGGTTCTTATAGGAAAATACTATTAGCAGGTATGGCTGCCAATTAACCTTGGAAAAAGATGAACTCATTTCCATAATGAGACAATCAAAATTATGTTGGCTGAATTTATGGTGGAACGCCATGAGATTACTCCTTATAACCCATAAGCTACGGCACTATAGAATATTTCAACAAGATATTGGGCCAAACGTTGAAAAAATTATGTGATGTTGGAAGAAAATATTGGGATGATAAGGTATCAACTATAATTTGAGATTACATGACCACTTATAAAAGGTTGAATAAGGCCACACTATTTCAGGTGGTATTTGGTGCAAAAACTTTATTACTTATTGAATTCGTGTTACCATACCTACGTATTGCCCATGTGTGTGGAATTGATAATGAATAGGTTGTTTAAGAGTGCATTAATAAACTGATGAAGTTAGATGAGCACCATGTCATTACATTTTGGAGCTAAAATATTGAGAAGGAAATATAGACAACATGGAATGATAGACACATTAAGAAAAAGAATTTAATAGTTTCCAAGATGGTACTTCTCTATGAGTACAAGTTTGTGCACCACCCGCAGAAATTTAAAGTGAATTGGTTGACACATTTTGTAGTAACCAAGATACTTGAATTAATCACATGTAAATTGAAAATATTGGATGACACCATGTTTCCTAGCTACTTCAATGGGATTAGGTTGAAGCCCTACTATAAATAGGGCTTCTTGTGTTTTTAATAAGGCAATATTGCCATTTAGATTAGATTTACCTTTTTGTATGTTTCTTTTCAGTCGTTATGATTTATTTTTGTATTTCCTTGTTTTTTGTAAGAAGTGCACTTGTGCACATGAAGTTGATTAATGAGCTCATGTGCAAAGGACCATGCATAATTTTAGTGTGGGGTGAACTAGGTGTAATACATAAAAGAGAAAATTATTGGCGTTGGGATTTATAGAGGTTGAGTACGTTTGAGGGTGTTCTCTTAAGTATTTTTATAAAAGGAAAAGGTGTTACAGTGCTAGGAATGTGGTGCTCATAAGAAAATTGATCAGATTGGAGATCACATGAGGATATGGATTGTGTAGTGTATCACAAGCTAGGCATTGACATGATGAACTACTTGGAATATGGTGCGAGGGATTATGTACTTCAACGCAGAGAGGCATGCATAAGGATGTTGGTGGCTTGGTAGTAGTAAATTGTGATAGAAGGTTCCGGACTACAACACGTGAAAGGGGTATGTGATAAAAAAAAAAAGTGGAAAAGGTGATTTATTAAGAAATAACTTTAAAAACCATAATTTTGTTAAATTTAGAAATTTTACAATCTAGATTAAATATTGAAATCAGCTATATTGGTTTTTCTTATACAAAATATTGGAATTTGATTTGGCTATTATTGGAATCCAAAAAGGGGTTTTTTAGAATTTTATTTGGCTATTATTGGAATCCAAAAAGGGATTTTTTTGAATTATATATCATGTATGAGGGATTTCCATTTTAGGGGTTTACAAATTTTTAGTACAAATAGGAAATACTTATTGGAATAATTAATACATTTATAGCTTTACAAAGCATATAAAATACTTATATTTTCCATTCTCATAAAAAAATCATTTTTTATCTTCTATTGAATGGGCATATGCCAATTCTCATATAAGAATCATAGAAGAAAAATAGAGGTAATATTTAATTTGTTTTAGAATGGACAATTTCCCATTCTCACATCCTTTATAGTGATATTAAAATTATTAAGTTCAATATTGCTTCAATGAGTTAGAATGGTTAGAAAAGGCATATGCCCATTCTCATACAAACAAAGAGTTTTATTATTGTGATGAGAATTGGCATATGCCATTTCTCATACTAACAAATATTTTTATCATTGTGATGAGAATGGGCATATGCCCATTCTCATAAGCTTAATATAGAAAGAAAGAAAAATTTGGATGTGATTTATTTTAACTATGGGGTCGTGTGCATTTGCATGTTGTATATTTTACATATTTTGATCATATATATTTGTATCTAATATTGCTTCTAATTTATGATATCAATAAAAATTGACAAATGTTTAACTATAACGTGGATTTATTTGCATAGAATGAAGGTAGGAAATGTGTTGTTATGAGATAAATACAACATAAAATGATGGTAATAAATGAATTGTTAAGAGATAGTCTACAAAAATAAACCAATATTTATATATTTTTATGAGATAGACTAAAAAACAAACCAATTATTTTATATTTATTAATCAACACAATAGTAACAAGTAAACAAGCTCAGTATTCGTGGAAATGTGTTGTTATGATAAAAATACAAGTCACAATTATTTTTGTATAAAATGATGGTAATAAATCCATTGTTATGAAATAGACTAAAAAAACCAATATGAATGAATTTTTATGAGAAAGACTACAAAAATAAACTAAATTTATCTATATATATTAATCAACATAATAGTATCAAATACACTCAATCAAGCTCAGTAATTGATTTTTAAATGTTTCCAAAGACCAACATAAATTTGGGTGTGGACCCACATGATTTAACCATGTACATAAATGTGTGAAAAAATTTCTATCAAAATGCATTGTGCCATCAAATTTCCAGCTAGAAGGCAATCCAAATAAAAGTGCCTCAGTTCTGTCATGAACAAAACATTTTGTTTCACCTATGAACAATATGTTTTCTGCTCCATATATTTGGGTGTACTTTTTGAGAACCTTTTGCATATTTTTTTTGTAAACTGGCATAATATTCCCTTCTTCAATCTTAAAAATTTGTTTCTAATTTCACACTCCAATATGCCCCAACAAAAATGAATTCAATATTTCTTAGCCAATCAAATTTTTGAATGAAGGCATGTCATTCTCTTGAATGTAGGTATGTAAACCACAATCCAATATCAAAATTTTGTTGTGCTATCCTTAAAAATTCAAGGCTAAAAGTACGAATGAAGTATCAATAGCATGCATATGTAAATTCTGGTTGTATGGTCAGCGATCTAAATTTAGAAAGCCCTGAAATCCAAAGAGAAATTATTCTACCCCCAAAACCAATAACTTCTTTCCATGGAAAATGAGATCTGAAAAACCAACCAATAACAAAACTATTTTTCAATAAATTAAATCATAGATTATATTATCTGATTTTATTGATAATTAATTTCTTTTTGTATAATCCTATCAAAGCTAGTTTTGAGCATTAAATGGTAAACTATCAATAACATCCTAATTTATCATTATCTACTAATCACATCATTTGGATGAAATGTGAAGAAAAACTAAAAAATTGTAATAAACACATTTTGAGAATTACATACTAATAACCATCAATAACATCTTATTAAAGAGTATATAATAATCACTTCAAATGGAAAATGGGAAAAATAACTACAAAAATGTAATAAACACAATTTTATATATTGATTTGTTCCACTATTGTTTGAAATAGAGAACATCCCTTTAAGATGTCTCTTACATCATCTACAACCCGTATCGTGGCTAGTTGAGTAAACATTCCAGACATAAGCCACCTATTATTTTTAAAGTCTTTCTCAGAAACCTTTGGAGACACCAAAAGTTTTCTTCAGGAACCCCTTTGTTGTCTACGTTAACTACAACCATAGTTTCACATTTGTATGGAAATTCTGGTGTCTTCCAAATTGTTTCCAAATTTTTAATAAATTTGTCTCCCTCTTTTCACAATGCTTTGTACCCAAAAAAACAAAGGTTACATACACGTCGACTTTAGCTGAGAGCAATAGTTTTGTTGCTATTTTTTAAATAATCGCATTTATATTCAACGTAGATGACCATAATGTTATTTGATGAAACTCTTTAAACACAAAAGTTATAAATTAGGTAATAGACATTCATGGCATGAGGTGTTCATTGTTCAATTGAAATGTATTTTATTTTGTATAAGTACGCTTTTAAACTAACAATTCTTCTAATTCAAGAACAAGCAAATGCTTATTTTGAGCCATTTCAAATAAAGTAATATCAAACTTCATTATTAAGTCGTATGTATTTCAAATTGATAATAATGTTTCAAAAAATATTTTTACCTATTTCTTTACATATATATTTTTTTGTAGATTTTCTCTAGTTGTATCTTCACATAAAAATCAAAATTAGGATATATTTATAAAAAAATTGATTAGAGGTAAAAAGGGTTGAGGGGACCTTACCCTAAACATCGAACACTCTCCAAGAGAGAAGAAAACATTACAATAACATCAAAAAACTATAATATAATTGTTCATAGTAATAAGAGCTCTCCGGAGCCCATAAAGTGAAACTAACAACAACAAAAACATAGATAAACTAACATCATAGATGAAAGTAACAAAAATGACCCGATATGTGAGAGACAATGAAAAAAATAAAAGCCACCCAACCCAAGTCATTTGTAGGATTTTTCAAGCCCCTCCAACACCTTAGCCCATTCTTTCGCTAAAGCTTCAATATTAACCGCCAAGGATCCCAAGTCAAAACCATCCGGGGTAGCCTTTCTCTTCTTTCCCTGACTATCCATGGCACAATAGGTATTGGTGAATTGCCCCGCATTCTCGAAGGTGTTACATGGTTGATTTCACACTGTCACAGTACTCCATTCCATATAATTATGGATAATTTCTTTAACCTAATCCATTTCTTTGGTTATGGCACCAAAGTTGGCCTTTAAAACCTCAAGCTCTCCGCCCTGCCCAAAGCTGACCACTACCTCCACCTGCTCTTTCATCTTATGCCAGTCATTGAATAAAAATGGACCGAGCTCTTAGTGAGCCACATATCACCCTTGAGTTCCTCTATATCTGCCACCATCCTTGCCAAGTGGTTTTCCCCTTTGATCGGACCAACGTGACCCATTTCCTCAAAGTGTTGTTCCAGTTGAGTGTTAATAGGGGTCGAGACATCCTGTTTGTTGGACTCACCCTTGGTGTTCGATGGGAACAAGGGGTCTACTTAGATTTCAGGTCCTTAAGATTCTGGGCCACAACCACCTCCACCTCATCCTGGTCATCATCTGAGTCCCCATCCTGGGAGTTAGAATCATCACTCGATTCCTTCTCCTCCAAGTCCAAAATAGTGCCATCCACATAAGCTTCTAGAGCCAACTTAAGGGAGCCAATTTTATCAATGTCTAGTGCCGCCCTTTTGACCAGGGCAAGGATAAAGCCTTGATGGAGAGGGACAAAAATTCTTCTTGTTTTGAACTATGAAATAGAGGCACACAGGGAACGATACAAGAAGTAGGGGAAACTAAAATCCTAGCCATGCCTAAAATGATTTAGCATAGGGAGGTGGTAGGCATAAATACACTTGTGATGACCCTCAAGGGTTAAAAATTGAATGAGAGAGAGAGCCACCTCATCATACGGATTAGGTAAATGCAAAAATATCTCTCCAATAATATGTGTGAATCTCATCCCGATCTTCTCATTATTGAGAGGTAAATGCAAAATCATCATATGGCCATCGAGCTTGATGAGATTGACACCCCATGAAAGGATCTTATACGTGTGCATTGGTGTCTTTTAATAAGTGTGCCCACACCTTGGGATTGAGAATTTCCACCTCCTTCAAAAGTGTCAACTCAAGCCCATTAACCCCCAAATTAGCAAAGAAGTCCACCACAAAAAATTTTATCAAATTGATTCCAACTAATATTGAAAAATAAAAAAGATTAATATTTTTACCTATTTCTTTACATATATTTGTTATATTTTCTCCAACTGCATCTGCACATAAAAATTACAATTAGGATATATTTATCAAATTGACTCAAACTAATATTGACAAGTAAAAATGTTATTAAATTTTAAATAATACTTGATACCTATTTTTGAACAACCTGCCATAATTGATGGTGAAGGGTTTGATATAGTTTCAATATTAATCACTATCAATTATGTGTTTTGTGTGTTTTATTGGGTGAATTTTTCTTGGTTGGTTGACATTGTGTTATTGTTAGGAATAATACATTTTTCTTGGTTGGATGACATTGTGCTATTGTTAGGAATAGTATATTTTTCTTGGTTTTTTGGCATCGTGCTATTGTTAGGAATAATATATTCCTGTAATGGTTTAATCTCATGGCTTGCTCTTTGTTCTCCAATCATAACCATGCTATTAATAGGAATAATACCTTCCTGTAATGGATTAACCTCATGGATTGCACTTTTTCTCCACTCATGATCATTTGTAAGGGATAAACAGTTGCTACCAATGAACATAAATACTTAGAATATAAAGTAAAAATTGTAAACAATGAATTGTTGTCCATTCTCACTTAATTAATGTAATACCTGTTCTATCTTGTATTCATTGGGTGGATACCTGTTAATTATAATACCTATCCAAACTTGTATTCACTTGGTGGATACCTCTTCTCAAACATGAATCATAAAAGAAGAATATAATCTTGCATAAAATTCTTTTTGATATGAAAGAGATGTTACATAATCTAGTTGTCTGATGCAAATCCTAAATCACTTGCAATCTATCACCAAGGTTATAATGATCCAAGACTTCAAATAATACCTTTTACTTGGCCAATAAATACTTTTCTCTAGGTATCCACTCTTCAAAACTTGCAATTTTTGCCTTATGATAATTATTCACAATTGTCCTATATTGGTGGATGATCCCTAACAGAGCCGAGTGGTACACTACATACCATAGACAAGAGGGATCAAGCCTTATGTAGTTCACCTTTTTTCTAAGGTAGAGGGTCATTCCCCATGATTTATAATATACATTATAGACATATTAATAATGATTAAGTTCAATCATTATATTGAATGTGCTGATTCTTTTTCTTCTATATAATTCATTAAGGAAGAATATATGATTGATATATGATAATGGACATATGCCCATTCAATACATGCAATATTGAACTTAATCATTATAAAACCTCTATAAAGTAAGTGGTTAAAAATTCCAAATATTTCTAACTCTAATATAAAATGTTCATAGGAATGATTGTTTCTAACTCTACCCATGATTCGATTATCATCTAGTTTCCTTTCCCATTCGGTTGAGACAATTTCCCATTATAAAAAAGTATAATTTTAACTCCTCATTAGTTCTCCTTTTTATAAGGTAGAAGGGCCATTCCCCATGATTTCTAACATACTTTATAGAGGTATTAAAATGATTAAGTTCAATCATTATATTGAATGTGTGGATGTCTATTCTTCTCTAGGAATCATTGAGGAAGAATATATGATTGATATATGAGAATGGACATATGCCCATTCAATACATGCAATATTGGAATATTTCTAACTCTAATAAAGGAAGTGGTTATAAAATGTTTACATGAATGATTGTTTCTAACTCTACCCATGATTCAGATTATCATTTGGTTTCCTTTCCCATTTAGGCTGGAAAATTGCCCATTGTAAAAAAAGTATACTTTTAACTACTCATGTCAAGCCCATTCTCAATTAAATAATAGAGATAAAATTTAATTTGTCTTACAATGAGAAGATGTGCATTCTCACAGCCTTATCTTGTTTGTAATGGGAACAATCCCATTCTCAAACAAATAAATATTACCTTATTTTATAATGCTTTCATAACTTAGAATGTTTTTAATATATAGAAGCCCAATATCATACAAACAAATAGTTTTTGTCTTGTATGCAACCAAATGTAAGGTGGAGGAGGGAGAGAACAATATGATAAAAAGGGACTAATTTAGAATGGTGCATTATGGAATTGAGCAAGATAATTTTGGAAAAAGAGGGGAAAGAATAGGAGTATGAAACAAAGGATACAAACCATTCCAACTCGGGTTTTACCAGTGTTAGAGAGATGTGTCTCCTACCACCTGAGACATGTCTCCAATATGGGAGGTAGGTACAAAGATGTCTCTAATACTTGGAGAGGCCTTTCAGAGACATTTAATATCTCCCAACTGTCTTGCCTTTAAAAACATGCCATCCCCTAATGAAAACATAACCTCATTCAAAAATATGTTGCACTACATATCCCATTAGTAAAAACAAATAGTAAAAACAAATAGTGGACTATCATTGGTAGAGCCAAGTGTTGTACTGCATACCAGTGAGACAGATCCAACTTTGTGTGTGTGTGTGTGTGTATAATTTTGTACTTTTTTAGAATAGGTTGTGAGAATGTGAAGTAGAGAAAGAATATATAATTCACATTATGGACTTTGTGTAAGGGCTTCCAATGTACGTAGGTATTAAAATGCAAAAGGTGAACTACATAACATGAATAATATATTCTTGCTCTACTTCCCATTCTGAAAAAAATTAATTCTCTCTGAGTATTCACATACTTAGAGATTATTTGCTACTTCCCAATTCTAAAACAAAGTGAATTTTATTCTATTCTTATGTGATACATATTTTATGTACTACGAATTCAATACAAAGACAAAAATGTTTGTTTGTTTGAGAATGGGCATATGCCCATTGTAAACATTCAACTACAAGAAATACTAAACTTAATCATTTTAATACCTCTAAATATTCTGAAACATATTTAATTTTGTCCATGTTCATCTTCTATGATATCTATATGTGAATGGGCATATATGCAAGCAATGTTGCACTTAATCATTTTAAGAAATCTATAAAAATCTGTGAGAATGGAGAAATTTTAACTCTATTCTTCTAATTAAACTTATAAATTTTGTTTACATATATTCTATAATATGAAAAGAACTTAGGAGAAAAATATATGAAGTATGTACATCTTAATATTAGAACAAAGTAAACATTGTTAAGAATTAACATATATGTTTCACTACATAAGAGTACCATATGAATTTTTTTTTAAAAAGGTAAAGGTAAGGTATGCGAGGAATACCTAGAGGTCATGAAGAGGTTGCACACCGTTGTTGAAGACTGGGCTGATCATAGAGCACTAATTTTTTTCTGAGGAGGAAAACCTAAGAAGTAAAGTAAGACCCCAAAAAGAGTTAATAACATAAGTCGGTGGATTACCTAGCGTGTGCTAGATCCATGAAGTGGGGTGATTCCTCGAAGGATATCAATCCATGTCTTAATACAAATTAATGTTGATAAATATCATGAAATGGAAATTCCTACTTTGTAGTTATATGATTTAGGTATCTCACACAACATAATAGTCTAAATATAATATAAATGATGAATATAAGATTAAATCTAGGATAATCACCTTAGTTTTCGGGGTCTATAGGTATGACAAAGGGAAAAAATAAGGTCTGGGTGAAGTCTTGGGAGATTTTGGAGAGTTGTGGATGAACAAATGAGCTCTCATGCATGAGGGGAAAATTTCGGACATAGATACCGATGCCGGTTGGGTAACCGATTCTGGTCACTATTTATAGTAGGATCGGTTGGGTAACCAACCACAGTAAGGGAAATTGGGTTTTAAAGGTAGAAAAGAGGTTGATTTGGGCTCTCTGTGATTACACAGAGTATTGGAAGGTCTTAGGTAGGGTGTAGGAATTTTAGTGAAGAATCATTAGGGGTAATAGGAGTGGTTCAAAGGGAAGAGTGGTTCCAGTTGGCAGGACATGAGGTGAGTGGGATACGGAAGGTATCTGGTAGAGGAAATAATTAGAAAGAGATAAAGGATCTAAAACAAAATCTAATGAAATCAATAACCTAGTTAAGAATACTTATTAGAGATTTAGATATTGGTAGAAGGTGGTGGTTGGAGAGTGTGTGTATAAGAGACAAGCCAAGATCCAATGTCACGAAAATGAAGGTTCGAGTGCTTCTCTGTGTGAATGGTTCAAGCCTATGAAGCCGTAGATTGGTTTCTAGTGGAGAGTGTGATGTTTTGGTTCTCAGTTGATTTTCTCGATTTCAATTAAATTCCCAAGATGTAAGATCAAAGAATGCCAACCAAAAGAAGAACCTAGGAAAAGAGTTGAAAATGTTTATTTAAAGGAACTAATGGTGGTTCCTTGACTGATGTTAGTCGAGGAATAACTAACATCGATTAGGGAGAAATAGTCTTATTTGCTAAAAATAACCTTTTCTCTCCCTTTTTGGCATGAGTCAATAATGGTTATGGGTTAGGAGTCTTAATTCTTAATAAATCACATGGGAAATTGGTGGGAGAGGTAGTTAGAAATTAATATTAGGTTTAGAAGAAGTCTCAGTTTGTTAGGGGAGTGATAACTTAGTCTTACATATTAAATGAGCTTGGAATGGGTCTAAGGTGAGGTGGAGAGGTGAGGTGGAGGGGTGAGGTAATAATTAATCTAATATAGGTAATTAGATTAATAAAAATATGTGAAAGGGGTCATGGTAAGGGGGTATGTAATAAAAGGGGACCTAGAGGGTGTCGTCCTAATTTTGGGTGTCTACATTTGCCCTTTTTTTTTTGCGTAGCTTGTACTAATGAGTGACGATGACAAAACAAAAAGTGGATGCCCCAGATATGGGTGGAGGTTATCCCCCTCAAACCAAGAACTGATGTAGTGGAAGGAAGAATCATGGATGGGTTTGATAAGGTGGTAGGTGATGAAAAATGGGGCTATGTGAAGGTATAGGCAATGGTGATGATAATATGATAGAAAGGTGGAGGTAATCAAACACACACACATGCTTAGAATGCAACAAGGAACAAGGTTGAAGAGCACAAAAATGCTAACTCATCAATGGTCAATAGTTTATCCAAACAAGGGTGATGTGGTCCAAGTATCCAAGGTATATGATGTGATCTTGGAAACATAACGAGGCTAGGTGCAGGAACGGGTATAGGTGTGTTTCGAAACACCAAAAGGTTTGGTCTGGTCAAGATAAATGTCATGAAATAAGGCAAGGTAAGGTCGGTAGGCTAAACAACACGAGTAACATTATCACATAGTAGATCGAGTAAGTGAGTTTCATCGTCATATAGGTGAGGTTAGGTTGGTGAAGGTATATAGGTAAGGTCATGGGTAAGGCCTAGGTGAAGGAAAATGTGCCCCTAAGTATTTGTAGGGAGTTGGTGAGGTGGTGAGGCTATTAGGTGAGCCTGTAGGGAGGTTTTAGGGCTATGTTAGTGAGAAAAAGGCAAGCGAAAGCAAAAATTAGGGCAAATGAAGCATATTGGGTTATATGCAGGGTGAACAATGTCAGTCAGAGATAACCAATCTTTGATATGGTGACCAATGCCGGTCACCTAGGGAAAGAATCAACTCGACGTCGATCTCAAAAATGCATTATAAAAAAATGGAATCCCACCCAAAATGTGCTCATTTAAGCATTGGTTGAGTTGGAAAATGAGTATTGGAGAGGTTATTTGTGAGGAAGACGACAAATAGTTCCAGGAGACTGAGTTGGCGAGAGATAAGTGGGTGGAGGAGGTGATTTCATGGCCCCACGTGTAGCTATTTGATTGGTTAGAGAGCTAGGAGCTATTTGACATGACAGAGGTAGGGGAAGGATCAGGGGGTGCTCTAGTTCAGGCTCCAACCATCCCAACATGGAGGCATCAACGAGTAGAGGTAGGATTTGGGCTTTAAACTTGGTTTTGTAGAATTATAGGTAATGGAAATAAAAAAATTATTTTGTTGTGAAATGTGATTGAAATTGGGGTGAAATCAAGGTATGGGAGGGTGTAACTAGAGTAATTAGGGGTGAAAATGAACTTAGGGTCACTGGGAAGGGATTTGGGTGGGTTATTTTAGTGTTTTTGAATTTTATTTGTAATTGGGGGCATTAGGGTTTGGACTTAAGGCTAAACTAGTAATCAGCATCGGTCGGTTATCGTTCGAGGTCAATTGACCAATAGGCTCAAGTAAATGATGGGTACCGACATTGGTAAAGGAACTATGCTAGTTGTTAGTTAAATAACTAAGTGTAAGAAAATGTTGATTTTAGGCCATCTAAGGGAGTGTGAGGTTGGGTAGGGTGGAAAAGAGAATTCTTAGGGAAGGGTTTTGGTAAAAGATGATGTGATAGGATGATTTCGGGAGGGATGGGGTTAGGTAGGTCAATAGGTGAACTAGTGGGAGGAAGATAGGTAAGATCAGAAAAAGGGGAAAATAGTGGAATGGAGTGGAAAATAATGGCCGAGATAACCTACGAAGACCCCTTACCTTCGGAGTGATGCCTAATTAGTGCATGTAAAAAGGGGCCTCAGGATGATGTAGTTCTCCCATAGGACAAGGAAGAATATGATTTTGGTAAGGAGGTTAGGTGAGGGTAAATGGTCTAGGTAAGGCATGGTAAATATTAGGCAAGGTTGAGTTTTGAATAGAAATTTGAAAGGGAAAATGATTAACTTGTGTGGGTGTTGATGATGTATGCTAGAAACAGATGATTATGAGGGACCAACTTCCACCCCTTCTAGTATATATGAGACCCACCATTTTAGATGAGGAGTGGAGCACATGTGGGCATTTTGGCTGGGCACTATGAAGAGGTATAAGAGGATTGCATGAGACTCACAATATGATGGTAGCCCTCATCGATAGATGGGACCCAACTACTAATACCTTTCATCTGCCAATGGGAGAGATGAATGTCACATTAGAGGATGTATACATGATTTTGTAGCTTCCAATCATTGGGGAGCCACTTTATCAGGTGTCATCTACAGATGTAGTAGATCATATTATATGGTGTTTGGGCTGGCCATGGTAGAGATGACATACCATAGTGTGAGTATCAGTTATGGTGTGATGTATGTGGCACACCCTTAGGAGACCCATCTTGAAGTGTTGATGATGGTTGGAATTAGTTATTTTTCCCTTCCAGGACTCGAGGTTGAGAGGTTTCCATGGGATTTGGTGGGAGTTCTAGAGGACATGGTTTTTGACAGGTTCATTTTTCATGGGCACAAAATAACTTGGTTCAACTATACAGGAGCTTTGGGGTTACTTGAGGATACGGAAATACATTCTTTGTTATAATGTCGGGAATATATGTGCACATTGTGTTCCTTTATCTGCTATGCCTATCTCGACAGGGGTGACACATGGGTGTATACAGGGAAAGATACAAGTGATGACTATTGATAAGAGAGTAGGTGAGGGTAGATGGTGTGACTCGAGATATTGCATACTATTGGTGGGTACTTGGATAGCTTTGTCATATGTAGATATTCTATGGAGACCATCCCTCAATTACCCAGAGTTCACATGCATAGAGGAGGAACTGGAGGGTTTACAACTTTTGAGATGGATCTAAGGGCATAGAGCCAAGGAGAAAGAGCTCATACCCATAGATAAGGTCAAATGAAAGTTCAGCCTATAACAAGATGTGCCCCTGTAATTCCCAACGTACCATCAATATTATGTGGAGAGGCCATTACCTCTTCCACATCTAGCACCACCACCAGGAGTGGAGGATCGGTAGCTAATTAGACGAAAACGATGTTGGGTGCATGACTAGGTATTGGTAGTGGTGGACAACATAGTTATAAGATGCACCATCTAGGCCGAACAACCTGATTTGGCCATTTTTATCGATGAGAGACAAAGCTATGGGGCGGGTTATGGGAGGCCGTAGGGCCAAGGTTATTGCTTTACAGTAGAGGTAGTCACATTATAGACACGGTTAATAGTAGCAAAAGGCACATGCTAGAAATGACAGACATCCGCTTCCCCTCCTTCACCTACGAGGGTACATGATAGGAGAGAGGTATAAGGACAAGGTCCACCATAAAAAGTAAAGGTTACCAGGATAGGGTCCATAGCCTCGATTACAGGGACAACTACTACAGGGAAAGGGTCCACTATCACAGGACAAGGTCCATGATACGTAGTAGAGAGATGCACCCACCACAGGTGATATCGATGGATTGATACAAAGAGATTGTAGTTGAGGATATATATTATGAGGATAATATTTCAAAGCTTGATCTCCATATTTTCATCTATGCTACCCACAAATTATAATAGGAATCCAGTTAGAGGTCTAGCTCATAGACCAATAGTTTCCATAGTTCAGGGAGCTTCTGTACTAATGGGAAGGGCCAATAAGAGGTTACCAAAGTGCATAGAGATAGAGGCTAGGTAGGGGACAACATAGAGAGGAAGAGGTTTTGAGCCCACCTAGGGATGGTGAGATGATGGAGATTGTTTTTTATTTTTGATTTATGACTTATATATACTTTTGGTCGCATGCCAAGAGATGAGTTGTATGAGAGTTTTTGAGAGACTTAGTTATATTTGTGTATACAGTCTATTGACACACAGACTTTCTAGTATATAGATGATGGTATTTATATCTATTTTTTTGGTTTCATTTCCATTATATTTCTATCATTGAAATTAGACGTAGGTATGAGTGGTAATGTTGTGTTTCAATTTCATTTCCAATGTATTGATATTATGGAAATTAGATGTGTAGACATGTTGATGATGTATGGTTTTGGTTTGGGTTTAATTTTCAATGTATTGATATTATGGAAACTAGATGTAGGTATGGTTGATGTATGAGTTGGGTTGTAATTTCCAATGTATTGATATTATGGAAACTAGATGTAGGCATGGTTGATGTATGGTTTATTTTGGTTTGCATTTTCAATATATTGATGTTATGGAAATTAGATGTAGGCATGGTTGATGATGTTTTGGTTTGGTTTGGTTTAAATTTCCAATGTATTGATGTTATGGAAATTATATGTAGGCATGGTTGATGTATGGTTTGGTTTGGTTTAAATTTCCAATGTATTGATGTTATGGAAATTAGATGTAGGCATGGTTGATGTATGGTTTGGTTTGGTTTAATTTCCAATGTATTGATATTATGGAAACTAGTTATGGGGTGGGAGAGTAGATAGGTAAGATAGGAAAATTTAGAAAGATCATGTAGGAGGGGAAAATAATGGCCAAGCTAACCTCTAAAGACCCCATGCCTTTAGAGTTCTGCCTACATAGCCCTTACAAAAGGGGCCTCAGGGATAATGTAGTTCTCCCATAAGATAGGGAAGAATAAGATGATGGTAGGTAAGTTGGGTAGGATTGGGTAAGGTAGATTGATGTAAGGTGATTTTTGTAAGGTAAGTTGGGTAAGATTGATTGTGGGAAGGTAAGTTGGGTAAGATTGGGTAAGGTATATTTGTTAAGATAGATTGTGGGAGGTAAATCTATTATTTTATTTTATTTTATTTTCAAATGAATGATGAGTTTATGGGAACTAGATGATGGGTATAGGTGTGGGTGAGATGAAAAGAACCAAGATATTTGATTTCCATGGTCTCGTCTTGTTGAAGAAGCAACAAGTAGATAGAGGGGAATCGAAAAGAAGTGAAGTGATCCATAGTATGAAAGGACCATAACGGATATACCAAATAAGATCATGAACATAAACCCCTTGAGACATTGCATGACCTGATAGCTCGAGGGCTGAAAGAAATTTCATGATCACAAATTGTCGCATGAGCATTAAGCACTTGAGTAGATAGGAGAGAATAAAATAGGGTAGGGTGGAGTGGTTTGTTTAGCGTAACCTTGTTGTGGGATAACATGCCCCTTTTGCAAGATACCCAAAACCAACATAGGCAAGTCCATGACCAAAAGTTTGTATTTTTCTTGAATTTTTTTCTTGTTTGTTTTGTTTTTACATTCATAGAATGATCAATGTAGGAAGTCTATATTAGGATGAATAGTAGTGTCTCCTTGAGGTATTCATGAAGCTAATCGATGCGGGAAGCTCCAAGATAAGTTTTTGTTTCATTTTGTTTTAACAAGCTTATATTAGTATTCTTTTCTTTAGATAGACTAAGTACAACATGTGGCTAGCTTTTTATAGTTGTCCTTCGAGGGAGCAATACACTTATAGTAGTAATAGGGAGACATAGATGTTCATTTGATAGATTCATATATTTGTGATAATTTTGACCCAAGGAGTATAATTTTTTTATCCCAAAATGTTTGCATTATTTTGGACTTATAATCATGGACAAGACTATAAAGGAGTATAGGCCTCTTTTATGAAGGAAAACCATAGCACGAAAAAGGTTAGCTATGAAAATATGGGTTTCAAGTGATGGAGGACCATGGGATTCCATCTTGAAAAAGATGAAAAGTATGCATGAGAACCATGCCATGCGTAGAGCTTGGTACTCATATTCAAGATAAGGTTGAATGGTGACGAATAATCACACAATTCTATCTGAGTCGTTGGTCCTTAAAAGAGGTAGATGGAAGGAGATATTTTCTCAAGGGATGAGCATTTATGAGACATAAAGTGATGTAGTACTTTATTCAATAATAGAACTATTGAAGGTGCAAGGCTTTAAGAGGCTCAGGTTTGGGTTTACCCTCAACAAAAGATAAACAATAAGCTCTTGATCCATAGATATGGGTGATAATATAAGTTGTGAGCCAATTAGGAGAAAAATTTCCTCATTTAATTTTCTCCATTTTAGTTATATGTTGATTTTCCTTTAGGACAAGATCTCTAATCTTGAATGTTTATTCTCGAATGCATTTTTCATAGGAACACTTAATGAACTTTTGGTAGATTTGGAGGTGATCTAGAGCATTTAAACAACATTCAAATAGTAGCTCAAGTTGTGA
The DNA here is from genome assembly GCA_018340775.1 of Taxus wallichiana var. yunnanensis. NCBI lineage: Eukaryota > Viridiplantae > Streptophyta > Pinopsida > Cupressales > Taxaceae > Taxus > Taxus wallichiana. Next base: position 241,913,147 of record CM031234.1, on the reverse strand, counting down.
CAAACATTCTTGGTGAAAATCATCATCAGAGAGGATATCATGAAGAGATATATAGAGATATGGAATTTGGAATTTGAGAGTTAGGAAGACCTCTATACTGTAGACCAAAGAGAAAGGTGTGGTAGTGGTAGAGGTGTGAATGATGGTATGATAATCCTTTAATTCAAAAGGAATGTGCATGTTCCAATCCGTGCACAAGAGTCGTCAACCACTTTGATAAGTATTTTGTTAGAAAATTTTACTTGGTCATTTGCTTGTGGGTAATATGGTGAAGAGAAACTAAGTTGAATACCAAATTTTTCACACAATTGGCATAGGGTTTTATTTTTGAATTGTTTTCCATTGTCATGATGAGGCGATGAGGAACACCAAAGAGACAAATGATATGGTGGTTGATAAATTTGACTATTTTCTCATCTTTGGTAGAAAAAGAGGGATGGATTAAACCAATTTAGTGTAATATTTAGGCACCGTGATGATCAAGCGATGATGTTGCAAGGAATTAGGGTTAAGATCCCCAATGAGATCCAAACCCCACTGAGAAAAGGGCCAAAATTCTCTGGACAACTTGTAAGGCATGACTAGGAGTATGATGAAGGTTAGCATGCTACTGAAACTTCACACAACGTTTAACATAGTCACAACAGTCTTGGTTAAGGGTTGGCTAGTAGTAGCTGAGTCGAAGGATACACTTTGTAATAGCGAGGCCACTAAAATGTCCCCATAAATCCCATCATGAATTTCTTTGATGGTGTACAAGATTTTGAAACTGGTGAGGCACCGTAGGAGGATATTTTCAAAGCCACATTTATAGAGAAGACCTCTTATAATGACATAATGTGAGACACTTTTTAGGAAGTCTCATTGTCCATTGTGAGTGATATTTGAAGGTAGGATTGAAAGTGAGAGATAGTCAATGAACTACTTTATACCCAAGGTTGTGTGGGTCAGTATCGATGCTACCCAAAAAATGAACATTGGGGATAGTATAAGAAGGTGGATGCAACCATTATATTATGAAAAAGTTTTTTTATTCCAAATGTGAGGTAGGTATTTGAGAAGAAATACAAGCCATGGTATTTGTGAATTTGTTAGTGGATCACGGAGTGGCTTGAATGAGGTAGTGATCAAACATGTAAAAATTAGGTCAACATGATGTTTATACTTTCAAATCTCATCGTTACGAAATTGGTACAAACCATTGATTTGGTTCACAACTAATTAAGAGTCACCAAAGATGTTAATGGATTTAACATCTAGGGAAATGGTAGTTTGAAGACCTAACACAAGAGCTTCATACTTAGCTATGTTATTTGTGCATTCAAAGTCTAGTTTAAAGGATAGTGGCATAGGATCACCATCAAGAGGAATGAGGATGACCCTTGCACCTCCCCCGTGGTGACATTTGGATCCATCAAAGAATAATGTCATTTGATAAACAATATTATCATTAGAGAGGGTGGTGATAAATTTGTTGGGAAAATAAAAGTGTGAGGATTGGTTCCCGAGAAAAGAGGGGTGTGTGCAAGTTGATCCACGATGGTTTTTTTGTTTGACATAATTTTGATGAATTAACTCCAACTCCAATTTGAAATGAAGCATGAGCCAACGAGTGGTGTGTTGGTGTTGGTAAGGTTTGGTGTACATGTAATGAAGAGGATCGGTGTTGGTAATGAAAAACATTTTGTTATTACGAAGATAGTGGCAAAGTTTGGTGCCCACAAAGACTAGGGATAACACAATATTTTAAGCATGAGTGTACCAATTTTCATATTCTAGAAGAGTATGACTTATGTAATAAACCAATTAATCTTGATGCTTCTTAGCACGATGAGTGAGCATGACACCCAAGAAATGGTCGAGTAGAGAAAAATGTAAAGGTAAAAAGTTTGACCATCTTTAGGTGGAATGAGCACAAGAGGCTGAAGAAAGTTCTTAAACACTTCAAAATCTTTGTGACATTCATCATTCCAATTGAAATAAACATCCTTTTAAGGAGGTGGCGAAAGGGTTGACATCGGTCTGAAAGTTGAGAGGTGAAGCGTAGGATGGATTGGAATTTTCCTTAAAATTTGTGAAGTTTTGGAGGTTAGTAGGTGGAGGCATGTCAAGAATTTCCTTGATCTTAGTGGGATAAACTTTAATGCCTTGAAAAGAGATGATGAAACCAAGGAGCTCACCTGAGAAAACTATGAAAATGCACTTCTTTAGTTAAAGGTGAAAATAATATTGGATAAGGTGGTCAAATATAACTTTAAGAACGACTAGGTGTTCAAAGATGAAACTTAGACTTACCTAGAAGGCTGTCAACATAGTCTCCCAATATATCATGCATGATGTCATCGAAGATGTGAGTCATAGTGTGTTGATAGTAGTGCCATAATTTTTCAAGCCAAAGGGAATGGTGCGATATAAGAAGGTTCCCCAAGGGGTGATGAAGGTGGTTTTTGTTTATCTTCCGGAGTAATTGATATCTTATTATAACCCAAAAACCCATCCATAATAGATAACATTTCATGGCCGGATGTAAGATCAACTAGTTGGTCAATGTTTGGTAGAAGAAATAAGTATTTTTGATAGGAAAGATTAAGGTCATGAAATCCAGTGTAGATACGAAGTCCCCCAGTCCACTTTCATGATAGGAACAATGTTAGAGACCCATTGTGGATAGTCAATAGGTAGGATGAAGGAAATAAAGAGAAGGTGCTGAAGTTCTTCTTTCACAAGAAGAGCAATGCAAGGATGCATTTTACATAGCTTTTGTTTCACGGTTTGGTGTCAGGGTTAGTTATGATATTTTGAAGCATGATATTAGGGTCAATACTTGGCATATCACTATAAGACCAAGAAAATGCATTGTTATGATTGCGAAGAAAAGAGGTGAAATATTCTTGTTCGTGGAGTCTAAAGATTGGCCTATCTTTAAAATCATGTGAATGTTGATTTCTATGGTAGATTCATTCAACATGGTTTGTGTGTCAGAGGGTAATGAAATTTGAATATAATAATCCTTTGCACCTAAATAGGTCAGAATAGAATCATCATCCTAACATTGAACAATGTTTATAGAATGCATATCATCATCCAACATGTCAGGATAAAGAAGAGGAAGGGAAGAGGGAACCTTGCCATCACATTGATAGGTCAGAGGTCCTAAGGAGATGGTGTTCATGAAAAAAATTAGGTGGAATGGATTTGGGATCCATAGACTCTATGGGAGAAGGTGGTGTGATAGGTGAGGAAGGTAGGGAAGGATTTTCATCTTCTATGAGGGTGATTCGAGGCCTTCTTAGGAGGAGGCTGCTTAGAAAATCCAAGACCACAATACAAAAATGTGATGACCTTGTTTGTAAAAACAAAATTTGAAGCCTTTCCATGCACAATGGTGAAGAAAATTAAGTGTGAAATTGTGTTTGGTAAGGTAGGAAAAGTTGAATGAAAAAGGTATGGTTTAGAAAGGAGGCTCAATGGAATAAGAGAAAGTGTTGAACCCCCATATGTTAGGTTGGTGCGAAGGTGGGGAGGGAAATATGGGATGACCTCTCTTATATGATGATCATACATGGCTGTTGATGAAGTTTTCCATATTCCTAAGGAGTAAGGAATGTGTCAATGTTGTGTCAATGCTGAGGATGTGGTATTTTCCAAGTGAAAGGATATGAAAAACACCCTACCAAGGGGTTTATGCTTGGTACTTGGGTAGTATGCATATGTGAGATATCTGAAGTGTGAGAGGATGGGGCATCAGTAGAGGGCGGAATAAGATGGTATTTAGGTGGGCTAGATGAGGAAAGTGAAGAGGATGAAGTGGTAGATGTGGTATATGCCTTAATTAGTATTAGGACATCATTTAGATGGTAGTCATATTACAGGTTTTCAAGGGGAGGGATCTTCCGAACTATGTAATGTTTCCCTTCATATGCAAATTTGAGGTAACAGATGATGGGTGGAAGGTACACAAGCCATGGCATGAATCAAAGGATGACAAAGAAACATGTTATACTAGAACACTACTTCAAGAATGTAGAATAGATCATGAAACAGTTTGGAGACACATGCGGATATGGAGGAAAATGTTGCCAAGGGTAGTGGTCATGACATCATTAAAATATCGAAGCATTATGGGGTTGTTAGACATATAATTAGCTAGTATGCCTATTTTTTCATAGGCATGAGAAGAGATGATGTTGATGCTAGCACCCCCATCAATCATAACACGTTTAACGTTAATATCATTAATGTAAGTAAAGATGAAAAGAATGGGATTAAGATCATCAGGTTGTAAAGGGGAAATCTCTGATTTAGAGAAATTAATGGAAGCAATCTGATGAGGGGTAATGAGGGTGGTGATAGGTGAAGTTTCATTGGGTGGAACCTCAATGGATTACAGGACCTCAATGAGGGCCTAAAAATGAGAATCATAAGTTTGAATCAAGTCATATAAAAACATCTTCAATGGGGACTAGTGAAGTTGTTTGATCATTGAACGATGTGTAACCCCAGAAGAAGTAGGTGTTTTCAACCCAATGATGGTTATCTTGGGGGAGGTGCAAGTGTAATGGTAGGTGAAGGAGACTAAAAGGGTTACAAACTTTTTCCTTTCCTTTTTCTTTCACGTGTTTTGACCGAGTGGCTACACGCACCATGTTAATTTCAAAGATAGGAGGAGGAAAGATGGTTGTTTAGGCTTACCTTTATCCCTAGGTGGATGTGAAGGTAAAGGTTGTAGAATGGGTTTGGGGCTAGGTTGTGTGGCAACAGGTGAAGAAAGAATGGAATCCTCCTCTAATAGATCATCTTCTTCGAAGAGACCATAAAAATTGCAAAGCTGAAGGAGAATGGTTTTAAAAGAATTACAAATCTCAACATCATTCCCTAGTGAGCGATGAAAAGTGAAACCTTTTGTGTCATCAAACCCTAATGGTTTAGGTTTGAGAGGATTATAAGGCTTGATAGGAAGAACTGATATAGAAAATTTCTCTAATAGCCGAGCAAGGATGTTAAAGTAGGACCCTACCAAAGGATCATAATGAGAGGTCAAGGTTATCTTAGGTGAAGGGGTAGACAACCTTCGTGAGGGGGCGAGGTGCGAGCTCGTGCTGGTGTGACTAATTTTTTTGTAGGGAGTAAAGTTTTGGGTTTAGGCTACTCCTTCTTGGGTAAAGGTGGAGGAATAACATGTGATGGTGAAGGAGAATCAAAGGTGTAGGTATCCAAGTAAGCTAAGGAGAAAGTGTGGGTGTTGGAAAGAGTGAGGGTAAAGGTAATGAAGAAGGTGTGGGAAGAATGGGAGGTGAAGGCAAGGGTATAGGTTGTCACACTTTGGGTTTTCCTTGGTAAAGGGGTAGGTTAACCAAGGTTGAAGGATGTGGGCCCAATATCGATGGAAGAGGTGAAGGTGAGTGAGAAGGTGTGGGGGATACTAGGGTGTGAGCCCTAAGAGGTTGGGTCTTCCTTTTAGGTGCCGAGTATATTTTGTGATTGGTGGTGAAGAAGTTGACAAGTCTAGCTTTACAAGGGGATGTAGTAGATTTCGTACCGAAAGAAAAACGCTAAGGTGGTACTAGGGTTTTAAATAGATGGAGGTTTGAATGGAGGGAGTATTAATGAAGAAGGGTATAATACCATTGATTCAGAATAATAACATTAGTTTCTTTGAAGATATTTTGATATATGGTCAAGGTATCAGGGGAGGACATCTACATTTGTGTGGAAATGGAGATTCTAAGGCATCCCCAAAGGGTAGTGTAATCGACATACTCCAAGAGGTAAACTAAATGAGAGAAGAGTTTTAGAGTGGATGAAGAGGGTGATGAGTTGGTGTTAAATCCCATGAAGATCTTTGAGGCTCGCGAGACAGGGAAGGTCTTAGCCTCTAACTCGGTGGGTAAGAGTGAGGTAAGAAGAGTGATGGGATCTTTGAAGACCTTTGGAGAGGTATCACCAATAGGAAGAGTAGATAAAATTGTCTCCTTTATGGGTTGAGGAGAAGGTAAAGTGGGTAATGTAGACTCCTCTACGGGTAGAGAGGATGATAAGGTGGGTTCCTCTATAGGTAAAAGAACATGTAAGGTGGGTTCCTTTATAGGTAAAGGAATAGGTAAGGTGGGTTCCTCTATGGGTAAAGTAATAGGTAAGGTGGGTTCCTCTATGGGTAAAGGAACAGGTGAGGTAGGATCTTCTAGAGGTAAAGGAACAGGTAAGGTGAGTTCCTTTGTGGCTAAAGGAGAAGGTAAGGTGGGTTTCTCTATGGGTAAATGAATAGGTGAGGCAGACTCCTCTAGAGGTAAAGGAACAAGTAAGGTGGGTTCCTTTATGGGTAAAGGAACAAGTGAGGTGGGCTCCTCTAGAGATATAGGATTTTTTTGCAAATATTTCCTCAATAGATTCTATAAGAGGATACTAGATAGAAGGATCATACGTTGTATTGAAGACTGCCTGAACCACATGTACATTGGTTTCTTCTTTATATGTCTCACCAACATGAGTTGATGAAGGGGCATGGTTAGGAACATATTTTATGAAAATGTCCAAGTCTACATCAGCATGCACGTTAGGGTTGTCAAGAACGAGATCAGCATTGTCTAATATTCCTTGCACAATGTTTTTAATTTTTTTACAATTTACGTCACTATTTCCTTTTACATGGTGGTAATTATAGAATTCATTTTCCATATACCAAGATGGTTTGAAGCGAGCAGATCAAAACAAGTATGTGGTTTTATAGGAGGAATATTGATGGCTCCAATCTCTAATAAATTTTCCAATACGAAATAATAAGGCTCCCCAATGGGAGTGTAACTCTTTTTTCATACCAATATTGAAAATTTTGCACCGGCGAGAGATTGGAAGGAGGTTTAGGTTGATTGGTTGGATGAGAAGGGCTAGCTTTTAGAACTACCACGTTAGTGGATCCTTTTGGCTTGGGATGGTTTTTGGGTGGTTTGGAAGAAGACTCATTTGATTTGAAGGTGGCATTTTTCTTATGTAGTTTTACTTTATCTTCTTCGAGGGTGTGGATATCAAGCTTCCTGGTATGGTAAAATCCTTGTCAAATGTAAAAAAATTTAAACCTGAATAGTTGAGGAAATATGTCTAGCACATGCCCTTATAAACAATTGTATGAGCTCAAGATGTAGGAGAGAAAAGGAAATATTATTTATTAGGATTCACCACCGTGCGACGAAATCAGTGATAGACTCATCATCATATTGACGAATAGAATACAAATCTATGATAGAGACCTTTTTAGAAATGTTTATCAAAAGTGATCATGAAATTTATGTGCTAATTGATTAAAGGAAAATATCAGGTGCTTGGGAAAAGCATTGTACCAATCTAAGGTGGGTCCCAAAAGGGACATGGGAAAGGTATGAAGGAGCAAGGAATCATCATGGCCTATTAGGTAACAAGTGTGTCTAAATGAATGAAAGTGCTATTGTGGATCCTCCTTACTGTTGAAGTAATTGAATTTAGGTAGCTCCCATTGCACATGATATGGATGAATAGGTATAGAGGGATGGATGGGTTTGTTAAAAATATCATCATATGTTAAGACATTATAGGACCCAAAAATAAGGCCTCAAGCATTTGTATTTTATCCATCATCATTTTAATGATATCTCATTGTGGGGTTTTATTGAGGGATGCACTAAGAGATATAAGGGGATTGATAAGGTGAATGGGTCATACAAGTTATACCAGTATGTGGTGGTTTCGAGTACATGAATTGAGACATAGATATGTAGGAAGTAGTGGATGAGGAGGCCATATACCCCAAATATGAAGTTAACGTGATGGGTTGTGTTTGAGGTAAGGTGGAATTAAGACGGGCTTGTGGAAAGATTCTCATGGCAACGGGTGGAAGAGTTTGGGGAATAAAGACTACCAAATTCTGAAATGAAGTGGAAGAGATAGACAAAACTAGCGATTGTGTAGGAATAGGTACATGAGATACTGATGATTATATAATAGGGATAGTGGATATGGGTACATCATATGTCGGTGAAAGAGAATGTGTCAAGGATGCAGAGGTTACGTGAGAAGTAGGTGGTCACAAAAGTGGATTAGGAAATGCTAGAGTAGTGTTGGTGGCCACATTAAAATTCCCCGATATGGTAGAGATGGTAGAAATGGAGGGCACGAAAGTGGGCATTCCATAAAGGGTTAAAATGATGAGTCATGGGTGGAAGAATTAGCAAGGTAATTTCACAAAGCCTTGTTGTTATAATAAAGGAATCTAGTGAATTCCTTTTCACCTACGGGTATAATTGCAGAAGAATTGGGATCCATTGGAGATGAAATGGAAGGTGGTGAAGGGCTAGAAGGAAAAGGTATAAAAATTACATGAAAAGAAAGAGCTCATGCCTATTGGCAAGTCCAAACCATACGAAGGATGGAAAACATGTACTTTGGGCTCTATAAAAATGACAAAAACTTAGAAACAAACTTTTGGAAAATGTATGGAAGGTGAAATTAGCTCGTTGTTTTTGACAAAAAATTAGAAACAAAGATACTGATACCAATTACTTAACCAATGTTTGTAGGTAAAATAACCAATGTTGGTTACTTGAAGTGACACCGGTAGGGAAAATTAGATCTAAACTTAAGAAATTTGAAATTTCTAGGCAAGATTTTGGTCAAAAGAAGCTGAGAACTGGGTTATGTATATCAATTCTAATCTAACACACTCAGAGAACCAAAATTAACTAATTGTGATGGCCGAGTGTGAAAAATAAATAAAAGTGATGAAATACGATCTCACACCTCAAATAACATAAGACAATAAATAAAGTCAAAAAACCAACAAGTAAAATCTAACAAATACATTATCCTAGGAATATGATTTTAGTGTTTTGATGGCTTAATCCGTAGGACTTACTATGAATATATAGAAAGGAGTGGATATAGGGTACCTAGAAGCCAACTATGGATGGTTTCAGGAATGTTTTGGTGTAGGTATCCTTGATATGCCTTTCGGTACATGGGTTCTAACCTCTAATATGAAAATCCAGCCAGAACACCGGTCGGGGCCACTATCAACGGGTGTTTAAATCCTTGATAGCTTATTCCTAGGATTTGGGGAATGTTTAAGAAATGTGTTGTTTGTTTGAGTGATTTGGAAAAGTGTGTGCAAAAGTGGACTACACTTAATTACCCAATCATCAACTGGTCATGACCTCTGTTATATTTTATTACTAATTAGACTATGTGAGCTAAATGCAAGAATACACATGATGCAATGCAACAATTTTAAACCCGAATTGAAAGATTGAGATTGGATGAAAGTAATATTGAATAGGAATAGAGTATGAATTTCACTAATGCAAGAAAGAAATAAGAAATAATGATTCATTTTAATTTGCACCAAATGAAATGTGACTTTTAGAGAAAATAGAAGAAAGAATGTTACCAAGGAGAGATTTAGTGAAGATTTTTAGAAAGGAAACAATCGAAATGCAATCCTAAATGAATATAAGGAACCCAAAAATGATGAGGGTCCCACTAGGTGTGCCAAAATGTTTCACCACATAGGAGTACCATATGAAAAAATGATTTAAAAGGTAAAGGTAAGGTACATGAGGAATACCTAGAGGTCGTGAAGAGGTTACACACCGTTGTTGAAGACCAAGCCAATTATAGAGCACTCCTTTTTTTCTGGAAGGACTACTTGAGAAGTAAAGCAAGACCACAAAATAGAGTTAATATCATAGTTCGGTGGATTACCTAACGTGTTCTATATCTAGGAAGTGGGGTGCTTCCTTGAAGGTTGTCAATCCACATCTTAGTACAATTTAATGTTGATAAATATCATGAAATGGAAATTCCTACTGTATTTATATGATTTAGGTATCTCACACAAAACAATAGTATAAATCTAATATAAATGATGAATTTAAGATTAAATCTAGGAGAATGGTCAGTTTTTGGGGTCTATAGGTATGACAAAGGGAAGAAAGAAGGTCTGATGAAGTCTTGGGTGATTTTGGAGAGTTTTGGATGGGGGAATGAGCTCATTGTTATGAGGGTAAAATTCCAAACATAGAGATTGATGTCACTTGGGGAAATGATTTCAATCACTATTTATATCTAGGATCGGTTGGGTAACCAACCACGGTAAGGTAAATTGGGTTTTAAAGGTAGAAAGGAGTTGATTTGGGCTCTCTGTGATTGCATAGAGTATTGGGAGGTCTTAGGTAGGGTGTAGGAATTTACGTAAAGACTCGGTAGGGGTAATAGGGATGGTTGAAAGGAAATAGTGGTTCTAATTGATAGGATGTGAGGTGAGTGGGCTACGTAACATATCTGGGAGAGGAAGGAAGTGATTAGAAAGAGATAAATGATCTAAAACCAAAGCCAATGAAATTAATAACCTGGGTAAGAATAATTATCACGAGATCCAAAGATTGGTAGAAGGTGGTGGTTGGCGAGTGTGTGTAGAAGAGATGATCGAGATCTATGTCGTGAAAAAGAAGGTTCAATGCTTCTCCATGTGAATGGTTCAAGCCTATGAAGTTGTCGATTGGTTGCTAGTGGAGAGTTTGATGTTCTAGTGATCGAGTTGATCATCTAGATGTCGATTAAGTGCCAAATATTCAAGATGAAAGAATGCTAACCAAAAGAATAACTTGAGAAAATAGTTAAAAATTCTTAGTTAAAGGAACTGATGGCGGTTCCTTGACCAGATTTTACCGAGGAATAAGCGACATTAGTTTGGAAGAAATAGTCCTATTTTCTAAAAACAACCTTTTCTCTCCCTTTTGGCATGATTCAAGAATGGTTATGGGTTAAGAGTCTTGATTCTTATTTAATCACATGGGAAATTTGTGGGAGAGGTAGTTAGTAATTAATATTAGGTTTACAAGAAGTCTCAGTTGGTTAGGTGGGGTGATGAATTAGTCTTGGTTATTAAATGGGCTTGGAATGGATCCAATGTGAGTTGGAGGGGTGAGGTAATAATTAATCTAATATAAGTAATCAGATTAATAAAAACTATGTGAAAGGGGTCATGGTAAGGTTGTATGTAATAAAAAGGGACCTAGAGGGTGTTGTCCCAATTTTGAATGTGTACATTTTCTCCTTTGGTACGTATCTTGTACTAGTGAGTGACGATGACAAAAATAAGAAGTGGATGCCACAAATATGGGTGGAGATGATTCCCCTCAAACTAGGAACTGATGTAGTGGTAGAAAAAATTGGGGATGGGTTTGATAAGGTGGTAATATCATTTCTTTACTCTGCTTTACTCTTTTGTAGTAATCTTTTAGAAACATTGCATTAACACCATAATCTTCTCTGAACCAAACTTCACCACTAATGAATTTATCTACAAGGACATCTAATTCTTCATTTTGCATACCTTTCATGCATATGAATAGTCCCGATGTAAACAAATCTAATAAATTTGGCTTGAAATCGGGGTCTACAGATTTTTTGGGCTATAAGGCAACCCACCATTGGTATAAAAATAAAAAACTAAAACCCACTTATCCCAAATTTCATCTGGGAGTAAAAGAAATGAAATTTTATCATTCAAAATTTCCAATTTTCCCTTCTCAAAAAGAAACAAAATTTTCCTTTTGAATGACTGCATGTGAACATTAAAATAAATTTTATTAGTTTAGCATTATATGAGAAATAATGTAAGTTAATTTATATGTGCAAAAAAACTTAATACAATTTATAAATACCTTCCATCCCTCTAGACTTTTTGTGACCAAAACCAGGATGTTGTGGTCTCTTCTCTAAGATCCACCTTGACTTGGATTTGTATAGCTAGTCAATAAATATTGTTTTCACCCATGTTTTGTTTTCCATATTTAGTTTCTTGAAAATACTTGATTATTTTTTATTTTGTTTCTTTGGAAGAAAAAATGTGGGCAGACCTTTGTTTGATTCTATCATGAATAGATGAAAAATTAGGATTTGCAAGGATTAGTTTTTGGGATTCAATTATATGATGCCTATTAATAATATAGAAATTTGTTTCTATGTCATGAATTTCATGCTCGAACTCCATGTCAAAAATATCGTGTAGTACATTTTTATAAGGAATCAAAATTGCATCCCATTGAAGAGGTACAAGGTTGCACAACATAAAGTGCATAAGGAGACTGATACTTGCTAAATCAAGTGATCTGTATTGATATTTTACAGGAGCTACATGGCAACGACCAATATAAATTTTGAATGAATTTTATTCAATTAAAAAAGATGAATCTCTTCAAATAATGTAGATTGAATTTTTTAAATTCAGTTTGAGCTTGTTTTAATAATAATTTCTCTTTTGCAGATCACTTCACCTCTTGAAAGTGTGATTTTGAAATGTCTTTTTCTAGCTTAGATAATTTTTTTCTTCTAAACATGGTAAAAAAATTTAATGTAATTTTCATTGGCCCAATTCCTTATCCATATTCATGTGGTGGGAAATAGATGAAGTGAATGCATACTGATATAACATTTTGAATACGGTGACAATTCCTACACAAATAGCTTCACTATTATGAACACCACTATTTTTTTTATTATTGGTAAATAGTTTTTTGAAAGGGACTATACCCTTGTGTACAAAAGAGGGCCTAGAAGCCATAATAGGAATGAGAACCAAAACAAAAAGGATCAAGATCCAATTGAGACATAGAAACCCCAACGAAACAAACCAAATGAACATTCTAAGAGCAACCAAAAATAGCAAAAAATACAGAGAAGTGCAGCAAGAGTATCCACAATTACTTCGTGGTGGCTCTATCTATTCTGGTTTTGATATTATGCCAAGAGGTGAACATAGTCAGAGTCATCATGTGGGTAGATTTAGTAATATCCAGCTATTCAATGGTCCTTTTGCTCTCCTCTTCTCTACCCCAAAGAGTTGCTGGAATTCCTGCTGAGATTAGAGACACTATGGACATGCTGCTCAATAAACTCTTCAATTGCACTAAAAATAGCCATATTATGATCATGGCGAGTCTTGGTCTTCCCTAAATGGTTATCTAAGGAGTTCAGCTTTTTGTATATGTCTTCAACCTGTTTATTATCAATAACACCTCCTCCTCCTTCCTCTTACCTTTTTGCTTTGTCAAGTTTTTTACCTCTTCTTTCAACAACATCATGTCGCTTCTAAGGCTTCCAGCCTTTTTGTGGAGCTCTCAATGTGTGCCTCCTGTGAACTAGTACTACTAATATGCAGGAGGTTATGGGAAATTTCTAACTCCTGAGGAACATTCCCCACAACAGGGGTATCAAGGTTCAGCCTTCTAGAAGACCTAGTAATAGGTCTGGATGAAGTGGAAGTGAAGGGGGTGGGAGCAGAGGTGGGGGGATGATAGAGGGAGCCGAGAAGGTAGGCAGAGGGGTGACAACAGTGGTGGCGGGGCAAAAGGTGAAGAAATGGGGCTAGTGGCAGCTGCGCTGGGCAGAGGAGGAACAAAGACAGGGGAGGATGGGATGCCAGGAGACCTAAGTAGACAAAGCTTATGTAACAAGAAGATGAGACCCTGATGTAGTGGAACCACACGCATATGCTTTTGAAACTCCAAAATGGAGTGCTCAAGAGAGTTAAGCAGATAGTGAGGGAAGCATACCGTGAAACTCCTACGGAAGTGATTGAGGAACACAAGATGCTTAGAGGGCACAGTGACGAATCTCCCCTCCAAAGAAATGTAACGCACCATCATACAGGTGACCTCGTCAAAAGGTGGAGGGATAGAACTGACCTGCAGGCCCACCATGACAAAGATCAACTTCTCATTACCCTCAACAAATTTCCTCTCCTCAGCACCTCTATCAATCCTTTTATTAAAAAGTGGTACCCATCCATGCCAAGGCCAGTAGCTTTGGCTATTAATTCCTCAGTGATCGAAATCTTCTGCCCTCCATAATCCACAATGCGATCCTTCCAATCCTTCACAAAATGAATGGAAATACTTTGGTCATGGCCCTGAATCTTCTCAATAAAATTAGTGATGCCTCCCTGGCTGAGAAGATTCCAAAGTTCTTCATTACTTTTCCATTCTAGATCCGCGTTGGGCTCTATCTGGCAAGGGGCTCCTCCCATTATCACCGTGCCTAAGTGCTTGCAAATAAAATTTTCAAAATCCTTATGAGGAGGTCTATAACAGTTACAGATGCCAGTCCACCTTTCACTATTAATTTCTACGCGATGAGAATGATGACTAGGATAGCCATTGTTGTTCCCATGAATACCTGAGTAACTGCTGCTATGTACCTAGGAAAATCCACATGTGTGAACTTCAATCCTTTTAGTAGCCCACTCCAGCTCATCATCATCCTTATTACTGACTTGGAAATCCGTAAAGTCCTATTTAAAATCTGTTGAGAGCTCAATATTTCCCACATGTGCATCTTTATTCTTCATATATATCCACTTTAAGGTCTCATTATACTTCATATAACCTTGATTTCCCATCAAGATTTGCTTGAGTGTTGTTTTAAAATCAGCACGTGTGGGAGTTTTATTATTACGTTCCACTCCCAATGCTCATATCCCATACCTTGAATTTTCATGCTCATAAGTATCCACTTGTATGCTGCTTTGAAGCTGTTCAGGCATGTTATCTTTATTATCCCAAATCATGTGATTAACATTTATGCCATAATTAGCCAATGCATCTGCCACCTTGTTACCCTCCCGGTAAGTATGCTTGATCTGAATGTTATTGAAGGTTTGGCAAATACTTATGGATTCCAAGATGAAATCCTTGATGTTCCAACTTGGAGGAGAACACTGATTTAGATGATTAATAATATTAAGTGAGTCCCCTTCAAGAATGAGGTTTTGGATATTATGAGTCTGAGTAATTCTAAGACCCCATAAAGTAGATAATGCTTCAACAAAATGATTAGTTTGAATTCCCATTTTTCCAGCATACGCAGCAATCAAACTGCCTTTATGATCCCGGATCACTCCTCCCCCACTTTGCAATTCTAGGGTTACCCTTAGAGGCCCCATCAAAATTCAACTTATACTAGTTAAGATCAGGAGGATGCCAATGAATCAAAGATCTATCAATACTATTACCAGAATTATTCCGGATATTGTTAGCTCCAATCTTCCAGTGGGACAAGATATGTTCTTCATTTTCTGGATAACTCTTGTTCTTGGGGGGTTTAAATCTAGCAATATTTTCTTTAATATCATTAGAAATTTTACCAATACTGAGCTTAAAATTATGTGTTTTATTTCTAAAGATAATATCATTTCTATCTTTCCATATCCTCCAAATAATATGAGGAATAACTAGATTCCAGAGCCTTCTAACAACACAATGTTTATAGGGTGGGCTCCATTGGGTCCAGAGCTGATTGAACACCACTATTTTCCCCTTCAGTGTATGGCTCAATTTTCCAACCATAACTATAACATGAATATTTGTATTTTTTTCTGACCTTTCCATGCCATCTTTTTGTAAAGAGAAACCTGTAATTCCATTTTATGTACTGAGCATGTTCTCGATGCGTTGTCCACTTTTTCCACTTGAAGAGATACAATTATATTTGTTATACACTTTATGCTCACAAGAATGCCAATTGGTGTGTATTGGTCTCCCAAGGAATGAAACAACCACAGATCATTGTAATAATTATCAAGGGTGTGAACTTCAATGAACCATTTTCATCCCTTCTTCCACAATCATATGCACCATCAATAAATGATATTTCCATGTGCAAGGTCATGGTAATAAGAGCCATTTTTTTGTTACAATTTTTTTAGTGTAATATATATCAAAATCTTCATAGACTTAACATTTTTTATAAAAGTAACAAGTTGCGATAACGTTCAACTTCTCATTTTAAAATCTATTCTTTTCTATGATTTCTTTTCCCATGATAAGTTTTTTTATGTTTATTGAATGGGAAGATGCCTATTCTCATGTGATATAATTGTTTTTATATTAGTTTAATACATATCAAAATCTTTGAAAAATTTACATTTTTTTATAAAAGTAACAAGCTATGATAATGTGTAACTTCCCATTTTAAACTCTATTCTTTTTCTATGATTGCATCTACCCATGATAAGTTTGTTTGTTTGTATTGAATGGGAAGATGCCCATTCTCATGTAACATAAATATTAGAAGAAGAATAGAGATAAATTTAAGTTAACTTCAATTCATAATTTTTTAGAGTTATTAGAATGGGCAAGTGGAGTGAAAAATTTAACTTTGTTTTAGAATGGGCAGATGCCCATTCCCATATAGGAATCATGGAAGAAGAAAAATATATATTAGAGGTATTAAAATGAATCTAATTAATTTATTATAAAAGGATATATAATTTATTTATTAGTTACTTTGATGTCTTTTAATTTGCAATATGCAGTTTTGAGTTTCAAAAAAATTGAAGAAAATATTTATGCTACTTTTACTCTCTCCACTTTATTTTTCATCCTTTCCACTTTAAAAGGGAAGATTCCCATTCTCACATATAACTAATAGAAAAAGAATAGAGATAAATCTTCTCATTCTCATGTATAACTAATAGAAATATCTTATATATATAATTTATTACAAGAAGAATAGAGATAATTGTAAGCTCAAACTATTATATTTACATTATTTTAACATGGGAAGGTTATTCTCATACAAATAAACATCGTTTGTCTTGTAATAATTTGTGAATCGTCTCCATAATAATTATATATATATATATATATATATATATATATAGTAAATTTTATCTATATTATTCTTATGTGATTCAAATTATTTGTATGTATATTATTCTTTTGTGATTTGAATTACTTTATGTCTACTCTATTTAAGTGTTTATAATTGTATCATATTGGTTGGACTATCCCTGGCCGAGCCAAGTGTTGCACTACATACCCCTAGAGGGATCAAGCCTTATGTAGTTCTCATCATATTAAAGACCGTAGTAATAGAAGTGAAGCATTTATTTTGAAGATGAAGTGAAGTGTCAAGATATTAATAGAAGTGATGCATTTCATCCTAAGTGTGATTCAAGCACATAATGGTCTTGCATTACCAAACATCAACATGAATCACATATTCAGGATTAAATGATAAAATTCCATTGTGATTGTTAGTTGAATATTCCTTGTTGAAGAAATGATTAGGTGCTCATGTTTTCCTAAGCAACCCCATCCAAAACTTGCACAAAATGGGAAATCATTCAATGCATAGCTCAAGTTCTTGTTTATAATTATATCATTTTGGCTAGGGTAATAGATTCAAATATATTAGATGTTTAGAATGGGCATATTATGCTCTACATACCCTCGAGAGGGATCAAGCCTTATGTATTTCTCATCTTACAATATATATATATAGATATATATCCATTCACATTTGGGAAGAATAGATATATATTTTGAATGGGCATATGCCCATTCTCATATAAGAATTATAGAATAGAATTGGAAGATGTGCCTTGTGACAGTTTCAACAAGATTTGAAGAAAATGTTTATGCTACTTTTACTCTCTCTACTTTATTTGTTCATCCTTTCAGCTTTAAAAGGAAGATGCCCATTCTCATACATAACTAATAGAAGAATAATAGAGACAAGTTTTCTCATTCTCATGTATAACTAATAGAAATCTCTTATATATCTAATAGAAGAAGATTATAGATAACTTTAAGTTCAACATATTATATTTACTTTCTTTTAACATGGGAAGGAATGGGAAGTAGTGCATTATGACAACCTTTATAGAATATGTGCACGTTTATAATGGGCACAAGCCCATTCTGATACAAACAAACATTGTTTGTTTTGAAGTAATTAGTATTATTGTATTACACTAGCTGGACTATCCCTGGCAGAGCGATGTATTGCACTACATACCCGAGAGGGATCAAGCCTTATGTAGTTCTATTATTTTGTTTATAATTGCATCATTTTGGCTGAAATAACATTTTGGATCCAACTACAAGAACTTCCAGTGCTGTACTACATACCCGCAAGAGGGATCAAGCCTTATGTAGTTCTATTATTTTGTTTATAAATGTATCATTTTGGCTAGACTAACCTTGGTGGATCCAAGTACAGCACCACCAAGTGTTGCACTACATACCCGTGAGAGGGATCAAGCCTTATGTAGTTCTATTATTTTGTTTATAATTGTATCATTTTTTTGGACTAACCTTGGTGGAGCCAAGTATAGGCACCACCAAGTGCTGCACTACATACCCGTGAGAGGGATCAAGCCTTATGTAGTTCTATTATTTTTTTATAATTGTATCATTTTGGCTAGACTAACCTTAGTGGAGCCAAGTACAGAACCACCAAGTGTTGCACTACATACCCACGAGAGGGATCAAGCCTTATGTAGTTCTATTATTTTGTTTATAATTGTATCATTTTGGATGGACTAACCTTGGTGGAGCCAAGTACAGGCACCACCAAGTGCTGCACTACATACCCACGAGAGGGATCAAACCTTATGTAGTTCTATTATTTTGTTTACAATTGTATCATTTTCGTGGACTAACCTTGGTGGAGCCGAGTACAAGTACCACCAAGTGTTGCACTACATACCCATGAAAGGGATCAAGCCTTATGTAGTTGTATTTTTTTTTATAATTGTATCATTTTGGTTGGACTAACCTTGGTGGATCCATGTATAGGAATTGTCAAGTGTTGCACTACATACCCACGAGAGGGATCAAGCCTTATGTAGTTATATTACTTTTTTATAATTATTTCATTTTTATGTTGGAATAACCTTGGTGGAGCCAAGTATAGGAACCACCAAGTGTTACACTACATACCCACGAGAGGGATCAAGCCTTATGTATTTCTATTATTTTTTTAATAATTATATTATTTTGGTTGGACTAACCTTGGTGGAGCTAAGTACAGGCACCGCCAAGTGTTGCACTACATACCTTTGCGAGAGGGATCAAGCCTTATGTAGTTCTATTATTTTGTTTATAATTGTATCATTTTGGTTGGACTAACCTTGGTGGAGCCAAGACAGGCACCACCAAGTTATGCACTACATAGTGCAAGAGGGATCAAGCCTTGTGTAGTTATATTATTTTGTTTAGAATGGGCGAGAAATATTGAACTCAATCATTTTGGCTAGACTAAGCATTGCATCTCTTTTTTATAGTTGTCTTGTTTTGTAGGAATGCTATTATTCTATTTTAGAATCGACAGATTCTCATTCTCATCTTATGTAGTTCTATTAATATTTTTTAGAATGGGTATATCCCTATTATCTTCCCATTGACATATAGGAATCATTAATATATATTGTTTAACACCATGAAATTTTCCCATCCTCATTTTACGTAGTTCTCTTATTTTTTTTAATGGGCATGTGCCATTTTTGTTTATCATTAAAATAAATTGCTTATCATATTATATATATTTAACATAACTTATTTAATAATTAAAGGTAATTTTTTAAAACACATGTCTTCGACCACTCGTTGGAAGGAAAGTGAGATAGTGTTTTTGTTTTGTAATTATTAATAATTGTATTATACTAGTTGGACTATCCCTGATAAAGCCAAGTGTTGCACTACATACCCTGGAGAGGGATCAAGCCTTATGTAGTTCTTAGTTCTCATCTTACAATATATATATGTATATATCCATTCACATTTAGAAAACATAGAAGAATAATAGATATTTTGAATTGGCATATGACCATTCTCATATAAGAATTACGAAGATAGAATGAGAATTTGTGCATTGTGACAATAACATATACAGGATGGGAAGTTGTGCATTATGATAGTAATTTTTTTGTTTTGTAATTATTAATAATTGTATTATACTAGCTGGACTATCCTTGGCAGAGCCAAGTGTTGCACTACATACCCTTGAGAGGGATCAAGCCTTATGTAGTTATCATCTTACTATATATATATATATATATATATATATATATATATATATATATATATATATATATATATATATATGTGTGTGTGTGTGTGTGTGTATGTATATATATGTAAATATAGGTATATATGGGTTTTGTGAATGGGTTAATATGTTGATGTTTAAATTTATATTTATTATACCATATATATAGATAATATATATATATATATATATTTAACAACTAGGTTTTGAGAATAGGTTAAATGTTTAAATTTATATTTGTCCTTGACCATGACATAACGAGACCACCATGCAAATATATCATTTACCACCATTTACTTATAAATGAAAATAACCTAAAACATGGTTATGCTTAAATAGAGATGATGATTATTTATACATGTGATTGGAATACAACAAGAACAATAATTTAGCTAATTTAACAGAACATAGAAACTTAAGTTAAGTAATTATAGGGCTAAAAAGTAGCAGTGACCAAAAATAAAAAACATAGAGAGAAAATACAAAATGCATATTTAATTTACCAAAAAAGACAACAGAAGAACTAATAGTCTAGATTAGTGGCCATCAGAAATATCGATTGGCTCTTCTTTTAACATTAGTGAATGAGAAGGAAGAACTCATGGAGCTACTCTGAGTATCCATATGATGGTGAACACCACCACTAGCAAGTGGAAATATTTAACAAGAATGTGTAGGTGGGATGCAACATCTCCTGTAATGCAAAACATACCAGCATACTCACGGATGATAGGAGCATGAATCTGCATTAAATCAACAGTTCTAGGAAGATGGAGAGGCGTTCGATTTGGGTCCTCATATGTACAATGGTGTAAGATAGCCTGCAAATTGGTGAGGGCTTAGGCCCTCTCCACTCAAGGTTCCATCAAATAATGATGGATCCAACTAGCTTCTGCATCAGGACCGACGAACATGGACAGAGTGTTGAGATTACAATGCTCAATTCTTCATCCAAACCAACCCTATGTGAGGGCAAGATAAAAAAATGGGAAATAGTAGCAACTTCCAATTTGTTATAGTTAACTAGAAGTAGATTCAAAACAAACAAAGGTAAATTTTTGAGTTGATATCGATCTCTTTTCGAAAACAACGATAGGCCTCACCCAAAACATGTTCAATGGCTTCACAATGAAAAACAAATCAATCTTAAAAATCCCTTTGATACATGACCGAGAAATGGAATTGAAGAAGGCCATTTCTTTTCTATCACTTAGCAAAAAAAAATGTAAGAAGAGAGGGAACAACCATGACCTAAAGACAACACACATTAGCCAATGTCATTGACAACTTAATAGATAGATGCCCATATACAGTTTGCCTTACGATATTTTCTCAGTGATTCCTATATTAGAATGGGCATATGCTCATGTCCTAAACATTCTAATGTAAGATGCTAGTGGAGAGATAAAATTTACTTACTCTGTCTTTATTTAAGAATGGGCAGTTGCCCATTCTCCCATACAAACAAACAAACATTTTTTCAACTTATCTTGAATACAATGTAATTTTTCTAATACGTAAAAATAATAAATTGATACAAATTGAATGGGCATATGCCCATTCAATTATAATATGAGGAATAGATGAAATTTATTGTCATTTTAGCACTTATATGGTAATCATATCTAACTCTACAATACATGATGCTATTCGAGAGATAAAATTTACTTTGTCTTTGTTTAAGAATGGGCAGTTTCCCTTTCTCTCATACAAAAACAAACAAACTTTTTTTTTCATTTTTTCTTAAATACAATTGTATCATTTTGGCTGGACTAATCCTACGGGGAGCCAGTTTATCTTATCTCGGCCATGTGCTCCACTACAAACCTCGAGGGGATAAAGCCTTATGTAGTTCTATTATTATTTTAGGAATGGGCATCTTGGCTCCACAAAGTGTTACACTACATTCCCTTGGGAAGATGCCCATTCTCGTATTATGTAGTTTTATTAATTTGTTTTAGAAATGGAAGATGCCCATTCCTGACCATTCTCATATAGGAGTAATAATGAGAATAAGCATTAGCTCATTCTCTAGACATTTTAACATATTTTTTTTGGCTAAATTTTTGGTCAGTTGTGTTGGACTATTTAGAAATATGGGAATTTTCAATCCTTGAACAAACAAACATTTATTATTGGTCATCCACATTTTTCATGGAAGGAGAACCATTGTAATGTAAGGAGGACCATATTAGAAGAATAATTATAGTGTAAAAATATTCTAACAACCTTTAAAGAGTTAATAATTGTATCATATTGGCTATCCCTGTGGAACCCTAGTGTTGCATTGCATACCCTTAAAGGGGATCAAACCTCTATCTCTAATTGTTGTTTATTATTTCACTTTTGGGATCTCTCTCTTTTCATGAAGAATATGAAGGAAATTTCTTTAGAAACAAAAAATGAATATTTCCAACTCTTCTCAATGTGAAGAATAACATCTGGTTTTCCTTCCATAGAAAATGGGGACGACACACTTCATCTTCATGTCATGCCAATTCAAGTAGACAGATGCCCATATATAGTTCTCCTTATGCCTATTTTTCTTAGTGATTCCTATGTTAGAGTGGGAATATTCCCATTATCAATGGGCATATGCTCATGTCCTAAACATTCTAATACAAGAAATGTTGAAATATAATGTCATATGCTTAATTCTAAACATTCTAATACTTGCAATATTGAACTTAGTATGTTTAGTAATTCTATATTACTCATATCTTGTCCACAATGAAAGATGCTAGTGGAGAGATAAAATTAATTACTTTGTCTTTATTTAAGAATGGGCAGTTGTTCATTCTCTCATACAAACAAAAAAAAACATTTTTTCAACTTCTATTGAATACAATGTAAATTTTCTAATACGTAAAAAATAATAAATTGATATGAATTGAATGGGAATATGCCCATTCAATTATAATATGAGTAATAAAAGAAATTTATTGTCATTTTAGCACTTCTATGGTAATCATATCTAACTCTACAATACATGATGTTATTGGAGAGATAAAATATACTTTGTCTTTGTTTAAGAATGGGAAGTTTCCCTTTCTCTCATACAAACAAATGTCAAACATTTTTTCATTTTTTATGGAATACAATGGTATTATTTTGGTTGAATAACCTGGTTGAGCTAATTTCGCCTCTCGTCCATGTGTTGTACTACATACCCTCAAGGGGGATCAAGCCTTATGTAGTTCTATTATTTTTTTTTAGAAATGGGCATCTTGGCTCCACAAAGTGTTGCACTACATTCCCATGGGTAGATGCCCATTCTCGTATTATGTAGTTATATTAATTTTTTTTAGAAATGGTAGATGCCCATTCTCCTCCCATTCTCATATTGGAGTAATAATGAGTATATGCATTAGCTCATTCTCTAGACATTCTAACATTTTTTTTGGCCATATTTTTGGTCAGTTGTGTTGGACTATTTAGAAATATGGATCATTTTTCCATCCTTGAACAAACAAACATTTTTGTTGGGTTGTCCCACATTTTGCATGGAAGGAGGACCATATTAGAAGAAGAATTATAGTGTAAAAACATTTTGACAACCTTTATGGAGTAATAGATTCAAAATAATATATGTTTAGAATGGGCATATTATGCTCTACATACCCTCGAGAGGGATCAAACCTTATGTAGTTCTCATATATATATATATATATATATATATATATTCACATTTAGGAATCATAGAAGAAGAATATATATTTTTGAATGGAATATGCCCATTCTCATATAATAATTATAGAAGAAATAATTGAAAGATGTGCATTGTATGTTTTGTAATAATTTTCCCATTCTTATTCTATATACTTGTGTGTGTGTGTGTGTGTGTGTGTGTATATATTTATATACATCATATGATCATAGTAAATTTTATCTATATTCTTCTTATGTGATTCAAATTATTTGTATGTCTATTCTTCTTCTGATGATTCAAATTATTTTATCTCTACTCTATTTCAATGTTTATAATTATACATGTGATTGGAATAAAACAAGATCAATAATTTAGCTAATTTTACAGAACATGGAAACTTAAGATAAGTAATTGTAGGGATAAAATAAATTTGACGTTTAGTGATAAAAAGTAGTAGTGACCAAAAAAAGGTAACACGAAGAGAGAAAACTACAAAATGCATATTTAATTTATCGAAAAAGACCGCAGAAGAACTAACAGTCCATCTTAGTTGCCATCAGTAATCTCGATTGGCTCTTCTTTGACATTAGCCAATGAGAAGGAAGAACCCTCATAGGTATTAAAATGATTATGTTCAATCTTGTATCCAATGAAAACTTCCCAATCCCATATAGGAATCATAAAATAAGAATACATATAAAATCTAATTCATTTTCACTCTTATATTCTCATAACCTTCATATAGTTTTTAAATTGATTAAGTTAAATATTTCTTGTATTAGATTGACAATTCCTTTTCACTCTTATATCCTATTACTTTTCCCATAGTAATGATCAAGTTCAATATTGCTTGTATTGCAATGATAAGAATGGGCATATGCCCTTTCTCATACAAACAAACATTTTTATCTTGAATGGGAGATGCCCAATCTCTTATAGGAATCATAGAAGAATAATTTAGGTTGAATTTATAAGATGAGAAATTAATAAATAGAGGTTAAATAGAATTTAATTAGAAACTTGATTGCTAACCATGTCATCCAAATATCTTCATCATATTAACATAACATATATTACTTTTACAAGAATTCCTCATACTTCCCATATTCCCTAACTATGAGAATGGGCATCTATCCATTTTAAACATTCTCATAAAAGGATGTAATTGCATATATTACTTTTGCAAGAATTCTTCATACTTCCCATATTCCCTGACTATGAGAATGGGCATCTTTCCATTTTAAACATTCTCATAAAAGGATGTAATTTTCATTCATTCTTTATGTTTCACAGTAGAGAATATTTCTTTCTTTCTATATTGAGTTTATGAGAATGGGCATATGTCCATTCTCATCACAATGATAAAAATATTTGTTTATATGAGAAATGGCATATGCCCATTCTCATCACAATCATAAAACTCTTTATTTGTATGAGAATGGGCATATGCCTATTCTAACCATTCTACCTCATTGAAGCAATATTGAACTTAATCATTTTTATATCACTATAAAGGATGTGGGAATGGGAAACTGTCCATTCTAAAAAAATTAAATATTACCTCTATTTTTCTTCTATGATTCTTATATGAGAATGGGCATATGCCCATTCAATACAAGATAAAAATGTTTTTTGTATGAGAATGAACATATTCCCATTCTATGTGTATTTTTCTTCTATGATTCTTATATGAGAATGGGCATATGCCCTTTCAATACAAGATAAAAAAATGTTTGTTTGTATGAGAATGGACATATGCCCATTTTGTCTATGTGTATTGCCTCATTTTCATTGTTCTTGTTACTCACTTTTTCAGCCATTAATAAAAAAATTTTTCAAAAAGGAATAAAATATAATTTCTCTAAATGTTCTTCCAAGGTACCATCTCATTATTTAGAACATCTAATATAAACCTCTGATGTGAGTACTATAAGTTATATAATTTTTATCATTTTCACATCCATATTATAGTATGAGTAATAGAAGAAAGTTCTTGTCATTTTAGCTTCTATAGTAATCATATCTAACTCGGTGTTTGTTTAAGAATGGGAAGTTTCCCATTCTCTCATACAAACATACATTTTTTCATCTTATCTTGAATACAACGTAATTTTTTTCTCTCTTAGAATAAAGTTTACTTCATTCTCACAACAAACATCATATAAGAATGATAGAATAAGGGATGTTGTTCACTCTCACTACCTTAGGGAAGATTCTAATGATATATTTTTAGAATTGTCATATGCCTATTCTGATATAGGAATCATAGTCGAAGAATAGAGAAAACACATTCTAACTTCCTTTATAGAGGTATTAAAATGGGTTCAAGCCCATTCACATACAACAATCATTTTATTTTTCGTAATGTAAAATATTATTTGAAATTTATAGGTATTATTAAATGATACAATATTATTTCTTGTATTTAATTATTAGTATTATTAATTAATGTTGTTAATTAATTAATTTTGATTAGTCCTAATATGATATGTTAAATACATATTCTTTGATTTCTAATTTTTTGATGATTAAAGTTTAAATATTTTTATTGGCCCATTCTAAGCATTATAATTAATGAAGCATTATAAATATAAATAAATGGAGTTTATGTTGTTAATTAGTTTTATAAAGTTTTACTATATTTTTAATAATTTTATAAAATTATTTTTAAAATGCACTATAATTAATTAAGCATTATAAATAATGGCGATTAAGTTGTTAATTACGTTTATAAAGTTTAATTATATTTTTATAATATTATTTAATTATTTTGAATTTTTTTTTCATTTGATAATATAATTAGATGTCATTTTTAATATAATAATTGAGGTTTATTAGTAATATTAATTCTTGTAGTTAATATTAATTGATAGGATATTTTTTGAAATTAATTATAATATTACTAATTAATTATTTAAATTAGCACTAATACTAATTAATTATAATATTATTAATTAATGTTATTAATTTATTAATTAATACTAATATTATATAATCACAGTGATTTCTATTACTAATCAATGTTATTGATGATGTGTTAATTACTAATATCACATCTTGATTAGAAACACTTTGATTTCTATTGTTTCAAATTTCAAATTTTTGGTGCTTTATTATAGGGAGGCAATTCATACTGGTCATTTATTATGGTAGGTTTGATTCAAATTTTGAATTTTTGGCATTTTTTTATTAAATTATATAGTTTAATTTTTGGGAGGCAATTTGTAATTGTCATTTAATATGTTAGGTTTCATTCAAAATTTAAATTTTTCGGCACTCTTTTTTACGAGCCAATTTATTTTGGCCAAGTACATTATAAAAATATTGATTTTGAATGAATTGGGTTTTGATTTTCACTCTATTGGGACCGATATTTTTCATTCAAAAATTTAGCTAGGGAAAGATCGAAGAACGTAGATGTGGCCGGAAAAATATGAAGATACATAGATTTTGCAAAAGAAAGAAGAAGATATAGCTATCGATAGCAGGAAATATACTGAAGATACAAAGATTTTGTAGAAGAAATAAGAAGAAACAACTTCCGAAATAGTGATTTTGTAAGGGAGACTATTGAAGATTTCTCAAATAGAATACAACAATGGTAGAGCAAGTTATTCAAGGTTTTTATATCTCATTTTTCCAAGTTTACTTCTAAAGCGTAAAAAATGTATACTAACAAAGATATTTTAATTCAAAATCAACTATTTGAACCATTTTTACATATATCTTGTTTATTTTAATGTCTGAAAAAATGTATCGATTTGTTTCCTTGCATAAACGTAACAAAAAAAAATACATAAATCAATTTGTTTACATTCCTAAATGTAACAACTACCAAATATACTAATCAAAATTGTTTCGTTCCTTTTTAATGTCGTAAGGTCTAAAATGTGTACCTGTTTATGGTGTGAAAAAAATGATTAGATGGACTCAGTAATGCTTGTCTCTCTCTGTGTCTTTTTTTAATGACCTCCCAAAAAAATTTATCACCTCTGCAACAAGTTTCTTTTTCAATAATCTTTGTATCCAATCAGCCCAAATCCTTTCACATACCTTCGTATTTCTCCTACAAAATCTCTGAATGAAAAAACCCAATCGTAAGAGAGAAAAAAATAAAAACTTGGTCAATAAGAGAAAAAACAATCAAAACCCGAGCCATTCAAATTCAATATTTTTATAAAGTATTTGACCAAGGAAAATCACCTCTAAAAGAAAGTGCCAAAATTTGAAATTTGAATTTATCATACCATAATAAATCACCACCCTTTAATGATTAAATGCCTTTAATATCCTAATATCCTAAGTCTCAAAATTTGAATCTATCCTACCATAATAAATCACCAACCTATAATGCTTAAATTCCTTTAATATACTAAGTCTATCATAAATACTTAACCACGAAAGGGTACATATTTAAATGCTTTAATATGCTATTATCCCAATGTAATGCTTAAATGCTTTAATACTCTAATATGCTTAGATATTTGAATTGATTTTAAATAGAAATTTAAATAATGAAAATATATAGTAGAATTTATTTTCATACCAATTTAGACACATGTAATGTTTTAAAAATGTCCACATTTACCAAAAATATGTTTTAATAATGAAATCATGAAATTTTAAAGATTTTTTTAAAATATTGATTAAATACTTTGTCCTATTTACATATTTATTGTGTTTTAGAATGGTCACCCATTCTCACAACTTGTATAAAGTTATAAAAAAATTGAATCTATCCTACAATAATAAATCAACACCTTTTAATGCTAAAATGCTAAAATGCTTTAATATCCTAATATCCTAAGTCTATCGTAAATCTTTTAAAATATATTTGAATTGATTGGACGCATATTTTATTTTTTAATTAGTAATGTAATGAAAAATTCTAAACAAACTCATATCACTACAAAATAATACGAACTCCAAAATAAAATAGATCTCCTTATTCATTATTGAATCATGAATTACAATGTATCCTAAATAGGAAAACAACTCCCAACTTGAGTTTCCAAGAAAACACTAACTAACTTTGACTAGACTACTCTAGGTGGTAGAAATTTCTATTTTTAGTAGTTTATTAAATCTTCTATTCTTAAAATGTTCGCATGCTTGATTCGTACAAACACAAAAATTTACACGCGTCTTCTAAATTCCTAAATTAGAGGAATTGCAAAATTTCCAACTCATAATGAAACTAATAGACTAAAATTAATTAATGCCCTAAAATAGGAAAAAACTAAAATACAACTTAAATCCTAATTTTTGGCCTCAAGATGGCAGATTTCAGGCCCGAAAATTTGCCAAAACTTTCTCCAAGCGATAGGGTGGGTTGACAGTGCATTCATCTCATAAGCAACATGTGGTTTTAAAAACATGAAAACGGACACCCAGAGCACAAGTTATGACCTTTTCAAGTTCCTTCTAATTTTGGCGCATCAATTAGATATTTGAATAATGAAAAATATATAGTAGAATTTATTGTCATACCTAATTAGACACTTGTAATATTTACTATTTTCATATTTATTGTTGTTAGAATGGGCACCCATTCTCATGGCTTGTATAAAGTTAAGAAATTGATTGAGATTTTTACATTGTCTTGTATTGAATGGATATATTCCCATTCTCATATAGGAATCATAAAAGACTTGCTTGGGAAGATAGGAATCATAAAAGAAGAGTATGGATTAAATATGCTCATAGTTTTTAAATAGGTATTTAAATGACTAAGTATTGAGTAAGTATTGACGAATGTGCACATAACCTCCCTCATAAAATCTATATTGCTTGTATGAGAATGTTTGGAATGGGCACATGCCCATTCTCATAAAACAAATATGTTTCAATCATGATTTTGTGCACATGCCCATTCTCAAAAAAAAATATTACTTGTATTATAAAGTTTAGAATGGGCATATGCCCTTTATGATAGGAATAATCAAATTTACTTTGTTTTAGAATGGGCACCCATTCTCACATCTTGTTAAAAGAGTTATGAAATTGATGGAGATTTTTACATTGTCTTGTATTGAATGGGAAGATGCCCCTTCTCATTTAGGAATCATAGAAGAAGAATAAGAAGAGTATGGATAAAACAGTCTCATAGTTTTTAAATAGATATAAATAGGAATAATAGAGGCATACTCATAAAATTAGTATTTCTTGTATTACAATGTTTAGAATGGGCATATGCCCATTCTCATGCAAACAAAATTGTTTCATCTTGTTTTGAATGGGAATTTTATTTTTAATCTTCCTATTATCATATATGTATTCAAATGACTAAGTATTGACGAGTGTGCACATGCCCACTCTCATAGAATAATTTATTTTTTATATGAGAATGTTTGTATGAAGGATGGGCATATGCCTATTATTTTTAATTTCAATCATAATAGAAAGTCCATTATTGTTCATGGAGATATGTGAATAAGATACAAATAACGTTTACTTTGTTTAGAGTGGGCACTTACCCAATCTTGACCTTTGTAGGTGTTTCAAATCCAACGTGTCACTTCATAATGATTACTTTGATTCCTGCATACCAGATGAAAATAATAAACTGTATGCATGTCATTTCAAAGAAATGACATGAATTATCAACTCGTAATCATGTTGAATTATTATAGAATGAATATTACAAAATGATTAACTATCCTTTATATCTACATAGTACATATTATCAATAAACAAGGTAATAATGCAATCCTATATTGTTTGGAAAAAAAATTTTAACTAATTTTATAATCATATAGACAACTACAAATATTATTAGCAAGAAACAAAGGTCATTCATCATCACAATAATCAATATATAAAACAAGGTAATAGTAGCACCTAATAATGATTCAAATGTCAACATTAAATAAGATGATTTCACAGTCAATATTTTACATAAAAAAGTCATACATCATCATAGGAATTAATAGAGATATAATTTAATTTGTTTTGGAATGGAAAATTCCCCATTATCATAACCTTTATATAGATCTCAAAATGATTGACTTCAATAATATAGATGAAATTTAATTTTCTATTATTCTGATATGATTCCTATGTGAGAATGGGCATATAGAATGGGCATATGACCATTCTCATATATGGATCACAGAAGTAAACTTGATCTATTTTTGTTATATGATTCTTATATGTCAATGGGAAACTTCCCATTCTAAAACAAATTAAATTTTATCTATATTCTTCATATATGATTCCTATATGACAATGGGCATCTGCCCCTTCTTTATCTCATAATAATTCAACAAAGAATAGTTAGAATAATTCATGCCTAAAATTGTCTTCAAATATTGTGCTTCACAAGCCGAAATGGTCTTACAAAACAGAGGGAGCCCAAAGCAGAAACTTAAAGGGTAAACAAAAATTTAGTGGAGAGAACAAAAATATCTCAGAAATATTCTTCAAATATTCTACTTCAAAGGATGAAACAGTCTAACAAAATATGGGCAGCCCAAATCGGAAGGAAAAACAAAAAAAATAGAAACTGGATGAAAAAGAAAGTAGAAAGGATGAACAAGAAAGAGATAGCTTCACTAACCATTGGTTAACCTTGCAATTCCCAATATCTCTACCATCATTAAAAATAGTAACTATCGTCATTCTCTCTACCATGCCACAGAAGAATTAATTTCCATTAATTTCACCAATTTCCCTCCAACAGGTGCTCAAAGACATGTTTGAAAAATCAAGTACCTTTAATTAATAAAAGGTGGTAAATAATTTATTTG
The DNA here is from genome assembly GCA_018340775.1 of Taxus wallichiana var. yunnanensis. Lineage (NCBI taxonomy): Eukaryota > Viridiplantae > Streptophyta > Pinopsida > Cupressales > Taxaceae > Taxus > Taxus wallichiana. Next base: position 241,881,890 of record CM031234.1, on the reverse strand, counting down.
CAAATTAATGGTCTCATGTTATGCCGGAAAAAACAAATGTAAATATCAAACAATAACGTAGCCCTTTTTTAGGTTTAATTATTGCACTTAAAATAAAATAAAATTTTAAAAAAATGCATAGCCATGTTTGAGGTTTTTTTATGGATAAACACTTTTGACTAGAGCTTTGAACCAAGGGGTTCTTGGGTCCCCTCCATTAAAAAACATTGTATATAATATTGAGAAGTAGGAAACCCAAAAGATGGAAATAAGTTTAAGATACAAAAATATATACTATATAACTAAGATTACTATTATGATAATTCAGAAACTTCAACATTCACTTTGACCTCTTGAGTTTCAGTTGTAGCGGAAACCTTCATTTTGGAGCTATTGCGATGTTTTTGAGAGAAATATTATGCAACCCTTAATAGAGAAGTATATGAATCCATCCCACCCCTCTTGAGTTTGAAAATTTGAGCTGGAACAGGGCCAATTGGAAAGGATAAAGCTTCCAAGTCTAGGGGGCTATGTAGGCAAGACCTTCCTCGAGTTTTTCAATTCAAGCTAGCTCATGGAAAATTATGGTAGAGTCAGGGAGGATAAGTAGGCAAGACCTTCCTCCTTCAATCGATATTTCTGATGAACTAAAACAAAAAAATCCAAAAGATTCTTATACCTCCTTTCTAATTCTTCAACATATCCTTGAGAAACCAAATCCCCATCAACTACCATTGAAATTTTTGAAAGATTTGTGGGAAAACCGAAATTTTACACCACTTTACAAGATGAACCATTGTCTAGGTTGAATAAATTTTGAGAAATCTACAGGGCCTCATCTTTAATCCTCCAAGGATCAGCAGGTGGGTGAAAAAAATTAACAACCTCAGCATGGATGTGATCTCGACAATAACCTTTCATGTAATACTCCCCAATAATACTTTCTATGGCTTTCTTCACCGAGTCAGAATCAATCCAGAAGATTGTTCAAAGCCTAGAATAGGAGATAGGGCCATAGAAGGCCATCTCCTTGATTCCCCCTTAAGAAATAGCCCCGATAGTGGATGGATCGCCATGACAATGCTGAGAATCAGCAAAAACCTAGTGCAAAGAATCAACAAAATTAATTGATACTAATTTATACTAGAGAGAGGGAGATATGCAATCATGGATAATTAGTAAACTTGTTTCAAATTTTAATAGTATTAGATTATTAATGACATGTCATATATGTTATGAATATTATTATTTATTTTACTATTATGATTGGATATAAGATTTATGAATATATTTAAATGTTTATTACGTTATGCACCTTCTCCATATATTTAAATTTTATCTTGTATTAAATGGGCATATGCCATTCTCATATAAGAATCATAGAAGAAAAATAGATGTAATATTTAATTTTTAGAATGGATAGTTGTCATTTCTCCCATATTTTGTAGTGAAATTAAAATGATTAAGTTAAATATTTATTCATTGAGGTAGAATGGTTAGAATAGGTATATGTCCATTCTTATAAAAAAAATATTTTTATTATTGTGATGAGAATGGGCATATGGAATTTCTCATATAATCAAATATTATTATCATTGTGATGAGAATGTGTATATGCCCATTATCATAAACTCAATATAGAAAGAAAGAAAAAATTTCTCCATAAAACATAAAGAATGAATGACAATTACATCCTTTCATGAGAATGTTTAAAATGGATAGATGTCCATTCTCATAGTCAGGGAATATTGAAGTATGAGTAATTCTTGTAAAATTAATAAATTATATGTTAATATGATGAAGATATTTCGGTGATGACGAGTTAGTAATCGATTTCTAATTATCTTTTATTTAACCTCTATTTATTAATTCCTCATCTTATAAATTCAACCTAAATTCTTCTTCTATGATTCCTATAAGAGACTGGTATCTGTGCATTCAAGATTAAAATATTTTTTTTGTATAAGAATGGGCATATGCCCATTCTTATCATTGCAATATAAGCAATACTTGAACTTGATCATTACTATGGGAAAAGTAATAGGATATAAGAGTGAAAAGGAATTGTCAATCTAATACATAAATATTTAACTTAATCAATTTAAAAAATATATGAAGGCTGTGAGAGTGGGAAACTTTCCATTCTAAAACAAATTAGATTTTATCTATTTTCTTATTTTATGATTCCTATATGGTATTGGGAAGTTTTCATTCGATACAAGATTGAACATAATCATTTTAATACCTATGAAGGTTGAGATTATGGAGAATTTCCCATTAAAAAAAATAAATTTGATCTACTTTTCTTATATGATTCCTATTTCATAAAGGGAAAGGGAAACTCATTCTAAAAAAAAGTATTCAATATTCAAGAATAAATGCTTGTTTGTATGTAAATGGGAAAAGGCTCCTTCTAAATATTCTAATACAAGAAATATTGAACTTAAACATTTTAATACCTCTATAGGAATGGATACCTAACCATTCAATGGAAGATAAAATAATTTGTTTGTATGAGAATGGGCATATGCCAATTCTAATCATTATAATACAAGCAATATTGAACTTATTATTTTCAATAACTCTATGAAGGTTGTGAGAATGGGAAACTATGAATTATAAAACAAGCTAGATTTTATCTCTGTTCTTCTTTTCATGATTTCAATTATGAGACTAGGAATTTTATCATTAGATACAACATTGAACTTAATCATTTTAATTCATATATGAAAAATATTAAGTTTAATATTTCTTGGCTTGGCAGTGAGCTTGCCCACCTAGCTCGGCAGTTAACTAGCCATCCCGCTCGATAGGTCAACTTACATACCCAACTTGGTAGGTCATCCACCCAGCCCACTTGGGAAGTCATCTTTCCCACCCATCTCGACCACAACCTTGCTCGCTCATCTCTCGGGCAGGTCACCTCACCCACCTATCTCGTCGACCAACTTGATTGGTGAGCTAGACCGCCATCTCGAATAGCCAACTCGATGGGTTAGCTCGATAAGCCATTAAATTTCTAGGTCAACCATCATTTAAGTAAATCATCTTTCCACCTAGCTTAGAATTTTAAATCTCCTTCCCATCTCGAATGTCAACTCGCCTACCTAGCTTGATCAATGCAACTCACTTGCCCATCCGGTCCTATGCATCTATGCCACCCAAATTGGAAAATAAGTAATGCTTCCTAGGTGGTAACCCCACACTGTACTTTGGTAATAAAAAATAGTTAACTCCTCATATTAGCAAAAAGGATTAGAAGTGGATTTCTTACAATCATATACATTTTTTGCAAGGGAATGTATTCATATTGAGACACTGAAACATACATGAAATTGTCATTTTTAGATGCATCCTTTTATAACTATGGAGGATAAAAACTATGTAAGTCTTATAATGAAAATATTGAAGTGATATTCTTAAAACCCATATCAAAAATACAAAAAATCTAAAATATGACATTATTTTATACCCGAAATTTGGAATACAATAGAGAGGAGTCTGAAACATGCATGAAATGGTCATTTTTAGATGCATCCTTTTATAACTATGGAGGATAACAACTATGCAAGTATTACAATGAAAATATTGAAGTTATATTCTTAAAACCCATATCAAAAATACAAAAATCTAAAACACACATTATTTTATACCTAAAAATTCGAATACAACAAAGAAGAGTTAAAAGTATCTTTGAAACTTATCCTCAATTTAGAAAATAAGTTAAAAAATAGTTCTTCTTCTAATAATGAGTCATTCTCGGCCTACGGAACATGACCACACAAGTCAGCAAATAAGCAATGCTTGTTATGCCACCTAGGTGGTAAGACCACTCTGTACTTTGGTAAAATCATAACATATAACTCCCCATATTATCAACTATGCATGTCTTTCAAAACATTGAAGTGATATTCTTAATACCCAGATCAAAAAATATAGAAGATCAAAAATAGGGCATTATCATTAAACCCAAAATAGAATTAATAGTAATAGGTCCCGCTTATGCCATGGACAAATTAATAGTAATAACATTAATAATTAATTAGTATTAATGCTAATTTTAATAATTAATCAATAATATTATAATTAATTTTAAAAAATATCTTATCAATTAATATTAACTACAAGAATTAATATTACTAATAAACTTCAATTATTATATTAAAAATGACATCTAATTATATTATCAAATGAATAAAAAATAATTTTAAAATAATTAAATAATATTATAAAAATATAATTAAACTTTATAAACGTAATTAACAACTTAATCGTCATTATTTTTAATGCTTAATTAATTATTGTGCATTTTTAAAATAATTTTAAAAAATATAGTAAAACTTTATAAAACTAATTAATGACATAAACTCCATTAATATTTATAATGCTTAGAATGGGCCAATAAAAATATTTAAACTTTAATAATCAAAAAAATAGAAATCAAAGAATATGTATTTAACATATCATATTAGGACTAATCAAAATTAATTAATTAACAACATTAATTAATAATACTAATAATTAAATACAAGAAATAATATTGTATCATTTAATAATACCTATAAATTTCAAATAATATTTTACATTATGAAAAATAAAATGATTGTTGCAATACACATAGATAGAACGGGCATATGTCCATTCTCATACAAACAAACATTTTTTTATGTTGTATTGAAAGGGCGTATGCCCATTCTCATATAAGAATCATAAACGAATACACATAGACAAAATGGCCATATGTTCATTTTCATACAAATAAATATTTTTATCTTGTATTGAATGGGCATATGCCCATTCTCATATAAGAATCATAGAATTTAATTTTTTTTAGAATGGATAGTTGCCTATTCTCGCATCCTTTATAGTGATATCAAAATGATTAAATTCAATATTTGTTCAATGAAGTAGAATGGTTATAATAGGCATATGCCCATTCTCATACAAACAAAGAGTTTTATGATTGTGATGAGAATGGGCATATGCTAGTTCTCATATAAACAAATATTGTTATCATTGTGTTGAGAATGGACATATGCCCATTCTTATAAACTTGATATAGATAGAAAGAAAAAATTTCCTACACAAAACATAAAGAATGAATGACAATTACATCATTTTATGTGATGTAAATCCAGCTGCAAGAGGTTGAAATACCTCCAAAAACACACATAAACAACTTTGCAAATAAAACCAGGAGTTTCAAAATAGCTTACTTCTCATTCTAGAATTCACACTGATCCATTACATCATTACAATCCTCCTTTTATTTCAAGACTACTCTAAAACCCTAAAATGCCAACAAACCCTAAAATGCCAAAAAAACCTAAAATGTAAAATAACTCAGATTGACCTCAAAACTTTTGTGCCCAATATGCATTCATAAATTAGGGCTCATGACAAAATCTAGAAATATTCTCGACATGCACAACAAATGTTATCAAAGTTCTAAGACCTAGTCAAAAGCAGAAAAAACATTCGAGCCACTTTTAGGCCACTAGATAAAAGATTCCAAGCCCAAAAAGTGCCAAAATGGGCACAACCTTGCAAGAAAAGTTGACACTAGCATAGTAATAATGTAGATCTACCACCCTGTAAAATTTTAGGACGATCCAACAGTCGGATCAAAAGTTATGGTCTCTACAAGTTATGCTCCCGCATCATTCACCCCTGGTTGAAAACAATTCAGCTCCTGTGAATTCTGTTGACATAATCATCTAATTTTTCACCACAATTTTCCTCAACACCCACTCAGGAATCCAAGTATTTTCTTCATACTACAAACCTTCCCACTTTGTACCAAATATCTGTTGTAGCTCCCATGTCTAGTAGTGATTGTCTTTTGGTCCAAGACACGCATTACCCTCTCCTTTTTCTTCTTCGGCATCTGTTGCTTCCAGTTTATTTCTTCCTCCTCTGCAACATTTTCATCATGACCTGAAACTTATATAAGTCAAAAACATTAAAAATGGACAGAGATGGAAAAATTTTCAAGTAGCTCCACCTTGTAGGCATTATCACTCATTTTCTTCAAATCCTACATGGCCCAATCTTCTTATACTTGAGTTTATTATATGTCCCCTTTGGAAACCTCTCTTTTCTAAGATGAACCATGAACCATCATCATATCTCCTTCAAATAAACTTACTCTCCTACTAAAGCATCTCCGTAGCTATCTTATACTATGCATTACTCACTTTCAGCTTTTCCCTCACTTCATCTTGCAATTGTAGAATGTGTTCTACAAATGCTTCTGCATCATCACTAGTTTCATCTTCACTGGTAGAACAATTAGATCTAGGACCCCCTTGGGATTCCTACCATATACAATCTGGAAAGGAGACCTCCCTGTTGACCTATTTACCGAGCTATTATATGCAAACTCAACTTGAGGTAAAGCTAAGTCCCATTGTTTTGGCTTTTCTCCAACTATACAACGTAGGAGATTTCCCAAGCTTTTGTTCACTACTTCCGTCTGCCCATTAGTCTGGGGGTGATATGCACTACTGAACTATAGTTGTGTCCCCAATTTCTTCCACAAAGTCCTCCAAAAGTGACTCAAAAACTTTGTGTCCCAATCTGAAGTGATCATTCTTGGAATTCCATGTAATCTAACCACTTCTGAAAAAAACAAATCTACAATTCTAGGAAGCATCATTAGTTTTTTTACAAGAAATGAAATGTGTTGTCTTAGAGAATCTATCAACCACAACAAAGATATAATCATTCCCTCACTGTGTGTTAGGAAGCCCTAACAAAAAATCCATACTCAGATCAACCCATGGCCCTATAGGGATAGGTAATGGCATATACAACCCAGTATTATGTGCATAGCCCTTAGCCATTTGACACACTCTACATCTTGCTACAACCCTACTTATGTCCCTCTTTACCTTTGGCCGATAATACTTTTCTACAACAAGAGAAATTGTCTTACTTATACCAAAGTGTCCACCAACCCCCACTATGCAATTCTCTTATAATATTTTCTCTCATTGAACCAAGGGATGCACAATTGTTTCCCCTTAAACAAATAATCAAAAGAATCAATACCTACCTACCGTAGGTTCCTTAAGTTTTCTCGACAACATAACCAAAATATGGATCACCTTCATACAATTCCTTAACTACCTTAAACCCTAGTACTTTATTTTCCATTGTTGTCAACGGGGCTACATGCGTACTCAACGCATCAAAGAACTTGATTTTGCTTACCAGACTTATGCTTTAAAACAAAAGTACATTCTTGCAAAAATGAAACCCATTTTGCATGCCTACTATTTAGTTTCTTCTGTGTTTACATACCTCAAGGCTTCATGGTCAGTGAAGAGTACAAATTCCTTTGCTACCAAGTAATGTTTGTAGTTCCTTAATGCCTGAACAATAGCGTAAAATTCCACATCATAAGTAGAATATTTCCTCCTGAATTCATTTAGCTTTTCACTAAAGAATGCCACAGGTCATCTTTCTTAACTCAACACAGCTTCAATCCCAACATGTGAGGCATCACATTCAACCTTGAAAACCTTGCTAAAATATGGCAATACCAAAACAAGTGCTTCTGACACTTTCTTCTTCAACAATTCAAAACTATCTGATTGTCGCCTTGGTCCATACAAACTCCCTCCCTTTTGTACACTCTATTATGGGTGCAACAATGCTACTGAAATTCCTAATGAACTTCCTATAAAAAGTTTCCAATCCATGAAAACTACGAACCTTTGTCACATTCCTTGGAATAGGTCATTCCAAAATTGCCTTTACTTTTTCCTCATCCATCCTCACTCCATCCTCTGATATGAAAAATCCTAAAAAAATAAGACTCTTCTGAAGAAATCTACACTTCTTTAAGTTTGCATATAGACTCTCTTTACGTAACAAGTCTAGCACTAATTTCAGATGTAACAAGTGTTCTTCCACTGTCTTACTGAATATCAAAATATCATCAAAATAGACAACAACAAAATTACCATTGTATTCTCGGACTACTCTGTTCATCAACCTCATGAATGTATTGCGTGCATTAGATACATCAAATGGCATCACCATCCACTCGTATAATCCATCTTTTGTTTTGAAAGTAGTTTTCCATTCATCCCCTTCATGGATTCGGATCTGGTAGTAACCACTCCATAGGTCAATCTTGCTAAAATATTGGGCTCCCACTAGCACATCCATCATATCATCCAATCACGGAATTGGGAACCGATACTTAATTGTGATCTTGTTTATGGCTCTACTGTCTACACACATTCTCCAATATCCATCTTTTTGGGAGTCAATAATGCTGGAGTTGAACATGGACTCATGATTTCTCTCACTAACCCTTTCTGTACTATATCTATCACTTGTCTATTCAACTCTTCACTCTGTGTTGGACTCATCCGATAGGCTTCCTAGTTTGGAAGGACCGATCTTGGGATCAAATCAATATGGTGTTGAATATCTCACTTTGGAGGTAACCCATCTAGTATGACATCTTTGTATTCTTTTAGTATCTTTTATGCCGCAACAAGATATATTAAAGTCTTCTTTCTCTAGCTTCTTTGACATTAGTGCATAACAACATCAAGCTTCTTCCATTTCTGTAACAAACTCTTTTGTAGAAAATAATCCCTCACTCTTCTCTTCTTCCTTGAAAGGTAACAAGACCACCTTTACTCCCTCCATCATGGGTAACCTTTCTATCATATTTCCAAGGCCTTCCTTGTAATATATGACATGCATCCATTGGGATAACATCACACCACACCTCATCCTTGTAGGTATTCCCAATTGAAAACTTTATAAGGCATATTTTATCTATGGTTACTTCATTTCCTTTCTTGAACCATGATATACGATAGGGATATGGGTGCTTCTCACATTTCAGATTCATTTTATCAACCATTACAGTTGAAACCATATTTTCATAACTACCACCATCAATAATAATTTTACATACCTTTCCTCCATAGGTGCATCTTGTTTGAAATATATTTTTTCGAAGCCACGAATCAGATCCAAAGCAACATCGTGTTCTTTCTCCTTCCTTGGGACAATCATCGTCCTCTTTATCATGAGGGTTTCACCCAAGTCTACAGTAACCTCCATTTCTTCTTCCTCTTCAGCTTTAACCAGATTTACTCATGGTTTTTCTCCTTTTCATCTATCTTGTGTATGTTAGTGCGGAAAGTCAAATCTTTGTGCCCTCTTCACCACATTTGTAACATGTATATTGCCTTTTGGGGCTATTATAGCCTTGTCCTCCATTATAACCTCTTCCCCTCTGAAACCCCCTACCTCTTTGGTAGTTACCATGGCTTTGACTAGAATCTTCATGCCCTTCTGTATTAGAGGATTCACCTTTTGTAGATTCAAATCTACCCCTGCCCCTCATTGGAGATGATGATGGACCTCTCTTCACACCTCTTCTAAAATTATTCCTCTTGTTCTTTTCCTCTACCTTTAATGCAAGTTGATAAGCATCATCTAGGCTATGGATCCGGAGCATACTCAACTCATCTTGTATGGTGTAACTCAACCCATTTATGTACCATGTAGCCTTTTGTTCTTCACTCTCCCTGTTCCACCCTAATTGATAACTTGTAAAATTCATTAGTATACTCCTCAATGCTGAGATCCTTCTATCTTAGGTTTTGGAACCTTCGAAAGAGTGTCTGAGCATAATCTACAGGAAGAAACTTTTCTTTCAGCTTCTTTACCATTTTATTCCAGTTTCAGATCTTGCCCTTTCCATTCCTTTGTCTTTCACTTTGCATGCAAACTTAACCTTCTTCCTCCTCAAAGGGTTTTCCACTCAAAGAACTTTTCCATGTGATTTAACCAATCAATCAACTCCTCTAGTCGTAACCCTCCACCATAATCAAGAACATTAATCTTGATGCCATCATTCTTTCCCTCTAAAGCCTAGATCAATCTCTCCTCAAATGGTCTCTCATTCAAGGTTTCTTCATCTCTCTCATTTTCTTCTTCATCTCCTCCTTCATTCATTAATGGAGGCTCTTCTTCAATATTAGTATCTGGGTTTGCGTCCCCATTTGCATGTCTCCTTCTAAGGCGGGTAGCTTCTCCCGTGAGCTCAAAGAACTTGTCTCTATAGCTCCTACATATGCCTATTCATCTGGGCATAACCTCCCTCCCACATCTATCCATGGTTATATAAAATAGAGGTAAAAACTACACATAAAAATGTAATATGTTACCTTAACTATTTCCGCAAGATCAAAATCCTACTCTGATACCAATTGATGTGAATCTAGCTACAAGAGGTTGAAATACCTCCAAAAACACACATAAACAGCTTTGCAAATAAAACCAAGAGTTTTAAAATAGTTTACTTCTCATTTTAGAATTCACACTGATCTATTACATCATTACAATCCTCCTTTTATTTCAAGACTACTCTAAAACCCTAAAATGCCAACAAACCCTAAAATGCCAAAAAACCCTAAAATGAAAAACAACTCGGATTGACCCCAAAATTTGCATGCCAAATATGCATTCATAAATTAGGGCTCACACAAAACCTTGACTTATTCGACATGCACAACAAAAGTTATTAAAGTTCTAAGACCTACTCAAAAGTGGAAAAACATTCGAGCCATATTTAGGCCACTAGATGAAGGAATCTGAGCCCAAAAACGTGTCAAAATGGGCACAACCTTGCAAGAAAATTTTACCCTAGCATAGTACTAATGTATATATACCACCTTATAAAATTTTAGGATGATCCAACAGTCGGATCAAAAGTAATGGTCTCTATAAGTTATGCTCCCGCATCATTATCCTGTAGTTCAAAAGAATTCAGCTCTTGTGAATTTTGTTGACAGAAATCATCTAATTTTTCACTGTCAATTTTCCTCAACACCCACTCATGAATCCAAGTATTTTCTTCATGCTTCAAACCTTCCCACTATACCAAATATCTGTTGTAGCTCTCATGTCTAGTAGTGATTGTCTTTTGGTCCAAGACATGCATTACCCTCTCATTTTTCTTCTTCGGCATCTGTTGCTTCCAGTTTATTTCTTCCTCCTCTGCAACATTTTCATCATGACCTGGAAACTTATATAACTCAAAAACATTAAAAACTGGAGAGATAGCAAAGTTTTTAGGTAGCTCCACCTTGTAGGCATTATCACTCATTTTCTTCAGAATCCTACATGGCCCAATCTTCTTATACTTGAGTTTATTATATGTCCCTTTGGAAACCTCTCTTTTCTAAGATGAACCATCACCATATCTCCTTCTTCAAATAAAATTACTCTCCTACTAGCATCTATAGATGTTTTATACTGTGCATTACTCACTTTCATCTTTTCCCTCACTTCATCTTGCAGCTGTAGAATGTGTTCTGCAAATGCTTCTGCATCATCACTAGCTTCATCTTCACCTTGTAGAACAATTAAATCTAGGACCCCCTTGGAATTCCTACCATATAAAATATGGAAAGGAGACCTCCCTGTTGACTTTGTTTATCGAGCTATTATATGCAAACTCAGCTTGAGGTAAAGCTAAGTCCCATTGTTTTGGCTTTTCTCCAACTATACAACGTAGGAGATTTCCCAAGATTTTGTTCACTACTTCTGTCTGCCCATCATTCTGGGGGTGATATGCACTACTAAACTAGTTGTGTCCCCAATTTCTTCCAAAGAGTCCTCCAAAAGTGACTCAAAAACTTTGTGTCCCGATCTGAAGTGATCATTCTTGGAATTCCATGCAATCTAACCACGTCTAAAAAAACAAATCTGTAATTCTGGAAGCATCATTAGTTTTTTTACAAGAAATGAAAGGTGCCATCTTAGAGAATCTATCAACCAAGACAAAGATAGAATCATTCCCTCGCTGTGTGTTAGGAATCCTTAACAAAAATCCATACTCAGATCAACCCATGGCCCTGTAGGGATAGGCAATGGCATATATAACCTAGTATTCTGTGCATGGCCCTTAGCCATTTGACACAATCTACATCTTGCTACAACCCTACTTATGTCCCTCTTTACCTTTGGCCAATAATACTTTTCTACAACAAGAGAAATTGTCTTACTTATACCAAAGTGTCCAGCCAACCCCCCACTATGCAATTCTCTTATAATATTTTCTCTCATTGAACCAACAGGGATGCACAATTATTTCCCCTTAAACAAATAACCATCCTGTATCAAATAATCAAAAGAATCACTACCTACTATAGGATCCTTAAGTTTTCTCGACAACATCACCAAAATATGGATCACCTTCATACAATTCCTTAACTACCTCAAACCCTAGTACTTTATTTTCCATTGTTGTCAAAAGGGCTACACGCCTACTCAAGGCATCAACAACTTGATTTTTCTTACCGGATGTGATTTAAAACAAAAGTATATTCTTGCAAAAATGAAACCCATTTTACATACCTACTTTGAGTTTCTTCTGTGTGTTTACATACCTCAAGGATTCATGGTCAGTGAAGAGTAAAAATTCCTTTGCTACCAAGTAATGTCTCCAGTTCCTTAATGCTTGAACAATAGCATAAAATTCCACATCATAAGTAGAATATTTCCTCTTGACTTCATTTAGCTTTTCACTTAAGAATGCCACAGGTCATCCTTCTTGACTCAACACAACTCCAATCCCAACATGTGAGGCATCACAGTCAACCTCAAAGACCTTGCTAAAATCTAGCAATACCAAAATAGGTGCTTCTAACACTTTCTTCTTCAACAATTCAAAACTATCTGTTCTTTGCCTTGGTCCATACAAACTCCCTCCCTTTTGTACACTCTATTATGGGTGCAACAATGCTACTGAAATTCCTAATGAACTTCCTATAAAAAGTTGTCAATCCATGAAAACTATGAACCTTTGTCACATTCCTTGAATAGGCCATTCCGAATTGCCTTTACTTTTCCTCACTCCATCCTCTCCTTTGATATGAAAAATCCTAAAAAAATAAGACTCTTTTGAAGAAATCTACACTTCTTTAAGTTTACATATAGACTCTCTTTATGTAACAAGTCTAACACAAATTTCATATGTAACAAGTGTTCTTCCACTGTCTTACTGAATATCAAAATATCATCAAAATAGACAACAACAAACTTACCATTGTATTCTCGAGTACTCTATTCATCAGCCTCATGAATGTAATGGGTGCATTAGATACCCCAAATGGCATCACCATCCACTCGTATAATCCATCTTTTGTTTTCAAAGTAGTTTTCCATTCATCCCCTTCACGGATTCGGATCTGGTAGTAACCACTATGTAGGTCAATCTTGCTAAAATATTAGGCTTCCACTAACACATCCATCATATCATCTAATCGCGAATTGGGAACCGATACTTAATTGTGATCTTGTTTATGGCTCTACTGTCTACACACATTCTCCAATATCCATCTTTTTGGAAGTCAATAATGCTAGAGTTGCACATGGACTCATGATTTCTCTCACTAACCCTTTCTGTATTAGATCTGTCACTTGTCTGTTCAACTCTTCACTCTGTCGACTCATCCAATAGGGTGCCCGGTTTGGAAGGGCCGATCCTGGGATCAAATCAATATGGTGTTGAATATCTCTTTGGAGGTAACCCATCTGGTAGCTCATCTGGTATGACATCTTTGTATTCTTTTAGTATCTTTTATGCTACAACAGGTATATTAAAGTCTTCTTTCTCTAGCTTCTTTGACATTAGTGCATAACAACATCCAACTTCTTCCATTTCTGTAACAAACTCTTTTGTAGCAAATAAGCCCTCACTCTTCTCTTCTTCCTTGAAGGGTAACAAGACCACCTTTACTCCATCCTTCCAAAAGGTATATGTATTTTTCCTCCATCATGTGTAACCTTTCTATCATATTTCCAAGGCCTACCCAATAATATATGACATGCATCCATTGGGATAACATCACACCACACCTCATCCTTGTAGGTATTCCCAATTGAAAACTTTATAAGGCATCTTTTATCTATGGTTACTTCATTTCCTTTCTTGAACCATGATATACGATAGGGATATGGGTGCTTCTCACATTTTAGATTTATTTTATCAACCATTACAGTTGAAACCATATTTTCACAACTACCACCATCAATAATAATTTTACATACCTTTCCTCCATAGGTGCATCTTGTTTGAAATATATTTGTTCAAGCAAGGAATCAACTTTAGCAACATCATGTTCTTTCTCCTTCCTTGGGACAATCATCATCCTCCTTATCATGAGGGTTTCACCCAAGTCTACAAACCTCCATTTCTTCTTCCTCTTCAGCCTCAACCAAATTTACTCATGGTTTTTCTCCTTACCATCTATCTTATGTAGGATAGTTCGGACACTCAAAATATCTGTGCCCCTCTTCACTACATCTATAACATGTATATTTCCTTTGGGGCTATTCCAGCCCCATCCTCCATTATAACCTCTTCCCCTCTGAAACCCCTACCTCTTTGGTAGATACCATGGCTTTGACTAGAATCTTTATGCCCTTCTGTATTAGAGGATTCACCTTTTATAGATTCAAATCTACCCATGCCCCTCATTGGAGATGATCATGGACCTCTCTTCACACCTCTTCTAAAATTATTCCTCTTGTTCTTTTCCTCTTCCTTTAATGCAAGTTGATAAGCATCATCTAGGATATGGATCCAGAGCATACTCAGCTCATCTTGTTTGGTGTAACTCAACCCATTTATGTACCATGTAGCCTTTTATTCTTCAGACTCTCCATATTCCACCTTTATTGATAACTTGTAAAATTCATTAGTATACTCCTCAATGCTGATATCCTTCTGTCTTAGGTTTTGGAACCTTCGAAAGAGTGTCCGAGATAAATCTACAGAAGAAACTTTTCTTTCAAGCTTCTTTACCATTTTATTCCAGCTTTTGGATCTTGCCCCTCCATTCCTTTGTCTTTCACTTTGTAGGTGATCCCACCAAATCAATGCATGTCTGGCCAACTTAGTGCATGCAAACTTAACCTTCTTCTCCCCTAAAATGGTTTTCCACTCAAAGAAATTTTCCATGTGATTTAACCAATCAATCAACTCCTCTGGTCATAACCCTCCACCATAATCAGGAACATTAATCTTGATGTCATCATTCTTTCCCTCTAAATCCTTGATCAATCTCTCCTCAAATGGTCTCTCATTCAAGTTTTCTTCATCTCTCTCATTTTCTTCTTCATCTCCTCCTTCATTCATTAATGGAGGCTCTTCTTCAATATCACTATCTAGGTTTGCATCCCCATTTGCATGTCTCCTTCTAAGGCGGGTAACTTCTCATGTGAGCTCAAGAACTTGTCTCTATAGCTCCTACATATGCCTATTCATCTGGTCATAACCTCCCTCCCGCTTCTAGCCATGGTTATATAAAATAGAGGTAAAAATACACATAAAATGTAATATGTTACCTTAATATTTCCAAGATCAAAATCCTTCTCTCGATACCAATTGATGTGAATCCACTGCAAGAGGTTGAAATACTCCAAAAACACACATAAATAGCTTTGCAAATAAAACCAAGAGTTTAAAATAGCTTACTTCTCATTCTGAATTCACACTAATCCATTAAATCATTACAATCCTCCTTTTATTTCAAGACTACTCTAAAACCCTAAAATGCCTAAAAATCCTAAAATGAAAAACAACTCGATTGATCCCAAAATTTGCATGCCAAATTTGCATTCATAAATTAGGGCTCACGTGAAATCTAGACTTATTCTAACATGCACAACAAAAGTTATTAAAGTTCTAAGACCTAGTCAAAAGTAGAAAAAACATTCGGAGCCAATTTTAGGCCACTAGATGAAGGAATCTGAGCCCAAAAATGCCAAAATGGGCACAAACTTGCAAGAAAGTTGAACCTAGCATAGTACTAATGTATATCTACCACCCTGTAAATTTCAAGACGATCCAACGGTCGGATCAAAAGTTATGGTCTCTGCAGTTGTGCTCCCGCATCATTATGAGAATGTTTAAAATGGACAGATGCCCATTCTCATAGTCAGGGAATATGGGAAGTATGAGGAATTCTTGCAAAAGTAATATATGTTATGTTAATATGATGAAGATATTTGGATGAAGCAGTTAGCAATCAAGTTTCTAATTAACTTTTATTTTACCACTATTTATTTATTTCTCATCGTTTAAATTCAACCTCATCTATTTAACCTCTATTTGGATGAAGCAATTAGCAAATGGAAATGTAACCTCTATTTATTTCTCATCATTTAAATTCAATTGAGTCAAGTTCAATCATAGTTTAGAAATTGTGTTATAAATATTTCCAAATTATATGCATAATTTTGAAGTATTTCCAAACCTTACTGAATTATAGAAGTTCGCAGCTCATGTGCTATGTGTATTCAATATACTTATGGTTGTACATACATGATAATTTTTAATTTATTTTATGCAATGCTTTAAGATA
The DNA here is from genome assembly GCA_018340775.1 of Taxus wallichiana var. yunnanensis. Classification (NCBI taxonomy): domain Eukaryota; kingdom Viridiplantae; phylum Streptophyta; class Pinopsida; order Cupressales; family Taxaceae; genus Taxus; species Taxus wallichiana. Next base: position 241,865,499 of record CM031234.1, on the reverse strand, counting down.
TTTTCCATCATCTCACAAAATTTTTATTTTATGTTGTTATAACAAAGTGGATTCTTTTGCATTTGTAGAGGATGATCATGTGGACTTGTTTTCAAAAGGAACCAAAGTTGCAGAGGGAAGAGTATATCCAAGTAGGAAGACACTACATTGCAAAGATGTGGGAAGAGGATTTGTGGTTGTCAATGTTAACATAGTATTGGATGGAAGAGTAAAATTTCCTTTCTTAGTTGTTTAATTTGAAACGTTGGAAGATGTCAGGAATAGAGGATACTACATTGATTGGGAAGAGAGTGAAGTGTTAAAGCATGCAGATTCATCCATTCCCCCTAATTTGGGAAGTGAAAAAAATTAGTGGTTCAAAGGATTATAATGTAGAGAGTGACATACATTGTAGTGATGACACTAAAAAAATCATCAATACAGTTCTAAAGATATATGATATTTTTTCGCAGACAATTTCATTATCAAACACAAATCTTGTACAAGAGATGATGACACACCATGGGTTATATAACTCATGTGATAGAAGTTCAAGAAACTAATGGAGAGAGGTTTGGGTCCTTTGAATTTTGGTAAATGGATAGAAAATGTGGTAAATATGTGTTTTGATTGATCGGAATTTATACAACCTAATAAATCAATAGTTTGGCCAATAAAACATTTTATTTTCACCGAAAAAGAAGTTTCCATATGATTAAGCAAGGGATTTCTTAATCTGGATGGTCCGCACCTTGTATATAGTGATCAACTAGATATTTACATTGGTCTTGTTTTTGGAAGATCTAACCAAGAATTCAATCCATTGAAGGATTTTGTCGAGGGGAAATGCTACTTATATGACCATGAAATAATAATGAAAAGATATGGATGGCGAGAGAAGATGGGAATATTTTCCTCAATATTGGAAATCAGTAGGGAGAGGAGAAGGTACAAAATTATATCAGGATTTTTTAAAGCTAAATAAAACATTGACCATATTAGACAAACCTAAAGTAGATATTGATGTGGATAACATCATCTGGGAATGGACACCAAATAAAAAAGGACTAGTAGATACATAAAGATACCTGATAAAGGACATGTGGCCATTAAATCGTACCTTGAAAAACTTAAACAGGATAAGAAATGTTGAATTAGAGAAAATATTGGAGTTTATAAATTTATGTGTGAAATCATCTTGGCTCGGGATGTGGGTTTTTTTAAAAACATTATTCCAAACCTTGGTCCTATAAAAATTTATAGTTGTACTATTATTTGATAATTAAATGAAAGACTGGAGTATTATATTACTTCGGAGGTTTTTTCCATAATATAATTCTATATAACATTGTATTGCTTATGGAACTCTTGCATCTTATTAATGTATTATTAATAATATAAATTCCACCATGCAATTAATATAATTTGAAAAAATCCTTAATTATGCTCTAAGTTTACAAGGAGTTGGATCTTGTGATTTAAAGGAACATGGATGTTATTTACAAGGAACTCATTTCAAAAATTCATGTATGTAATGAATTTATTTATACATTCATTACAACCAAAAATTATATGGACTTTTCCTAAAGCTATGTGCATAAGTCTAAATAACTTATTATTTAATTGTTCTAAAACTTTATAAAATGTAAACCTTTCTGAAGTGTAGATACTAAATTATATGCCTAGAATCCCCTAATTCTTGAATGCAAAACTATAGTATTTACAATGCCTAGATATATTATTTGGTGATCTCAACAAGAGTGTCTGGAAATTCTCGGTGACTTAACCTATTGTCCTGCCAAGATATTAATTTTCAAACTAGGTCAAAATCACTCATATATGAATATAGAAGAAAAATAAATATAAATTTAATACACATAAAAATAATTAGGAGCATATTGGTACCATGAGTGTGATGAGAATGGGCATATGTCTATTCTCATAGACTCAATAGTTAGGTTCTTATTTCAGATAACATGTACCTATATCACAATTTTTTAATTTTCAAAAGGGATAAAAATGCCTCATATAGAAATCATAGAAAAAGAATTGAAATAAAGCAGATACACATAAAAAGAATTTGGAGCATAGTTGTACTATAAGTGTGTTGAGAATGGGCATATTTCCGTTCTCATAAACTCAATATAGAATTAGGAACATACTTGTATGGCATAGTGTAAAAATTGGAATCTGATATTACACTAATTAAATTACAATAATAAACATATTGGAATCCGATATCACACTAGATAAAAATCAATAATGGAAATTTAGGAATCCAATTTCAACAATTATAAAACCAGAAATGATAATACTATAAATCTAGATTCTTAGTAAAATGTCCATATTTAACGAAATTATTGTTAAAAGAGTCAAAGTGAGAAAAATCATGTTAAAAGTGGAAATCTAAGTCAAATAGTATGAAAAGGTTATAAAAAAGTGGAAAATCAAGTTATTTCTTACCTTGCATTTGAGATAACGTGAGAAATTGAGTCACCGAGTAATTTGGGCCGACAGAGAAAAGAGAGATGCAAAAATTAGGTGCATAAGAAGTTATGTACAACTCCTTTTGAATAGATAAGTTTGAGCCAACAATTGAATGCAACACTAGGAATGAGAAAAAGAGTTAGTAAAAAAATGAACAAATAGGATTCATAGTACTTGTTATCCAAAATTCCCCCCCCAGGGTAATTTTGATAACATGCATCAGAATATCCAAATCCCAAGAAAATTGATTGATTCAGAGCAAAAATCAGGCTTGCAGGGTCCCTTCAGGTAATTTTCTAACTCCCCTGGCCGAGGAAAAAAGGAACAAGCTCTGAGAAAGTGTGGAGAAGGTCAGCAGGAAAGCAAGTAGTTCGGGCAGAAAATTTGTGAAAATCAGCTAAGTCCTGGGCCAAAGACAAGTTGGATCAAATGGGACAAAAGTACGCGAACCACCCGAACCGCCCGAAATGAGTCCAGGTGGCCCACTAAGCATTTGGGACAAGTGGGACTAAAGTACGCGGCGGGCGCGAAATGCCGGTTTGACCGAGAGAGAATCGGCCGAAATAAGCACAAAGGGGCAGTTCGGGACGAATGGAACAAATGGACGCGAAATGCCCGACCGCCGAATCGCGAAAATCATCACAAGGAGCCCAAAAGCAATTGGGACGCGCGGGACAATAGGGCGCGAACCGGCCGAACCGGCCGAAAAGGGTCAAGTCAGTCCGAAGCAAAGTGGGACAAGCGGGCCAAAAATGCCCGAACCGGCCGAATCGGCCGAAATGAGCACAAAGGGGCCAAAATCAAATGGGACATTTGGGAAAAATGGAGGTGAAGTACGCGAAGGAGCCAAGAGCCAATCAGAGGCTGCCATGTGTCCTCACAAGGGAAAAGGTCAAAAAGTCAAAGGGCGAGTTTTCGAGCGCTGATCCGAACCAATGAGAAGCTGCCACGTATCCAAGCGAAAACCCCACACAAAGGGATATGTCGTCGGGTCGTCCAAACCCGACGCACAAAGGAAATCGGGTTTCATAGTCGGGAAAACACGACGGAGAAACATGGCAAGAACATGTCAGAAGGGTTGAAAAACCCGACACCTAAGAAATGTGTCGGAGGGGTTGGAAAGCCCGACGCACAAAGAAAATCGGGTTTCATAGTCGGGGAAACAAGTCGGAAAAGCATGGGGCGAAAACATATGTTGAGCCACCTCCCAAACCCGATGCAAATGGAGAGGAGAATCCCGAACCCGACGGGCTGAAGACCTTTCTCATCCAATCAGAGTCTGCCACGTGTCATCCAGGTGGCAATGCGCGGGAAAATATTTTAAAAATCTGTTTTCACCTGTTCCGTGCCCTAAATCCTCAAATCGTCATATCTTTTGATCCAGAGCTCGGATTTGCATGTTCCTTATATCAACGGAAAGCTAGTGAAATCCTCTACATGATTCTGGGGCTAATCTCGAGTTTTGGTGTAGTCTAGAGAGAGAAAATCGAGAAACGGCTCTGACGCGTGGTAATGACAGAAGTGACATTTCAGCGATGAATTTTTTAATGCACAGCAGATGTACGCCGCCGCCGCTTACTAGGATCCGTCGCTTCTACCATGATGAAATGATTTAAAATACGACCTGGAGGTGGTTGGAGGAGATCTGACTTTCCTCTTTCTTCCTTCTCTCATTCTTCCTATATATTGTAAGGAGTGGCAAAATATAAAAAGAGTTGTTCATTCTTTCTAGCTCGGCCCTCCCTTCTTTTCTTCTCTAGGGTTGAAAATGGAGTTCGAACCTCTCCCTACTCCGTAATGGCATTTTTTTGCCTTTTACTAATGGAATGATGTTCTGTGCAAACTTCTGAAGCAACAAAACATGTTTTGTGATGCATCTGTCCATCCTTTCTCGTTTTTGCTTGTTTTCTTCTTGCCTCTCTTCATTGCAGGTATTTATGCATGTTTGAACGTTCACTGCAGATCTGGAGCTGTGTTCATGGAGTTTTGGGACACTTTCTGTGTGAAATCTATCCTTGGGCCTGTGATGCATCTGTCCATCCTTCCCATTGCTCACCTCTTTTTGTCCCTGGCAGTTTTGATAGATGTCCAACATTCTCCTTCTCTGGTGTATCACCGTTTTAGTGTAGGCTTTTGCTTTTTTCCTTCTCTCTCTCTCTCTCTGTCTCCTTGGCATGGTTAGATTAGGATTAGATTAGCTTGCCACTGGAATAGCTTGTAAGCGTAGTTTAGGAGCAGAACCAGCCTTCTCTGGAGATTCCTCTCTCGGTTTTACAAGTCCCACGCTTGGAGAGAGGTTTCCATGTTGTGCAATCACACTGGATGCCTGAACATCAACCTAGAAGCCTGATGTGCATCCAGGGGTGCTGTGATTTTGCACTAACAGTTTTGGCACGCGGGTGGGACCTTAGAGGTCTTTCACTTCATCTTTGCAGGTTGATGTGTTCCCGTGAAGATTTCAGCCTTTGAGGCACTTCAAACACATCTCGCGACTCCATCCGATCAAGAACCCATTTCTCCGAGCTTGCAGCACCCGTTTCCATACATTTTCATCCATCTTTCTTTCCATCCCTTTCTCATTCTTTTCCATTCCATGAAGTTGTGCAATCATGACTTCATTTCCATCATGGATTTCACATCAACAACAGCAAGAGATATTCCACCTCCAACACATTTTACAAATCCTCCGTATCAACATGCATACTCATATGAACAGCAAGTGCAAAAAGTCGCTTTGGCTATGGAGCTTTCCAAGAGCAAGGGTGTGCATACAATGAAGACCATCAGATCCAAGATGCTGGTCTGTTGGAGAAAATCCAAAAGATGGAGGAGGGGATGGTGCAGTCCAGGGCTCAGGCACAGATGAGAGCATTTGGAATCGGTTGTGAAGCACCCTGTCCATGGGTGGGACCTTTTCCAAGTCATTACAGCCCTCAGGAGAAGCTTGACTTCATGATTGCAATGCTGCCTTTGCTTGCAAAGTGGATTGAAGAAATAGAAGTGTATGAGAGAAGTATTCAGCAACCTTGTCAACAGGTAAACACACCATCTCATGCCTTTTCTTTTCCTCTTTCCCAATCTGTTTCATTCAGCAGCAGTGTCAAGTTTCAAACTCTCCATCTGCTGTCCCAAATGTTGAATCCATTTCTCCACCTCTCAGTCTTCCACCACACCTCGATTCTTCTTTCCTTTTTCCTTCCAAACAGTCATCCCCTCCACAAGAGCTAACAGAAACACCCCCTCCTCCAAAGAAACAAGAGGTTTCACCTCCTCCACCACCACAAAAAATTGTCAAATCAGTGGAGTTTCAACCTATCCCTCCTTTTGCATTCCCAATTCCATGTGGGAAAGAAGAAATTGTAAAAATCAGTCATCAAGGACAGCAGGAGGAAGAGCCAAACAGAAAAGAAATGACAGACAGCTTGAAGGTTTGGGCTGCCAAATTTGGGATGACAAGGATCCCCTTGATGGTCAAGCCTACAGAAGAAGCTAGGGTTGAGAACAAATGGTGGTCGGACTGATTTTGTTGCAGCGTAAGAAGAAGATCTTGCAGCCCCAACTTGTCCTCTAGAGCAAGCAGAGATCAAAGAGTTTGACTTGACAAACTTCATGCCGGAGAAGGAGTTCAATCAAGAGCAAGATTGCCTTCAAACATTGGAGGAAGGAGAAGCTGCTCCAAATCCAAAAGAAGAGGAGCACAATCTAGCTATGGAGGAGAAAAACGCAGATCCAAGGGCTTTGAGCACAAAGCAGGTTACAGAAGAACCTTCAGTTCTTCTTTCCACTTCATCTCTCTCAAGTTCTAGCACTGAAAAGGAGTTTGATCTCTCAAACTCAATATTGGAGAGTGAAGGAAACCATGGTGGTCAAGTTGCAGATCAAGAGGACACCATGGAGGAAGTTGAACACGAGCAAAGCAGGACAAAGAATGAGGCAGCTTTACTGCAAGATTTGGAGGACTGTTTTGATGGAGAAGAGCCGGTTGAGTTTTCACCATTCTCTCTTTCATCATCCACATTCCAAACACAAGAGTCTGCTGTCATGAAGGAGAGCATTCATTTGCAGCAGCCTGCATCTTATAGCAGCCCTTTGGAACCAAAATTGGAAGATTTAAATCTTCCATGTTCTTCATCGGAGGAAGAGAAAGGGCAGAAGGGTCCTACCATTTCTTCCACGTCATCTATTCAAGTGGGTCTACAAGAAGACTCCATTCTTGGAGTTGAAAATCAGAGCTATGGGCATATCAAACGGATCAGACCTTGCCCAATCAGGTATTTGGCTTCATTGGAGCCAAAGGAGAAGCCACAACCAGTCATGCTTGCTTCTGAGCATGAGGACGAGCTACAAAGTACCAAGGATCAGCTGCCATACCTCTTCAATCCAAATGCAGAGCAACTAAAAGAGGTATTGGATTTTTCAGTTGATACCTTGATGATTTGGATAGAAGACCAGCTTCTTGTTGATTTTCCATCCATCCAAACAGCCATGATCAGTGCCAAATCAATTCCATGGCTGCCAATTTTGAAGAAAGGAAGCTATTTCTCACAACCAGTTGCAGGATTTGTTTAGCTTGCCTTTGCTTCCAGTTAGAGTAGAGTAGCTAGGTTTGCTTTCAGCAGAAGAAGTGCTTGTGCACACTCTGCATGTTCCATTTGGGGCATGTATGATTTTCAGTTTTGTACATAGTTTTTGGTGTTGCTGGTTTTGCTCTTGCACAGTTCGTTTCAATGGTTTTTGGTGAGAACAACTCCATGCCCGGTGGGTTTCCAAGTGGCTCAGAGGAGAGATTTTCAAAGTTCAGATCAGTTTTCAGGCTATTACTTATGACTCCATGCCCAATGGATTGCTTCAGGCTACTGGTCTTTTCATCTAGCAGGCAGATGCCCCCGTTGAGTCGCCAAATTGTTATCCAAAATTCCCCCCAGGGTAATTTTGATAACATGCATCAGAATATCCAAATCCCAAGAAAATTGATTGATTCAGAGCAAAAATCAGGCTTGCAGGGTCCCTTCAGGTAATTTTCTAACTCCCCTGGCCGAGGAAAAAAGGAACAAGCTCTGAGAAAGTGCGGAGAAGGTTGCAGAAAGCAAGTAGTTCGGGCCAGGAAAATTTGTGAAAATCGGCTAAGTCCCAGTCCAGCACAAGTTGGATCAAATGGGACAAAAGTACGCGAACCACCCGAACCGCCCGAAATGAGTCCAGGCAGCCCACTAAGCATTTGGGACAAGTGGGACTAAAGTACGCGCCGGGCGCGAAATGCCGGTTTGACCGAGAGAGAGAATCGGCCGAAATAAGCACAAAGGGGCAGTTCGGGACGAATGGAACAAATGGACGCGAAATGCCCGAACCGGCCGAATCGCGCGAAATCATCACAAGGAGCCCAAAAGCAATTGGGACGCGCGGGACAATAGGGCGCGAACCGGCCGAACCGGCCGAAAAGGGTCAAGTCAGTCCGAAGCAAAGTGGGACAAGCGGGCCAAAAATGCCCGAACCGGCCGAATCGGCCGAAATGAGCACAAAGGGGCCAAAATCAAATGGGACATCCGGGACAAATGGAGGTGAAGTACGTGAAGGAGCCGAGAGCCAATCAGAAGCTGCCACATGTCCTCACAAGGGAAAAGGTCAAAATTCAAAGGGCGAGTTTTCGAGCGCTGATCCGAACCAATGAGAAGCTGCCACGTATCCAAGCGAAAACCCCACACAAAGGGATATGTCGTCGGGTCGTCCAAACCCGACGCACAAAGGAAATCAGGTTTCATAGTCGGGAAAACATGATGGAGAAACATGGCGCAAGAACATGTCGGAAGGGTTGAAAAACCCGACACCTAAGAAATGTGTCGGAGGGGTTGGAAAGCCCGACGCACAAAGAAAATCGGGTTTCATAGTCGGGGAAACAAGTCGGAAAAGCATGGGGCGAAAACATATGTTGAGCCACCTCCCAAACCCGATGCAAATGGAGAGGAGAATCCCAAACCCGACGGGCTGAAGACCTTTCTCATCCAATCAGAGTCTGCCACGTGTCATCCAGGTGGCAATGCGCGGGAAAATATTTTAAAAATCTGTTTTCGCCTGTTCCGTGCCCTAAATCCTCAAATCGTCATATCTTTTGATCCAGAGCTCGGATTTGCATGTTCCTTATATCAACGGAAAGCTAGTGAAATCCTCTACATGATTCTGGGGCTAATCTCAAGTTTTGGTGCAGTCTAGAGAGAGAAAATCAAGAAACGGATCTGACGCGTGGTAATGACAGAAGTGACATTTCAGCGACCAGTTTTAATGCAGCAGACAGCCCGCCGTTTTGCCAGGATCCGTCGCTTCTACCATGATGAAATGATTTAAAATACGACCTGGAGGTGGTTGGAGGAGATCTGACTTTCCTCTTTCTTCCTTCTCTCATTCTTCCTATATATTGTAAGGAGTGGCAAAATATAAAAAAGAGTTGTTCATTCTTTCTGCTCGGCCCTCCCTTCTTTTCTTCTCTAGGGTTGAAAATGGAGTTCGAACCTCCTCCCTACTCTGTAATGGCATTTTTTTGCCTTTTACTAATGGAATGATGTTCTGTGCAAACTTCTGAAGCAACAAAACGTGTTTTGTGATGCATCTGTCCATCCTTTCTCGTTTTTGCTTGTTTTCTTCTTGCCTCTCTTCATTGCAGGTATTTATGCATGTTTGAACGTTCACTGCAGATCTGGAGCTGTGTTCATGGAGTTTTGGGACACTTTCTGTGTGAAATCTATCCTTGGGCCTGTGATGCATCTGTCCATCCTTCCCATTGCTCACCTCTTTTTGTCCCATGGCAGTTTTGATAGATGTCCAACATTCTCCTTCTCTGGTGTATCACCGTTTTAGTGTAGGCTTTTGCTGTTTTTCCCTTCTCTCTCTCTCTCTATCTCCTTGGCATGGTTAGATTAGGATTAGATTAGCTTTCCTGCACTGGAATAGCTTGTGGTAGGTAGTTTAGGAGCAGGAACCAGCCTTCTCTGGAGATTCCTCTCTCAGTTTTACAAGTCCCACGCTTGGAGAGAGGTTTCCATGTTGTGCAATCACACTGCTGGATGCCCGAACATCAACCTAGAAGCCTCGATGTGCATCCAGGGGTGTTGTGATTTCACTAACAATGATTAGATATTGAAGCAAGACAATGTTGTAAAAAAATTACCCAGGGGAATACTTTTGTAGGATTAATGGCACTAAAGAACAAAAAGAGAAAACCCCACATAAAGAGAGTAAAGGTCTAAGTAAAATATCCATTAGAGGATTTGTATTCAAAAATGTGGTACCCTCCGAAAGTATTTAGGGTCCATACAAGGAATTCACAAATTCTCACGAAGTGTAAGATCAACAAGTACAACCATAGGGCTACATGCCATGAAGAAACATTGAAGGAGGACATGTTATAGAGCTACTTGAGAATAATGAAGAAGAGAAAGTTATGGTAGATGATTTATTAAGGAGGAATTTCTAGAAGGTAGGGGTCCTCAAGTTTTTCTAGCTACCCTTCTTTGCGAATCCCACACACTTGTTCTAGTGGCTCATGTCTAGGGTTTATGAGGATGACTTCTATTTTATGGGACAAAGGATGAGAATTACAACCCATATCATTGAAATGGTTACAAGTAAATTGAGAGGTAAAATGGAGGACATGGAATTGGATTTATGTTTTGATGCGAAGATTGATGAATTGGCCATCAAGCTTCAAAGATGAGAAAGGAGGAAGGGCTATGAGAATTTATTATCTCATTGACCTTGTCACACAAGGTTATAGCCAAAATAGTAATTTATAAAGTGGGAGCCTTGGAAAGGTGGATATTTTCAAATAATAAATTTATGTATATTTCACACATATGGCACATAAAACGTAATACAATATCACGCAATACATCACAAATGGGATTATAGAGGATGCCAAGGAACAAAATTAAGGAGAAAAGATAACTTGGGTATCGATCCTCCTACTTATTTTCTTTTGGGAAATGGGGTTTTCAAATGGTCCAAATGAGGATATCTTTATTTACCAACTAGTGAACAAGTCCCCTCCAACTCAATTCACCTGGTTACACTTATGATGGCACAATCACGAATGTATACAAGGCCATAATAGACAAGTGGTACAACAAGTTACACGAAAAATTTGAGAATGAATGGAGAATTTCACATGAATAACTAGCAGAGGTTGGAGAATAAGAAAACACTACAGTAATTCAACATTACAATCTTGCACATTTCAGAATGCAGGATGGGGAGATGGGTCCATGGTGCAAGCTGTCATTTGCATTCACTGCTTAATATTTAAAATGCATGGTGAATAGGATTAAGGATGCGTAGGAGATGGATTTTGTTGCTGATTTGGTGGATTTTTACTTGTATATAGTGTAGGCCACATATAGGTATGAATTCAAGCCTGCATATGTGGATATGTTAGAGCCAAATACATTATAATTTCATCCCCAGTTGAATGTCACAATAAAGGGGATGATATGCAAAGTTTTTTTCATCTTGAGTCCGAAAACACAGGGTGGAGTAGAAATGGTAGTCAAAGATACTTGTCTTTCATATCCTGGGATAATTCTTGTACCACCTCTTAAGATAATGCATGAAGATACTCCTCAGGGGGGAGAAGAGGAGTAAGGTGGGCTTTACCACTCATGAATATATAAAATGTAATATACAAGAAGGAAGAGTGATGATGGTGCAAGAACTTCTTAACCACCCAAGGATGACACAAAGAGACCAAGGTCAAGTGTGGTGGGGTGCATGTGGTTTCTTGTGAAGAAGATTCTTGTGAAAATAAAAATATGAAGCTTTTTTGGAGGAGCTTGAGTGTGAATGGGCTGAAAAATTGGTAAAGAAGAAATCTAAGGATAAGAAATAGTCCTGGAACTAAAGAGGTGGAAAAGAGTAAAATTCCACCTAATTATAAACCACATGGGCATGAGGAGGTGTATAAGGAGAAATAGATGATGATACTTATGTAAACATAGAATATAAGGGTGTAGAATGTGGAACCATAACAAGAGTTTTCACTCCCAATAAATAAAAAATGAAGGTGAATGTGGTGAGGAAGTGGTGGACTCCCATATCACCACAAATGGAATTTGTAGATGACCCTAAGAAGGTTACGAGGAGTGGTTCTAGAACATGATGACCATAGATAAATTATATGTATGGTATCTTATGGATAAATATGGAGGAGTCTCATGTACGAGGAAGAGGTTTTCCTAGAACTTGCATACAAACACGGAGGATCCTGGTTTGAAGTAATAATTCTCTTACTATCATAGAATGTAAGAATGAGGAAGAGAAGAAGTACAAGACTTTGGAACTCATTTAGTTAACACATGATGAGGCATGTAATGCTTTGAACATATTGGCCACGGATATGATGTGCTAAAATTTGGATGTCGGGGATACAATGAGGGTGATTATGGAAAATAAGAATAAGAAAGAAAGATAAATTGACATCTTGAAGAAATATATTCTGGGGAGAAGAAGTGGACCAATGAAGCATATGACAGGGAAAGCACATTAGTGAAGAAAATTTTAGGTCAATTCTCATCCTTGGTGAGTCAAAGTTGGAAGTGATTATAATGATGAGATAGAATATTTTCAAGACCTAGTTTAAATTCTTCTTGTAAACATTAAGAGTGGTGCAGGAAAATAGCTAAAGAAATAGATAAGTAAAAGGAATAAAATAAGGTAGTTGTTGTGGAAAGGATTACTAAGCTTGAGGACTTATTTGTGCACCGCAAGGAGGTGAGTAGTAATCCCAAATTACATTCTAATAGGTGCCACAAGTGTGACCTGATCCTTAATGTGCATATAAGTGATGAAGAAGAAGCACTCAAGGCTATCCAAGAAAATACACCCACTAATATGATATAGTGCACTAAGGTTATGGAAAAGGCATCAAAATAGAAAGAGGTAATTAAATCCAAGAAGGATAAGTTGGAGCTCGAATCAAACAATTTTAGAATATGGTATTAGAGCACATGGATGTAATTGAAGGAGTATTTACATAATTGATTGTGGTTATCCAAGAGCTCAAGAGTAGAGTTGAAGATTTTGTGTGTGACCAAGTACCAGGGAAGTGTAGAGGCGGCACTCGGGGAAAGCATTGACAGAACTCAATGAGTGGAATAAATTAGAGGGTGAGTTGAATACTTGAGTTCCCAAAGATTCTTCAAAATCTTGAGGCTTGATATAATCCTTGCACAGTGAAATGATTCTTTTTTGTGAATTGAATTATTTATTCTTTTATTGAGTATTCATACATTCTTTGGAGTACCAAGTTGGACACAATCATTGCAAAGGAAGAAATTTCAAATTAGTGTGGAGTAATGTTGAGAAGATAAACTTACTAAGTACATGTTGCACATGAGGATCTAAGATGTGTACAATACAAGTGTGAAGGGGCATGCAAGAGAAGAATAGATAGCATGCAAAGGCTCACACCTAAGAAAAATTAACCTTTGGGACTTAGCCAATTTTTTGTACCACAAGGTAAAATTAAAAATAAATAGTTAGAGTGTCAATAAGAAATGATTCATATCAAAAGAAAACCAAGGAGACTTGGTGGCCAAGGAAATTCTATTTTTATGTAAAATCACATGTGTAGACCATAGACGAGGTGATTTAATAATAGGATTAAAGAAGAGTTTATTTATATTATTAATCTATTATTAGGATTGATAGAAAATCATGCTCACCTTATGGATGGTTTCTAGATGTACGCATGGCTATTCTTAGCATGCAATCTATTTTAGAATTCATGAGTGGTGAAGGGAAAGTCCCCATCCCAATATATATGTTGTATATAATTTTTCTAGGTATCATGTGTGTGAGAAAACCATCTATAAGAGATCCTATGATGTATTAGGGTTATGTTGTTGTACTAATGTGCATGCCTATGTGGTCATTGGTATTGATTTTTATATATTCATCTTCCGGAATGTAATACTTTTATTATAATGGATTATACATGATGGATTATGGTAATTGATGTGTTTTAATATGGTGATTACGAAGTGAAATTGATCTTATTTGTTAACTAATCTATTATGTTTCCTTATTACATGTGTTTCCATTCTAATCTCGTGATATGATGTTTGTAATGATCTGCACTTAAATATATGCTTTGATGTTGGATATCATGGATAAGTATGCTAACATCTTGACAAGATAGAACAAAGGAGGGACTTGGTGGCTTCGCGCACTTCAGATGAGCATTCAGATTTTTCTCGAATGAGGTTTGAACACACACAACAGCTTGAGTGGAAATAAAAGACTAAATTTTTGCTTTGTTGCTGGGACCTCTTTACAAACTGTCTGCCAGGATGTTGTATCCAAATGGCATATTAATTGACTCTTGAGAGCATTTCAATTTGGGTAGAAGACGGGTGTGATAATTTTTCACGAGATACCTGATTTCAATGCATGATGGTAGGGGAAGATAATATTTATCATTATCTCTATGAGACATTATTTAGATTCTTTCTAGTATAATTGTATGAGTGGCTAGTAGCATACGCACAAGGGAAGCATTGGGGTCCTAGGCTGAAGCTTTGGACACATGAGGACTACAAGACTTTTTTGATGTTGATTTGGAGTGTACTAGAGCTATATATCTTTGGTGGGTTGGTGTGTTGTGTAGTTATACAATGCAGTTCGTTATTTCTACTTATATGTTCCTGGAGGAAGATGAGTTTAGATTCTTGCATGAGACTAGAGGATCGTATTTGTGCACTATTTCCTTAGTGATTAAAATCTTGATAATAGAATTGGATTTATAGGTCCTCCCTATGGATAGATAAATCTCCACCGCACATTGGGAAGGATCGTGTGTGCTCAAGATGGCAAACATGGCGATAGAAACAAAGAGAGAAGAAAGATGACTCAAGTTTAATTAAGCATGAGTGAAGGACATGGCATGCTCTAGGGACACCTACAAAGGATTGCACAACATCTATAAAGCATCCAGGTTTTTATGGGAAAATATTATTACAAGGTATGGATGTCCTTTAAGTTTGACCAAAGATAAGGGCACACATTTTGTTAATGAGACCATCTAAATTTTATTAGATGAATTTATGATTACACACCATATGACTACACCATAACATCCTTAGGAAAATGGGATCTGCTAAGGCTTTCAACAAAATTTTGAGCTAGACATTGACAAAAATTGTGATGTTGAAAGAAAGGATTTGGATAATAAAGTATCTTCATGACTTTGGGATTATTGAAAAACATATAAAAATTTGAACAAATCCACATCCTCTCAATTAATGTTTGGTGCGTGTAGCATCTCTTCCTATGGAATTCATGTTACCATATTTGCGTATGTAGCGTAGGCGTGTAGGCCTAGCTAATGAGAAAGCATTGGAAAAATAGATTAAAAAGTTAATTAAGCTAGATGAGCGACGCAAATAGCACGTTGGAGTAAAAAAAAAAATTCCAGGCAAAAAGCATCACATGACAGTACATCAGCGATAAAAAGTTCAAGATTGGACAAATGGTGCTCCTTTCTTATTCTAAATTTTTACGCCATCCAGTCAAACTCAAGGTACATTAGTTGGGTTCATATGTTATCACTCACATACTTGAAACAAGTGCTTTTCATTTAGAGGTGCTTGATGGAATATAGTTACCTAGATACTTCAATGGGAGTAGGTTGAAGCCCTACTATAAATAAGTCTTCCTAGTGTTTGTAATGAGGTAGTTTCTCCATTTAGATTAGGTTTCCAATTTTACATTTCCTTAATGTATTTCTTTCTTAAATCGTTATGCTTTGTCAATTTAGTTGGTGTTTTTGTGTAATAAGCGCATTTACGCACTTTTAAGCTAATTACTATTTGAAGTATTTTTATGCGCAGAGGACTCGCACATACCCTTAGTTTGGGTTAGGTCATTGATATCTAGGTACAGGAGTGTTGAAAATAAGTCCACATGAAAGGAAAAAACTGTTATGAGTGCTATTCAAGTTGGAGAATTGAAAAATAGAGAGTTTCTTCTAGAAATGAGGACCATAGGTGGAGATGAATGAAGAAACAAGTATAATGCGAAGTAAGTAGAGGCCATGGTAAATACCAATTAAAGGCATAGTGGTGAGGTACTGGGGACATGGAAGCGTGTTGAAGAGAAGTCTCGTAGCCAAAAGGTAGGAGGGCGCACTAGAAGGTTACATCTTGGGTGCGAAGATGTACCACATAGAAAAAAATAAAAATGGTCCATTAATGAGAGGTTTGTTGGTAGGTGAAGGAGGAATAAATGCACTAAATTTTTGAAAATCTATATAAGGATGGGATGCGATTTCATTCTTACCATTTAAATCACAATAATTTGAAAGAGCCAAGTGCAACCAAGATGCAAGAAGAGTATTTAGGTTGAAAGAGTGTGAATCGATACGTGACAAGAAGATTTTTGAATAGAGGAAGCTTGCATCCCCAGTTGCGAAGGGTTTGAGTGAAGCAAGGTGTTACAAAAGAGCTAGGGCATGTAATTTCAACTAGGGCATGTTGAATCAAGCTAGGGTTTGGGTTTACATGTTGCAGGAGATAAAAGACAAGTATTTGAAGTGAGAAGATTGTAGGTTATAGATGGCACCAAAGAAAGCACCCGCAGTAGGAGTAAAAGGGAAGAAGAAGGTCAAAGTGGAAGTTGAAATGACTCTTGAGAGTAATTTCTCATAACTGCAGTATCTGGAGGGTGTGACTGTGGGTTTGGAATGGGATTCCCACATCCGGAAGAGTAAGATCAATGAGTACAACCATCATACAACTAAAAATAAGGAGTTGGATGCGTCATTAAACACAAAGATGAATAAGCATACATTAGAAGACATGCCAATGTATGATGATGCTAGTGATAAGTTATTAAAGAAAATTAGAGTCTACTAGTTGTATGATCTGTCATACTTTGGAAAGTATGAACCATTGTATCGATGATTGATGAGAAGGGTACATGAAGATTTCTTCTACTTTGTAGGATGTAGGGTAAGGATCACAGCCGCGTTGATCTCAATAGTAACAGGGTTGAAAGGCACATGGGTAGATCTAAATGGTGATTTAACTGATAAGGCCGTAATCCTAGAGACAAGGAAGGATTTGGGGTATACCAAGGGTCCGTGTGACATGGACATTGATAAATTAAAGAAGTACCCAATCATACAAGTAGCTACACACTTAGTGAAAAAGTTGAATGACCAAGAAAGATGGTCACAAGTAAACACAATGTGGCTACACATTATGAAGAAGATGTCATAGGGAGTGATTTACAACATCTCCAGTTACATCATGAAGACTATCATTGAAGAAGCATGCACATGAGAGAAAATCAGTTTCAGGGTTGTTCTATTGTCTCTAGTGTTTATGGAAATCGGGGTGCCCGATGGGCCAAAGGAGAAAATATGGGAATACCCTATGGAGAACAAGTCACCTGTGGAAAGATTTGGCAAGTACTTGTGTGAAGGATCAATGAGCGAGACCAGTCAAGTAGAGGGTGGAGAAGTGGTATGATATACTCCACACAAAGATTTGAAGAAGATTGGTACATACGCAAGGAGTTTCCTTCCGTGGTGGGTAAGGAATTACTATTTACAGTTCTTCGCATTTATACATCGTGTGATTTGCAATGAAGGCTGGAGCTTGGATCCCATGGTTCAAATTACCATATGCCTTCATAGTATGATATTTTTAGGCATCAATCCACTAGTTTTCAAATACACTCCGCCTAACCTTCAATGCAAACAAGGTAGGTTGCAA
Organism: Taxus wallichiana var. yunnanensis; assembly: GCA_018340775.1. Lineage (NCBI taxonomy): Eukaryota > Viridiplantae > Streptophyta > Pinopsida > Cupressales > Taxaceae > Taxus > Taxus wallichiana. The sequence continues at coordinate 241,848,274 of CM031234.1, read as the reverse complement.
CTACCATACACTGAGAAAGACATATGTCTATCTAGGACGGACTACCTACATTGAGAGGCTTATCTCAGATGTATTAAAAATGAAGCCTTTAATCTTGGTAGTTGGGGACACTAGAGTAGCACTTGTGTACCTTTAACTCAAGCCTAGGATAGAGAACATTAAGTATGTGGAGAATGATTTTGCACTCCTAGGGCCACCAAAAGGTAAGAATACAAAGGAAAATGTTCGAACCTAAGCCCATAAAACAGACAAGTATATGATGAAGAAGAGGATCATGAAGATAGTGGTGGTTTAAAGCACGAGGGGGAGGTAGCCTCCAATAAGGAAGAAGCTAAGAGTGTGACTACTCCACCCTAGCCACAATAAGGAGATGATGAGGATCTAGATGTAATACAAGGAGAGTGCCACTTCAAAAGAGTATTCAGGAGAACAAGGAACCAAGGTGTTACTCCAAAATCACTACACATATCACCTCAAATATCTCCATAGAAGGAGACAACTAAGAAGAGAAGAAGGAAGTTGAAGCTGAATGAGGAGGTAGAAGAGTCTGAGGAAAGCACACCCGAATCTCCTACACCTCTATATAATGTGAAAGAATCAAAGCACGAAGAAATTAAGGATGGAGAAAAAGGAGAAAAGGAGGTCGATGAGATAGCATAAGATACTTTTGCTTAGGGTATAGCAGAACAAGCTCCAAATCTTGACACTCAAGTTCCTAAGGGGCCAAGATCAAAAAGAACAAGTGGAGAATATGTTCCATCGATCATGGGCTATGCTTGAGGACACAGTAAAATTGTCCACGCTCATTTTCAAAGCACAATGACACCAAAGGAGTTGTATGGGTGGGAGCTGATGGATGAAGATATGACAACCATGCACATAAGGAAGCAACTGTCATGGTCGATGCACACACACATGGAAAAACTAGACTTTGATGTATGTGAAGAGTCATGTGTATCAAGGAGGTTAAAGAAGACACCTTAGGCCAGACACATAATAGTAAAGCCTACTGTTATGTCAAATGAACAAGTGAGTAATGCTTTAGTAGAAGTCTCAACAAAGACGGAGTGGAAAAATATGGATAAGGATGCAATAATTAAGACACTAAGAGAAGAGATCAACACTAAGGATGTAGAAATAGCGCACCTAAAGCAAGAAAAAGACTTGGCACAGAAGAACACTATTTTCATTAGCATGGCAAAGGAAATTGGGCACAATATCATGAAAGAAAATCCACTCTTAGAGCCTAAGGTACACAAAATGTTTCCTTTAGTAGTGCATTATGTACAAACCTTGGTGGACTTGGTGCTTGAAGATGAACCTCTATGCATGCTAGCACCAAAGGATCCAACACAAGAAGCGAGAGAGGGAAAAGGCTTTGGTGATGAGAAATATTGCATCATATGAGGCATTTCTCTAGAGCTTGTAGGAGGAACTAAAGAAATCAGATCAAGCATTGAATATTTATACAGCCCCAGAAGTCATTATAAGAACCAGGACCATTTTGGAAGACAATGAAGTCCTGAAGGCCATGAAAGATGAGACCTTGGGCCACACATAATGATTAGTGCTTGTCAAGAAGAAGCATGAGGCCCTTACAACAACATAAGAACCACACAAGGAAAGGATAGATGAGCTTAGGAAACTCATCGTGCAAAATATGGACTTATTAGAAGGAAGAATGACTACAATGTCCAACATTGTTTTGGTCTTACAGAATGAGAAAGGAGAAATTGCAAAAGATGAGATAGAGTCAATTGCAGTGGATATCCTAGAAAAGGTAGAAGCCGCGCTCAATGATTGGCATAATTTAGAGGAAAAAATAAAAGAAGAATATCGATAATTGATTCTTCAAGTTGAAGTAGGATATGCTTTGCAGGGTAAAGACATTCTTTTATTCATAAAAATTCTTTCTATTATTTTATTCTTTGATTCATTTTGGAAACAACCATTATCGGGGTGGTAATGCAACTAGTGTGGGGTAATATTGGTCAGTCAAAATATGGCACTTAGCGAAGAACATACAGAACATTCACGTGGAAGAGAAGATCACATTCAAAAGCATGGGAGGATCAAGAAGGAATCACGCGTTGAGGACAGAGATAGATTCGAGACTTAGCTATTTTCATGATGATGAGCTATTTTGGAGATAGCATGTCAAACACACAAACCGATTAGATACTTGTGCAACACACATTGGCTATTTTTGGAGGGTTGGCTATGAAGCACTTTGTATGGATATAGGCTGAGAATAGATTTACTACTGACAGTTAACTAGAAGAAGTCTATTATTAGTGCACTTGCATGTTTGGTTATTATTGTAATAGCGCATGGCTAATAATAGAATGTGACCCATTTTGGTACTAAATAAGCATTGAAGGGCAAGTCCCCACCCTTATAAATATGTAGTTAACTATGTAGCATAAATATATAGAGATAGTATGTAATGACTGGATTACTTGTGAGATAAGATTTGTACATGCACGAGCATATGATTCCATTATTGTAAGAAGATTCTGTGTAGTAGTGCATTTAATATAATGGGGATTATTGGCTGAATCAAGGTGTTAATCATGGTTATAATTTATTACTACATAAATGGTTTCACTATGATTATTTTTTTATTCCCGATAATTTAAAATATATATCGAATATGCACCGTAGAATGATATATTAGCTATGGATCTCGAATGCAACAAATCTTCATTATGCTAACATCCTACAATAAAGCAACCCTAAAGAGGGGCCTAGTACCTTTGTGCACTTTGGATGAGCATTCAATCTAGGCTAAGTGATGTGCCAAGACACCTAGGATATTACTAGTAAATTCTAGGTGCATCTAGTGAGCTAGTTGTGACCAAACCGAGCAAAACATGTTGATGTGTAGAGAGTGAAACTAGGTGAGGAGAGTAGATTTATGCACAAAATTGGCTTGTGTCCCCATTCGAGAAGGGTTTGAGTGAAGCAGAAGTGTGCAAAGAGAAGAAATAAAGTACCAAGGTTGAGAAAGAGCTAGGGCATGGGATCTAGTGGGAGTTGTGCTCGACGGAGAGGAAAAGGTGCAACTTTTTCTTATCATGGCACCGAGGAAAGCACCTGGAGCAGGAACAAAAGGGAAAAATAAGGTAGAAACCGAGGTTGAGGATGCTCTCAAAAGTAATTTTTTAGAAATTTAGTATCCAGGAGAAGTAATTATCGATGATGGGATTTGGATTCACATATTTGCGGGTGCAAAGTGTGTGACTACAAACATCTCACCACTGAGAAGGAGGAATTAGACACATTGTTGAATAGAAATACCAAAAAGTGAATGATTGATGACATGCTAGTTTATGATGATGTTGGAGAGAAGTTTTGAATAAGGTAGGGTGTACCAGCTATACAAACTCTCATACTTTGGAAAACCAGAGAATCTATACTGGTGGCTGATGAGAAGAGTCCATGAGGAATTCTTCTAATTTTCCGGGTGGTGGGTGAGGATCACAACACCCTTAATTACTACGTTGACAGGATTAAAGAGCATAGGGGCATAGGTTAGTAGTGATCTAATTGATAAGGCATTTTTCATGGCCACCAGAAAGGAGTTGGTATATACTAAGGGTTCGCCCGAGATGGATATTTACAAGTGAAGAAGTACCCTATGATACAGTGTGGTCACTTACTTACCAAATTGAATGATCAGGAAAGGTGGTCACAAGTGAAAACCATGTAGTAACAAGTTGCTAAGCATATTTCATAAGGATAATTTTATAAATTAGTGGGTACATAGAAAATACAATTGTTGAAGAAGCACACGAAAGTGAGAACATAAGTTTTGGTGTTGTCATCTTATCACTTATGTTTGTAGAAATTGGAGTGCCCAATGGGCCAAACAATAAAATTTAGGAATACCCCATGGAAAATAAGTCCCTCGTAGAGAGGTTTGAAAAGTATTTGTGTGAAGGATCAATGAGTTCTCTATTCAAGAAAAGAGTAGAGTTATTATATGACCAACTTTGTGCAACCTTCGAGGAGGAATGGCATATTCCAAAGGAGCTAACCTCTATGGTGGGAAAGGTCATGCAATTCGTGATATATGAAAAAAATTTCATCACATCATTTGCAATGAAGGATGGGACATAGATTCCTTGGTGTAAAATACCATACGCATTCACAACACGATTCTTCCAGGTAGTAGTGTACAAGTTTACCGAGGTACGCCGGTTAAGCTACAATGCGGACAAGGTAGATTGTGACTACCATACCTTAAGAAAAAATTATGTTTATCCAAGTCAATCTACCTATATTGAGAGGCTTATTTCTTATTTTTTAATTATTAAGTGAGTAATTTTGGCCATTGGGGACAAGTGGGGCAAATTATCTATCTCCAACTTAAGCCTAGAATAGAAAAGGGCAAGTATGTGGAGAATGAGTTCATGCTCCCAGGCCCGCCTAAAGGAAAGCATATAGTTGAAAATGTGGCAGCTCCAAATCCTACCTTGACCTTAGAGGAAGATGAGGAAGGATAACTCAATGAGGATAGTGGAGGCTTAGACCACAGAGGCCAGAGGTAGCCCACTGACAAAGCAGAAAGTGAGCATGCATATACTCCTCCACAGCAGCAAGGAGACAAGGAAGACTTGGATGAAAGCACATTCCATGAGGAATGCCAGTTTAAGAGGGTGTTTAGAAGAACCAAAACCCAAGGTACATAGACATCCCAACCTTTACAAAGGTCACCTTGACTCTCCCCAAAAAAGAAACACCCAAGAAAAAGAAAAGAAATATGAAGCTTAAAGATGATGAGGAGGAGGCATCGGGGGAGAGTGTGTTAGGTACCAACAAAAGAATCGTGGGCGAGCCACCCAACACGCCCATTACTACTCAAGAAGGATAAGGGCCAACTCCAGACCTTGGTACCTAGGTTCCTAAGGGGCTAAGGACAAAAAGAGAGAGGACAAGTGAAGAATATGTTGTCCCTAATATGGGCTATGTTGAATACATGAGAAAAATCAGATGCGCGCCATTTTTAGAGAATTGTGGGCCTGAAATATATATATGGTTGAGAGATGATGGACCCAAATATGGATACTACATGCACAAGGAAGCAACAATCCCTGTCCATGTAGACTCATATGGATGAACCAAATTTTGATGTGTGAAAATATTTCTATGTATCACACAGAGTGAAGGAGGCACCACGAGAGAAAACACATGATAATTAAACCTACTGTACAGATCGATGAACAGTGTCAAGAATGCCTGGTCAAGAAATATGTTGAGGTGGCATGGAGGAACATTGATAACACCACCAACATTTGAGAACTACTTGAAGATAACAAGGATAAGACTACAAAGATAAAGTGCTTAAAATAAGATAAGGAACAAGAAGAGGCAAATAATGAGGCCTTCGTTAGCATGGATGAGGAGCTTGGTGATAAAATTCTTAAAACAAAGCCTTATCTAGAATCTCAAGTTCCTAAAAAATTCCTTCTTAAAAGCATTATTTATGCACTTTGGTCAATTTGGTATTATATGACGGGATGATTCAAATTATCACACCAAAATATTATGCACAAGAAGCAACAAGAGCAAGCCAATATTGTTAGAAAAGTTTCAACTTATGAGGATTTTCTCCAAACCTTGAAAGATGAGTTGAAGAAAGATGACCAAGCTCTCAATTTATGTGCGGCACCAGAAGCAATAATAAGGATAAAAATATAGTAGAGGACAATGAAATTTTGAAGGCAATGAAAGATGAAACACTTGGGTGCTAAATTTTTTTAACACTAGTAAAACAAAAGCGTGAAGCCCTTGAATCATCCCAGGATCTACAAAAGGATAGAATTGATGAGATTTGGAAACTCATAGTGTAGAAGATGGACCTCACAGGTATGTCTAATGTTGTTCGGCTGCTAGAAAATGAGAAAGAGAATATCACACGTAACAAATTGGATTCCATAGTAACCAATATTTTAGAGAAAACAAGGAACGTGCTAAGTGACTGTAGACCTTGGAGGTTGAAATCAAACTAAATATCCAGAGTTAATCCTTCTAGTTGAAGAAGAGGGTGTTGCAGAGTAAAATTCATTCTTTTGTATAGTGTTTCATTCATTCTTTCATTACTTATTCTTTATTATTGGAGACATCAGAAAGAATTCCCATTTCTGGGACAACAATGTACTTTAGTGTGGGGTAATGTTGAGTAGACAAAATGTTTCTCTAAGGAGAAGACACATGAAGGATGTGCGTGTGGGAACAAGGCACATTTGAAGGTGCGGGAAGATAGGAAAGGAAACGTGCGCTAAAACACTTTAGATCGGAACTAGCCATTTTTTGGATAAGGACTATTTTGTGAGATAATGTGCAGAGCACACATAGAGATGAAGACTTATGTTACACGCAATGGTATTTTGGGAACAAGTGGCAGATAATTTCCATGCATAGTTTAAGCTAATATTAAGATTTCTACTTAGAGTTAACTATAAGAAATCGATTATTAGAGCACTTGAATATTGTGCATACTAGTGTAAATGCACATGGTGATTATTAGCATGTGACCTATTTTTGAGTGCATGGGTGGTGAAAGACAAGTTATCACCCCTATAAATATGTATTGATTTGCGTAGGTTAGTGTGGTGAATTATTGTAGAGTTGTGTTGTTGGTTTTGACGTGTACTTGACTTAGGGAGATACTAGTATAAGTGTAATAAGATTTTGCCTTTTACAATATTTAATACAATGGAGTATATTGGTTGGATAATTGAATTAGACATAACTGAATCTGGTTCTTATACGGTTAATTTTATCATAGTTATTATTTAGTTTTTCTTTCATACAATCTAACATCTAGATCTAGTTTGTGCATTGTGGGTAGTTTGCTACTAATTATGAATCAATATGTTTAAGTATCACCATGCTAACATTTTGTACAAGCAACTCTAAAGAGAGGCCAAGTTCTTTTCCACACTTCGGGTGAGCGCTCATCTTAGGCTAAGTGATGTGCCAAAGAAACCTAGGTTGTTCATAGTAAATTCTAGGGTGTATCAAGTCACTAGTTCTTAGAGGCACGAGATAGCAGCCATGGAAAATCAGTTGGAGAAACTTTCAACTCAAAGCACATGAGACATGAAGTGGCATATGGTGCACTAATTTTGAGGTTGAAGGAAATACTAAAGATTGCTGCCTATGCAGAGTCGGTGTGTATATTTTTACTAGATTGTGAAGTTTCTCACTTGAGCCATGATGTTCAGGATTGTCCTTTTCATAGCATTATATTCACAAGAAGGCATATATGTATTGTAAGATTTGTAAGTCCCATCATCATGACACCATTGACTATGGAATGATTGATCATATCTATGAAGCCATTGAGACATGAATGCACCAAACTAGTGTGGCAAGTAGATCAAAGGAACAAGAAGGACAAAATAATGAAGGGCATAACAATGGTGATAATAGGAATGGAGGATTCCAAGGAGGATATCGAGGTCGCATCATGGGGTGGTAGAGGTAGATTCACTAGGGGAACTTGTTACACTTGTGATTCTCCTTATCATTATCAATGTGATTTCCCTCATAACAAAACTTTCTCATGGTGTGGAAGAAACACAAGTTGGAGGAATACCCAGATCGCATGAGCACATGAGATAATAAGAAGAAGGAAAAACACGCAGGGGTAATCAAGGTCTAGTGCACATTTTCTAATCAATGGATGCCTATAAAGACACCTGATCCCGATTTGTAGATATTAATAGTTACCAAACACATAGAGGCTGCACACACACGCAATCCCCTAAAGGCTAAGTCACTCATCACCAGGGAAGAAGTGATACATGCTAAATACCTAGACATTGCAAGCATCAAAATAAAGTATCCTAGAGACTATGGGAGTCATCAGGGACCTTCAGGATAAATACAAAGTGCTTGAAAAAGAAGGAGCACATGAAGGAATAAGAGGAGAACTTTGAACTCTCGCATAAGGATGTGGTTTACTTGAAGGAGGTGTGCGGGATGTTGTATCGGGATAATATCATTCTTTTACTAAGGGAATGGCTATGAGAAAAGTACCGCTCACTAGAGATGAACATGAGAGGAATATAATTCATGCAAATCTACCACCTCATAACCATTAATTTGAGAAGGAAATTATACTAAATGCAGTAATTGATGTGTGGTTATTACGTAAAATTATGATTTCCACAGCACAAAAGTGAATGTGTTGAATTTGGATTCCTATAATCAGATGGGTAGACCAACATTGCAGCCATCTTCAAATGTTTTGTATATGGCGAACAAGACTAGGGATATGCCTATTGGGGTATTGAAGGATGCATCCATTACCATTTAGGGAGCCAAGTTTACTAGGAGACTTTGAGGTATTGGATATTTTTTAATAAGATAACATTCCAACATTACTTGGATGGACCTGGTGCTATGAAAATAATGTTAATATGTTCTTTAAAAAAGGTACATCAGTTTTGAGAATGATGAAAAACTCTAGAGCATAACCATGCATGATAAGAAGGTAGAGCCTTATGTTGAGACTTTGAGTGAAGAAGAAATTAATAGAATCTATACTCATACAATACGATATCTAGAGAATGTAGAACCATCAAAGGAAGGTTTCCTTTAGTGGGAATATGTGCAATCTATAAGTGACACTACTAGTGTTGCTTGTGACAACTAGGCTCTGAACTTATGAAATAGTCAGGCACCAAGTTAAAGGAAAGATTCACCAGGATAATTGGTCCACGTATTATGAGCTGGTTAGGATCTACTCAGTATCAAGATATACGGGTGAAGGGAATCCTTATATATTCTTGTGTGCTATGGAGACTCAGAGGCAAAATGATGGAGATATAAGAAACATGCTAGTTTATACCTTGCGTGAGAAAATAGTGCACTTTGGTGGGAAACACAAAGAGACAACCTATTAGAATGTCCATAAAATTTCGCTTCATACGGCTTCTCAATGGCCGTTGAAAAATAAAAAATGCAATAACCAAAAGAAAACAAGCACCAATTTATTATATATTATATTAGATAAATTGGACCAATGAGATTCTGTCTGCTACAATAATATAAGCTTTTGAATCTATCTCAACCTTCACTATTTTTTTTTGTGGGAGAGAGGAAAACTGTGTAAAGGATTACTTCGTTCTGGATAGCCATTCTTTTTAGAGTAGATAGAAACATATTTTAGATCGGGGTTATGGGGAAGTACTACTTGATCATCCCTACCAATGCCAAGTCCTTATTGTCATCCCATTTATATTGAAACATCTCTGGTCTGGAAATAATTTATCTTTTTCTTTCACTAATCTTTTTATATCTTGGTGTTTCTCACCACCTACCTTTGCTTAATTTTCGGTATGTATGATAGTAACTTCATACTTTTACATATCTTTGTTGTTGGGCCCAAATGAATAATATATGAACTACCTTTTCCACCAGTTTACTCAAATAAGAATGTACCTACACAAACATGTGAATTTCATGAGAATTCTCTTGCCTCATTTCACATCCATGATTGTGAAAGAATATGGGTGCAAGGCTAGAGGCCTTAATGTCATCAATTTGGGTATATAAGTTCTACTCTACATTGCGTAGATGTGCATGCACATGGTATGTCCATTCTGAGTTAAAAAGAGAAACAAAAAATTGGAAAGAGATGATTGCAGGTATGATTCAAACTTTTGATTAATTTTCTACTAAGCCTCTAGTCCATGAAGCATTATAGATCATGAAGCACATTATTTTCTAGGATAGCATGAAGGATGAGGAGCTCATGCTAAAGTTATTTGGGGAACATGATATTGAGGCATGTGTTGATTTTGAGGAGATAGAATAATTACATATGGGTTATGCCTACACAGTAAAAGAAAAGGAAAAATTATATTAGTTTTCGAACTTAGTCTTTTGAGCCTTTTTTTTGTATTTAGGATGGCGCATGGATTTTCCTCAGAGGAAGAAGTACAAAGTTTCAAACTCTTGCGCGAATTCCTTAAAAAGCCTTTCGCGCATGGTTTTCCATGTTAACACGCCCTTCCCGGAAATTTAGTTTTCGCTTAGTCTTTTTGAGCCTTTTTTTTTTGGGCGCATGGATTATCCTTGCAACACCAAGTTTTGGTGCGCCAAAGGGCACATAATGGTTTTCGTGTCATGCATATGGTGCGCCAAAGGCGCGCACACATAACATTCTTCTAAAGGCGCACTCATTCTTCTCAATTCCTTCCATGCGCCAAACGGCGACGCTTTCCCTGCCGACAAGAGCTTCTATGCGCCATTTCAAAAGGTTGGTGGCGCATTAATGACAGGTTTTTCCTATAAATATCCGTGCGCGCCCATGTCATTTTCATTCCTTTTTATCAAAGCACGTGATCGCTCCGATTTGTCACCGCTCGCCGCTTGCCCCGTGGACCCGCTTTCCGATTTTTCATATTTGAGGTAAGAGGTTCTCCTCGCTTTTCTTGAGTGCTTTCATGTGTTTATCTGCTTTCGCTGGTATGCATGGTCTCGTGTTTGGTCTGCTAGTCTGTGTTTAAATGAAATGTGTTTAAGCCTTTTCCCCTGTGCTGTCCTGATCGTTTTCTTCTGTTCCTCTTCCTCTCCCTCCCTCTTTCCGGATCTGCTGGAAAAGGAGTCGTTTTGTAACTGGCTTGGTCTATTAAAAGTTTTTTTTGTAAAACCTTACTTGTCCAAGTAATTTTTGAAGTGGAAGAGAGGAATAAAGAAGAGATTTGAAGTAGTTTATTTCCATAGGCGCACTGGCGCGCCTTGTAACAATAAAAACAGTCGCGCCCCTCGGCGCACCTACCCGCCATGCAACATGCTCAAGATCCGCGCCAATGGCGCACCCTGCCATCCTGCTGCAAGTTTGAATCCCGCGCCTCCTTAAAAGCCTTTGGCGCACCCTTTATCCATGCTGCATAATGTTTCCATGCGCCAAAGGGCGCATCCAGTTTCGATGCAACACAAGCCTTATTCGCGCAAATATAAAGATTACATAGGCGCGGGCGCACCCTCCATTGCAGTAACATGATGTTGTGTAAACCCTCCATGCGCCGCGCCATATTCCTTTGGCGCATCATTTGTCCATGTTACACAATCTTCCCATGCGCCATAGGGCGCACCGAACCCCAATGTAACACGCACTTCCCGTGCGCCCTTCTATAAAATGCAACCTGTTTCCTCCATGCGCCATGCGCCTTTGGCGCCAGTTTAACCTCTGCAACATTCCTTTTCTGTGCGCCTTATCTATTTGGCCTGTAACATACATTTTTCATGCGCCCTGAGCCTTATAATCTCTAACTCTTCCTCTGCTTGCATTCCAATGGAAGATCAAATGACTAATTCAACCTTTTTGGATTGGGTCTCTCTTCTTCTTCATGCAGATCAGCAACTGAGTTCGAAAGAACACATGTCTACGTCAAGCAAGAAACCCACCAAAACAAGAGGAAAGGCTAAACTGACAGAAGAAGAGATGAAATACAAATATCAAAGGGTCAGAATGCCCGAATCACAGGCTGAGTGCAGTATGGATGTCAGAGACTCAGAATTGGGTCACATTGACATGGATGAGTTCTGGGTTAGAACTCAGAAGGTTACAAGAAGTCCATGGATGGACAAGCTAATAGCAAGGCCCTCGCACTTTGCCGGAGGAATCCTCACAAACGCCGTGAACAATGAGTTCATGATGGTAGTCAAGCGCAATCTTTTCAACAAGGACACAAGATGTGTCGAGAACAAAGCAGGGCGAGGTAGTCATAAACCTCACCGCCCGTCATTTTGAGTTGATGCTTGCATCCTCACCACCGAACTACGTGGTCATTAGCCAACAGAATGCATCAAGGCCTCGGGAAGACAACGAGGGCCAAGCATGCAGCTGATGAATGAGGTCTACCTAAAGAATAAGAAGGTAGTGACCCAAGGGGCCTCGTGACTATCCACCGAAGTGATTTCTCAGAGGAACTCAGTGATTCTATCACCTTCCTGAGCAGAGTCTTCGGGCTTTCAGATGCCCACTATTTCCATAAGTGGATGCTGCGGTACCTAGAAACAATGAATAAGAATTTGCCCGATCAGCGCTTTTGCTGGGGTGAAATAATCAGCAGCACCATCTCTGAGCAGCTACAACAGTTCGCCACAACGGGAGTGTTCCATATGAACTCCTATGTAGTCTATGCCGCAGTCACGCAAGAAGGGATTATCCGGGGCTGAACCGAAGTGGAGTATGGCCTCAGGCCAAGATATTTGATTACTATCCAGAGCTGAGGCTGGAGAATAGCATCCAACATTTCGCAAAAGTTAACGATGCATTCTTCTATCATGTCATCTGCCTACTGAGGCCGAACATGACTCATAGCCGGACAACCAAGAACATAGTGGCAGTCACAGAGAAATGGGGGGCCCTGTTCACCCAATTTCCCACGTTCACCTATCTAAGGGCTGCCAACTTTTTGGGAGAGCCAACCAGGCTACCGAGGTATGCTGGACCAAGGCTGATTCTATTAGAACTATCAAGACAGCTGGTCACATACCATGAAAAGTGCCTCAAAAGAAAGAAGGGCGGAACTCCTTTCCCCCTCACAGTGGGCCGGTACACATGCTCCTCCTATCACAAGGCGAAGGAAATGTTCGCAGAGCTGGAGTTGCTAAACTTGAAACATGACTTCCCAGCCAGGCCTACCTTCGATCCTAGGAGCTGCCTGCCAAGGGCTAAGCTTGATCCGATCCACGTCCCTCAAATTGAGGATATTTACATTGACGTTCTCCATGAGGTGGAACTCAGAAGAAAGGATCACTCTCGCTTGGCATTAACGGAAATCATCCAATACGGAGTGGCCATTGTCCCCAAAGGCTTCCAAACCACGGAAGACGAAGTAGACAAAGTGTATAATGACACAGAAGGGGATGATTGGCCCTTCCCGGACATTGACAGAAGCAAGGCTCCTCAAACAATTGAGGAGAGGGTCAAGGAGACTATGCGGAGAACAGAGCATTGGTGCCGCATGAACGGACTAATCTACCTCGGGTAGATTTCACAACTTCCCTTTGGGCAACGCACCTCCAAGGTCAAAGAAGTCACGAAAGGCAAAGGTGCCAAGGTGAACCTAGCACCATTCGTGAGGAAGCCCCGAAAGTCCTCTTCCTTCGAGCCCGAACAAGTAATAACTCGGATTCGCCAGAAAAGAATTGACAGAGGATAGTCCTATACGCCCATCCACCCAGTGATGTCGGCATCGCTACAACTTCGTGAGGTCCCTTCTATCCCTTCTTCTTCTCTTCCTTCCTCCTCGAGTGACTCAAGCCGACCACCTTCGTCAGTGTCCTCCGCCCTTCTTCTTCTACTCTTTCCCCGCCTCTTCATCTATCTTCTCCTCCTCGCTGATTTGTCTTCTTCCATTTCTTCCTCATCTCCGAGCTCCCTTCCCTTCCTATGTCTTCTCGCGGTCATGTTTCCTTCCTCCCGTGGGCACTTCCTCGCTATTCTTTCGATGCCGCCGCCGCGTGTCTCCACGTTTTTCCCTCTTCTACCGTTGCCGCTCCCCTCTCCTCTCGGTCCTTCTTCTATAGACCAGCTGATCTCTCAAAGAAATGAGCCAACAAAAGAGGAAAGTCCCCATCGCTCCGATGGACTTTTCTGGCATTCCGCTAAAGGAGTAAAGAAGCACAAGCCGGCTACACGCTTCTCGAAGAGCGCCGCAGTGAGAGAGTCATGGAAATAAGCATACCCCAACCCCTCAAAGAGAAAGAAGATCTGCCTCCGACAGATTTCACCGTGACCCAAGTCACAATGGGGACATCCTCGTAAAGTTCTGTGGGGAAGCTCTTTCCGCAAAGGGATGCACTCTGCAAGAAGCTTCAGGAAACGAAAGAGGAAAAAAGGCTACTGAAGGAGCAGAACAAGTATCTGCTTCAAGCCTTACAGAAGATGGGAAGTGCACCTCCCACAACTGCCGCCGAAACTCCTGAGCTGCTCAGTCAGGAGAAGATCAATGAATATTCAAAGATTGGTGAGCAGGGCATGGCCGTTTCTGCTTGGAGGAGCCAAATCCTCAAGGATAGTGAAAGAGTAATCGCCGAGTATATCAGTTTATACCTAAACATCGAGAAGGCGAATAAGGAACTCCAAGCATTAGCGGGTCCGATATCAGAAGAGTTAGAACATGCTAGACTCCAGCACGAGACATTCCAACAAATGTTCGACTGTTCAGTCGAAGATCTGGTCAAGTTCGGAGTCTTCGGCCATCCAAGGGCCCTCAACAAAACTATGTCCACTTTGGACTATCAGATAGATCAGCTGGAATTTGTTTTAGAAAAGATAGACAAGGTAAAGGAAGAGGCCCTGGATGCAATGCATCAAATGGAGAAAATTGTCCTCGCCATGAATCCAGGGTTGCTCACTCCTTCCCTTACCTTGAGATCAGCTGATGACACTATCCGGATCTTCAAAGAGATAGCTTCTCAAGGGACAGGGCCAGAGGTCACATTCGACACTGAATCTATCAACAACCTACTGGCCTGTAGGGACTTCATCGGGTTCCTTATCGAGGCGGAGAAAGATTATTCCAAACTCCCGGAAAAGCTCATAGACGAGCGGGAGACTTGCGAAGCAATCAAAGGAACGGCACAAGGATCCATCACAGATCAATTTGGGCCAATGATCAGCAAGTTTTTGGAATACCGCGCCGCCTCCACATATCATCACCCGAGCAAAGATCAAACAGCAACCCCTTTTCGGCCGCAGGATGATGATGATGAGTAGCTTCTTCTTCTTCTTCTTCTTCTTCTCTCTATTCTCCGACTTTCTTTTCGAAATGTCTAAAAGTGTCAGCACAAATGATGACATCATCCATGTTGCATCATGGGATGATGTCATCCACTGTTGTCAAAGTCAACATGACTTTTAGATATTTTGTAAATATCTTTGTAAATAAGTGGTTGGCTCCTTTTTGCCTTCTTTCTCTCTCATCTCCTATAAATATGAGAATACTTGTTGTATTCGAGGTGAACATTTTTCAGATAGAAATAGAAGTGAGGAGAGAAAGACTTTGAGCTTTCTTGTAATGTAAAAGAACAAGAATACAATTATTCGTACTTTGTGCTCAATAGTCAGTTATACATTAGATCTTTCTTACGTTAGATCTCGTATGTGTTTAACTCTGGATTCATATCTACTTTTCCGTCATTTGTTTATCAAGATTGCTTTGTTTATTTATGCAAGTAGGTTTGGCTCACTACCAAACTAAAAACATAAATCTTCCGACCTTTCTCGCTTTGGAATTCATTTCTTTTCCCTTCGGATCTGCTTCTTTCTCTTCTCCTCTTTTCATTCCTTTCTTTTCGCAGCTGAATACTTTACCGGGATGAGATCCCAACCCCGAAGGCGTAATCAGAGACTTGCATAGGTTCCCGCTAGTAGAAATAGCAATAAACCAGCTTTTTTTGCCTCAAAGAGGGGCTAAGCCCCGCAACACCGTTGGCTCGCCTATCCATAGATCTCGTCCACGCGCGCATGCATTTTCGACCAACAGCTTTTTGCGACTCACTGGGATCGGATAGATCTCGCGATCTATGGTGGTGGTATAATATAAAATCAAAAAATAAGAAAATCACTGCCTGTTTGCAAATCTGCACTTTTTGTTGAAAATCCAAAAAATTTGCAAAAGTGCCTAAAACTGAAAATTTTCTTCTGAGATCCGTAGATCGGGCATAGTTACAGATCTTTAGTTCGCTGAGTTTTTATCAAAGTTAACATTTTTCCGTAGATCTCGAAGCTTTGACTCGCTTTCAAAAAGTTCAAAACCCTCTGAAAAATTAAAAATCAGATCTGAAAATCAGCCTGCTATTCTTCCCTGCCATCTTATCCTCGCTATTATTTGTCATTAACCGCAATCGGTTTTTCGAAGAGGATAGTTTTTAAATATCTGTAGTGCATGCTGCTGGTTTTTGTCAGAAAAACCAGAAAATCAGCAAGTACACCCAAAAATAAAGTTTAAATCTGCGCCATAATATCGCAGATCTGGAAGGTACGCTGGCAAGTGAACCTTTTACGCGCAGCAGGAGAGCCCGTGGAGAAGTTGATCCTACTTTCGATCTGCTTCAAAGGCACAATTTCAGCGTGACACCGGCACGTTTTTCAGCGCTAAGCTCGGCTAGCCGGTCATCCAGGAGTGTCTCACCTCCACGAAGAAAAAATCTTTTGCAAGGAACATCTACATCCTTTGTAGAAGGCTCGCGCTCAAAGCTGGAACCACCCTCCCACTGTGTGCTTTTTCCAGCCTTTCAAATGGCGGTACCATGGGGAAATGCTATGGGTCCTCTCGCATTACCACATCCAGCCACGCGCTCCCTCACTAAACAAAAGAATTTTCCCAAATTCGACGGAGTGGAAATCAAAGCACGGATTCCCACATATCTCGCTTTCATTATGTCATGCAAGATTTTGGACGTGACTCACGAAGATGTGTCGGTTCACCTTTTTCTCGAAAACTCTACAAAGGGCCCGCACTCAATGGTTTCAGCATTTGCCACCCGGATCTATCACCAAATGGGCACCTCATGGATGCTTTCAAGACAGATACAAGCCTTCGTAGGATGCATTTGCATTGTTATCACGAATCACCACCAAGAAGGAGGCAATGAGACTATGCGCGATTTTATCGCCCGCTTCAATGCATTAATCAACCGTGTCCCTACCGCCATGCTTCCAACACCGAGAATCGGCGTTTCTTCGTGAACGCCATGAGCTCAAAAGTTAGCTTCTTGCTCCTTCAAGAGCGAGTAGCTACTCTACCTCTCGCTCAGGCTGCCGCCATCCGGATAGAAGACAATTTGATAATATCTGGCGAGTTGAGAAAGGAATCATCAAAGTCCAAATCTTCAGATCCCTCGCCTACTACTTTGTCTGATCCAGCATTCCAAAAGATGGCGAATGATCTGCTCGCATTGAAAAAGCAGTTGGCCCAGGCTCCTAGTTCCTCATACCGAGACGTTCCACGAAGGAGTTTTGTTCCCAACAATGTTTCACAAAGACCGCGCTACTCCGCAATCGCTCCACGGCAAGGCGCAAGCTCCTCCGGCCAATGCTTTGGCCGAAATCAAGAGGAAGAGCAGTACTATGAAGAATCTTCGCCTCAAGACGAAGATGATCAAGATGTCGGTGAGCCGACTGGCGACTCCACTATTGGATACATGGAATTTGATGAGGATGAATCTGATGAAGAAGAGAGTACTCAAGGCTATGCAAGCGGACAATCATATGTCAAGTTTTCACCCGCCGCAAGGAAAAGAAGCGTGTTGCTGCCCATGTGCGTATGAGAAGGTCGTGTCAAACGTGCCTCCAACTATCTGTTAAAGAGGTAATCCTCTTCCTACTCACCCCCTCGTTAAGTCTTTTGCAAAGAAGTCTTTTCCGCCCATCTCTCCTCCGAATCAGCCCCCATGTTCCTATCAAGATCAAGAACCCTGCTCCACCATCGCGAAGTGAAGGACTCATTCCTCACCAACGCAACCCTCGGCCGCATTCGATATAATAGATCATGCAAAAAGACCAAGATCCAAATGTCCAAGCCGAGTACCTTCACCAAATCCCAACAACTTGTAAGATTAACTAAATATATTCGTAGTCAAGTCATATGCCTAAACAGTTTCCCAAAAGGAATCCTTTCCACTCCCCCGATCCCACATAAATGTTGCTTCAACATCTCGCATCGTGCAAGATAGAACCTTTCTATCTCTCTCTCCTAATCAACGGCCATAAGTCGAGCAACCGATAATTGATTCCGAGCTTCGACAACGTTATGCCGGCGAAAGTCGCCATGCTTTGGGCCTTACTTTTACCAAGCCTTTCGGTGTTATTCATCGAGACCAAGCAAGTGCCATTGATTGGCCAAATCAAAGACGCGCAATTTGCGTCGCAGCATTCCCAAAAGAGGGTAAAGATGACCGCTCGCTGCCGACATTCCAAAGAAGCCTATGGAATTTTGGCTGGAAGGAGCTTTTGCAAAAGTGAAGTCATGGAGAAATTCACATGGACTGGTCTAAAGCTAGAATTCCAGTCAAAGGCGTAATGCAAACTTTAGAGCCGGAATCCCAAAAGAAGTACTTGGTCACTAGCTCTGAAGATCCCAAAGCTCAAATCCTTTTTGAATCATCAGGGTTGGGGAACTACTTCTTATCTACCGAGACAGGTACAAAGGGCGTTTTTGTTCAAGAAAAGGACCTTAATGAGATCTGGACCTTGCAATTTGATGGCAGTTGCGCGACTAGTGGATGTGGCGCTGGAGTTGTGCTGATATCTCCCGAAGAGGAGGTGATTCCTCTCTCTTTCAAATTGCAGTTTTTCAACACTAACAATACTGCTGAGTATGAGTCTCTCTTGCTCGGTATGCAAGCCGCAAAGGAAAGAGGAATTAAAAATTTGAAAGTCCAAGGTGATGCTGAGCTAGTTGTAAATCAGGTCAGAAGGATTTACCAAGTGAAAAATGAAAGGCTCAGGCACTACCGCAACGCAGTATGGGACAGCATCGAAGAATTTGATGCTTTTTCAATAGGGGCAATTCCAAGAGCCCAAAATGACATGGCTGATTCGTTGGCTGTTTCAGCATCTCTCATGCTCCCACACCCGGGTCTGAAAACGAACAAGTACACCATTGAGGTAGTTTTCCGACCAAGCGTGCCAGACAACTCTCAGCATTGGCAGGTATTCAACGATGATAATCACCTCATTGCCTTTCTAGAAAAATCAGAAAATTTTGATGAGTTGTATTTTGAAGGATCCACTTCTACATGCCGTGAATCAATCAACAAAAAACCATGAATCGAGGAGAAAGACGGCATATGTCACCAAAGGAAATAAAATTCCAAGGGCCTGGTTTCTCTCGGAGCGCTTTGTTTGATGTGCACGACTGCTTTATGAAAAAGAAGAAGCAAGATGTTCCCGACTGCCCCCGCAAACAACTACATAATATAGGTTCTGAGGCACATCCGCAATTTGTAAACATCGGGAAATGTTGCACACCTGAAGAGAAGCGGAAATTTGTCAAGTTGCTGAAGAAATATATAGATGTGTTGGCATGGTCCTATGCCGATCTAAAGTCCTTCAAGCCAAAGGACGTTCAGCATGACATACCACTGAAAGAAGATGTCAAAGCCTTTCGCCAGAAGCAAAGGCACTATAATCCCAAGATTTCGGGCACCATTCAGGCCGAAATTCAGAAGATGCTGGATGCAAGAATCATCTTCCCTATTCATCACAGCACTTGGGTGGCGAACATTGTGCCAAAGACGCAAGAAAAATCTGGTGAGATACGCATATGCGTAGACTTCCAAACTTGAATCAAGCTTCACCGAAAGACAACTACCCTCTTCCCATAATGGATCAAGTTCTCGCAAGCAAGAATCGGATCAAAATGCCGTCTATGCTTGATGGTTTTTCAAAGCAATCGATTGAAGTCTCGCCGAAGATCAATTCAAAACAAAGATTCACTACTCCTCGGGTACATTTGCCTACAGCAGTAATGCCTTTTGGCCTAACTAATGCAGTGCTACTTTTCAACGGGCCATGGACTTCGTATTTAAAGGTATGATGGGGAAAGTCATCAGAGTTTATCTAGATGACTTAACCGTGTTCTCTAAACAACGAAGTGATCATCATGTGATCACTGGAGCAAGTGTTGGCTGTGCCGAGAACATGGAATTTCCCTAAATCCCAAAAAGTCCGTTTTTGGAGTTACTAAGGGAAGTTGTTAGGGCATGTGGTTAGCAAAGAAGGAACGAGGATAGACATCAAAGGGTTAAGGCTATTCAAACCTTACTCGCCTACAAGCAAGACTCGGTATTCATTCTTTCTTCTAAAGGTGAACTTTCTCAGTGCTTTGTTCTTCCCGATTTTGCCGAGAAGACCCGCCACATACCGAACATGATGAAGGGGTCACCAACTTTCGATGGAGTGAAGAAGGGAAAAGGTCATTTGAAGAAATAAAACTTCTCGCCCCATGCACCACCCCCCGTATGCCCCGATTTCTCCAAGGACTTCATCATGTATAGTTACGCTCCGAACATACCGTGTCTCGTAATCCTAATGCAAAAGAACTCTGAGGATATTGAATCTCCAATCGCGCTCATGAGTTCTCCTCTCAAGCCTCACGAATCAAGATGACTCAATTGAAAAGCATGCCTTTGCCGTTGTCAAAGCGGTGAAGAATTTCAGGTATTACATTCTCGAACTCGCATACGGTGGTGCCGGTTCCCGACACCGCAGTTGAAATCAATTCTAACTCAAAGGAGTTAGGAAGCTTGAGAGGGAATTGATCGCAAAGGTCCAGTGAATATGACTTGGATATTAAACCAACCAAGCCGGTAAGGGGTAAGGGCCTCGTGTCACCTAATGGCTGAAAACAAAATTTAGAAGACCCTAAAGGAAAAGAGGATCAGACTCGACGAAGAGCAAAGCCCTCTAGAGGAGCCTCGATTCTCTCGCTCTCTAGTTCTGCTTTGTTGCAAACTAATGACGAGTGGTACTCCGACATTGCTTTCTTCCTTACCTACGCGAATGCCCAATGCACCTAACTACGAAGGAGAAGCGTACTATAAAGCTCGAGCGCGATATGTCATCTCGGGATGATGGTTTATATAAGCGCGGATAGACGGTGTCTTTCTCGCGATGTGTCGATAAGCCCCAAAGCAGTAAAACTGCTGGAAAGTTTTCACAATTCAGCCTCGTGGAGGTCATTTTTCTTCTTCCGTGACAAAGACACAAGATCATCCGAGCTGTACTATTGGCCAACGCTTTTTCAAGATGCGGCTACCTGGTGGCAAAGTGTGAACCCCGTCACAAGAATTGGCCGGCAAGCCCAAGTCGGCTGCCCTTCCCTAAGGCCACCATCATCAATGAACCATTCAGCAATGGGGAATCGATTTTATCGGCGCACTCAATCCTCAATCGAGTGCCGACATAGCTATGTCCTTACAAAGAACGGATTACTTCACCAAGTGGGTGGAAGCTTATACCGCCAAGCATGCCACTTCGAGGCGGTGTGCGCTTTTATCAAAGAAAATATCATTGTCGTTCGCGCCCAAACAAAATCGCTGGCCGATGCTGATAATGCTTCTAACTTCTCCTCCCGAGAAGTTATTAGTTTTTGCTATGAATATGGAATAACTTTAGCACATGCCTCGATTATTACCCTCAGGAAATGGTCAAAGTGAATCCAAGAATAAGAACTTGGTGACCATCATACGGAAATTAGTAGATGAAAATCAGCGGATGTGGCACAAGTCTTTGACGACGCTTTGGGGCGGACCGCATTACTCCCAAGAGATCTCTCGGCATGTCACCTTTTCAAGTGTTATATGGCACTGATGCCGAACTTCCCATTTCTACTGAACTTCCTGCTCTACGCTTGGCACAAGTAATCGAAGATGAAACTTTTCAGAATTCTCTAGAAAAGAGAATCATGTATCTTGCAGAACTTGAAGAAAAGAGAGTAAGGGTGGTCGACAGGATCACTGAACATCAGAATCAAGTAAAGAGGCTTTTTGATAAGAAAGCCAAGCAGAGAAGTTTTCAAGTGGGAGATCTCGTCCTTCTTTGGGACAAGCGAAGAGAGCCAAAGGGCATGCACGGAAAGTTTGATTCCCTATGGAGAGGGCCCTTTAAAATCAAGCAACTCAATGGAGAGAATAGTTTCTATCTCTCGTATCTGGATGGAGCTGAACTCCCGCTTCCCTATAGCGGGCAACATCTCAAGATTTTCAGGAAGTAGAGCTTGCTCTCTTCTTTGTACAGTTTATTTTTGTCGTGTGTTTGCTTTCGTCGTGTGTTTGCTTTCGTTTGGTTGGTGTTGTGTTTCCTTTGTTCTCCCTCCGGTCCCCCTTGTTTTTGACTCCGTACCCAATGGATAGGCACATGTGATCTGGGATTCTCTACCCCCGAGTTTGCTCAGGGATAGTCCCCAGAAAGAGCCAGCTGTTATCCCGTAAAATTGACAAGGGCAATTTTACCGATAACCATACCGAAAATTTTGTTTCGATCCCTCGTTAGGGATCCTTCGCGTTCGAAACGTCGTAAAATCCCTTCCCGGGAAATTTAGTTTTCGAACTTAGTCTTTTTGAGCCTTTTTTTTGGCTGGGCGCATGGATTTTCCTTGTAACACCAAGTTTCAGTGCGCCCCCTTAAAAAGCCTTTGGCGCATGGTTTTCCATGTTAACACGCTTTTCGGTGCGCCAAAGGGCGCACATAATCTATATGCAACACCAAGTTTTGGTGCGCCAAAGGGCACACATAACTTCGTGTCATGCATATGGTGCGCCAAAGGCGCGCTCATTCTTCTGTTGTCAATTCCTTCCATGCGCCAAACGGCGCACGCTTTCCCCTGTCGACAGCAGTTTCCATGCGCCATTTCAAAAGGTTGGTGGCGCATTAATGACAGGTTTTTCCTATAAATATCCGTGCGCGCCCATGTCATTTTCATTCCTTTTTATCAAAGCACGTGATCGCTCTGGATTTGTCAGCTCTGCTCTGTCGTTGTCGCCCTGTGGACCCGCTTTCCGATTTTTCATATATATTTGAGGTAAGAGGTTCTCCCTCGTTTTCATTGAGTGCTTTCATGTGTTTGATCTGCTTTCTGTTGGTATGCATGGTCTGTGTTTGGTCTGCTAGTCTGTGTTTAAATGAAATGTGTTTAAGCCTTTTCCCCTGTGCTGTCCTGATCGTTTTCTTCTGTTCCTCTTCCTCTCCCTCCCTCTTTCCGGATCTGCTGGAAAAGGAGTCGTTTTGTAACTGGCTTGGTCTATTAAAAACTTTTTGTAAAACCTTACTTGTCCAAGTAATTTTTGAAGTGGAAGAGAGGAATAAAGAAGAGATTTGAAGTAGTTTATTTCCATAGGCGCATCACCGCGCGCCTTGAATAATAAAAACAAATGCGCGCCTTCTACAAGACCTACCCGCCATGCAACATGCTCAAGATCCATCCTCGCGCATCTTGAATTCATGCGCCTCTAAGCCATCCCCATTTGCATGCTGCAAGTTTGAATCCCGCGCTCCTTAAAAGCCTTTGGCGCACCCTTTATCCATGCTGCATAATGTTTCCATGCGCCAAAGGGCGCACCCAGTTTCGATGCAACACAAGCCTTATTCGCGCAAATATAAAGATTACATAGGCGCGGGCGCACCCTCCATTGCAGTAACATGATGTTGTGTAAACCCTCCATGCGCCGCGCCATATTCCTTTTGCGCATCATCATTTGTCCATGTTACACAATCTTCCCATGCGCCATAGGGCGCACCGAACCCCAATGTAACACGCACTTCCCGTGCGCCCTTCTATAAAATGCAACCTGTTTCCTCCATGCGCCATGCGCCTTTGGCGCCAGTTTAACCTCTGCGACATTCCTTTTCTGTGCGCCTTATCTATTTGGCCTGTAACATACATTTTTCATGCGCCCTGAGCCTTATAATCTCTAACTCTTTCCTCTGCTTGCATTCCAATGGAAGATCAAATTTCTAATTCAACCTTTTTGGATTGGGTCTCTCTTCTTCTTCATGCAGATCAGCAATCGAGTTCGAAGAACACATGTCTACGCTAAGCAAGAAACCCACCAAAACAAGAGGAAAGGCTAAACCGATGTAAAGAAGAGATGAAATACAAATATCAAAGGGTCGAATGCCCGAATCACAGCCGAGTGCAAGATGGATGTCGTGAGACTCGTAATGGGTCACATTGACATGGATGAGTTCTCGGGTTAGAACTCGTAAGGTTACAAGAAGTCCATGGATGGACAAGCTAATAGGCAAGGGCCCCGCACTTTTTGCCGAGGAATCCTCACAGCCGCCACTGTGTGAACAATGAGTTCATGATGGTAGTTGCGCAATCTTTCAACAAGGACACAAGATGTGTCGAGAACAGCAAGGGCGAGGTAGTCATAAACCTCACCGCCCGTCATTTTGAGTTGATGCTTGCATCCTCACCACCGAACTACGTGGCTATTAGCCAACAGAATGCATCAAGGCCTCGGGAAGACAACGAGGGCCAGCATGCATGCAACATGAATGAGGTCTACCTAAAGAATAAGAAGGTAGTGACCCTGGGCCTCGACTATCCACCGAAGTGATTTCTCGTAGGAACTCAAAGATTCTATCACCTTCCCGAGCAGAGTCTTCGCTTTCGATGCCCACTATTTCCATAAGTGGATGCATGCGGTACCTAGAAACAATGAATAAGAATTTGCCCGATCGCGCGCTACTGGGTGAAATAATCAAGCAAGACCATCTCTCGAGCAGCTACAACAGCTTCGCCACAACGGAGTGTTCCATATGAACTCCTATGTAGTCTATGCCGCAGTCACAAGAAGGGATTATCCGGGCTGAACTGGTGGAGTATGGCCTCGTGCCAAGAGATATTTGATTACTATCCGAGCCGAGGCCGAGAATAGCATCCAACATTTCGCAAAAGTTAACGATGCATTCTTCTATCATGTCATCTCGCCTACCGAGGCCGAACATGACTCATATAATGACAACCAAGAACATAGTGGCAACACACAGAGAAATGGGGGCCCTGCTCACCCAATTTCCCACGCTCACCTATC
The DNA here is from genome assembly GCA_018340775.1 of Taxus wallichiana var. yunnanensis. NCBI lineage: Eukaryota > Viridiplantae > Streptophyta > Pinopsida > Cupressales > Taxaceae > Taxus > Taxus wallichiana. The sequence goes on along the minus strand of CM031234.1, from coordinate 241,823,698 downwards.
TAAGGGCTGCCAACTTTTTGGGAGAGCCAACCAGGCTACCGAGGTATGCTGGACCAAGGCTGATTCTATTAGAACTATCAAGACAGCTGGTCACATACCATGAAAAGTGCCTCAAAAGAAAGAAGGGCGGAACTCCTTTCCCCCTCACAGTGGGCCGGTACACATGCTCCTCCTATCACAAGGCGAAGGAAATGTTCGCAGAGCTGGAGTTGCTAAACTTGAAACATGACTTCCCAGCCAGGCCTACCTTCGATCCTAGGAGCTGCCTGCCAAGGGCTAAGCTTGATCCGATCCACGTCCCTCAAATTGAGGATATTTACATCGACGTTCTCCATGAGGTGGAACTCAAGAAAGGATCACTCGCTTGGCATTAACGGAAATCATCCAATACGGAGTGGCCATTGTCCCCAAAGGCTTCCAAACCACTAAGACGAAGTAGACAAAGTGTATAATGACACAGAAGGGGATGATTGGCCCTTCCCGGACATTGACAGAAGCAAGGCTCCTCAAACAATTGAGGAGAGGGTCAAGGAGACTATGCGGAGAACAGAGCATTGGTGCCGCATGAACGGACTAATCTACCTCGGGGTAGATTTCACAACTTCCCCTTTGGGCAACGCACCTCCAAGGTCAAAGAAGCTACTGAAAGGCAAAGGTGCCGAAGGTGAACCTAGCACCATTCAGGAGGAAGCCCCTGAAAGTCCTCTTCCTTCAGAGCCTGAACAAGTAATAACTCTGGATTCGCCAGAGAAAGAATTGACAGAGGATAGTCCTATACGCCCATCCACCTGTGATGTCGGCTGCCGCTACAACTTCGTAGGTCCCTTCTATCCCTTCTTCTTCTCTCCTTCCTCTCTCGAGTGACTCAAGCGACCACTCCTTTGGTTGTGTCCTCTCGCCTCTTCTTCTACTCTTTCCCCGCCTCTTCATCTATCTTCTCCTCCTCGCTGATTTGTCTTCTTCCATTTCTTCCCTCATCTCCGAGCTCCCTTCCTTCCTATGTCTTCTCGCGGTGCATGGTTCCTTCCTCCCGTGGGCACTTCCTCGCTATTCTTTCGATGCCGCCGCCGCGTGTCTCCACGTTTTTCCCCTCTTCTACCGCTGCCGCTCCCCTCTCGCCTCTCGGTCCTTCTTCTATAGACCAGCTGATCTCTCAAAGAAATGAGCCAACAAAAGAGGAAAGTCCCCATCGCCCGATGGACTTTTCTGGTCATTCCGGCTAAAGGAGTAAAGAAGCACAAGCCGCTTACACGCTTCTCGAAGAGCGCCGCAGTGAGAGAGTCATGGAAATAGATACCCCAACCCTCAAAGAGAAAGAAGATCTGTCTCCGACAGATTTCACCGTGACCCAAGTCACAATGGGGACATCCTCGTAAAGTTCTCCAGTGGGGAAGCTCTTTCCGCAGCGGATGCACTCGCAAGAAGCTCAGAAACGAAAGAGGAAAAAGGCTATCAAGGAGCAGAACAAGTATCTGCTTCAAGCCTTACAGAAGATGGGAAGTGCACCTCCCACAACTGCCACCGAAACTCCTGAGCTGCTCAGTCAGGAGAAGATCAATGAATATTCAAAGATTGGTGAGCAGGGCATGGCCGCTTTCTCGCTTGAGGAGCCAAATCCTCAAGGATAGTGAAAGAGTAATCGCCGAGTATATCGCTTTATACCTAAACATCGAGAAGGCGAATAAGGAACTCCAAGCATTAGCGGGTCCGATATCAGAAGAGTTAGAACATGCTAGACTCCAGCACGAGACATTCCAACAAATGTTCGACTGTTCAGTCGAAGATCTGGTCAAGTTCGGAGTCTTCGGCCATCCAAGGGCCCTCAACAAAACTATGTCCACTTTGACTATCGATAGATCAGCTGGAATTTGTTTTAGAAAAGATAGACAAGGTAAAGGAAGAGGCCCTGGATGCAATGCATCAAATGGAGAAAATTGTCCTCACCATGAATCCAGGGTTGCTCACTCCTTCCCTTACCTTGAGATCAGCTGATGACACTATCCGGATCTTCAAAGAGATAGCTTCTCAAGGGACAGGGCCAGAGGTCACGTTCGACACTGAATCTATCAACAACCTACTGGCCTGTAGGGACTTCATCGGGTTCCTTATCGAGGCGGAGAAAGATTATTCCAAACTCCCAGAAAAGCTCATAGACGAGCGAGACTTGCGGCAATCAAATGAACGGCACAAGGATCCATCACAGGATCAATTTGGGCCAATGATCAGCAAGTTTTTGGAATACCGCGCTCAGTTCCACATATCATCACCTGAGCAGCATCAGAAACAGGCAACCCCTTTTCGGCCGCAGGATGATGATGATGAGTAGCTTCTTCTTCTTCTTCTTCTTCTTCTTCTTCTTCTCTCTCTATTCTCCGACTTTCTTTTCGAAATGTCTAAAAGTGTGTTGGCACAAATGATGACATCATCCATGTTGCATCATGGGATGATGTCATCCACCAAGTTGTCAAAGTCAACATGACTTTTAGATATTTTGTAAATATCTTTGTAAATAAGTGGTTGGCTCCTTTTTGCCTTCTCTCTCCCTCATCTTCTATAAATATGAGAATACTTGTTGTATTCAGTGTGAACATTTTTCAGATAGAAATAGAAGTGAGGAGAGAAAGACTTTGAGCTTTCTTGTAACAGAAAAGAACAGTAATACAATTATTCAGACTTTGTGCTCAATAGCTGTGTTATACATTAGATCTTTCTTACGTTAGATCTGTATGTGTTTAATCAGTTGGATTCATATCTACTTTTCCGTCATTTGTTTATCAAGATTGCTTTGTTTATTTATGCAAGTAGGTTTGGCTCTGCTTACTACCAAACTAAAAACATAAATCTTCCGACCTTTCTCGCTTTGGAATTCATTTCTTTTCTCCCTTCGGATCTGCTTCTTTCTCTTCTCCTCTTTCATTCCTTTTCTTTCGCAGCCCGAATACTTACCGGGATGAGATCCCAACCCCAAGGCGTAATCTGTGAGACTTGCATAGGTTCCTCGCTAGTAGAAATAGCAATAAACCGCCGCTTTGTCATTGCCTCAAAGAGGGGCTAAGCACCGACGCTTTTTTCAGCACTAAGCTCGCCAGCCGGTCATCCAGAGTGTCTCGCCTTCACGAAGAAAAAGTATTGTACAAGGAGCATCTACGCCCTTTGTAGTGCCTTGCTCTCAGCCGGAACCACCCTCCCACTGTGTGTTTTTCCAGCCTTTCAAATGGTGGTACCATGGGGAAATGCTATGGGTCCTCTCGCACCGCCACATCCAGCTTCATGTGCTCCCTCACTAAAACTGAAATAATTTCCCTAAATTCAACGGGAGTAGAAATCAAAGCACGGATTCCCACATATCTGATTTCATTATGTCATGCATTATTTTGGACGTGACTCACGAAGATGTGTCGGTTCGCCTTTTCTCTCGAAACTCTACAGGGCCCGCACTGAATGGTTTCAGCATTTGCCGCCGATCTATCACCAATTGGCAACCTTGCAGAAGCTTTTGAAGACAGATATATAAGCCTTCGAAGATGCATTTGCGTTGCTATCATCACGGATCACCCACCAAGAAAGAGGCCAATGAGACTATGCGCAATTTCGTCGCCCGGTTCAATGCATTAATCAACCGTGTCCCTACTGTCATGCTTCCAACACCGGAGAATCAGAAGTGTTTCTTCGTGAACGCCATGAGCTCAAAAGTTAGCTTCTTACTCCTTCAAGAGAGAGTAGCTATTCTACCTCTCACTCAGGCTGCCGCCATCCGGATAGAAGACAATTTGATAATATCTGGCGAGTTGAGAAAGGAATCATCAAAGTCCAAATCTTCAGATCCCTCGCCTACTACTTTGTCTGATCCAGCATTCCAAAAGATGGCGAATGATCTGCTCGCATTAAAAAAGTAGTTGGCCTCTCCTAGTTCCTCGTGACGGGATGTCCCGCGAGGAATTTCATTCCTAACAATGTTTCACAAAGACCGCGCTTACTTGCAACTGCTCCACGGTTGGCACTTGAAGCTCCTCCGGTCAATGCTTTGGCCGAAATCGAAGAGGAAGAGTAGTACTATGAAGAATCTTCGCCTCAAGACGAAGATGATCAAGATGTCGGTGAGCCGACTGGCGACTCCACTATTGGATACATGGAATTTGATGAGGATGAATCGATGAAGAAGAGAGTACTCAAGGCTACGCAAGCGACAATCATATGCTCATTTTTCACCCGCCGCAAGGAAAAGAAGCGTGTTGCTGCCCATGTGCGTAAGAGAAGGTCGTGTCAAATGTGCCTCTAACCATTGTTAGAAGAGGTAATCCTCTTCCTACTCAATTCCCTCGTAAGTCTTTTGCAAAGAAGTCTTTTCCACCCATCTCTCCTCCGAATCAGCCCCCTCATGTTCCTATCAAGATCAGTAACCCTATTCCACCATCGCGAAGTGAAGGACTCATTCCCTCACCAACGCAACCCTTGGCCGCATTTGATATAATAGATCATGCAAAAAAGACCAAGATCCAAATGTCTGAAGCTGAGTATCTTCAGTCAAACCCCGAACAGCTTGTAAGATTGACTAAGTATATCCAAAGTCAAGCTATTATATCTAATCAGGCTTCCCCAAAAGGAATCCTTTCCACTCCCCCTGAATCCCATATAAATGTTGCTTCAACATCTGCATCAGAAAAATAGAGCCTTTCTATCTCTCTCTCCTAATCAATGGACACAAGTTGAGTAACTGCATAATTGATTCCAGAGCTTCTGATAACGTCATGCCGGCGAAAGTTGCCCATGCTTGGGCCTTACTTCACCAAGCCTTTCGGCAGGTGTTATTCATTAGAAACTAAGCAAGTTCCATTTATTGGCCAAATCAAAGACACGCAATTTGCGTCGCAGCATTCCACGAAAAGAGGGTAAAGATGACCGCTCTCGCCGACATTCCAAAGCACCTATGGAATTCTCGGGCTTTGGGAAGAAGTTTCTGCAGGCCGAAGTTGGCGGAGAAATTCACATGGACTGGTCTAAAGCTAGAATTCCAAATCAAAGGCGTAATGCAAACTTTGGAACCGGAATCCCAAAAGAAGTACTTGGTCACTAGCTCTGAAGACCCCAAAGCCCAAATCCTTTTTGAATCATCAGGGATGGGGAACTACTTCTTATCTACAGAGACGGATACAAAGGGCGTTTTTGTTCAGGAAAAGGATTGTAATAAGATCTGGACCTTGCAATTCGATGGCAGCTGCGCAACTAGTGGATGTGGCGCTGGGGCCGTGCTGATATCTCCTGAAGAGGAAGTCATTCCTCTCTCTTTCAAATTGTAGTTTTTCAACACTAACAATACTGCTGAGTATGAGTCTCTCTTGCTCGGTATGCAAGCTGCAAAGGAAAGAGGAATTAAAAATTTAAAAGTTCAAGGTGATGCCGAGCTGGTTGTAAATCAGGTCAAATGGATTTACCAAGTAAAAAATGAAAGGCTCAGGCACTACCGTAACGCAGTATGGGACAGCATCAAAGAATTTGATGCTTTTTCAATAGGGGCAATTCCAAGAGCTCAAAATGATATGGCCGATTCATTGGCCGTTTCAGCATCTCTCATGCTCCCGCACCCGGGTTTGAAAACGAACAAATACACCATTGAAGTGGTTTTCCGCCCGAGCGTGCCGGACAACTCTCAGCATTGGCAAGTATTCAATGATGATAATCACCTCATTGCCTTTCTAGAAAAATCAGAAAATTTTGACGAGTTGTATTTTGAAGGATCCACCTCTACATGCCGTGAATCAATCAACAGTCAAAACCACGAAACAAAAGAGAAAGACGGCATATGTCAGCTCAAAGGAAATAAAATTCCAAAGGGCCTGGTTTCTCTGGAGCGCTGCTTGTTTGTGCATGACTGCTTTTATGAAAAAGAAGAGGCGAGATAGTCCCGACTCATCTCCAGAGACAGAACCGGTCAATATAGGTTCTGAGGCACATCCGCAATTTGTAAACATCGGGAAATGTTGCACACCTGAAGAGAAGCGGAAATTTGTCAAGTTGCTGAAGAAATATATAGATGTGTTGGCATGGTCCTATGCCGATCTAAAGTCCTTCAAGCCAAAGGACGTTCAGCACGATATTCCCTTGAAAGACGATGTCAAAGCCTTCCGTCAGAAGCAGAGGCACTATAATCCCAAGATTTCGGGCACCATTCAGGCTGAAATTCAGAAGATGCTGGATGCAAGAATCATCTTCCCTATTCATCACAGCACTTGGGTGGCGAACATTGTGCCAGTACGCAAGAAAAACGGTGAGATACGCATATGCGTAGACTTCCGAAACTTGAATCAAGCTTCACTGAAAGACAACTACCCTCTTCCCATAATGGATCAAGTTCTGCAAGCAGTAACTGGATCAGAAATGCTGTCTATGCTTGATGGTTTTTCAGGCTACAATCAGATTGAAGTCTCGCCGGAAGATCAATTCAAAACAGCATTCACTACTCCCTGGGGTACATTTGCCTACAGCAGAATGCCTTTTGGCCTAACTAATGCAGGTGCTACTTTTCAACGGGCCATGGACTTCGCATTTAAAGGTATGATGGGGAAAGTCATTGTAGTTTATCTAGATGACTTAACCGTGTTCTCTAAACAACGAAGTGATCATTGTGATCACTTGGAGCAAGTGTTGGCCAGGTGCCGAGAACATGGAATTTCCCTAAATCCCAAAAAGTCCGTTTTTGGAGTTACGGAAGGGAAGTTGTTAGGGCATGTGGTTAGCAAAGAAGGAACGAGGATAGACATTGAAAGGGTTAAGGCTATTCAGAACCTTACTCTGCCTACAAGCAAGACTGGTATTCATTCTTTCTTCGGAAAGGTGAACTTTCTCAGGCGTTTTGTTCCTGATTTTGCTGAGAAGACCCGCCACATACTGAACATGATGAAGGGGTCACCAACTTTCAGATGGAGTGAAGAAGGGAAAAGGTCATTTGAAGAAATAAAAACTTCTGTTGCCCATGCACCAGTCCTGGTATGCCCCGATTTCTCCAAGGACTTCATCATGTATAGTTACGCCTCCGAACATACTGTGTCTGCAATCCTAATGCAAAAGAACTCGGAGGATATTGAATCTCCAATCGCGTTCATGAGTTCTCCTCTCAAGCCTCACGAACTGAAGATGACTCAATTGGAAAAGCATGCCTTTGCCGTTGTCAAAGCGGTGAAGAATTTCAGGTATTACATTCTGAACTCGCATACGGTGGTGCTGGTTCCCGACACCGCAGTGAAATCAATTCTAACTCAGCAGGAGTTAGGAAGCTTGAGAGGGAATTGGATCGCAAAGGTCCAGGAATATGACTTGGATATTAAACCAACCAAGCTGGTAAGGGGTAAGGGCCTGTGTCAGCTAATGGCTGAAAACAAAAATTTAGAAGACCCTAAAGGAAAAGAGGACTGTACCGACGAAGAGCAAAGCCCTCTAGAGGAGCCTGATTCTCTGCCTCTAGTTCTGTTTGTTGCAACTAGCGACGAGTGGTACTCCGACATTGCTTTCTTCCTTACCTACGGCGAATGCCCAATGCACCTAACTACGAAGGAGAAGCGTACTATAAAGCTCAGAGCGGCCAGATATGTCATCTGGGATGATGGTTTATATAAGCGCGGGATAGACGGTGTCTTTCTGCGATGTGTTGACAAGCCCCAGCAAGTAAAACTGCTGGAAAGTTTTCACAATTCAGCCTGTGGAGGTCATTTTTCTTCTTCCGTGACAGCACACAAGATCATCCGAGCCAGGTACTATTGGCCAACGCTTTTTCAAGATGCGGCTACCTGGGTGGCAAAGTGTGAACCCCACAAGAATTCGTCAGAGAAGATCAATGAATATTCAAAGATTGGTGAGCAGGGCATGGCCGTTTCTGCTTGGAGGAGCCAAATCCTCAAGGATAGTGAAAGAGTAATCGCCGAGTATATCAGTTTATACCTAAACATCGAGAAGGTGAATAAGGAACTCCAAGCATTAGCGGGTCCGATATCAGAAGAGTTAGAACATGCTAGACTCCAGCACGAGACATTCCAACAAATGTTCGACTGTTCAGTCGAAGATCTGGTCAAGTTCGGAGTCTTCGGCCATCCAAGGGCCCTCAACAAAACTATGTCCACTTTGGACTATCAGATAGATCAGCTGGAATTTGTTTTAGAAAAGATAGACAAGGTAAAGGAAGAGGCCCTGGATGCAATGCACCAAATGGAGAAAATTGTCCTCACCATGACTCCGTTGCTCACTCCTTCCCTTACCTTGAGATCAGCTGATGACACTATCCAGATCTTCAAAGAGATAGCTTCTCAAGGGACAGGGCCAGAGGTCACGTTCGACACTGAATCTATCAACAACCTCTTGGCCTGTAGGGACTTCATTGGGTTCCTTATCGAGGTGGAGAAAGATTATTCCAAACTCCCGGAAAAGCTCATAGACGAGCGGGAGACTTGCGAAGCAATCAGTGAACGGCACAAGGATCCGTCACAGATCAATTTGGGCCAATGATCAGCAAGTTTTGGAATACCAGCTCAATTCACATATCATCACACGAGCGAAAGACACCGTAAACAGGCAACCCCTTTTCGGCCGCAGGATGATGATGATGAGTAACTTCTTCTTCTTCTTCTTCTTCTTCTTCTCTCTATTCTCCGACTTTCTTTTCGAAATGTCTAAAAAGTGTTGGCACAAATGATGACATCATCCATGTTGCATCATGGGATGATGTCATCCATCAAAGTTGTCAAAGTCAACATGACTTTTGGATATTTTGTAAATAAGTGGTTGGCTCCATTTTGCCTTCTCTCTCCCTCATCTTCTATAAATATGAGAATACTTGTTGTATTCGTGGTGAACATTTTTCAGATAGAAATAGAAGTGAGGAGAGAAAGACTTTGAGCTTTCTTGTAATGTGAAAAAGGACGATAATACAATTATTCAAACTTTATGCTCAATAGCTATGTTATATGTTAGATCTTTCTTACGTTAGATCTATGTGTTTTAATCTGTTGGATTCATATCTACTTTTCCGTCATTTGTTTATCAAGATTGCTTTATTTATTTATGCAAGTAGGTTTGGCTCATTACTACCAAACTAAAAACATAAATCTTCTGACCTTTCTGCTTTGGAATTCATTTCTTTTCTCCCTTCGGATCTGTTCTTTCTCTTCTCCCTCTTTCATTCCTTTCTTTTCGCAGCCTGGAATACTCTACCGGGATGAGATCCCAACCCCGAAGGCAGAATCTGTGAGACTTGCATAGGTTCCTGCTAGTAGAAATAGCAATAAACCAGTTTCGCTTTGCTGTCTCAAAGAGGGGCTAAGCCTGCGCAACACTGTTGGCTCATCTATCCATAGATCTGTCCGCGCGACAGATTTTCGGACCAACAAGGACTTATCCTTGTGGGGCTATCATGAATTAAAATGAGCACATCCCTCTTTAGGTGAGATGAAGATCAAGCTAAAAGAAGGCACACACCTATTTAAGAAGAGGCCTTGCGTGAAGGTAAAGGAAGAAATTGATAATATTCTTAAGTATGGTATTATTAAGCCTATTTAAGAATCTGAATGGGTTAGCCCCATGGTTATAAGCATTAAGAAGGATGAAAGGATAATAATTTTTATAGATTACCAATAAATCAATGCTTCATGTGTTATAGATCCTTTTCCCACCCCTTTCATAGAAGAGATACTTGAAGGAGATGTTGGGTGCAAGATATATCCTTTCATAGATGAATTTTCAAGTTATCACTAGGTGTGCATTGTGAAACGGGATCAAGAAAAGAAAATTTTCATCACATTATGGGGATGTTTTACATATATTGTTATGCCCTTTTGATTGAAAAATGTACCAACAGTGTTCTTGCGCATTGTTTTGTGGGAATTTCAATATTTTATTCACAAATTCTTGCAAGTATATTTGGATGACTAGACAATATATGGCTTAGTAAAGGATCATTGTGATAATTTTAGGCTCATGTTTGAGAGGTGTAGGTAGTTGAGCATCTCTCTCAACATTAAAAAATGCATCTTTGCTACACCTTTTGAAACTTTTCTTAGGCACATCATTTGCAAAGAAGGATTGTTGGTAGACCCAACCAAGATAGTTGTGATCTTGGGCCTAAGATAATACCAATCAAAGTGATGTGTGCAGATTTATGTGGAAAAATTGTTACTATAGGAAATTTATAAAAAAATTTGTAAATATTGGCATTCCCCATGAATAATTTCTAAAGGATAAAGGGAAATTCCATAGGAGTTATGCTCAATAGCAAGCATTTGAAACATTGAAGGAGAGGCACACCACTACACCTATTTTGTGTTTTGCTTCATGGGACAAATAATTTCATGTACATGTTGATGCTTCGACATGGAAATTGGGGCACTCTTGGCATAACATGTGGAAGGAATTTTGAATCATCACATTGGATTTACAAGTAGGAATTTGACACCCATAGAGCATAATGACACTACCACTAAGTGGGAAGTTTTATCTATGATCTACGTCTTTACATAATTTCAAGCAAGTACTTGCTAGCAACCTCGTTTATTTTCTATAAAAATCATATGATATTGAAATTTTTAGTTAACAAGTATGTTTTACAATGGTGCATATGTAGATGAATACTTCTATTCCAAGAGTTTGATTTCACAGTTGTTATGAAACCATGAAAGAGTAATTCAGGGCCTAATCATTTATCAAGGATTAATTCTAGTGAGGACATGTAGAGCATTAAGGACACAATGTGTCGATGCACATATTTTTAGATTAAACTATGTGCTCATAGCTTTGGAGGATATTATAGTGTTTTATGCACTTGGCCTAGTGTCTCGAAGGAATAAAGACATTGGAGAAAAAGTAGCTTGTTATACACGTGGAACCTTATCAATTGATTAGAGGAAATTTACACAAGTTAGGCCATGATAAATTTTTGTGTAATTGTTTTATGGAACATGAGTGTAATGCCATTCTATAGGAGGCTCATGGTGTAATAATAGGAGGGTGTTACGTTTGTGATTTTATAGCGCGTAAAAATATAATGGCTATACTTTTGTGGGAGACCTTATACAAATATGCTAAGGAATATTTCAAGGCATGTGATCATTTTCAACACCTTGGGAAGCCTAACCATAGAGATGAGATTTATTTGTGGCCTATTACAAGCATGGAGCCTTTTGAAAAGTGGCTTATTGAATTTTTAGGCCCTATTTAACTACCCACGCGTAGTACTAGTTTGCACTACATTATTACTTGCATATATTATTTGACATGGTGGGTAGAGGTAACACCTTTGAAGGATTATATAATAGCCACGGTAGTAAGGTTTTTATGGGAAAATATTATTAGTATGTATGGTTGTTATTAAGCTTGACAAGTGATAGAGGAACTCATTTCCTTAATGAGATAGTAAGAATTTAGTTGGCTAAATTTATGGTGGTACTGTTATCCAAAATTCCCCCCCCAAGGTAATTTTGATAACATGCATTAGATTATCAGTCCCGAGCAAGTAGAATGATTCAAGGCCTGAAATCATGTTTCGGATCCCCTCGGGTCCTTTCTAACTCTCCTGTCTAAGAAGAAATCCCAACAGGTTGAGAAAATGTGAAAAATTTAGCCAAACCAAGCTTGGTGCTGAAATCCAGAGAAAATCGGCTGAGTCCTAGCCTGTGCAAAGCACTTGGGACAGATTGGGACGTCAGGGGCACAAATCAGCCGAAAGGCCGCCAGGTGGTCTCTGCAAGGCGAAGATCCAGGGACGATTGGGACATCGGGACGCGTGGGGCGCAAAAAGCCGAACCGGCTGAAAAAATGAAGAAAATTTTCTAAGTCTTGTTTTTCTCGATTAGGGACATCCAGGGCGAAAAGTACGCACGAAGAACGCGGATTGGCCGATTTAGCGCAAGTCACCATTTCAAAGCGGTTTGGAGAAATTCGTCCCAGATAGTCCGGGATAGTTGGGACAAAAGTACGCGAAGGACGTGAACTGGCAGTTCAGCCTAAATAGAGGACTTTCATTTGGGACATCCGGACCAAAGGGACACACGGGACGCGAAAAGCCAAGGAGCCTAGAGCGAATGAAATCTTGCCACGTGTCTTCACCGCAAACAGGAACAAGGAGGCCCGAATCGGGCGGTTCGGAGATATTTTTCCCAGCGCTTTGGGACAACCGGGCCAAAGGAATGTGAGGGATGCGAAGAGGTAAAGAGCCACCAATGAATCAAAGTCCGACACGTGTCATCCAAGTGGCATTACGCGGGAAAAATTCAAATATTTTCACGCCGATCTGTTTTGGTCTATTTTGCCCTAAATCTTGACCGCCATAACTTTCGATCCGAGCTTGGTTTTCTACGTTCTTTATATCAATGGAAAGCTGGTGAAATTCTCTACATGATTCCAAGGTCAATCTTGAATTTTGGTTCATTTTGGAGTGAGAAAATTGAGAAACAACTCTGGCACGTAATAATAGACAAGTGATGTTTCAACAACCCGGCTTTAATGCAACGAGGCGATTCACCATTTTTGCTGACAGATCATCGCTTTGCCAAGATTCACCACTCCTACCATAATGAGATGACTTAAATACAACCTAGAAGTGGTTGGGGTAGATCTGGATTTCCTCTATCTTCCCTCTCTCATTCTTCCTATATATTGTAAGGAGGGGCTTCTTTCTAAAGGTCGAACATTCTGTTTTGCTCCTCCCTTCTTCTCTTTATCAGGAAAATTTGTGGAGTTCGAACCTCCCATTTGAAACTATAATGTGACTCTACCTCTTGGCATTTTGTAGTGTATTGTATCAATCTTTGGAGCAAGTAATGCATGTCTGTGGATGATTCTCAACCCTCTCTGTGTTCATTTGCATCCTCCTGGTCTTTCACTACAAATTTTGTTATCTGTGCATGATCTTGCATCACATTTGAATGGTCTATGTTTATTGGCAAGATAGGTGTTCTTCATTCCTTGGTGCATCACCTCTATTAGCTTAGGTTTATTTTTATGCATCTTCTTACCCTGTCTCCTTGGCAAGATTAGATTAGGTTTTGAGTAAACCCTCTGCATTTTTGTGTGCATCTGAACAGAGGAATAGGAACCAACCTTCTCTGGAGATTCCTTTCTCATTTTACAAGTCCCACACTTGGAGAAAGGATTCAATGTTATGCAATCACACTGGATGCTAGCATGATCAACCTAGAAATTTGATCAACATCCAGGGGTGCTGTGATTTTGCATTAACAGTTTTGGCATGCCCGGTGGGACACTAGAGGTCTCATTTTTATTGCAGAAAAGTTGATATGCATCTGCTTTATAGTTTTCTTGCTTGAAAAGAGCTATTATTTGCATATCTCGAGTCAAGGGAAGAATCAACTGGTTTCAGCAATGCAGGCTTGAAAACTCATGAGAAGAGTCACCACAAGGTCAAGAGTTGGAGAAGAAGAAGTGTTGTTTGAATACCTACAATTATCTCCAAGAAGAAGGCAAAGAGGAAGAAGGATTCAAAGGTCTCCATCTCCACCAAACAGAACTCTCTCAACTCCTCCACCTGGTAGGCCTTTCATTCAGTCAACAAGGGTTTTAAGACCAATTAGAATGGCACAAAACAACCCCTATGTCAACTTCACAGGCAGCAGCCCACTTGCCCTCAATGCACAACATCCAATTCCTATTGCAGCCTTGAAGAACATTCCATACTTCACTAGAGAAAATCAGACTACTCCAGGTGATCATGTTAAAGATATTGCTAACCTTTGTGCAATCCATGAAATCAATGAGATGCAAGTGGCTGTCAAGTTGCTGGCATCTTCATTCAAGGGGAAAGCATTGCAATGGTTTAGAAGCCTTGGAGCTGGTTCTATCACAAATTGGAATCAACTGTGTATAGCACTTCATGAACAATTTGGAGAAAAGGGAGACAACTTGTCTCTTTTGGAGTAGCTGACAACCATCAAGAGAGCTCCCAATGAGTAGCTGACCGATTTCAACTTCAGATTTCAAAAGACTTGGGAGAGAATTCCAGTGGCAATCAGACCAACAACAGAAGGTGCTTTTCTCTACTATCTCAAAGCTCTAAATTCTGATATTTCTATGTTGATTCAGTCCATGGGAGGCATAACTATCCCAATGGCTTATAGCATTGCCATTAGGGCTGAAAATTGCTTGATCCAAGCTGGAAAACTTTCCCTAGACCTCCCATGCCACTTTTTTCCAAGTTTAGAGAGTTCAAACACCAATCAAGAACCTAATTTGGCTCCTTCTCCCACTCCTAGAAATCAAAGTTCAAATGAAGCTTCCACTTCATCTCCAAGTGCCCCAAATGAGCTTCAAGAAGTCATGAAGCAATTGCAAAACCTAGGCAATGAGTTGGTTACTCTCAAGAGGTAACAAGCCCAAGGTTTTAGACCTTCTTATCAACCCCAAGCTTAGCCTAACAGGCAGCCATACCAACCACAAAGGCCTCCTAATCCAAAATATAAATCAAACAAGGCCTCCCCGCCACCATTTCAGCCCTATAATCCAAATGCCATATCTGCCTCTAAGGCATTGGTGCCAACACAAAACAACATTTCCCAGGAGTATGATTGGTGTTTTCCATGCAATGAGCCTCATAACCAATCCATGTGCTTCAATGGTGCTTTGAATCAAGCATTAATGGTGACAACTACTGGTGTGGAGGGTGAGGGCAGTCAAGGAAATAGCCAACAACAAGAAACATTCCAACAACAATCAGCCCCAAATGACACCACATTGGTAAATTGGCAAGCAGAGGATTTTTGTGGCATGAACCAGGTAGTTTCTCAAGGTGTTGCAGCCAACACAAGGTCAAAAAGGAGGAATTTGGGTGAAGAACAACCAATCCACAACCTTCCATGGTTCCACAAATGGTTGGCAAGCAAAATCCAATTTCAAATGCACAAGGGCAGCCAAGAACAACCCCTAGGCCAACTCAAATACCAGTTGTTGCTGCCCACATGCAAGGAGTGAATGTACAAACCAAGGGACAGCAAAGGGATCCTTCATCACCATTCAATATCATTGATCAGATGAAGAAGACAAACGTCAATATATCAATGTGGGAATCCATATCCATCCCAGGCCAAAGATATCTGCTGCAAGTTGCCATGAAAGATCGGCAACTTCGAATCAAAAAATGCAAGACAAAGTGCTTACAAATGTTGCCCAACTTTGAAGAAAATCATGGAGGACAGCAAAGGTAAAATGTTAAAACCCCCTCCTTTCTATGTTTCATTGATCATTGGAAATCAGCTAGTACACAATTGCATGATAGACTCCGGGGCAAGTAGCTCAGTAATGCCTCAACAAATAGCTGATCAGCTAGGGCTCCAGTATGAAACAATATCCAAAGGGCTAGTGCAATAGATGAGACAACAATAGAAACAGTTGGAGTGATTAAAAACTTGAGTCTTACCTTGCATGCATGTCCAAACGTTGTTGTTTTACAAGATGTATCGATCATAGACCTTCCACCACTCTTTGCCCTATGTTTATCGAGAGACTTCACAACCAAGATTGGAGGATATTTGTTTGCTGATTGGTCACACATGCTGTTCAGAACAAGGTATGGAACCAAAGCCACAATCAGGTCAGAACCTATTGTAAACTTCCATATTGAGCCTTACACTCCAAGTCAGATTAATGCCAATTACTCAGCATTTGATCAAGAAGATCACCCAAGCTCTAATGAAGCTGACACTAAGGTTGGAAGCATCCCGGATCTAACTCTTGATGAATGGGCAAACAAGATACATGCTTTTGATCCTTATCAAGAAGTAGAAGAATCTGAGCTAGGGGTCTATTGTATACACGAAGAAAATCAACCTATTCCTAGCATCACCAAGCCAAACCACAAGGATAAAAATGAGGTATGGCAACTATTTTTTGACAGATCAAGGAGTAGACAAGGTGCAGGAGGTGGAGCCGTGCTTGTTTCACCTTGAGGAGTAAGGTACTATTTAGCTTTTATATTTTAGTTTACATGCTCCAATAACACTGCTGCTGAAATATGAAGCCTTGGTGCAAGGGATGCATTGGGCAATCAAGAAGAAAATAAAGAACTTGCAAGTCTTTGGGTACAAAGTGAATTGATTGTAAATCGGGTCAAGGACATCATGCTTTGCCAAGAATGATCTACTCAAGTGCTACAAGAATAGGGTGTGGGACCTCATGGAATATTTTGAGGGTTTTGGCATCAAATCCATTCCTAGGAAAGAGAATCAAGTTGCTGACAGGCTTGCAGCAGTAGGGGCAGCCTTTGACATTGTGGAAAGTATTCAACAAGACAAGGTATAGCCAAACATCCACGTGATTGTGAGGCCTTCATTACGGATAACAATGTCAGTTGGCAAGTGTTTGAAAATGACCAGCAAATCATCCATTTCTTGCAAGAAGAAGCTGAGTTCTCAGCCAAGAATCAAGAAAAATTGGAACAACAGTATGGTGACCAAGTGGTACAGCTGAGAACTAACAAGCTGCCTAAGGGACTTATCACTTTGGAGTCCATTTTTAATCCCAATGATCAGTTTAGAAAGGAGAAAGCAAACATTCAGGTCAAGAGAGAGGATTCAGTATCCATCTTGGTAGAAGAGAACAAACCATTGCAAATTGGAAGGATGACAACTGAACAAGAAAGGTATGAGTTCATACAACTATGTCAAGAGTTCCCTGATGTGTTTTCTTAGAGATATGAAGACTTGAAAGGTTTCAATCCCAACTTAGCTTAGCATACCATCGAATTGGATCCAAATACTAAGCCTGTCAGGTAGAAACAAAGACCAGTCAATCCACACATGGAGCCTCTCATGAGGAAAGAATTGGACAAGCTGATTGAGTCAAGAATCATATTCCCAATCAAGCATTCTAGTTGGGTTGCCAACTTAGTTCCAATCAGAAAGAAGAGTGGAGAGATCAGATTATGTGTTGACTTTAGAGACTTGAATAGAGCCTCTCTCAAGGACCATTACCCACTCCCTTCCATGGAGCAAATATTGCAGGTTGTAGCTGGTTCAGAAAGGTTCTCATTGCTAGATGGATATTCAGGCTATAATCAGATTATGGTGAAGGAAGAAGACCAATTCAAGATGGCCTTCACTACAAAATGGGGCACATATGCCTACAAGAAGATGCCATTTGGCCTATCAAATGCTGGAGCCACTTTCCAAAGGGCAATGGATATGGCATTCAAGGGGTTGATCAATAAAATAGTTCTGATATATCTTGATGACATCACTGTATTCTCCAAAAATGCAGTGGATCACCTCTTTCATCTAAGGCAGGTATTTCAGAGGTGTAGAAGATTTGGGGTATCATTGAATCCCAAAAAATGCATATTCCTGGCTCATGAGGGAAAACTTCTAGGCCATATTGTTTCAAAGGAGGGATTGACGATTGACCTAGAAAGAGTTGAAGCAATTCGAGCATTGCCATTGCCAAGTCATAAGAAGGCTCTTCAAAGCTTCTTGGGAAGGATCAATTTTGTCCGCAGGTTTGTTCCAAACTTTGTAGCTCTCGTAAAGCCAATAACACTGATGTTAAAAAAGAGCATGGCATTTAAGTGGACATCTAAAGGCAAGGCAAGTTTTGAGGCAATAAAAGAGGCTATATCTCAAGCTCCCACTCTCGTCAATCCAGACTTCTCCAAGGGTTTCATGCTATACGCCTTTGGTGGTGGAGACACAATTTCTGCAATCCTGGCACAACAAAACAAAGAAGGGTTAGAACAACCAGTTGCTTTCTTTAGTCAAGGCTTGGAGGAATATGAAACTAGGTACTCTTTCATTGAAAAGCATGTACTTGCAGTGATCAGGAGTTTAAAGAAATTCAAGCACCTAGTCTCAAACAACAAGATCCAATTATTGGTCTCTCATGCGGGAGTCAAGGACTTCCTTCTAAACAAGGATCTGAATGAGAAATGTGCAGGATGGATAACCCGTGTCATGGAATATGACATCGAGATTAAGGTCACCAAACTAGTACATGGGAAGGGACTATGCAAACAACTAGCCTTGAGTCAGCAAGTTGAAGCAGGTAATGGAAAAGAGGCTGTCTTGGTACTACAGGATGGTCAAGAACAGGAAAATGATGATGTGCCCACTCCCTGTTGGACTCAGAATATGATACACTTCCTACAGACAGGCCTATGCCCTCCAGAAATGAGCAAAGCAAAGAGGAGATACTTTAGATTACAAGCCATCCCATATGTGTTTGTTGATGGTGTTTTGTTTAAGAAAGACATCAATGGAGTTCTACTGAGGTGCATTGGGACAGGTCAAATTGAGAGGGTGTTACGAGATTTTCATGATGGAGATTCGGAGGACATTTCACCCCACGAGTAACAGCTCTCAAGATAATGAAAGCAGGGTATTATTGGCCCACAATGTTCAGTGACTATTATACATGGATAAGAAAGTGCAAGAAATTTGCACTCTTCACGGGAAAAGAAAGACTAGCAGCGCTTCCATTGCACCCAATTTTGGTTGACCAACCATTTATGCAATGGGGATTGGACTTCATTGGGGTCATCAACCCAAACTCGAGCCAAGGCCACAAGTGGATTCTCACAACGACGGACTATTTCACCAAGTGGACCGAAGCAGTAGCGCTCAAAGAGGCAAGTGAGTCTAACATACTAGACTTTTATGAAGAAATAGTGACCAGGTTCGGTGTGCCGGCCACTATCATATCAGATAATGCATTAGCATTCATAGGTTCCAAGATTATAGAATGGGATGTCAAGAATGGAATCTATTTGAGCACCTCTTCAAATTATTACCCACAGGGTAATGGACAGGCAGAGTCCACAAACAAAAAGTTGCTAAGGATCATCAGAAGAACTCTGGATGAAAACCAAAGGACATGGCATACCAAGCTAAAATCAGCATTATGGGCTGATAGGATAACACCAAAGAGGTCTACATGTAGTTCTCCCTACAAATTGGTCTATGGGAAAGAGGCAGTATTGCCTATATCATTAGAATTTCCAGCATTAGAGCTCATGAAGTAGTTGGAGTTGTCTGAGTTCAAACCAATGGAGGCTAGGTACGCAGAGTTGATGGAATTGGAAGAAATAAGAGAACATGCGAGTTCGATGATTGAAAAGGATCGGACCTTAGTAAAAAGATGGTTTGACAAGAAGACAAGAGCAAGGACCTTCTAGGAGGGGGACCTAGTTACGAAATGGGATGCGAGATCGGGAAACCTAGAAGGCATTCCAAGTTTGATGCCATTTGGAGTGGCCCCTACATGGTCACGAGATGTAAAGGTGGTAATGCCTTCCAATTGTCTGCAATGGATGGAAAAGAACTCCCGATTCCGATTAACGAGAATCTATCTTAAACATTGCTACTAAAAAGGAAAAGGTTTACCCTTGTAAATATTAGCCTAGATTTCAGTTCCTCTAAGTGCGTATGCACATTGTCTTGTTGTAGTTAGGTTTCTTTTTCCCTAAGTGCTTTGGCACAGGTTTTTCACTCTCAGGTTGAATTTCTATAGTTCAGAGTGCTCTCGAAGAATGAGTTGCGGTATCAGGATCGGGATCAGAGATCAAGTTGGCTTCAAGTTATTACTCCATGCCCAATGGATTGTTAAAAGGCCACTGATCTTCTACCTAGCAGGCAGGTGACCCCGCTGAGTCACCAAAATGTTATCCAAAATTCCCCCAAGGTAATTTTGATAACATGCATCAGATTGTCAGTCCCGAGCAAGTAGAATGATTCAAGGCCTGAAATCATGTTTCTGGGGTCCCCTCGGGTTCTTTCTAACTCTCCTGTCCAAGAAGAAATCCCAACAGGTTGAGAAAATGTGAAAAATTTAGCCAAACCAAGCTTGGTGCCAAAATACAGAGAAAATCAGCTAAGTCCTAGCCCAGGCAGCACTTGGGATAGTTGGGACGTCGGGGCGTGAATCACCGAAAGGTCGTCAGCGGTTTGCGCGATCATCCAGGGACATTGGGACATCGGGACGCAAAAGCCGAACCGGCCGAAAATATGAAGAAAATTGTCTAATTCTTGTTTTGCTTAGTCGGAAAATCCGGGCCAAAAAAGTATGCAAAGGACACGGATCGGCGGTTTGGCGCAAAGTCAGTCCATTTCGGGCGGTTCGGAGAAATTCGTCCCCTGAGACGGCCCGGGACAGTTGGGACAAAAGTACGTACGCGGAGGATGTGAACCGACCGGTTTGGCCAAAACAGAGGACTTTCATTTGGGAAATCTAGGCGAAAGGACACGTGGGACATGAAAAGCCGAAGGAGCCGAGAGCGAATGAAATCTTGCCGTGTGTCTTCACCGCAAAACAGAACAAGGAGGCCCGAATCGGGCGGTTCGGAGATATTTGTCCACAGCAGCGGTTTGGGACAAAGTGGGGCTAAAGGGATGCGAGGGAAGCGAAGATATGAAAGAGCTGCCAATGAATCGAGTCCGACACGTGTCATCCAAGTGGCATTATGCGGGAAAAATTCAAATATTTTCACGTCGATCTGTTTTGGTCTGTTTTTGCCCTAAATCTTCAGACCGCCATAACTTTCGATCCAGAGCTCGGTTTTCTGCGTTCTTTATATCAATGGAAAGCTGGTAAAATTCTCTACATGATTCCAGGGTCAATCTTGAATTTTGGTTCAGTTTGGAGTGAGAAAATTGAGAAACGCCTCTGGCACGTAATAATAGACAGAAGTGATGTTTCAACAACCAGCTTTAATGCAACAGACAGTTCACCATTTCTGCTAGACAGTCCATCGTTTTGCCAGGATTCGCTGCTTCTGCCATAATGAGATGAGTTAAATACAACCTAGAAGTGGTTGGGGTAGATCTGGATTTCCTCTCTCTTCCCTCTCTCATTCTTCCTATATATTGTAAGGAGGGGCTTCTTTCTAAAGGTCGAACATTCTGTTTTGCTCCTCCCTTCTTCTCTTTATCAGGTGAATTTGTGGAGTTCGAACCTCCCATTTGAAACTGTAATGTGACTCTACCTCTTGGCATTTTGTAGTGTATTGTATCAATCTTTGGAGTAAGTAATGCATGTCTGTGGATGATTCTCAACCCTCTCTGTGTTCATTTGCATCCTCCTGGTCTTTCACTGACAAATTTTGTTATTTGTGCATGATCTTGCATCACATTTGAATGGTCTCGTGTTTATTGGTAAGATAGGTGTTCTTCATTCCTTGGTGCATCACCTCTATTAGTTTAGGTTTATTTTTATGCATCTTCTTATTTTGTCTCCTTGGCAAGATTAGATTAGGTTTTGAGTAAACCCTCTGCATTTTTCATGTGCATCTGAACAGAGGAATAGGAACCAACCTTCTCTAGGAGATTCCTTTCTCATTTTACAAGTCCCACACTTGGAGAAAGGATTCAATGTTATGCAATCACACTGGATGCTAGCATGATCAACCTAGAAATCTGATCAACATCCAGGGGTGCTGTGATTTTGCATCAACAGTACACCATAAGACTACTCCTTATCACCCAAAAGTAAATGGCACTACGAATATTTCAACAAGATATTGGGCCAAATGTTGAAAAAAATTTTGACGTTGGAAGAAAATATTGGGATGATAAAGTATCGATTGTGATTATACAACCACTTATAAAAGGTTGAACAAGGCCACACCATTTCATTTGGTGTTCGGTGCATACATTGTGTTGCCTATGGAATTCATGTTACCACCCTTACGTATTTCTCACGCAAGTGGACTTGATGATGAATAGGCTTTGAAGATCACATTGATAAACTAATGTAGTTAGATGAGTGGTGTGTCATTGCACATTGGATCCAAAAGAATGAGAAGGCAAGAAAGAAGGAATGATATGATAGGCACATTAAGAACATGACTTTTACAGTTGGAAAGATGGTACTTCTATATGACTCCAATTTTATGCACCAACTAGGGAAATTTAAAGTTCACTAGTTGGGACCTTTTGTATTAACCAAGATACAAGAATTAGGCACATGTCAGTTATAGGAACTAGATGACACCATGTTGCACGATTACTTGATGGGAATAGCTTGAAGCCCTATTATAAATAAGGATTCTTGGTGTTTGTAATAAGGGAGTATTTCCATTTATATTATATTTTCCTTTTTATGTGTTTATTTCCATTTTTTTTTTTTTTTCATTTTTTTTTTTGTGTAATAAATGTGCTTGTGTGTAGGAAGTTGATTATCGAGTTCATGCATAGAGAGTACAGTGCAGTGCATATTTTTAGTGTGGGGTGAACCAGTGAAAATGCATGAAAGAAAAATTATTGGTGTCGGATTTATACATTTTGGCACATTCAAGGGTGTTATCTAAACTATTTTTACAAAATTAAAAGGTGTTATAGGTGATAGCAATGATGGTGCTCATAAGAAAATTTCTTAGACTGGAGATCACGCGAGGAGAGGGATGGTGTAGTGTAATGTGAGGTAGGCATCGACATGATGAAATACTTGGAATATGGCACATAATATTATGTACTACTTTATAGATAGGTGCACATAATGAGGTTAGTGGATTGGAAAGTAGTAAGGCATGCCAATATATTATGACTAAAGTGCACAAAGGGGTTATGTGATAAAGTAAAAAGTGAAAAAGGTGATTTATTAAGAAATAACTTAAAAGTGTCAAGGTGATAAAAAACATGTTAAAAGTCAAAAATTAATTGGAGTATTAAAAGGTAATTAAAAAGGGAAAATTGAGTCATTTTCTACCTTACATTTGAGAGAACTTGAGCAAATAAGCCACTTTGAGTGATTTGGTGTGAAAGAGAAAAAGAGCATTGAGAAAAACAAGGAAGCATGCATAAGAATTTTTGTACGCATCCTTGTGAAGAGATAATTTTTACTTAGCAATTGAATGCAACACTACATCACAAATAGAAAGGTTTATAAGAAGAAACTAACAAAAAATTACCTAGGGCACAAGTTTGCAAGATTAATGGCACCAAATACCGGAAGGTGTGAACCCCACACAAAGAGGGTCTGGTTGAAGTAGAACATCCATTGGAGGATATGTATTTATAAATGTAGTACCCTCATGGATTATTTAGGGTCCAGACATGGAAGTCACAGCTCACAAGGTGTAACATCAACAAGTAAAACCATAGGGCTCTATGTCATGAAGCAACATTGAAGGAGGACATGTTACAAAAGCTACCAGAGAAGAATGAAGAAGGGAAATTGTTGGCAGATGATTCAGTAAGAAGTAACTTGGAGAAGGTAGGGGTCCTCCAGTTGTTTGAGCTACCCTTCTTCAAAATCCCACACACTTGTTCCAGTGGCTCATGTCTAGGGTTCATGAGGATTACTTTTATTTCATAGGATGAAGGATGGGAATTATAACCCAACTCATTGAACGATTTATAGGTTTGAGAGGTATAGAGGAGGAAATGTAATTAGATTTATGTTTTTATGTGAAGATAAATGAATTGACCATCAAGCTTCAATATGAGAAAGGAGGAAGGGCCATGAGCATTGATAAAGTCATAGAACCTCTCACTAGGGTTGCATCCAGGATGGTAAGTTGTAAATAGGGAGCCTTGGAAAGGTGGACATATTTAAATGATATATTTTTGGATAATGCACATAAATGACCCATAAAATGTAGTAAAACATCGCACAATACACCACAAATGATATTATAGAGGAGGCTAAGGCACATAATGAAGAAGGAGAAAAGATCACTTGGGGATCGATCCTCCTACTTATTATCTTCTAGGAAATTGGGGTTCCGGATGGTCCGATTAAGATATGTGGATTTACCCATGGTGAACAAGTCCCATGCAGTTCGGTTTGTTGGTTACACTTGTGATGGAGCAATCACTAATGTAAACAAGGATAGAATAGACAAGTGGTACAAAAAAATTACAAATAAAATCTAAGAATGAATGGCACATTCCGTGAAAACTTCCAAAGCAGAGGTTGGAGAATAGGAAAAGTTTACATATATTGCATATTGAATAGGATTAAGGACATGCGAAGTATGGGATTTTAATCCTAATAAGGTGGATTCTCGACTTACATATATTTCTTGTCACCTACATGTATGACTCCAACCTCCATTTTTGTAGATGTTAGATCTAAATACGTTGGACATGCATCCCTAGCTGAATGTCAAAATAAAGGAGATGATATGTAGAGTTGTTGTCATATTCAAGCTGAAAAAATAGGGTGGAGTAGAAATGGAAGTCATGGATACTTGTTAGAAGAGCTTGAGCATGAATGGGCTGAATAATTGGTAAAGAAAAATATTGAGGATAAGAAATAGTCTAGAACCACGGAGGGTAAAAGACTAAAAGTATGCATGAGTATAAAACACCAAGATATGAGGAGGCCCATAAGGAGAAAGAGACTAATTATATGTATGTAATAAGAGAAGATAAGGGTGTATAAGGTTGAATCAACATAGGATTTTTCACTCCCAAGAAAAAACAAATGAAGAAAAAGGAAATGACGAGTGGTGGAATTCTAGGTCACCACATGTGGCCTTTTTAGATGACCCTAAGAAGGTCCCGAGGGCTTGGTTCTAGAGTATAGTGACCAGAGAGAGAAATTATATGGCTGGGATCTTATGGATAAACATATAGGAGTCTCGTGCACTAGAAATATTTTATCCTAGAACTTGGATACAAATGTGGAGGATCTTGAGTTTGAAGTAAGTAATAATTCCCTCAATTTTATAGAATTTAAGAATGAGTCGAAGAAGAAGTACAAGATATTGGACCCCATGTACTTAACAGATGAGAAGGCATGTAATTCCTTAAATAAAATGGTTTCAAATATGACGTGTAAAAATTTGGATGATAGGGATACAATGAGGTGATTGTGGAAGATCGAAGAATAAATAAAGAGAAATTTACATTATGAGGAAATATATTTAGGGGGAGAAAAAATAGACCAAGGAGGAATACGATAAGGCGGGTGTATTAGTGAAGTATATTTTAGGTCAATGCCCATCCTTTGTGATTCAAGCCGTAAGTGATTATAGTGATGAGATAGAATATCTTGAAGACATGGTAGGAATGTTTCTAGTAAAAATTAAGAGTGGCGTGGGGCCAAAATTGAAGAAATTACTAAGGAAAAGGAAGCAAATAAGGATTATTTTGAGGTAAGGATTAATAATCTTGACGACTTATTTTTACGTATCAAGGAGATGAGTAGTAAGGCCATCTTGTATTTTAATAGGTTAGAAAACTATGACTTAATCCTTAACACGCACTACAGGTGATGAAGAAATGGTATTAAAGGCTATCCCATAAATATTCCCACTAACAAGATAGAGTGCACTCTAAGGTTATTGTCGAGGCATCGAAACAAAAGGAGGTAATTAAGGAACGAAGCATAAGCTAGAGCTCGAGTCAAGAAATTTCATAATATGGTATTGAAGCACATAGATGTAATTGAAGGAGTGTTTGAAGAATTGAATTTGGTTATCCAAGATCTCAAGAGTAGAGTTGAAGAGTTAGAGCATGACCAAGTACCAAGAATTGTAGAGGTGACACTAGAGAAATGATTGACATAACTCAAGGAGTGGAAGGAATTGGAGGGTGAGTGTAATGCTTTGAGTTCCCATAGATTCTTCATAATCATGAGGCTTCATATGATCCTTATAGATTTGAAATGATTATTTTTGGGCATTGAATTCTTTATTCTTTTATTGAGAATTAATATATTCTTTGGAGTACCAAGTTAGACACAACCATTGCCGAGGATGGTAATCTGAATTAATGTGGGGTAATGTTGTACAATTAAACTGACTAAGTACATTTCAAGTGTGAGGATCTTAGAGATACATGAGATAGGAAAAAATGGGTACACATGGTTAGAATATATAGTGTGCGAAGGATTGCACACGAGTAAAAGTAACCTTTGGTAATTAGCTAATTTTTGTACCATGTGCTAAAAAATAGAAAGATAGAGTTAGAATGTCGATCGAGAAATGATTTAGATCCGGAGAAAAGAAAGGAGACATGGTGTTAAAGGAAAGAATATTTTTGTGTAAAAGCACATGTGAAGACCACAAAACAAGGTGATTTAATAATAGGATTAAAGAATATTTTATTTATATGATTAATATTTTATTAGGATTGATAGAAAACCATGCTTGCCTTATGGCTGATTTTTGGATGTATGCATGGCTATTTTTAGCATGTAGTTTATTTTGAAAATGCATGGGTTGTGAAGGGTAAGTCCCCACCCTTATGTATATATGTGATGTATATCATTTTTTTGGTATCATGTGTGTGATAACAGACCATGTATGAGAGATCATCTGATGTATTAGGGTTATGTTGTTGAACAAGGGTCTTCTAGCTTAAAAATATTTTGTGCTCAATTCACCATCTCTTTACTCAAGCATGTCTCTTCTCCATTCACCCTTACTTTGAGGATACAACTAATATTACTTGTTGTAGATCATGCATTTACCTAGTAAAGGTTCTTAGCACATTCCATTATATATCCTCATTGATGTATATGTGAATAAACATAAAATTCATAGCTTGAATTAGATGATTAGCCTTCTCTATTTTGTCTCGGTCAACATATATTGAAATTCCCTTAAGTTTGTGAACATTACACCTTGTCTTAGCCTTTCCTTGAACCTATCAACTAAGCATTATGCCTCTTCCATCATTCTCCACTAAACTCAATATGTATATGGGTCAACACAAGACCACTACATTGACTACCATATAGCTTCATACCTAGTTTTCACTAGGTGTTCCATCCAACTGTATCACCGCAGACTTCATTCATTATATTTTAATCCCATCACACACTTCACCACTATAATCCATGTAAAGGCTTCATACTCATGTCAATGCTCAATTTCATAGGCTCTAATAGGCCAAATCCTTCTTCTTGAACATTTTGTTATCTCTACTTATATGGCTCATAGCCCTAAGTTATTCTTCGACCCCGATTTCTTATTTAAAATAAATTCTCTTATTGACTAGCCTAATAGTCTATAAGGGCTCAATAATCCCAATACTATACTCGAGGATTTGTTTCATTTACAACAATCATGAAATTTTTATTCATAAATTTTATGGTGTATCTAGACATCGACTCTACCCTTGTCATTGAATTTGTACTAGGTTCCTTCATACAAGCTTCATACCCTAGTAGCCCTCCTTGTATACAAATGCTAGTGTATCTTTAATGTCCCTAAAATAACTTACCCTTATTATAGCTGAATCAAGGAACCTTTATGGAGGTCTTTCTCTTTCTTGAAAACCAACCACTAGTATTTTGTATGAAATGGCACTTCATTAACTATCTTAGGGCTCTTCTTAGCCTAATTATGTCTCTTGTGAGGTGTAACTATGAAAATGAGACTTATAGGCATAATCATGCCTAGGAAATGATGCAAATACCTCTAAAATACCTTCGAATGATTCATGATGAATTTTCAAGATTAAATCCTTGGAGAACACTTGCATGCACTCAAATTCCTTCTTCCACTCTCCTTGTACAACCAAGAGTATTAAAAGTAGTATAACTCATCCACACATATGAGTTATAGCCTAAAAATTTACAAACCCCTATAATCTATCTAGATAGATATCCCCTTAATTTTTTATCAAATTATGATGGATAGAATTCAAGATACTTCTTTCCCTAGTTAAGGGCCCGAGAAGAGAAATATGGAGTTATAGGTCACAATAGACCATTTCAAGAGCTATTTTTTTTTATCATGCTTCATTAGCCTCTATGCACCTTTTCAAACTTTCATAGTCTTCCAATTTCCCTCATAACTCCACTATCATATTTCAAGCTCTTGGCTTGAACATAGCTTATATTGTAGGCATGGAGAAAAACATGGAAATTCTTGCAAAATACACTATGAATTTGGTTCAAACCTTGTTTAGTACTTTATTCATGCTCCATTACCTCTGTTACATACCTCCTCTTGAGAGAGTTTCATATTATCATCTAAAATATATCTTAGACACAATAGAATAGCTACCCCTTGTTTTACTCAACTACTTCATGTTATCACCGAATCACAACACCCTTATGTTTACACAAGTGCATATACTTGAGCTCACGGTGTGATTGGATAACATGGGTACTATCTCCAAGTTGTGGTATTTTCTACTTGAGATAGACCTCCAAAGAAAGATGGTTCTTACTCCTAAACTACCTACCACAATCTACTCTAATGCAGGTAAAACTAACTGTCCTAATCTAACTTTCCAAGGGACCAAGGAGAGAGAATGCATAAAAATGAAAGCCTACACTAAAGTAGTGATACACCAGAAAAGGAGGGGTGTGAGAGTAGTCTTCTAATGTGTGAAAAATAGAAGTAAAATGCATACTAGAAGGGGTGATAACAATTCTCCACAATCTAGCAAATGCATTCACAAAAATATTTCATACATGCACAATAATAATGAGTCCTTGTAAGAGCATAAAAATAGACACAATATTTTTGTAATGAAGGTTGAAAGGGAAAGAAGAGTGTAAAAAAACACAGCAGGGGAAGATGCATCCACAAACTTGTATTTTATTGCTTCATGATATGCACAGTTCAATCTATTACAAGATAAGGGCTTGGATCACCATGCAAGGAGTCCACTACAAGGGCTTGCAACACATTGGATTCATAAAGCAATTTTTATAGAGCTTTGCTACAATAAAAACTACCTCCCCTTACAATGAACCTAACACTATAATTTATAGAAAAATGAGAAGAGAGAGAGAAAGGGAAAATGGAAATCCCAAAATCTTTCCTTCAACATCTTGTAAGAGGCATTAAATGGAGTGAAATGATTGTATGTTACTTGAAAAATTCTCCCCATAGTATTGTCTCTGTCTGAAGTAGAGAAATATTGATGACCATGCCTCTTAATTGCACTCCCAACTACCAAATAAAACATTGTCATGAACCCATCCATTTTTATGAAAAATATCCATTTATTTCTCATAAAATACAAAATTTATTGATTTTTGTGTTGGTCTCGGAAACACAATTCCAACGGTACCAATTTTGTGAAATTTCATTGAGAAATGCAAAAGTTATGACCTTCTGAGTGCGGATAGCTATTTTGGGTCTGCCAGGCATTTTTGTCATTTGATGGGACTAAGCATTTAATTTACCAGAGCTAGATATGTTTCTTTTATTTTAATATATCTACCCTCATAAAAATTAAAAATCAATCTAGAGGATGTCGTGCTCATTCCAGAAAGTCCAATTTTATGAAAATCAGAGCTTGGAGTCAAAATTTATGGCCATTTGAAGTTTGGGAGGTCAAACATTGACTTTTTCTCTTTATTGCGGCTATTTCGGAAAAATCGGGTCCACGTGTCCCGCTGTCCCAGACAAAAATATCCACATCACCCAATTCGGGCTTCCTTGTCCCATACATCTACCATTGATTGGGCCATGAGGGTCATTGACTTCTACATTCGCCGCAATGTATGGTTCCTTTTGTGGCTTTTTCACCTTTGCGCATCCCACGCGTACTTTTGTCCCGACTATCCCAAACACATTTCTCCACCCCACCCGCAATATATTGACTTGTGGTAAAATCAGTTTTTCACATCCCACACATACCTGTGTTCTAGATGTCCCGCGGACTGTGCGGGATGAAAACTTCTACTTTTTCTGATTTTTACTACCTACGGCCATTTCGGCTTTGCACATGCATGCGCGCACCTACATCCCACTTGTCCCGTGGACCGTCTATGAAAAAAATGTCTTATTTTTCCGCAAAACACTAGAATGAGCCCATTTTTCATATTTTTTCCAATTTTCTCTAACTTCTTGGGTTTTTTCTTGGATGGGGAAGTTAGAGAGAAGCCAAGGGGACCCCAAAACACATGATTTTTGGCCTTGAATCAATTCTACTTTCTCGACTGAAGAATTTGATGCATGTTATCAAAATTACCTTGAGGGGTGAATTTTGGATAGCATTTCCTAAGATCTCTCAACCATTTCTATCTTTAGAAAATACTTTAACAACTCAAATCTCATCTACTAAACTTGGTCACACATTAGGATAAGTCTTCATGACCTTCTTTACATAATTTTGGTGTTATATGCACTAATAGGCCTTATTTAGGATTTTACACACAATGCTAAGCTTGAATGCTTGAAAGACAATATTTTGGAGGGAAATAATTTCATAGACCCTAAGACCACCTATACTCCAAATATATCATGACCATACTCAATAACCACCTATTGATTTAACTTCATCATTTTACCCTTGAGAGAAAAGATTAAGATTCTAGCTCAAATGGTGCTTCTTGGTCTCAGTATTTGGATTCCTTCTTTCCTTTCTAGTTTTAGGTGTCTTCTTTAACTTGCATACACTCCTTTTATTCATTCTAAGATCCTTCTTTCTCTTGTCCTTGCTTTCTCTATATATTCTTGTCTCATTCCCTAAGGTCTTCTTGTCACTTAGGCTCTTACTTGACTGATTGTTATCTAGATTTCATGATTTAATCCCTCCTTGGACTATCTTGAATTCACATTTTCTGAATTTTCTTAGGAACTAAACTCCTTTTATCTTCACTTTTCTTCCTTTATGATGTTTCATACTCCTCTTGTGCCAAATCCACTTGTTTTCCTTTTTATCCTTTCTAACTTCAATAGATACTTGTACTACCCACTCATGTATATGAGTATACTCCTAAGCTCCACATTTTTGTTTTACCTTTGCTTTATTCCTCATCATTTGCATATGGACACCTGGTAGGGACTGTATGAAAGTCATTCTTTGCTTTAAGGTGGAGGGTTCGTATTGTTTCTTGTTAAAAGGCATTTATTTACCTTGGGTTCCAACTTCAACTCCATGTTCCAATCCTTTCTTGGAATCATGTTCTATTTCCACCTTTCTACTTTGCCTATTCTTTATTTTGCTTTCATATCTTCTTATAGACCTCTCTCTTCTCAAATTTACACAATAATTACTCATTAAACCAAAGCATTTTTCTATGCAACCTGAGATTATACTTTCCATTCCATATTTGTGTCATTTTTCCATATTAGTTTGGCTCCTACATAACTATTCTTGAGTAATTACTCTTGCATAGTTTGTTCCTAAGATTGAAAAATCTAAAAGTACCTTTTATGACTCACCACTGATCCATGTTCTCTGGTTGAACACATGTATACACTAAAACCTTGGTCTTCTTCTTCAAGAGGTAACTCTATTTGGTGTTTGGTTGACTATAAATGAATTCTCCATTCCTCTAGTACATCAATCTTCATCCATAATTGAAGAAGTACAGTATTTTCCTGTCCATTTATAGCTTCTTTGTTTCCTTCTTCTTGGTCACTTTTTTATTTTTGAGCTACCTTAACCTTTGATTGTTCTTGATTTCTCTTTTCCATCATGCCTTCTTTGTCTTGCTCTTTGCACATGGTCATTATTTTCTCTTCTTCTTGCTTGATGATAGGTTGACTATACTCACCTTCCTTCCATGCTTGATTGACCTCCTATGGAGGTGCTTCTTTTCCCTTATATTCCTTCAAATGCATCTCTTTACTACCTTGCTCTTAATCCTTCTTAAACTCCCTAGTTTGTATAGTATTCATCCCTTCTTTAGCTTGATCTTCTTCATAGACCTCCTTTATGAGTTCTTCATGCTTACTTGACTACCCTTCACCTACATTTTGGTCTTTCATGGACTCAAACATATCTTCTAGCTTCTGTAACTCTTCTTTCAAGGTGATAGCATCTATTCCTTCCTATTCATCATACCTACGACCAATTTGGTCTTCTTTCTTTGCAATAACATCACCTTCATCACTTCTTTTACCTGCATTTTCACCAAAACTCATCCTTTTAAGAGTTGTACCTAGAGATAAACATGACCACATAGTACTAGTTAGAAATATCAATGGTCTCTTGACCTCCATCCCTAATTTTATCATAGCTTCTTGCCCTATTTTTTCTTCATTTAAGAAATTTAATGCTCTTTCAAGGTGGTATTTCTGATCCACCATCTCTTTTCCTTTCCCATAACCTCTCTCTACTGTCATCTTCTTCATGTGACTAGCTTCTTGGTCACCAAACACCTTTCTTGGTGTTTCTCTTCTCATCCACAACTCATCACTAGGAGACATTGTCCTTATCTCTTTAACCTGCTGCATTGTTTCATGCAAATACTTCCTCATGGTCATTAACATGACACTTCCTCTTTCATCACCTACTTCACCCTTCAAGGGTATGAGACTATGCTCAACTCCACCCTTATAGAATTTGTAAACATTTGTTTTCCATCATGTTTGGCTTGCCTGTCAAACTACCAAGGTCTACCTAAGAGCAAGTGGAAAACATCTATAGGTAGAACATCACATAATATTGTATCTCTATATGATCCAATCTAAAAATCAGCAATACTTTTCTCACTTACCAAGATATTATGAATTTGTTACACCCATGAAATGTAGTAAGGCTTTGGATGTGGAAGTATTCTCAATCCTAGCTTCTTCACCATGTACTCTAACACCACATTTTCAGTGCTTCCTCCATCTATAATGACATCACATACCTTGCCTCCAGTTTACATATAGTCCCGAACAAGCTCATTTTTCTGGCTAATGTCTATGTCTTGTCTCCTTAAACTTGTCTGTTTGCCTCTTGGCTACTCCAAAAATCTCTTCATCAAAAGAGATTCACTCTTCATTTATCATTCCCTTTACATGAGTAGCCTTGATCTAATTACCTGCCCTTTTCATTTTTCTTTAGGGAAATTTCCATCTCTACTACAACTAGCATTCACATCTCTAGTAAACACACAACTATCTTTATTTTCATTCACATCACTAAACACAAGCATACCTTCTTGAATTTGTCCAAAAGACTTGCATTCTTCCCTTGAATGGATTGTAGGATATTCCTTGTTGTTGCATATTAACAATTACATTCTCTCTCTAACAAGAAGCTCAAAAATATCCATTCTCTTATCCATTTGTATTTTCATCAGCTGAAATAGTCCCATCATTTCTCTTAGCAAAATTTATTATCTATTCTGCATCCTTGAGTGCAATTGTGTCATAATTATTCTAATGTCCTTTATAGCCTTTAAATCAGGTTTTGATACCAAAATGGTGCAAGGGTCTTCTAGATTTGACTTTGTTTGTGCTCAATTCACCATCTTTTACTCAAGCATGTCTCTTCTCCATTCACCCTTTCTTAGAGGATCTAACTAA
The DNA here is from genome assembly GCA_018340775.1 of Taxus wallichiana var. yunnanensis. NCBI lineage: Eukaryota > Viridiplantae > Streptophyta > Pinopsida > Cupressales > Taxaceae > Taxus > Taxus wallichiana. The sequence goes on along the minus strand of CM031234.1, from coordinate 241,790,565 downwards.
GATTACTTACTTGATGTAGATCATACATTTACCTAGTATAGGTTATTGGCACATTCCATTATATATCCTCATTCAAGTATATGTGAATAAACATAAAATTCATACCTTGACTTAGATGATAGGCCTTCTCTATTTTATCTCAGCTAGCATATACTGAGATTCCCTTAATTTTTTGAACATTACAACTTGTCTTAGCCTTTCCCTTGATCCTCTCAACTAAGAAATATTCCTCTTCCATCATTATCTACTAAACTAAATATGTATATGGGTCAACACAAGACCACTACATTGATTTCCTATAGCTTCATACTTGGTTTTCACTATGTACTCCATCCACTGTATCACCTCAAACTTCATTCATTCTCTTCTAATCCCATCACACACTTCACCACCATACTCCATGAAAATGCTTCATCCTCATGTCAATGCTCCACTTCATAGGCTCTAATAGGCCAAATACTTCTTGGTGAACATTCTATTATCTCTCCTTATATGGCTCATACCCCTAATTTATTCTTCAACCCCGAGTTCTTCTTCAAAAGACATTCTCTTCTTGACTAGCCTAATAGGCTATAGGGCTCAATAAGCCCAATACTATACTCAGGGATTTGTTTCATTTACAACACCCATGAAATGTTTATTTAGACTTGTTATGATGTATCTAGACCTCTAACTCTACCCTTGTCCTTGAATTTGTACTAGGTTCCTTCATACAAGCTCCATACCCTAGTAGCCCTCCTTATACACAAATTCCAGTGTATCTTCAATATCTCTTAAATAACTTACCCTTCTTATAACTAATCCAAGGACCCTTTATGGAGGCCTCTCTCATACTTGAAAACCAACCACTAGTCTTTTATATGGAATGGAACTTCCTTGACTGTCCTAGGGATCTATTTAGCCTAATTAGGTCTCTTGTGAGCCTGTAACTATGACAATCAAACTTTTAGGCTTAATAATGCCTAGAAAATGATGCAAATAACTTTGAAATACCTTCCTAATGATACATGTTGAATTTTGAAGCTTAAATCCTTGGATAACACTTTCATGCACTAAAATTCCTTCTTCGATTGTCCTTGTATAGCAAGGATGGTAAAAATAGTATTACTCACCCACACATGTGAGTTAGAATCTGAAACTTGACAAACCCCTATATTCTATCGAGATAGATCTCCCCTTAAATTTTTATCAAATTATGATAGATAGAATTTAAGAAACTTCTTTCCCTAGTTAAGGGACCGAGAAGAGAAATATGGAGTTACAGGTCACAATAGACCATTTCAAGAGCTACAAAAATTTCATCATGCTTCATTAGCTTCATGCACCTTTTCAACCTTTCATAGTCTTCCAATCTCCCTCATAACTCCACTGTTATATTTCAAGCTTTCAGCCTAAACAAAGCTTATATTGTAGGCATGGATAAAAACATGGAAATTCTTGAAAAATACACCATGAATTTGGTTCAAACCTTATTCAATACTTTATTCATACTCCATTACCTCTATTACATAAATCCTCTCGAGAGAGTTTAATATTATTATCTAAAATCTATCTTAGACATAATATAATAGCTACCCTCTAGGTTTACTCAACTACTTCCTAAGATATCTCAACCATTTCTAGCTTAAGAAAAGATATTAACAACTCAAAACTCATCTACTAAACTTGGTCACACATGAGGATAAGTCCTCCAGACCTTATTTACATAATTTTGGCCTTATATGCACTAATAGGCCTTATTTAGGATTTTACACATGCTGCCAAGTTTGAATGTTTGAAAGACAATATTTTAGAGGGAAATAATTTCATACACCCTAAGACCACCTAGACTCCAAATCTATCATGACCATACTCAATAACCACCTATTGATGTATTTGCATCATGTGGTTGTACTAGTATGCATGATTTTGTGTTCACTTGTACTTGATTAATATATATTTAGCTTCTTGAATGTAATAATTTTATTATAATGGATTATCGAGGATGTATTCTAGTAATTGATGTGTGTGAATATGGTAATTACATGGTGTAATTGATATTATTTTTTATCTAATCTATTATGTTTCCTTACTACATGTGTTTCCATTCTAATCTCATGATATGATGCCTATAATGATTTACACTAAAATGTTTGATATTATCTATAATGGATAAGTGTGCTAACACCTTGACAAGATAAAAAAGGAGGAACCCGGTAGCTTCACGTTAGCATTCAGATCTATCCGAATGAGGTATTAGTGTGCTTAGTAGTTGAGTTGACAAAAGACTACATTTTGGTTCCATTGTTGGGACATCTTTTAAATTTTTCAGCTATGATGTTGAATGCGAGATGGTGTATCGATTGATTCTTGAGAGCATTGAAAGTTGGACAAAATATAGACGAGATAAATTTTCAAAGAGATATAACACTAGACCTGATTTCAATGAATGATGGTGGGTGGAAGATAATCTTTATCATGAGCTCTATGAGACGTTCTTTAGCTTCTTTCCAATAGAATTATATGAGTGGCTGACAACTTATGTAGTAGGGAAGCGTTGGGGTCCTAAGTTAAAGGTTTGGACACAAGAGGATTACCATAATTTTTTCATTCATTCTTTGTGGAGTGGACTAGAGTTGTAGATCATTAGTGGGCTGGTGTGTTACATAGTTATACATTGTTGTATTTTTGCACGAGATATTTTGACTAAGTACATGTGATGTAAGAGGATTTATTGCATGTGTGAAGTAGACTCGAAGAGGTGTGCACAGTGGCAAAATGGATAGCATGTGAAGGCTCGTGCCTAAGTAGGAAGCTTTCATAAATAAGCCAATTTTGTACACCATGAGCTAGAAATAGATAAAGAAAAGTTGGAGTGTCGATCAAGCAACATTCCATATCTAGAGAAAAGAGTGGAGATTTGGAGGCCAAGCAAGAGCTATTTTGGGATAAAGCACATGTGACGTGGTGATCAAATGTCATAAGAGGATCAATATAAAAATAGGATTAAAGCATATTTTATTTATAGGTGAATCTATTATTAGGACCGATAGAAAAGCATGTGTTGTTATATTGATGTACGCATGGCTATTTTTTAGCATGCATGTAGTCTATTTTTAGAATGCATGGGTGGTGAAGGGAAATTCCCTACCCTTATATATACTTGTAGTATTTCATTGTTAGGGTACCACTTTGTAGTATGTTAAAGTTATGCTTCTATGATGTACTAACACACACATGACTTTATTGCGTTGATTGTTAAGTAATCGGTTCGATATGTAACACTTAAGTTATGAATGGATCAATGTGGATGGATTCTAGTGATTAATGTGTCTAAATAGGGTGATCACATGGTACAATTGATCTTAGTGTTTATGTGATCTCATGTGTTTCCTTATGTTATTTGTAATGATTTACTCTTGAATGTTTTTTTGTGATATTGGTAATCATTAATATGTATGATAACATCCTGAGAATCCAAAACAAAGGAGGAACTGGTAGCTTTGTATGCTTCAACGAGCATTCAACTCTGTCTAAATGAAGTTCCAATGCACATTACTATTTGTTGAAATAAATAGGCTACATTTTGGTTCCATTTATGGGACCTCTTTTCAAATTGTATACTAGGATGTTGCATGTAGATGGCGTATCGATTAATTTTAGAAGGCATTGAAATTTGGGTAGAAGATGGAAAAGGTAATTTTGCACAAAGATATATTACTAGACCTGATTTCAATGCATGAAGGTGGGTGAAAGAAAATATTTATCATGAGATCTATAAGATGTTTTTTAGGTTTTTTCTGTCTGATTATATGATTGGTTGGCATCATATGCATTAGGAAAGAGTTGGGGATATAGAACAAGAGTTTGGACTCATGAGGATTACCGGACTCTTTTTATGTTGATGTGGACTAGAAAAGAGATGTAGATCATTGTTGGGATGGAGTGATGTGTAGTTATACATTAGAGTATACTATTTCTACTTATATATACCCCGGGAAGATGAGTTTCATTTTTGCATGAACCCAGAGGATTGTATTTGCATGTTATGACATTGGTAATTAAGATGTTGATTATAGTATTGGGTTTAAAGATCCTCCCTATGGCTAGTGAAATTCCCACCGCACATACGGGCAAGAGAAGGTGTGGTGAAAGATGGCAGACCTAATGGTAGAAAGACAGAGAGAAGAAAGATGGATCAATTTTAGTGAAGCACAAGAGAGGGACATGACACAAAAAGGACACTTGTGGAGGAAATGGAGTTGAGGAGAATGATGTCTTGTGAAGTTTTGAAGTTCTGTGGAAGACAGGAGTTGTAGCATCGTGTACTCACCACATTGGGTAAGTGGAGTAGAGAATTCCTTTTATCTTTGAATGAGAGCACATCGAGAGAACATGAGGACCACGGGGCACATCTGATCCCACTTAACCCTTGCACTTGATTTTCCATATCCGGTAGTTATTAAGAAGAAGTCTAGTGTAGGTAAGCGGGAAGCTATGGGTAGATATCATTTTTTTATAAATTCATAAGCACATCGGACAAAAAAACACACATATGGAAGCGCGAGATGGTGTAGGTATTTGCAAGTTCTATTGGAGGGTTATTTTTATCCATGTCATCGGGATAGAGTGTGGATGAACAAAATATTGGTAGTACATAGTAGAGTACTATGAATTTATAGACCATGGGAGGTTAGTTCACCAATATAGTTGGGATACAAAGAATTACATCCACTCATCCATTTCATGTTGCAGGAGGCACGAGAGGATCGGGAGGATCAAGATCTAGTGGATCGGGAAGATCAAAAGGTGGAGGAAATATTGGTTGAGGTTTTGGTTCTAGATCTTGTGGTCAAGGCCCACATCCCCAGCAACTCCCATGTCAACGTCAATAATTTTATAATGAGATGTCTCTCCTTTTCTAGAATATAGGGAAATTGAAGATGAAACATAACATGTGCACAAGTGTGAGCTACTATGGCAAGGTAAAGGAATTAAAAGTTTAGATAGAAAAGCAAGTCATTTTTCTACTACTCTTCAAGGGCGCATGCATATTTGGTATAGGAAGTATGACCCACATTAGATTGTGATGGATTATGATGCTTTGTAATCCATGTTTTTGACAAATTACACATTCCTAAGTTTGAATAGCAGAGAATTAGCGCACTCTAGGAGATAGTGCAAGGGATATCTAAAAGCATGAGGGAGTATATCATGCATTTCAAGAATTTATTTTGTAAGTTATCTTATGATATCCACCTAAGTCAGCATGTGCAGTGGTTTATTGGAGGTTTTTGACTCCTTTACGAAGATCTCTATCTCATAATGCATATGTGGATCCATACAAGGATTTAGAAGTAGAATTATGCAGTGAGGAATTTAGAAGTGTTGATACCCGAGTGATCCCATTTTTGGAAGCACATAATGTAGCCATAGAGAAACAGTCCGAGAATATTTCTTCCAACTCAAAGCATATGAGACACAATGTAATATGGTGCACTGATTGTGAAGTGGAGGGACATAGTAAAGATAATTTTCCATGCAAGTTGGTACATGCATTACTACTAGACTGTGAAGTCTTTTATCTAAACCATGATGTCTATGATTTCCCTCTTTTCCATTGCACACTTCAGAAGAAGGTGTTCATGTACCTTTGTAATATTTGTAAATCCCATACTCATGACAACACTAACTATAGGTTGATTTATCACATGCATGAATCCATTGAAACATGAGTGCATTAGACTAGTGTTGCGCGTGGAATGAAGGAACAAAATGGCCATATTCATGAAGGTCACAACCAAGGAGATAACGGGATTGGAGGCTTCGAGGGAGGATATAGAGGCTGAGGTTGCAATAGTGGAAGAGGTAGATTTGCACAATGGACTTGTTATACTTGTGGATCTCCTTATCATTATCATCATGAGTGCCCTTAGAATACAACTTTATCATAGTGTGGGAAGATGCACAAATTATAGGATTATCTAAGCTATATGATCACATGTGTAAGAATTAGAAAAAGGAAAAGAGCGTGTGAATTATAAAGTTATAGTGCATTGTCACTAATCAATGGATTCCTAAGAAGACATATGTTCCTAAGTATCGATAGTGATGGTTACCACATGTGTTGAGGTAGCATGCACTTGTGAGTTTTGAAATATAAGTCACTCATTACAAGGGAACAAGTGATACATGCTTAGTATCTAGATGTCGTGCACCAAAAGGAAGTCTACCATGAAACTATGGGAGCCATTAGATAACTGTTGGGAGAGATGTAATACATGAAAGAGAATGTGCAAGAGAGGGATGATGTAATGAAGGTTAAACTCCCATAGAAGGATTTAGATGATTTTAAGGAGGTGTTCCATATGTTGTTCCAGGAGAACATCATTCCTTTATAATGGGAGTGACTCGAAAAAAAAGGTGTCGTGTGCTTTGAAGTTTAACATGAGAGGAAAATACTTCACACAAATTACCATCTCGAACCATCAATTTGATAACAAGAATACACTTGATATAATAATTGATGGGTGGTTGTTACACAAAATACTAATCGAAACTAACGTGGAAGTGAATATGCCAAATCTAGATGCATGGAATTAGATGGGTAGACCACAATTACAGCCATCTTTGAATGTGTTGTATATGGAAAATAAAACTAGGGATATTCCCATTAGGGTTCTGAAGGAGGAATCTATTACCATTTAGGGAACCAATTTTACTAGAGACTTTGAGGTGTTGGAGCTTTACGAATCAGAAAAATTTCTAGTATTACTTGGATGACCATGGTGTTATGCGAATAAAGCGAGATCTGTTCTTTAATAAAAAGTGCATCATATTTGAGAACGATGAAGAGTGATTGATTATACCTTTATTTGAGAAGTATGTGGATCCCTATGTTGATCCTTTTAGTGAAAAAGAGATAAATCAAATTTATGCATAGACGGTATATAATCTAGAGCATATAGAACCATCAAAGAAATGCATCCTTCGGTGGGAAGATGTCCGGTTTATCGGTGACACTACTAGTGTTTCATGTGATAAATGGGAACATGGAACATATGAGATGGTCAGGCGTGAGGTAAAAATAAGAGTCACCAAGATGATTATGCCACACATGGTGAGGCAATTAGGATCTACTCGGGTTCTAAGGTATACTAGTAAAGGGAACCCCGATGCATTTTTGCACGCCATGGAGACTTAGTGGAAAAATGAAGGGGATAAAATAAATATGTTGGTCTATACCTTGTATGGGACAACAACACGTTGGTGGGATACACATAGAGATATCCTTTTGGAATGGTGAAAAGTGAGAATCACCTTTTCTACTAGGTTTACCCAAAGTAATGTACCTACACAAACTTGTGAATTTTATGGAAAGTCTCCTTCTTCTTATCACATCGATGATTTTTAGAGAAAATGGGCACATGGTAAGGAGGCCTTACCACCATCACTTTGGGTAAATAAGTTCTACTCTGCATTATGTGGTTGCGCACACACATGATATGTTCATGTTGAGTTGAAGAGAAAAAAAGAAAAATTGCAAGAGATGACTACGAGATATGATCCAAACCTTTGATTATTTTTCTATTAAGCCACCATTCCATGAGGCCTTGTAGATTATGAAGCACATTACTTTGGGAGATATTGTGAAGGTTGAATAAATTGCGTTGGATTTGTTTGGGAACCTGATTTCGAGGTGCACCTTGATCTTGAGGAAAAGATAAATCAAACATGTTACTGTACCTAGAAGGAAAATGAAAAGGTAAAACTGGTGTACACGATAGATAATGATGAATTTTATATCCTTGTTGTTGACTATACTAAGGGTAAGTGTGAGGTAATGGATACTACATATGAGAAGGTGTGTGCACATATCATGCTCCCATGAAGACAAAGAAGGTTAACATTCATATAGAAGTAGAGCCTAAGGAGGCCATTATTGGTGATTAATGGTCGAGAAAGAAGTAGAGAATATTATTGAACTATTTTGTGACTTCCAAGACTTATTTTTGTGGGGATATAATGAGTTAAATGGGTTACACTCTTCTTTAGGAGAAATGAATATCAATTTGAAATACGGTGTGTGCCCGGTTAGGAAGAGTCCTATTTAAGATGCATCCTAATCTGCATGTGAAGGTGGAAGAAGGAATAAATACAATTCTAAAGTCTAGAATCATTGATCCTATTGAATAATCTATATGGGTTAACCCAATGTTCATAATCATTAATAAGGATGAGAGGATAAAGATTTGTGTAGATTACGAGAGAGCTCAATGCTTCTTTTGTTATAGATCCTTTTACCACCCGTTCAAAGAATAAATTTTGGAGGAGTTTCTGGGCATGAGATATTTTCTTTCATAGATGGATTTTCATGTTATCACCTGGTGCGCATCGCGAAAAGAATACTAGGAGCAACCAAATTTCACCACTAAATGGGGAATTTTTACATATACAGTTATTCCCTTTGGATTGAAAAATACACCAGCATATTCTCATGCATTATTGTGTAGGAATTTCAAGACTTTATTCATAGATTTTAGTAGGTTTATCTAGATGATTGAATAGTATATGTGTAACACCTTGAACAAATTGTTATATTTCTCTATGCATTACAAGCGTTGGCATGTGATTTTCTTGAATGAAGTGTGTTTCCTTTATTTTTGAAAATCATGCTTGTTATGGATAAATCATTTCTGCTCTTGGATTCATTGGACTAAATGTTATGGCTTGCAAGAATCCACTTTCACTTCTTATTGATAAGCTGCAATCTAATTTTGTGAGTTACAAACTTATCTCTTTTGATTGACTCATCCTTGGATCAATTTCAGTGATCCAAGGAATGTTTTAAATCTTCTTAACAAATTGAATGGTAAATTGACATTCAATATTTTGAGAGGCATAGTGGACTGAACTTTTGTGTTTTAGAAAATTTTATGGTCTTGTGTGAAAATGTCTTCATTCGGTTGTATGTTGTGCTTGGGTCTTCAGGATTGATCTCTGCAGGACATTATGGCATAACAAAAAAATAGTCTGCTTCATGACTATGAAGGGGATCAAGATCCTAAAGCTAAAGGACTATCCTAACGGTATCCTAAACTAGGTATGAATGCCTACTTCCTAGCTACGTCTATTTAATCGGGTTATAATCTAACCTAAGCTTCTTATTCTATTGTGTTGGGGGTGACCTAACCTAAGCTCTTGTGCTAAATGAATAAGGGAAGGGGAGATTACTATGGTGATACTATACTATGTTAACCTAATGCCTAATACTAATGGTTGTGAATTTGATATAACCTAAGGTGGTACTACATATGGCAATGTTTATAAACCTAAGGAAATTATTTAGGAAATGATTATTGGACTAACCTAAGCTTTGTGAAATCTAGCCTAAACTATTTGAAAGGGGTGTAGGGTCACAAGTCATTACGGTGATGGTTCTAATGGCTTTTATTATGATTTGATTGGATTTAAATACATGGAAGTACTTGCCAATTTGGAAAGGGCTAGTTAAATTCTAGCGGACTTCACTAAGTATGGAAATGTATTTTGATTTGGAATTAGTACTCGCCAATTTTGGGAGGCGGTGGAAAGGAGAGATAAGTGGGAGAATTAGGAGTTATGGCATTAATGAATCTCATTTTTTGTGTGCAAACCATCTTAGAAACTCAGGAGGTGGGTTTGTGAGGGGTTGTTTGGTTTTGCATGCATTGCGAATTTTTCTCTACATGGAGCTATCTGGTTCTTTGAACCAGCAGTTTGAATTCTTCTTCTTATTGGATATTTTTGGTTTCTCTGGTCTATTTTCGATCAAGGGAATGTATAAGAGGAATCGGAATATTTTTTTTTGGTTGTTGATCTGTCATGGGGAGTAAAAAGGGTTGGATGCTCAGCTAGAAGTCTCATTTGAATTGGCAGAGGCACTATCAAGCATGATAGGATCTACCCATTAAGATTTCTTGCTTTCTTCTAAATGATTCATTAAAACAATTATGCTCACTTGAAATATATTTTTGCATGATGTGTCGAGTTATTTACTTGTGTGTTTTCATGAAATCTATGTGGTTTTTGGAATGTTAATCCATTGCTGTTAATGGTAGTTTTGGGAACTTTCTGTGTACTAGTTATTAGTGGTATTCATGTGAAATTGTATTTGAAGCTCTGTAACTTGTATTTGAAGCTCTATAGCTTGTATTTGAAGATCTGTAACTTACATTTGAGAATAATGTTGATTGAACTATCTTGTTGCTTGAATGGTTTTGAATCTCTTTTTTTAGTCTTGTGTTTTGTTGAGCTTATAGTGGAGATTCGTGGTTATTCTAAGCTTATGTTGAAGCTTTGTGATTTGTTATGAGATTTTATTGGGACTTCGTGTTGTTATGGAATGATCTGGAACTTGGTGTAGTTCTTAACTTTTGGTTGAATCTTCATATTCAACACTTTGTACTCTTATTCAGTTCTTACGAATGTTGAACTGGTAGTCAAGTTGTTGAGTTTTATTCTATACATACGCTCTGATCTGGAGTTTTATTCTTCTTTAAGGATTTGAAGTTTCTTGAACTTGTAATAGAGCATTGGTTTTTGGTTCTGAGATTATATTTAGGGATTTGTGTTTCACTTTAAGCTCATACTCAAACTTTGTGCTTTTAAGACAGTATTAGAAGCTTGTGAAGTTTTGAACTTATGTTTGAAGCTCGTATTCGACACTGTACAGGTATTCCTTAGATGGTTGTTTTGAGCTTGTGTTGGAGTCGATGGGTTTAAATCTATACTTGTAATTTCAGTTGGAGTATTGTTGGTATTTTGGATGTAAAAAGATTTAAATCCATTTTTGGACTGTCTGCTTGATAAGGTCTTGAGAGTTTTGTTTTGGTCAGAAGTAGACTATGTAACTTATTTTTGGATCTGTTGTGGTACTTCTGTATTGGAGACTATACCACCTTCTTTGAGCATGATAGGGTGTGTGAATATGAAGTGTTACTATTATTCTATGCTCTAAGAGAACCCATGTCTTGTGGAAGGCTTGATTGTTGTTGTAGAAGGATTAAAGGACTCAAATTATATCTTGTTATGGGTGTTGATGATTTTTAGTTCATTGGAATATTGCATAAATGTTTAGAGGGTTTATGGAATGTATTATTTACTTTCCTTCTTGTTATTGATGTTAAAACAAATACTTCCCTATCTTAAGATTTTAATTGAAACTCGAGAGGCTTGTGGTGAATCTGTTCATTCCAGTTGGAAGTTTTTTGGATAGTACTTGTCTTTAATGTATTGTTTAGTTTTCTTACTCTCTTATGATCTTTTATCTGATTCTTGGGTTTTAATAGAATGTTGAATATAAAACCTAGTATACTGAGTGTAGTATGAAGGGATACAATATCACTATTCTAAATGCTTGGTAATATTGTTCTTATTTGGGTTCGTGAGTTGTATTGACCCTTTTCTATCTTGCATTGTTTGTGTATTTCTATTCCTTGTTGGGTTCATTGAATGAATCTCCGGGTTTTAGACAAAGAAATGAATATGATCTCTTGGGGACAGATATCGATTTAGAGTTAGTACTGTGAATTTCATTTTGAGATTTGAATTTGAACTTGAGCTTGGTGAATGGAAATAGGTAATCAGTTTGTAAGTTTTGTTATGAAAAGTTTGTAGTGTGCATTCTTTGACTATGCATTTGTTTTTGTGTTCTCTTTCGGGAACTAGTTAAAGAATTTCTAAGTTTGTTTTAGATAAAGGATTTTATTTCATAGTATAAATGAAATGAATTATGGATTGGGTCTTTTTTGTTTTTGATCCTTTTTCTGTTGATTGTATAAGTTCATTGACTGAACTTCTCTTTAATTGATTCTCTTCTTAGATGGAAACTTCTTGGATGGATTGGATAAGAGATTTATACTATTGATTCTATTTTGGATTTGTGGACAATCCGGTTTCAGACATTTGAATTATATCTACTAACATATAGAAGTTAGTAAGATTTTTAGTTAGACTGGTTTTCTTCCTAATCTTTTTGGATTGAATGGGATTATTGTTTAGATGTTTCCTCTTTATTTATGGAATCCTTATATTGATATCTTTGGACTGAGGCGGTGTTGTATGTTCTAAACTGATTCTATCCTTCAGATGATTTGTGTATGGGGAATAAGAATGTATTGATTCTCTTATTTTGTTTATATGGAAAGATGAATCATCCTAATATGAGCTATGTTGTAATTAACTTCTTTTGCTGCTTAGAAAAGATAAATGTGTATTTCTATTCTTATGGAATTATGAAACAATTGGATGACAAGACCAGTTGATTGTCTTAAAGTAATTGATAGGATCAATTAAACCATATGATATAATGCAGGTGATGCATATTATATTATGCTCTTTTCTTAGTAGTGAATTCAGAGTCTTTAAATTGAACTTATTTTCTGGATGATATTACTTATGATTAATTGTATGATATATTAATTATTTCATTAAAGCAGAGTTGTTTAATGGAACAATTAGTGGAATGCACTTTACTTTAATGCTTAGTGCTTATCATGCTCAGTTCATTGAATCGACTTTGTCTAGAAATTTTTACAGATGGACATCGTAAGTGATAAAAGAAGACAAGAACTTTTATGATGCATTGGCTTATTTAATTCTGGATCTTATGTAAAGAGTTTCAAATCATTCTTGAGTTGTATTGGAAAAGAAAAGTGATGTTATTTTAAGATCTTAATTATGATTGACATGCAGAATGTATGAAATGCATAGTCTTGTAAATGTATATTTAAAATCATGAATTGAAAGGTTTTGTGTTGGACTCCAATTTGTGATGTGAATTATTTTGTACTTGTATGCGGAAATAATAGTGATATCTTGGCAAAATTCCTTATATCTATTTGTATACTATTGTTGTTATCATATATTGAGTTGGATTAAGGAGATAGTATAATCTCCCTTATTATAATGAACTTGTTAAATTGCAAAAGATGTCGTTCTCTAACTACACAACTATAGTTTAATAATGAAGTATGTTGGGGATATACAATTAAACTATAAGAGTAGCGAATGATAAAAAGGTTTTTTTAAAACTAACATTTAACCATGTAGAGGAAGACTCTTCCTCTCCCAAAGAATGAAAGATAAAATGAATAGTGGTTATGATTCTTAATCTTTATAACTATGTTTATAAAGTAAACACTAGCTGAATCTAGGTGGATGTCACACTTGATTTGGACAGCTAGGTTGCATTAGGAATTAAACGTTGATGTTTGTTGTCCTGTTTTTGGGATAACTGTTGTTATGCCACGTCAATGAACAATAATGCAAATATGGATTAATGAAGTTCTCCATATCTAATCAGGATAGGTATGGGTAAAGGACTTAATAAATGTTGGAATTAGGGTTAGGCATGGTTCTATGCAATATGAATCTTAATCTAATTTAATTATGATTAATAACCACTAAGGGGGTATGTACATCTTGATGAATCGGTTCTAACAGATGTTGGCAAATGCCAATGCGGGATCATGTACCCTCAAGAAGTCCAGGACTTCTTGATGATACAATGTTACGATTGACATGTGACAACACCCTTCTATATTTGTTCATCTAGATCCACACACATCTGGACTTGAACTTAGTTTCTCTCTAGGTCAAGTTAGTAGCATGTTTAGGATAGGTAGCAATTTTTAATGAATCAGGGTACCTTGGCACATCTAGTTGACTTAGGTCAACCGAGTATGCCCATATACCCTAAGTCATCGTGAGCGTCTTCCTATAATAAACTATGTTTCTAACCCAAACTAGGTTAAATCTTGGGCAAGTGGACTGATGGTAGTCAGTAAAGACCATTCTAGATAATAGAAGAGTGAGGTGAAGGATGTATTCTGGAATGATGAGTATGCCATCTAGGAATAGTAACATGAATAATATGTTGAAAATATTTGGCCAAAGTATCACAAGCTGCTGGTTGCATTGTCCTATGTCACCTAGTTTAAAGCAACATGATGTCAGATGAATATTGGTAACAAATATTCATATAGGTTCTTTAAATAGATCACTCAGTACTTGGAATAGGGTAGGAGAACCAAGTATACATAGTATACATAAATTATTCTATACTTTAAGTTAACATGAGAGATTGGTTGGTAACCGAGTCATGGAATGAGATATCGGTAGGATACCTAGACATTACAGTTGCATATGGTTATCTGTTATGACATTGATTGGCATGGAATGTGTGTTCTAAATGGTGTTTTATTTAGAGCAGAGAGAACATTATGTTTTAAAAAAATCCCTTGTTTCTAAAGTTTTAAAATGGGAATGTTACAATATGGCCTAGTCAAGGACCATTATGATAATCCATGAATTATGTTTGAGAGGTGTAGGAAGTTGAGAATCTCCCTTAAAATTAAGAAGTGCATATTTGATACACATTTTAGCACTTTACTTAGGCACATCATTTGCAAGGAATGATTGTTGGTAGGCCCACCAAGATAGCTATGATCTTGGGTTTGGAAGAACCCGAAAATCAAAGTGAGGTGGGTGGATTTGTGGGATATATTGGTTATTACGAAAAATTCGATAAAGGCTATGTAAATATTTCCACACCCTTGGAATAATTGTAGAAGGCTAAATGGGAAATTCTACTAGGGTGATAAGTAGCAGCAGGCATTTGAAAAATTGAAGGATAGGCTAACTATTGATCCTCTTTTGCTCTTTCCTTTATGGGATAATCCATTTCATGTTCACCTTGATTCCTATGGCATGACGATTGGTGAATTTTGGAATAACCAAGAGAAGGGATTGTAGATCATCCTATTTGTTGTGTAAGCGGTAATTTGACACCGGTGGAGAAAAACTACATAAGCACTTGAGCACGAGGCATTATATATGATCTACACAATGTACAAGTTTAGAAAGTACTTGTTGGAAACATCGTTTATTTTCTATATAGATCATATGGTGCTCAAGTACTTGGTCAAAATCCTGTTTTACAAGGGCACATATGTAGATGGATACTTTTGTTTCAATAATTTGACTTCATAGTTGTTGTCAAACTAGGAAAGAGAAATTCAACCAAACCATTTATCGAGGATCAATTATGGAGAGGACTCAAAGAGCATTAAAGACACTATGTCGGATGCACAATTGTTTAGATTGAACCACACACCCACAGATTTAGAGCACATTATAGTATTTTTGTGCACTATATAGGCTCTTGAAGGAATGAATACCTTAGAGAAGAGGCAACTTGTAATATATGCAATTCTTTATCAGTTGATTGGTGGAGATTTTTACAAGTTAGGTTGTGATGAGTTGTTGTTCCATTTGTTCTAGAGCATGAGTGTGATGCCATTATAGAGGAGGATCATGGTGGGATATTATGGAGAGAATTACACTTGTGATGTTACCACTGAGAAATATTTTAATGGAAATAATTTGGTTGGAGAATTTTTACAAGGATACTAAGCGTATGTGAAACCATGTGATCATTCTCGGTGCCTTGGAAAACACTGGACATGGAGATGATATTCCACTTCGACCTATCACAAGTGTGGGGCCATTTGAGAAATGGGCTATTTAATTTGTAGGTCTTATTTCTCCACCCGTGCACAATCTTGGTGTGTGCTACATTATAACTTGTACAAAATATCTTACAAGGTGGGTAGAAACAACACCTTTAAAGGATTATATAGTAGCTACAACATAAATATTTCTATCATAAAATATTATTAGCAAATATGGTTTTCCTTTGAGCTTGACAAGTGATAGAGGAACTCATTTCTTGAATTATACAATCAGATTTTTACTAGAAGATTTTATGGTAGCACACCATAAAACTACCCCTTATCACCCTCAAGCCAATGATAATGTAGAATATTTCAACAATATTTTAGGACAAACCTTGAAAAAATATGTGATGTTGGAAGAAAATATTGGGATGATAAAGTATCATATGTACTTTGGGATTACATGACCACTTATAAATGATTGAATAAATCTACACCTTTCTAGTTGGTGTTTGGCATGGAAGAAGTACTACAAGTTCAATTTATGTTACCATCCCTATGTATTGCATGCATAGGTGGACTAGATGATGAACAAGATGTTGAAGAGCGCATTGACAAACTAATGTAGTTAGATGAGAGGCACAACACTTTGTGCGTTGGAGCCGAAGACTAAGAATGAAAGACGAAGGAATGGCATGGTAGGCACATTAAGAACAAGACATTTGAAATTGGAAAGATGGTACTTCTCTATGACTCCAAGTTTTGTGCCACCTAGGAAATTAAAAGTGCATTGGTTGGGACCTTTTGTAGTAACCAAGATACTTAGATCGGTGCTTATCGATTACATGCGTTGGATGACATCAGGTTGCTAGTTACTTTAATGGGAGTAGGTTGAAGCCCAGTATAAATAAGGCTTCTTGGTGTTTGTTATAAGGAAGTGTTTCCATTTAGTTTAGATTTCCCTTTAATTTTTTTCCTTTCAATCATTGTTATCATTTTTCTTTTCAGTTGTTTTTTTGTGTGATAAGCATGCTTTCATGCTAGAATATGATTACTATATATTAAGTTAATTCATAGATGACCACTCATATTTTTAGTGTGGGGTGAACCGGGTGCAAGTGCTCAAAAGAGAAAAATAAAATTATTGGAATTGGGATATATACAAGTTGGCACATGTGAGGATATTTTCTAAATAATTGGTCTGAAATAAAAAGGTGCTACATGTGCTAAGCTTGAAGGTTACATTAATAAAAATTTCATATTGAAGACCACGCAAAAATAATGATCATGTAGTGTACCACGAGGTAGGTAGTGGCATGATTGACTACTGAATATATGCCACAAAGGATTATGTACTTTGGCATAGGGAGGGGCAAGTAAGGAGGCTGTGGCTTGGAAAGTAGTAATGCACACAAGAAGGTTACGAATATAGTGTGTGGAAGGGAGTCACGTGATAAAGTAAAAATTAGAAAAGATTTTTATTAAGAAAATAATTTAAAAAATTAAAGAGAGGAAAGAAAGTGTTGAAAATGGAAAAAGTAAGTTGGCGAGGTACAAAAAGTATAAAAATGGGGCAATTCAAATTTATTTTCTACCTTGTATTCGAGATAATTTGAGAAATATAGCTATCGAGAGACTTGGACCGACAAAGCAAGAGAAGAGAAAAAAAACTAGAGAAACATGTGTATAAGGTTATGTGCTTCTCCTTATAAAGAGAAGTTTGATCAACAGTTGGATGTAATACTAGGGTAAGTAGAGAAGGGTTTGTGGGATGGGTTTGAACAACTAGGGTTCACAATGCTTAGATAATGAAGTAAGTGTGGTGAAACAAATTACCTAGGGTATAAATTTGTAGGAACAATGGAACCAAAGACCAGGAAGAAAGCATCACACAAAGAGGGTCAAAGTGGAGGAACTTTTAGAGGACATTTATTTTGAAACTCAATACCCTCCTACAAGATACTTAAGGTTTAGAATTGGAATTCATAGCTTCCCAAGTGAAACATTAGTGAATATAATCATAGGGATCTAGGGCACAAGCCAACATTAAAGGAAGACATGTTGAGGAGCTACGAGGACAAATGAAGAAGGGTAAGTGTTGGTGGATTATTTGATAAGGAGGAATATAGAGAAGGTATGGGTTCTTCAGCTATTTTAGCTTCACTTCTTCACAAATCCCACACATTTATACCAATGATTCATGTCTAGGGTTCAGGAGGAATTATTTTATTTCATAGGCTGGAGAATGAGAATTAAAGCACAACTCATCGAACAAGTCATAGGTTTGAGGAGTAAAGGGGTGGATATACAAATGGACCTATGTGCTAATGAAAAGATTTGATGAAATAGCCACTCAATTACAATATGGAAAAGGAGGTAGAGAAATGACTATTTATAACCTCACATATCCTACACCTAGGTTGTATCTAGGTTGGTAGGTTGTATCTAGGTTGGTAAGTTGTAAATTGGCCGCCTCGGAGATGTGGATAGATGTGAACAAATTTTTTTATGTATTGCACAAAAATGGAAAACATGACCCACTACAACATTTCAAAATACATTGCAAATGGTATTATTGAGGATACCAAAGTGCATAATGAAGAAGGAGCCAAGATAGATTGGGGCTTGATCATCCTCTTCATTCTCTTCTAGGATATTGGAGTCTCCAATGGTCAAGATGATGATATGTGGGTTTACCCACCTATGAACAAGTCGATGAAATGAATTTTGTTGGATACAACTTTTATGGTGCAATTTCAAATACATATGAGGCAAGAATTGATAAGTGGTATAAAATATTGTGTGGAGCCTTTAGGAATGAGTGACACATTCCACTTGAGTTTCCTATGGAGGTTGGAGAGAAGGAAAATTTCACAATGATGTAACATTACAACCTTTTCACAATTAAATATGAAGGATGGGGAGATGGGCCCTTGGTGTAAGCTTCCATTTACATTCACTACCTGGTACTTATAGTGTGTTGTGAATTGGATAAAGTATGCGTAGAAGTTAACCTTTGATGCTGAAAAGGTTGACTCAAACTTGCACATTTTTCATGTGACCTACATGTATGACTAAAGTCCTACGTATTTAGAGATGCTAGAACCTATCATGTTATATTTGAGTCCCCAGCTAAATGTTACCATTAAGGGGTTTATAAGAGGGATCTTCATGTTTTTGTGGCCAAAAATTCAAGGTGGAGTAGAGATGGGATTAAAGATTATACCCTCATACATCTTGGAAAACTGTGGTGCCACCTCTCAAGAGAACGCATGAGGCTACCCCGAAGAAGATGAAGGAGAAGATGAAGGTGGATTTGATCATCCTCGACTAAAAAAATGTATTACAAGAGAAGAAGTGGAAGTTGTGTTAGAAAATCTCAAGAGCCTAAGGATAGTATAAAGGAAGAAAATGTAAGCACAATAAAACAAAGGTTGTCTCTGCCATAGAAAAAGTAAGGAATCTGATTTAGATAAGAAGGAGAAACCTTGCTAGAAGATATTGAGAACGGATGTGATGAAAAGTTGGCAGAAATAATAATAAGGATCACGGGTAGTCGCGTGCTATAGAGGGAGAAGTGAACAAAATTCTGCATAAGGACAAGACACCTATGCGGGAGGAGGCACACAAGGAAAAGGAGAATGATGAAACTTATGTTATTAGAGAAGAAAAGGGCACGGGAGCTAGGACAAGTATAGGAATATCTCGTCCCAAAGAAGAAGAGGAAAAAGGTAAAAATAGTGAGGAAGCGATGGACACCTAGGTCCCCACATATGGATTTTCTAGATGACCTTAAGAAGGTCTTGAGATCATAGTTCTAAAGCACGGTGCCAAATGAAAATCTATATTCTTGGAAACTCATATAAAATCATGGAGGATTGTTACAAAAAGGAAGATGCTTGAGTGGGAACTTACACATGCACGTGGAAGAACTTGAGTTTGAAGTAGGAAATAATTCCATTAGTGTAATTGATCTAAATAGCAAGTCAGAGAAAAATTACAAGGCATTAGACCCTATTTACTTGATAGATGAATAGGAGTGCAATGCCTTGAATAAAATGGCTGAGGATTTCTCATGGAGAAACTTGGGTGTCGGTCTATAATGAAGGTGTTGGTGGCCGATAAGAAAGAGAAGGAGCATGAGATCGAGAACTTGAAGAAGGATCTCCAAGGGGAATAAATGAGGACCAAGGAGGCATATGACAGGGTTAAAACGATGGATAAATATGTCTTAGGAAAATGCCTAGAATTGATGATCCAATCTAGGAATGATTATAATGACGAGATGGAGTACCTAAAATACTTGGTCTGTATGCTCTGGTGAAAATAAAGAATCTTTCAAGGCCAATAGTGGAAGAGATAGAAAAGGAGAAGGAATCAAATAAGGTCACTGTTGAGGTGAGAATTACTTGAGATAGAGGATTTATTCGAGAATCTCAAAGAGGTAGGTAATGAGGATGGCTTGGATTTTGTGAGTGCCAAAAATGTGACCTAATTCTTAGCATGCGTGTCAATGATGAAGAAGTGGTGATGAGGGATATATAAGAAAATATGCCCAATAAAAGAGTAAAGCACACCAAGGTTATGTATGAGGTGAAAACACAAAAGGAAGTGATTAAGGCCAAAAGGGATCAACCGCATTAATAGATCGATCGGTTTGAGAATATGGTGCTTGAGCACAAGGATACATTTGAACAAGTAGTTACATAATATGTTATGGTTATCCAAAAACTCAAAAGTAGAGTTGAAGAGTTGGTTCTGACCAAGTACAAGGAATTGTAGAGGTGATGCTTGGGAAGGCATTAGCCGATCTCAACGAGTGGAAGAAATTAAAGAGTGAGATAAATGTTGAGTTCCCGAACTCTTCCAACAACACGAGGCCTGATTTTACTTATGATAGGTGAGTGATTCATTTTGGGCATTGAATATTTTTGGAGATAGCTTATTTTTTGGGTGACCACGATATTTCGAGGATGAAAATATAATCTAGTGTTACGTAATATTTTACGGTAATTTTTACTAAGTACATATTACGCACGAGGATTTTGGATGCGCGTGGAGTAGGCATGAAGGGATGCACATAAGGTATAATGGATAGTGTATGAAGGATCATGGCTAAGTAAGAAGCTTTCAATACTTAGCCAATTTTGTGGTCCACGTGATAAAAATAGACAAGGATGAGTTGGAGTTCCAATCAGGAAACGTTCCAGATCTAGAGAAAAGCATGGATATTTGGTAACCAAAAAGAGCTTTTTTTTATAAATACATGCAAGGTGGTGATCAAAGGTCATGAAAGGATCAATATAATAATTATTTTATTTATAGATTAATCTATTATTAGGATCAATAGAAAAGTGTACACTCTTTGCTTTATTGATGTACACATGGATATCTTTTAGCATAAAGACAATCTATTTTGAGAATGCATCGGAGGTGAAGGGAAAGTCCCCACCCATATATATACTTGTAGTAGTTCATTTTCAAGGTACCACTTCATATTATGTTATAGTTATGCTTCTACGATGTACTATCACACATGAATTTCTGGTATCAATTGTTAAGTAACTAGTTTTGCTATGTAATAATTTTGTTATGAATGGATCAATGTGGATGGATTCTTGTGATTGATGTGTTTGAATATGGTGATCACATGGTATAATTGATCTTAGTGTTTATCTAATCTACTATGTTTCCTTATTACATGTGTTTTCTTGTGTTATCTGTAATTAAATACTCTTGAATGTATGATTTGATATTAGTAATCCTAATTATGCATGTTAACATCCTAACTAGCTAGCACAAAGAAAGGACCTAGTAGCTTTGTGTACTTTGTGTGAGCATTTAGATCTATCCGAATGAAGTGCCAATGCGTATAATAGCTAGGTGAAATAAACATGCTACAAGTACGTTATTTCTACTTATATGTTCCCTGAGGAAGCTAAGTTTAGGTATTTGGGCGAGTCTAGAGGATCATATTTGCACGTTATGATTTCAGTGATTAAAATCTTGATCATAGAATTGGATTTAGAGAGCCTTCCTATGTTTAGATAAATCCCCATCGCATGCATGGGTAGGAGCAGTGTGTGGTGAAATATTGTGGACTGATGGTAGAAAGACAGAAAAATAAATAAAACTCAAGTTTAATGAAGTGCGAGAGAGGGACATGATGCAAGTTAGGGAGATTGTAGTGGTGTTAGAGTTGAGGGGAGTGATGGCTCATGTAGGTTTTGAATCTCTTGTAGAATACAAGGATCCATAACATCATGTCCTCCCAACCTTGGGTAATCGTAGTAGATAATCCCCTTCGACTTTAGATGATAGCACATTAGAGGAGAGAATACGGACCGTAAGCACGGATCTAATCCCACCTAGTCACCTTTCCCTTGCGCTTGGTGATCCAAATCAAAAGGTAGTCATTGAGAAGAAGGATAGTGTAGGAAAGCAACCGAGAGATACGTATATATCATTTTACAATGAATTTATAATTACATGAGACAACTAACACACCTATGTTAGCACAACAGGTGTCATTATTTGGGAGTCCGATTGCGGGGGTTGTTTTTAGGTGCTTCATTAGCACAAAATGTTGGCATGCAAAGAATTGGGATAAATTTTTGGGTGTTATGACCACACGGAGACTATGGGTTTTGAGTTCATTACTATAACTAAGACACAAGGGAGTACATAAATTTTTCTATAGCATGCCATAGGGGGTGTAGGAGAATCGGGAGGATCATGTGAATGATGAGGAGGAAATACTGGTGGAGGTTTTGGTTTTGGATATGGTTGATAGGGTCATCATCCATAACAACCACCTCAAAAAATTTACAACCACAGAGACATCTACGGTCCTCTTTGATATTTCCTCCATTTTCCAAAATACGAGGTAGTGAAGATGTAGTAGAGCATGTGCACAAGTGTAAGCTATCATGGCATGTTAAAGGAATTACAGATTTAGATATGAAGGAAAGTCAATTTTCCACTACTCTTCAAGTGACATTCATATTTGCTATAGGATGTATCATCCACATCAGACTGTGGTGGATTATAATTCTTTATGTACTGTGTTTATGGTGGAGTTTCACATTCGAGATTTTCAGCAGCAGAGCATTAACATGCTCAAGGATATCAAGAAGGGCTTATCTTAAAGTGTGAGGGAATATGATGCGTGTTTTAATACTTTTTTGTCAAAATTATCTTATGGCATTCATCAAATTCAACATGCACAATGGTTTTCCAAGGATTGATGAATCATTGCAGCAGAGATCTATCTCATAAGACAAATATTGATATTTGCATGGATTTGGAAGTAACCTTGTGCACTCGAGGTAGTTAGGAGTTTTGATATTGGTGTGAGCCCATTCTTAGAGGCATAAATAACAACCATAATGAATTAGTTATAAAAAAATTCTCATAACTCAGCTCATGAGACATGTATTGGCATATGGTGCACCGATTTTGATTTGAAGGACATACTAAGGATAGTTTCCCACAAATTTCAATGTGTGTGTTGTTACTAGATTGTGAAGTTTTCACCTGAACCATGATGTTTGGGATTGTCCTATTTTTTAATATGATATTCAAAAGGTTTCTATGTATTTTAATATTTTTAAGTCTCGTAATCATGACACCACTAATTATAGACTGATTGATCATATCCATGAAGCCATTGAGACAAGAGTGTGCCAAACTAGTGTGGCGAGTGGATCTAAGGAACAAGAAGGAAAAAATAATGAAGGGTGTAACAATGGGGATAATAGGAATGGAGGCTTCCAAGGAGGATATAAATGTTCTGGTCATGAGGGTGGTAAAGGAATATTCACACGGGGAACTTGTTACACTTTTGGATATCTGATCGGTATAAGTGTGCTTGACCCCAAAACACAACTTTCTCATGGTGTAGGAAGTAGAAAAGTTGGAGGAATGCCCAAAACTATATGAGTACATGATTAAAAATAAGGACAAAGGCACGAGGATGATCAATTTCCATAGCGTAGTTGTTGATCAGTAGATGCTTAAAAAGACACCTACTCCCGATTTACATACGGTAATGGTTACTACATGTGTTGAGGCTATATGCACACACAAGCCCCTGAAGGCTGAGTCACTCATCACATGGGAAGAGGTGATACATGCTAAGTATCCATGCATTACACATCGGAAGGAAGTCTACTAGGAGACTATGGGAGTCATCAAGAACCTTCAGAATAAATAGAGTTCTTGAAAGAGTAGGTGTGCATAAAGGAATAAGTGAATAATTTTGAACTCCCACATAAGGATGTGGATGACTTGAAGGAGGTGTGCAAGATGTTTCTCTAAGAGAATATCATTCCTTTACTAGGGGAATGACTATGAGAAAAAGTGCCATGCTCTGGACCTAAGCATGAGAGGAAGATACTTCATGCAAAACTACCACATCAGAACCATGAATTTGACAAAGAAATTATACTAGATGTAGTAATTGATGGGTGGTTATTATGCAACATTTTTATTGAAACAAGCATGGAAGTGAATGTGTTGAATTTGGATGCCTAAAATCAAATGGGTAGACCAACATTTAAGCCATCTCAAAAAAATTTGTATATGGTGAACAAGACTAGGGCTATGCCTATTAGGGTATTGAAGGATGCATCCATTACCATTCAAGGAGCCAAGTTTACTAGAGACTTTGAGGTATTGGAGCTTGCTAAAAAGATAAATTTCCAACATTAATTGGATGGACCCGGTGTTATACAAACAATATTGATCTTTAATTTAACAAAAGGTACATCAGTTTTGAGAACGATGAAGAGCACATGATCATACCTTTATTTATTAAGAAGGCATACATTTATGTTGATCCTTTGAGTCAAGAATAAATTAATAGAATCTATACTCATATATTTCACAATCTAGATAATGTAGAACCATCAAAGGAAGACATCCTTTAGTGGGAAGATGCACAGTCTATAAGTGACACTACTAGTGTTGCTTATAACAACCGTGCTCATGGAATGTGTGAAATGGTTAGGCATGATGTCAAAGGAAGGGTCACTAGGATGATTAGACTACATATTCTGAGGAGGTTATGATCTACTTAGGTACTAAGGTATACTGGTGAAGGGAATCCCGGAACATTCTTACACTCCATGGATACTTAGTTGCAAATGATGAAGATATAAGAAACATATTGGTTTATACCTTGCATGGGACAAAAGCACGCTGGTGGGTGAAACAAGACAACCTATTAGAATGGAAATAAGTGAGAATAACTTTTTTTGCCATGTTTACTTGAAGCAATGTACCTAGACAAATATGTGAATTTCATATGAAGACTCTGCCTCATTTCACATCCATCATTGTGAGAGATTATGGGCGTAGGGCCATGAGGCCTTAATGTCATCCCTTTCGATACATAAGTTATACTCCACATGACATGGATGTGTGCATGAATGATACATCCATGATGAGTTAAAAATAGAAACAACAAATTGGCAAGAGATGACTACAAGTATGATTCAAACTTTTTATTATTTTTCTACTAAGCCTCCATTTCATGAAGTAATCTAGATCATGAAGTGCATCACTTTGGGGGATATTGTGAAGGCTGTGGAGCTCATGCTAGATATTTTTAGGGAACCTGATCTTTAGGCGTGCCTTGATATTGAGGAGCTAGAATAAGTACGGATGGGTCATCCTTGAAGGGAAAAAGAAATGGCAAGCTAGTATACATGATATATGATGATGAATTTGATAACCTGGATATTAGCCACATTCAAGGTGCATGTGAGGTAATGGACACTATAGATGAGGAGCACATGTACCATGTTCTTGTGAATAAAAAGAAGGTTAACATTGGTGCGAGGATGAGCTTAAGGAGGCCATTATTGGTGATTATTGGTCAGATCAAGAAGTAGGAAATATTATTGAACTCTCGTGTAACTTCTAGAAATTATTCCCACGGGGCTATCATGAATTAAAAGGATGGAAGGATAAGAATTTTGTGGATTACTAAGAACTCACTTTGCTTCTTGTGTTATATATCCTTTTCGTACCCATTTCCCAGAAGAGTTGCTTGAAGGATTTGCTGGCCACAAAATATATCCTTTCACGAGATAGATTTTTAGGTTATCACTAGGTGTGCATCATGAAAGAGGATAAGTAAATATAACTTTC
Organism: Taxus wallichiana var. yunnanensis; assembly: GCA_018340775.1. Taxonomy (NCBI): domain Eukaryota; kingdom Viridiplantae; phylum Streptophyta; class Pinopsida; order Cupressales; family Taxaceae; genus Taxus; species Taxus wallichiana. The sequence continues at coordinate 241,764,934 of CM031234.1, read as the reverse complement.
ACCATATAATGGGGAAGTTTTTCAAATATTTTATGCCTTTTGAATTGAAAATCGTCAGCAATATTCTCGCACATTATTATACGGGCCTTTCAAGATTTTATTCACAAATTCGTGCAGGTATATTTGGATGACTAGAAATTATATGGATTAGTCAAGGATCGTTGTGATAATTTGAGGCTCATGTTTGAGATGTGCAAGTAGTTGAGCATATCTATCAACATTTAAAAGTGTATCTTTTCTACACATTTTGGAACTTTATTTGGGAACATAATTTGTAAGGAAGGATTGTTGGTATACCCAGCCAAGATAGCTATGATTTTGGTCCTAGAAGAGCCTACCAATAAAAGTGAGGTGTTCATATTTATAGGGCACATTGGTTACTAAATGAAAATTATAAAGAGCTATGCAAATATTTCCACACCCCTAGATGAATCCTAATTTACGCATGAAGGTAAAGGAAGAAATTTATAAGATGCTCAAGTATGGTACTATTGAGCCTATTGAAGAATTTGAATGAGTTAGCTCCATGGTTATAAGTATTAAGAAGGATGGAAGGATAAGGATTTGTGTGGATTACAGGGAACTCAATGCTTCATGTGTTATAGATCCTTTTCCCACCCCTTTCACGAGAATAGAAGTTGGGCATAAGATATATCCTTTCAAAGATGTATTTTTAGGTTATCACTAGGTGCACATCATGAAATAGGATTAGGAAAAGACAAATTTCACCACATAATGGGGAAATTTTGCATATATTGTTATTCCATTTGGATTGAAAAATGCACCAATAGTTTTCTCATGCATTTTTATGTAGGATTTTCAAGATTTTATTCACAAATTCTTGCAAGTAAATTTGGATTACGGAGACAGTATATGGCTTAGTCACGGATGATTTTTATAATTTGAGGCTCATATTTGAGAGGTACGGGAAGTTGAGCATCTCTCTCAACCTTAAAAGTGCATCTTTTCTATACCTTTTGGTAATTTACTTGATAACATCATTCACAAGGAAGGATTGTTGGTAAACCCAACCAAGATAGGCTGTGATAGTGGGCCTAGAAGATCCTACTAATCAAAGTGAGGTGCATGGATTTCTAGGGCACACTTTGTTACTATAGGAAATTTAAAAAGGATATGCAAAGATTTTCATGCCCCTGGAAGAATTTCAGAAGGCTAAAGGAAAATTCTATTGGAGTGACACGCAACAACAAATATTTGAAACATTGAAGGAGAATATCACCACTGCACCTATTTTGTGGTTTCCTTCATGCGACAAACCTTTTCATGTACATGTTAATGGAAATTGGTGTAATTTTTGCACAAAATTTGGCATCCCATTTTCTTTGCAAGCAAGAATTTTACACACGTAGAGAAAAAATACACTATTATTGAGCGTAAATTTTTATCTATGGTCTACGCTCTGCAAAAGTTTAGGAAGTACTTGATGACAATCCTGTTTATTTTCTATACAAATCATAGGGAACTGATGTATTTATTTAACAATCATGTTTTTCAAGGGCACATATGTAGATGGAAACTTATATTCTAGGAGTCTAATTTCATGGTTCTTGTGAAACTAGGAAAGAGTAATTTAGAGCACAGTCATTTATCAAGGGTGAATTCTTGCGAGGATGCATAGAGCATTGAGGAAAAAAATCTAGATACATAGGTTTTTAGATTAAACTATGCACCCATATATTTGGATGATATTGTAATTTTTTTACACACTAGCTAGGCACTAAAAGGAATGAAGACATTGGATAAAAATGAACTTGCTATATGCATGACGCCTTATCAATTATTTAGATGAGATTTTTATAATTTGGGTCGTGATGAAGTTTTACATCATTGTGTTCTAGAAAATGAGCTTGATTTTATTCTAGAGGAGGATCATGGTGGAATAGTAGGAGGACACTACACTGGTGATGGTACAGTGCACAAAATTATAATGGTTGGACTTTGGTGGGAGACCTTGTACAAAGATACTAAGGAATATGTCAAGGCATGTGATCATTTTCAATGCCTTGGGAAGCATGGCCATATAGATGAGATGTCATTGCAGCCTATTGAAAGCACAAATCCTTTTGAAAAGTGGGTTATTGACTTTGTAGGTCCTATTTCACCACCCATGCGTAGGACTAGCATGTGCTACATTATTAATTACGAAATTATCGACACATTAGGAAGTGGAAGCACCTATGAAGGATTTTACAGGTATCCATAACAAAAAGGTTCTTATGGGAAAATATTATTACCAGGTATGGTTGTCATTAAGCTTGACAAGTGATAGAGGAACTCATTTCCTTAATGAGATAATCAGAATTTTGTTGGTTGTGTTTATGGTGGCACACCATAATCCTTATCAACCACAAGCTAATGGAACTACATAAGCTTTCAACAAGATATTGGGACAAACGTTGACAAAAATATATGATGTTGGAAGAAAATATTTGGATGATAATGTATCGATTGTACTTTGGGTTTACAGGATCACTTATAAAAGGTAGAATAAGACCACACCATTTCATTTGGTGTTTTGTGCATAAGTTGTATTACTAATGGAATTCATGTTACCATCCCTACATATTACTCGTATAGGTTGACTTGATGATTAATAGGTTATTAAAGAGTGCATTAATAAACTAATACGATTTAGATGAACGAGCACCATTGCATGGTGGATCCAAAATATTGAGAAGGAAAGACAGAATGCATGGCATGATAGGCACATTAAGAACAAAATTTTTGTAGTTGGCAAGATGGTACTTCTCTATGACTCCAAGTTTGTACACCACTCGTGGAAATTGAAAGTGCATTAGTTGGGACCTTTTTAGTAATTAAGATACTTAAATCAAGTACATGTCAATTACAGGTGCTGGATGGCACCATGTTTCCTAGTTACTTCAATGGGAGTAGGATAAAGCCCTACTATAAATAAGGCTTATTGGTGTTTGTAATAAGGAAATATTTCCATTTAGATTATATTTACCTTTTTATGTGTTTATTTCTAGTTGTTTCTATTCTTTGTTTTGGTATTTCCTTGGTTTATTGTAATAAGTACACTTGCATGTAGGAAGTTGATTACTGAGTTCATGTGTAGAGGACTACGCATACTTTTAGTGTGGGGTGAACCAGAGTAAATACGAAAGAGAAAATTATTGGCATTAGCATTTCTACGATTTGGAGCATTCGAGGGTGTTCTTTCAAGTATTATTATGAAAGTAAAAGGAGTTACGGGTGATATGAATGATGGTTCTCATAAGGAAATTACTTAGATTAGAGACCATGTGAGGAGAAGTATCCCATAGTGAAACACAAGTTAGGTGACGACATGATGAACTACTTAAAATATGATACATATTATTATGTACTATAATGCGAGAGAGGCATGTGTAAGGCTGGTTAGTGGATTGGAAAGTAGTAAGGTGCACCAAAAGGTTATGACTATAGTGTACGAAAGGGGTTATGTGATAAAACAAAAGTAGAAAAATTACTTTATTAAGAAATAACTTATAAGTGTCAAAGTGAGAAAAAGCATGTTAAAAGTGGAAAACTAAGTCGGTAGAGTATGAAAATGTTATAAAAGCGAGAAAATTGAATTATTTTATAACTTGTATTTGAGAGAACTTTAGTAATTTATCCACCGAGTGATTTGGTGTGATAGAGAAAAAGAACGATGAGAAAACTAGGGTAGCGTGCGTAAGAAGTTATGTGGGTGAAAAACTAGGGCATGAGAACAAGGGTTTGCAAGAAATACTTTAACAACTTGGATTCACAACACTCGGATAGTGAAGTAAGACAATGTTGTAAAGGAAATTACCTAGGGCACAAGTTTGCAAGATTATTGGCACAAAATATAGGAAGGAGAAAACCCCGCATGAACATGGTACAAGTCAAAGTTGAAGATCCATTGGAGGATATATATTCATAAAAACTATACCCTCCCGGAGTATTTAGGGTCCAAAATGGAAGTCACATCTCACGAAGTGTAAGATTGGTGAGTAAAACCATAGGGCTCTCGACCATGCAATAACATTAAAGTTGGACATGTTACAAGAGCTTCCAGAGAAGAATGAATATGAGAAAGTGCTGGTAGATGATTCAGTAAAAAGGAATTTAGAGAACATAGTGGTCCTCAAGTTATTTGAGCTACCCTTCTTTGCAAGGGTTCATGAGGATTACTTCTATTTCATAGGCCAAAGGATTAGAATTATAGCCTAGCTCATTAAATGTGTTACAATTTTGAGAGGTATAGGGAGGAAATGGAATTGGATTTATGTTTTGATGCGAATATTGACAAATTGTCCATCAAGATTCAATATGAGAAAGGAGTAAGGGTCATGAGCATTGATAAACTCACAGACCCCACTACTAGGGTTGCAGCTAGGCTAGTAAGTTGTAAATTGGGAGCCTCGAAAGGTGAACAAATGTAAATAATAATTTTCTATATATTGTGCATAGATGGCCCATAAACGCAAGTACAACATCACACATACATTATGAATGGGATTATAGAGGAGGCCAAGGAACAAAATGAAGAAGGTGCAAAGATCATTTGGGGCTCTATTCTCCTACTTATTGTCTTCTGGGAAATTGGGATTATAGATGGCCCATATGAGGATATGTCAATTTATCCATCACTTAACAAGTCCCCTACACTTTAGTTCAATGGTTACACTTGTGGAAATTACAATAATGTATACAAGGCCGAGAATAGACAATTTGTACAATAGGTTGTGTGTAAAATTTGAGAATGAATTTCACTTTCCATGTGATTTACCATCATAGGTTTGGAGAATAGGAAACGCGTTGAAGAAATTCAAATTTAGTCTTTCACGTTTGAATACGGGATGGGGAGATGGTTCGAGGGTGGAAGCTGTCATTTTCATTCAACTTTGCTCGATATTTCAAGTGCACAAATCAATAGAATTAAAGAAACACAAAAATTAGATTTTGATGTTGATAAGGAAGATTTTAACTTGCATATCTTGTGCACCACCTACAGCTATGACTCCAGGATTGCATATGTGGAGATGTTAAAGCTATATATGTTGCACCTACATCCCTAGTTGAATTTCACAATAAAAGGGATTATATGTAGATTTTTTATCATCTTGGGGCTGAAAACATAGGGAGGAGTACAAATGCAAGTCACGAGATACTTTTTTCCACATCACAGGAGAAATGTGGTAGAAAATTTGAATAAAATGTGTGAAGATACCCCTAAAGAAGAGGAAGAAGAATAGGGTGGACTTGACCACTAGAGAAGGAAGATAATGTACTACATGAGGTGGAACAATGGTGATGGCACGGGAAATCTCAACCACCAAAGGATGACACATAAAATACCAAGGTCAAGCTTGGTGGGGTGCGATTGGTTTCTAATGAAGAGGAGTCTAGTGAAATAAAAAATGAAACTTTGTTGGAAGAGCTTGATTTTGAATAGGATCAACAATCGGAAAAGAAAAATGTTGAGGATAAGAAACAGTTTGGCACCACATAGGGGGAAAAGAGTAAAATTTTTCTTAAGGATAAAACACTTGGGCATGATGAGGCACATAAGGAGAAAGAGACTGATGATGCTTATATGATAAGAGAAGATAAGTATATAAGGTGGAACCAGCACATGAGTTTTCACTCCCAAGAAACAACGAATGAAGGAAAAGGTGGTGAGGAAGATGTGGACTCCCGTGTCACCACTTATGGAATTTTTAGATGACCCTAAGAAGGCCTTGAGGAACAATGACCAATGAGAAACTATATGGATGGGATCTTATGGATAAACATGGAGGATTCTCGTGCTAGGAAGATGTTATCCTGGAACTTTCATACAAATGTGGAGGATCCCGAGTTTGAAGTAAGTAATAAATCCATTAGTTTCATAGAATTTAAGAATGAACCAAGGAAGAAGTACAAAATAGTGGACCCCATCTACTTAATAGATGAATAGGCATGTAATTCCTTAATTAAGATGGTCGTAGATATGATACACCAAAATTTGGATGTCGGTGCTATAATGAGGGTTATTGTGGAAGATAAGAAGAAGAGAGAAAGATAAATTTACAACCTAAAGAATGATATTCGGGGGAGATGAAGTAGACCAAGGAGGCATACAACAAGGCATGAACATTAGAGAATCATATTTTAGGTCAATCTCTAGCCTTGGTGAGTGATTCCAAAAGTGATTATTATGATGAGATGGAATATTTTGAATACTTGGTTACAATTATTCTGGTAAATATTAAGAGAAGCACGAGATCCAACCGTTGAAGAAATAGCTAAAGAAAAGGAAGTAAATAAGGTAGTTGTTGACAAAAGTATTATTGAACTTGAGGACTTATTCACACACTCAATAAGGTGAGTAGTAAGGCCAACTTGGCTTTTAATAGGTTCAAGTGCGACCCGATCCTTAATGCCATAAGTGATGAAGAAGTAGAACTCAATGCTATCTAATAAAATATTCCCAATAATAAGATAGAGTGCACTAAGGTTATGGAAGAGGCATCGGAACAACAAGAGGTAATTAAGGCCAAGAAGGATAAGCTAGAGCTCAAATTCAAGAAATTTCATAATATGATATTGGAGCACATGGATGTAATTGAAGGAGTGTTTGCAAAATTTAATGTTTTTATCCAAGATATCAAGAGTAGTGTTGAATATTTTGTGCTAACCAAGTATCAAGAATTTTAGAGGGGTGTCGGGAAAGAATTTCCAAAATTCAAGGAGTAAAAGGAATGGAGGCGAGTTGAATGATGAGCTCCCATAGATTCTTCAAAATCCTTAGACTTGATATACGATACTTGTATAGGTGAAATTATTCCTTTGGGCATTGAATTATTTATTCTTTTATTGAGTATTCATACATTAGTTGGAGTACCAGTGGGACACAATCATTATCGAGGACAAAAATCCAAATTAGTGTGGGGTAATGTTACACTGAGATAAAGCGACTAAGAACATGCCATGTGCGAGGATCTAAGACACATGTGAGATAGGTGTGAAGGGGTGCATGCGAGTAGAATAGATAGTGAGTGAAGGATTATGCACTGATAAAAAGTAACCTTCGAGACTTATTTAATTTTGTGAACCATGGGCTAAAAATAAAAGAGAGAGTTAGAGTGTCAATCAAGAAATGATTCATATCCAAATGAACACAAGGAGACTTGGTGGCCAAGGAAAGGATATTTTTGGGTAAAATCACATGCAAAGACCACAAAACGAGGAAATTTAATAATAGGATAAAAGTATAGTTTATTTATACGATTAATATATTACTAGGATTGATAAAAAAAATCATGCATGCCTTATGGATGGCTTTTGGATGTATGCATGGCTATTTTGAGCATGCAGTCTATTTTGAGAATGCATGGAGGTGAAGAGAAATTCCCGCCCCCATATATATCTATTGTATGTCATTGTTTTGGGTGTCATCTGTGTGAGAATAGACTATGTATGAGATATTATGTGATGTATTAGGGTTATTTTGTTGTAATAACACATATGACTCATGTTCACTTTGGCATTGATTGTTATGTATTCAAATTATGGGATGTAATAATTTTATTATAATGGAATACTGAGGATGGATTCTGGTAATTGATGTGTCTAATATGGTGATTACATGGAGAAATTTATCTTAGTTGTATCTGATTTGTTATATTTCCTTATTACATGTGTTTCCATTCTAAGCTCATGATATTATGTTTGCAATGATATGCACTTAAATGTATGCTTTTATATTGGTTATCATGGATATGTATTCTAACATCGTGACAAGATAACACAAAGGAGTGATCACAGTAGCTTTGGGTGAGATTTCAGATCTGTCTTAATGAGGTTCCATCGAGCATAATAGTTAAGTGGAAATAAAAGACTACGATCATAGAAAGAGGGCTGAAAATTGATAGTCTTTCATGAATTTTTAGTTATGGTGTTTAGTATATGGATTTATAGAAAATAATTGCATACTAATTTGTAATGAATATTTACAACTATGTAATGTTAATTTCCATTTACAATATTGGAATTTTATCCAAGGATTTATTTAATTTGTGTTAAATGTAATAAAAATATATCTTGATTATTTATTTATGTTTATGTTTTAATTCAAATATTGTAAATGGAAATCACTCCCTTTGGTCAAAATTATCTGCGTAGATGTTGTGCAAAAACATAAATGGCCCATTTTACACCTTGATCATCCCATACACCCTAATAATATGAGTTGTTGAGAAATATAATTTTTGAAAGGAAGTTAAGGTCTAGGAATATACATCGATGGAGAGACAATCAGTTCAAAAGGTAATATTATACGTAAACCATAATGTAGTACAATACAAAAATCGAACACAAACAAGATGGGGGTATGGATGATATGATAAATTATTTATAGTCTCATCCTTTTGGTCATATTTATAATCATGATCATATCATGGAAAATATGGACAGTGATAATAAAAATAATGGTGTTAATGCAATAAATGAATCTGATGAAATTTCTAACCATGAAGATCAACTTGGAGGTGGTCAAAAGGTAAATGTAGAGGATGAAGGTATTATATAATATATAACCTAGTAAAAATTCCTTTTTCAAAGTTGGAGAGGATAGAACAACAATGTTGAATGTCACACTAACATTAATGTACTTGAAGGTATGATTTGTATGGTCAAATGTTAATATAACAACACTATTAGAGTAGGTAAAAACATTATCTTTATAAAATAATGATTTTTGTATCAACACTATTCTTAAGAAACTAGTAATAATTAAAAATAATATGTTGTTAAAAATTATTATACATGAGTAGGTTACTAAGAAATGTCATTTTACCCAAGGAAAACACAATTCCATCATCATATAGGAAGCAAAAAAATCAACATCCTTAGGCATTTTTTGACAAATATGATGCTTGTGTCAATGGTTGTGTACTATTTAGGGAAGTATGAAAATGCTACATTTTTTCAAATTCTAAGTGTAATGAACATATTTTCAATATTGGTTTAAGTGGATATAAACATATTTTTGTGGTGTTTTGTTGCACTCCTAAAATCATACGGGAAGAAAGGGAAATGAATTTTATTTCTCTCATCATCACTTAGTTTAGAATCTATCTCAAATAATGGTTCAAGGTATGGAATAATCTTAACATATATCTCTATTGGGATCTATGTGGCCTATGTTAACATTGGGAGGGATGTTTTTTCTTGGAAGGCGACCTATCTTTGACTTGGTGAATTTGATTTAATTTGTTTTTGCATTAAGATCATGGGATGGACTATGGATATAAAATATCCCGATATGCATTGAGTCTCAACCTAGAAACTACAAAATAAAATTATATTTACAATGAAGCTAAAGTGAAATGAATCTCTATCGAGAAAATAAAAAAGGGGAAAAGGGTATGGAAAAAATAAACTAGACTCTTTATTCCAAATACTAAGCATAGCCAAACACTTTGATCTTAATATAATCACACACAAAAGTAGAAAAACAAGAAATAGCTTTTCATTCCTGCATTAACTCTATGCATTCATTCAAAGGAAATTAAACACTAAGAATCATAGTTATACACAATCAAAGTAAATAACTTATTTACATATATAAAGCTTTTACATAGCTTAGTCATCCTAACATTGGTTCAAGCTTACCATATTCAACAAAAAAAAGAGAAATCAAAATGAGAAATTATCCCTAAAGTATATTATATCTAAAATGTCACAACACATCTAAGAAACTAAATGTTAAAATTAATACACCTTGACTATAATACAATCTCCTACCTTGCAAATTGGATAAAAACTAAAAGAAAACTCTACTAAATAATGGAAATACTTTAATTCCTATGAATCTCAAACATAAATTATCAATTAGAAATAAGTTGACAACCCACAAACACAATGTGAAGCTCCAAATCCTTTCCTCTATATTGAACTTAGTTTAGATAGATTTTTACAATGTAATTACATCAATTAATAGGCTAGGGAACAAGTGACTACCTTTATAAACATTTAAGATTCTAGAAGATCCCAAACTAAGCTAACAAACTAAAGCTACAACTAGAAAGACCACTAATAACAAGATCTATAAATTTTTAAAAATTCCCCACCCCCAAACACACCTCTCTTGATTATAATTACAATGACTATGGTGAGCAGTGTATTTTTGTGAAAAGGAGTCCAAAGATTCTTTACATTTTTTCCTCAACTGTCCCTTTTTGGTTTCTGTTAGAAATACCCTTCTCAATCTTTTTGATATCAAGTGGGTATTTCCAGATTCCATTAAATAGTTGTGGTCTCAATGGTCTAGTCCTTTCAAGAGCCAAGGGTTAAAATATATGTGGACCTTCTCCATTATGCATCTGGCTTGGGAAATATGGAAAGAGAGAAATAGAATAATTTTTAAAGGAAAGAAGGAATCGGTAAAGAATGTTGGAATTCATTGTTTTAACGCTATTAATGCTAACTTATCTAACTTGGCTCCTCTCAAGAAAATCATTCTTCAAAATGAGAGCCTTTTTTATGAATTGGGGTATAGGTTCTACTCAAACTAGCAATCTGGTTCTAAATCCTAGACTCCAAGATTGGGTGAAACCTAGCAAGGAGTGTATTAAGTTGAATTGTGATGGGGCCTCCAAAGGAAACCCCGACAGAGCTGGCTGCGGCGGGGTGTTTCGGGATTCTGAAGGTAGATTTATTCTTGGGTATTACTGCAATCTTGACACACAAACAAATCATGTTGCTGAAGTTATGGTGGTCTTTTGGGGGGTTTCTATAGCACATCAATATAGATTTGTTAGATTGGAAGTTGAAGGAGATTCCTTGAATATTATCAATAACATTACTGGTAGAGGTACCATTTCTACTTCTATTCAAAACTCTATTAAGAGCATAAAAGAAATGTCTATTTTGTTTGAAACTATCACTTTTAAGCATATCTATAGAGAGGCTAACTCTGTGGTTGATTATTTCACTAACATGGGGGTTAATTGTCATGAGTTGATACTAATCAATGAAATTGAAGCTCTTGACACCAAGGTGTGAGCACACCTCCACAATGATCGATATGGACATGTTTCCAATTAATGTTAGATCATGGGGTGTTAAGGTCATGATGTGCATAAGCTGTATGAATAGTGTGAATTTATTAGGGGATGATGAGAATATTTGGGCTCGAGATTCACTCGTGTTATTTTAAGGCCATTACTTGTCGTTCATGCTTGGAACAATGCTTTTATCGAGTTGGATTGTAGTTTTCTAATTATTCTGAAGCTCTGGTTTTTTTAGAACTGGTTTTCGTGCTTCCAAATGGGGGGAGATCTTGTGAGGATGGAGCCTTTTGACTTGGAAGGGGTGAAGCCAGAAGCGATGGAGGTGTTTGAGGGTAAAGGTTTCTCATCCTTCCTAAAAAAAATTGAAGGCCACTATGAAAATCTTAGTAAAGATTTCGCTAGAGCATGGAAAACTACTAAAAAGGGGGCTATTGTGGAAATGAAAGGCATCCATATTGAGATCACTGTGGAATTGGTTGCAAAAGTGATGGGAGTGCCTACTATTGGAAGGGAGGTTTATAAACCCAAGAAGGAGGCCATAGACAAACTAAAATTGTTTCTCAGAGGTAATGAAAAACTTACCCCTCACTTTGCTGGTTATCTTTGTTCTACTCTTCCTAGGCCTTATGATGAGGTGGATTTTACCCTAATTCAATTTCTCACTCTTGAGGGGCATCATAAGTGCATTTATGCCTATCATATGCCTATGCTTAACCATTTTCATCATGGCATAGCTTCAGTTTCCCGTACTTCTGTTTCACTCCCTAAATGCCTCCATAACCCAGTTTAAAAATAACAGAGTTGTTGTCCCTATCCATCAAGGCTTCATCCTCTCCCTTGTCAAAATATCTACTCTTGATGTTGATAAAATAGGTTCCCTTAAGCTAGCGTTGGAAGGTTATGCCGAGGATGATTTCCCATTCAAATGAAGAGGACTCTAATGATGACTCGAGATACGCAGGAAGATGAAGTGTCGGGGAGGACAAGGATGCCACTGAAATTGATGTGGCTCAGAATATTTGTGAGCTTAAATCCAAGTAGGATCCTAGTCATTCGGTCAAACCCAAAGGGGAATCAAGTAAACAGGAAAATTAGGCTCATGTTAATGTTCAACTAGAACAAAAGTTTGAGGCTATGGGACATGTGGGACTAGTGAAAGGTGAAAACCATCTGGCTAAGATGGCTTTGGATATCAAAGATTTGAAGGGTGATATGAGGCTCAATGAAAGCTCTATGCAGTTTTTATTTATTTACTGGCATAGGATGCAGGTGCAAGTTGAAGATTTAGCTAAAAATGGAGGGGAGATTGAGTTGTTGAAAGCCAATGGTAGTTACCTCACTAACGAGGTTGATCACATTAGAGATATTTTAAATAGCTACATGGAATGGAGTGTGGTCATAGTAAAATCTACTTTGCAGCATCTCCAAACCCTTGGTCAGCTAGAAAATGCATACAAGATGGTGGATGATCAAGGAAACTCTAAGAAGAGAAAGATGGAAGCTGAGGGGTGTGATCTGGTGTCGTTGGGAACCAACATTGAATCTCTGGCTAAAGAATGGGTGAAAGTACTTGATGGGCTTGAAAAATCCAAAAAGTAATCTCTGTGGGGGTGGTTGTTATTACTATGTTTTACTTTATTATGTTGTTAGTTTTGTCGGTAGTCTTATTTAGTTGTTATTTCTTCTATGTTTTTACTTGTTTTAATGCTCGGGATGGATCTTGAACGGTTTTATCATTATATATGTTATATTTTTTGGACTACTTTGTATTGAATCATCTGTTCATATGGAGCTTTGACTTGTAAGGGTAGGGTCCCCTCAACCCTATTTTACCTTTAATAAAAAAATGATTAAACATAGCTAGCAATTTAGAGGTTCATGACACTAAAAGTTTCCAAAAACATTCAAATGGTCAATGTGATCCCTAGAGATCAAGATAACATATGATGTTAGAGTTTTCACTTTCCCAAAATAGAGTGTGATGCATTTTAATAGCTTAATTCTTGATAAACAGATCATATAACTCCTCTTCTACATTTGATGGGACCCAAAATTAAATATCAAGTTGAAATAGAATATTTGTTAAGAAAGAGAGATGATTTTGGCACAAATAAATTGGATTAATGAGTGAAAAAACCCAAAACTTTATGGCTAAATTATCACTTGATCATTTTTATTGAAATTAATCTATATGTTTAGCCTTATAAATTATTCTCCGGATGAAACAAGTCTTAATTTAAATGGATGCTCCATAAAAATATATGAGCAAATGACTAGATCATAATAATTGTTTTACCCATGACATCCATGAGCATGATTGTATAGTAGAGGAAGACTTCAAATTTAAGTTCATAATTTTACCTTGCAAAGCACACTCTAGGATCACCAATTTTTGCCACATGGAGGGAATTGGTGTTTCCATTCATTGTATAACCTTTGGTTTGGATGTGGCGGGTCCATACATTATAAGAACCAATGGACAACACATGGTCACCATCGATGTTTTCATGTCCCGCATAGTCTCAAGACTTGACCCAGGTATAAATCTAACCCATACATTGGGATCACGATGGGTGACTCTTGTCACCCAACAATGCTCACATGCCTTTAAAACTCTACCAAATCTAACATCTCCTCTTTTCTCTCATAGCCCTGATCTATGCCACTTTGTAGACATAGATGTGTCCCTATCCGAATGATTATCCAAATTCATTCTCTCGTTGATCTCCAACATACGGGGAGAATCATTCTAACTACTTCTATTCAATTTTAGTTCACCTTTTTAATGGGTGAGACTTTTCACCCATTAGTACCACCGCATACTATGATACCTAGCCACTTTAAATTTTACTCAAAACTCCTCCTAATGTTAATAAGGAACATGTATCCGGATCGGTAGTCTTTAGATCCTACGACATAGTTAGAATACTAAGTTAAATTCAACGTTTTAATATCAATGTAAAACTTAAATTTTGACCATTAAATGCATGTATTAAGATTGTTTTTCTTTTAAGAAAATAATTAAGTCTTAGACTTTTCTTCCTTTTCACCTTTCACTTATCTTAAAGCTGTGAAACAAACTAAATAGAGAATATCTATGACAAAAACAAGACTTTAAACTAAGGTAAACACACCATAACTTTCCAAAAACTTGTTGAGATAAAACAAGGTTTTAACACGTGGGAAAAAGAAGGTAAACAAAGATGAAAAGTAGTAAAACCATGGAGGAACATCTAAAGATAAAAATAAGAGTTTAAACATGTAGTACATGAAATAATTAAACTATGAAAGGTTTAAAAATTTATATGAAAGTTTAACTCTTCTATTTTCATGGTTATAGACAAAAATCCAAAGCTAATACCTATCAATCACTATGAAATATTATAAAATATAGTTTCATCACTGAAGGGGGCTCAATTTTAAAGGAAATGGGGATGTGTTGGGTACCAAAAAAATTTATGGAAGCTTTTTGGTATTTCCCTTTGATTATTGCATTTCAAAAACTTTATCACTATAAATCACTTACATAATAAATGACATGGAATTACAATAATAGAAGTAGCGATCAGGTGATACATATACCAAGTGATTTATAGGATATGAAACACATTGATTATAATTTTCACTAAAAAAATCATTTTAAGGATTTTTAGGATAGGTCTTATAGTGGATAGGGTTAATACATATTCCAAATTTTAAACATCATATTCAATTTTTCCATTGTACTTAATAAATTATAACATTTATCCATGGCTTATGTTAGGAAAATAACATATATTACTTTCACTACTAGTAATTAGAAAGAATCAAGTGAAAAACATTGATGTTTACCTTAATACTCTTATAGATGAGTTGTAGACTTTGTGGAATGGGGTGTATATGTATGATGTTTCAAAATCACTTAAAAACATAGTATTAAAATTCTATGTAATTATCTTCTAAACAATTAATGATTATCTAGGACTTATAGTTGGTTTAGGGTTAACTACAAAGGCATAGCACACATGCCCAAGGTGTGAGGATAAACTATGGTAGAGCTACTCTTGTGATTTGAGAAAACATGTTTATTTAAGGAAAAAAATATTTTTAGGGTGGACCATGTATATCATACTATAAAAATAAAAAAGTTCAATGGTCATGTGGAAATAAGAGAACAATGAAATTCAATGTCTCCTAGAGATTCATTGTGGGGTTATAATGATGCTTGTGATGTAGAAAATATTTTTGTATCGAGAATATGGTGGATATCCGAGGAGAAAAACGTATTTGATGTACATATCAACCACAAGTAGATGTAATTCCTAAGGGAATGAAAATATTCTTTTATAATACAACCTTCCATACTAGAACGATTTTCTAGTAGGCCATCTTTTTGACCCAATGCATATATTCAAAAATTTCATTGTTTCAATGTGGCTGCATATTTAAAACAAAGAGAAAGATAAATTATAATCATGAAAATACCTCAACATTTATAAAACTAAGTGAAAAATATGGCCCAAGAATAATAAAACGTATTAAAAGGCTACATGGATTCTAAGTAAACCCCATGTTGCGAAAGTCACAAAGGTCATGTGTGAAATGAGCCAACCTCAATTTTTGGGTCATCCTGAAGAGATAATTCATTATTGATGGACATATTACAATATTGAAAACACATGAATGACACAACATTTTAAAGGTATGATGAAAATAATTTTAATTAATGAAAGTGAGTTTTTATATATGTTTTTACTTTTCTATTTATGACATTGTCTAGTAAATGTTTTTGACACAAAAACAAATATTTCCTCTTGGTTTAAAAGGATAGGATGTACTTCCAAAATATATCATAAATTTAATTTTGAGAATTTAAATATTCCTTAGATAGTTGTCAAAAAGGAAATCTACACATCTAATATAGATGAGATGAGAAAAGAGCTTACAAAGATTATTTATATTTTTGAGAAGGAATTGCCAACTTCATTCTTTTATTTTTAGGTTCATCTACTAGTTTACTTAGTTGATGATAATGATATGGAAAGTATTAGAAATACATGATGAATTTTTAGAACGATATGTACATGAAGACCATGAAGTGGTTTGTCAAATAATTAGCCTTTTAGAAAGGGTTCCATTCTACATGGTTATACTATTCAAAAATGTTCTTCTATGTAATTGAATACTTGAGAAATAAATTCCCTTACATACCTTTCATATGGGATATTGATTGTGATGGTGCATAGTTGGAGGAAATAGGAAATAGAAAGGGAAGAAGATTTATTGAGTGTAATAGTATTATTGATTTTGTGTTTTTCAAACATGAATAATGTAGTTATTGTACATATATGAATTTATATTGATGTTTATAGGTAAATCCAAATAATATGCCATCATTAATTTCATATTATTTAACCTAGAGGAAATAAGTAGATGATATGATGTCTACAAGTATAAAAAAGAGGAGAATTACATGGCTAGGCACGCGTTTATAGAAGAAAATACTTTTGTAAATATTTTCTATGAGAATTATGTATCGAATGGATAGATAATTGTACTTTGAATTATATGAATTTACATTTAGAATATCTTGATAGCACAAGATCTATAAGTGTGTCTAAGGATTATTTAAACATTATGCAAGAATGTGGACCTTGAGTAAGAATATTAATTCTTGCATACAATAATGTTTAGTTTTCAACTTCTAGTTCAAGTTTACTTATAATAATCCTTTTATTTTATGTGAAAAACATAATACAATGTGCATAGATGGTTGATGTTTTTAGATTGATAGAATTGACAATAAAAGTAAGATTTCCAATTGCGGCATAGAAATTCTATTTGACCAAGCTAGTCAAGCAATCATTAGTGTGGAATACAAAAATTTTGACATTATAATTTTTTAATTTAAATGGTACTCATACATTGATAACATATATATTATACCTAATATACCTAGAAGTTTTATGTGGTTGACTTGCCAAAGGAGTTGGAGGATTTTATGCAGCCTTACATGTTTCACAACACTATGATCAAGTATAATGTGTTTTATTTTTAATTAATTATCATAAATAAATATTCAATGATTAATAATTTACCATTTTTATATTTGGCATAGGTTTTATTCTAACATAATTCTGATATGCATGGATGGTAACTTATAATACATCTTGAGCCAAAGTCAAGACATATCTTCCAAGAAGTTTGTGTGTAGAAAATAGAAGAATATAAAGATGTTCAATTCAAAGAGGAAGATGCTCCTGAAGATGAATAAGTTCCACATGATGAATATGCTGAAAAAATTTAAGAGCATCAAGAAGATGAATATGTTGATCCAAGAGATGAGGATGTTTCATAAGATGGGAATGTTTCATAAGATGAAATTGAAGAATTTGAAGCACAAATGTTCTTATAAATAAAAGGTGATGATTAGGAAATGGTTGAATTGGCCTAAAGGAAACTTATGGATACACAAATATTAATTTAAATGTGTCACATTATACATTAGATGACATTGAAAATGATCAGAATGAAGAATCATAATTTTTTAGAATGCCTAATTTTGGTGTGTATTGTAATTTTGGTGTTTATGAATGTGTAATAGATATGTTATAATTTTGATGTATATTGTAATTTTGGTTTTTATAAATGTGTAATATATATTCCCTAATTTTAATGAAATAATCTAATGTAACACTTTAATGCCACCCTTAACACAAAAAATGCACAAAATTAACACCTAATTATGTGACACTAACATGACACTGAATTTGACACCTTAATGCAACACCCTAACATAACACCATAATGTGAAAACCTAATGTGACACCCTAATCAAGATATATTTGACTTAATTTCTCTAATTTGACCTATTTCACTATTTTAACATAATTTGACATAGTGATTTCACACTTTTGATGTTAGAATGTTTCATACATAAAAGGATGAATAATATTACAAGTGATTTTTATGGTTTAATTAACTTCCAAAATTAATTGCAAAAATCAAAATAACACTCGTAAAAGTGACTAGGTACTTAACAAATGCCAAAACATAAGCGAGAAAGTATACTTAGCTGATTCTATGTGGATTTGGAGGAGTCTGTGTGGTCTGAGTACAAGAACATGATGATTTGGAACTAGAAATTCTTCATCTTGAAAAATATGACCTAAAATTGATCCTGGTCAAAACCATACAACTCATTCAATATCCTATATACACTCTTGGACGTATTTGAAATATGAGTCTGCAACTTTCTAAGTTCTTCTCCTTCCTAGAAATGTGTTTCATTGTCTATCAATATTCTTCGTTGACCTTTAGAATGACTATGTAAACTTTTTTCAAAACCTCAAGCCCTTGTAAAGCATAGATTTCATGCAAAAGAAATTTATTTGGGTTTTTTGCACCCATGTGTGCCATCGATGAACACATTATTATGAAGAGGAATCAAAACATATGTCATTCTCCTAACATGTGATACCTATTATAGTGCAATCATAATTTGATAATTGTTCTTTGATGATTCCTTGCTTGAGTTTCACACTTTCTCAAAGGCTTGAGAAGGGCCACTTTTATTATTTGTAGGATGATAATGGAGAATCCCAAACCTATAAGGATGCTTTAGACTAGCACTTTGGGTGCTTCCTTAATGGATGTCCACAAGCTATTCTATTGTTTAAGGAGATTTGGGTTCCTTCGGTGCTTGCTTTTCCATGAAGAGTTCATAAAGTCCCGTGTCCTTTAATGAGGTACTTTGTACTTGCTTATGTATGCTTCTTAAGGTTGTTATGATATGAAAGGATGAATAAATGGGTATTTTATTTTATATTAAGGTAATGGAACTAAAAGAATTAATGCACAAAATATCGGTCCAAAACCATATAATAGGGTCAATATGTAATTTTACATCCTGAAAAAAGCGACATTTTGAACAAGAGGGAGAAAACACAATTTGAATTTATGAGGATAAGAGTATATGTTTCTAGATACATTTTGTGCAATTATATTTTAGAAAATGATGACATATAGGTGAGAAAAGATAAGAGAGTACATGAATTGTTATCAAGGTGTGTTAAGTAAAAGTGAAGAGAGTGCATTTATCCTTACATGTGTGCAATGTCAAGATCAACAATGGCAAATGATAGATTGCCAAATTTGAGTGTCTACATTCCCTCCCTTTAAGTATGAAATTAAAAATAACATGATTTAAAGGAAAAAATACTTGAGTGTGTAGACACACATTGTATTTGCTTGTAGTAACTCTTTTTTGCAGTGTCCCATTGTGTTAGTGTTGGCACGCTCCAAGATGAAATGTGCAACACAAAGTGCAGTCAATTCCCAAGATAAAAAATTGAACTATAACTCAAAATGTAATGAAAGTAATGTAAATAAATGTGCAACAAGAAATTCCAAAAGAGATGAAAAATATGGAAGGAATACACCTATTTGTTTTGTAGAGGGAATTTTCTCCCATTCTTGTGCATTGGGGATTCTATATTTTCTAAATTCTAATGCAAAATTTGGGGTGATTAGTCACCAATTATGCTAAGTATATGTCGACGCAACAAGTGTACTAAATGCAAAACACGAAGAGAAGAACCACAAAAATAAGGAGTTGAAACACCCTACTAACAAAGAACAATGTGTATCAAAGTTGTTTGACAACTCGATATCTTCCCCTAAGTGCAAGTGGATAAGGAGGACTACCTACAAGTAAATTAGTGGTTTTGATTCCTTCCATAACCCCACAGACCATACCAATGTAGATAGATATAAGCCAAATTTTGTAAATTAGGAAAAATAGTAGAAAAGAGAATAAAGTTCTCCCATACTCTTACCATGTGCCACATAATTGAGTAGATACTTATTAGAACTGATGCATGCTAGAATATGATGGGAGAAAGAATTCCTATACCCCCAATCTTCCAAAAAATAAACATGAAATTGAGTACCATGGAGAGAGAGAGACTAAGAGAGGGAGATAGAAATAATTCATGTCTCATGAATCTATGTAAAACTGTAGAAAATAAATCACGCACTTTGGGTATATTTATAGTCTTACTCACATACTAGTATTCATATAATTCATAAGAAAGAAAATTACTAATTGACCATTTTCTATGACCTCTTTGCTTTCTTTCTATTTTTCTTGTTGGTCTTACACACCTTCTCGGCTAGTCGACCTTCGGCACTTCAATTTTTCGATTCTAGACACCAACACCTAACTAAGACGCTAATTCCCGGCACACTCGTCCCCTCTAAGAGCCCCGACTGATTTTTATCTTGCTCACATATTTTTGGTCATTTCTAGTTTTTGGACATCTTATTTTCTTATTGGTCAGCCTTTTAGTGGTTAATTACAAAATTTGAGAAAAGGAATCATATAATTACAAATCTATGTGACATTAATAAAGGAAAACCACTAAGCATCTACTATCATCACTTAAGGTTGCATCAAATGCATTATAATACCACTCAAGCATCCATCTAGCACTCACAAAAGGGAAAAGGAACTGCATTCTTTTACATACACTTCATAGGAGCAGAAGCTCATTTTTTCATGCATACATATATATATACATTTTATGCATCTAGCTATTGTTTGTTATTCAAGTGCGTCTCAAAAAGAGATACAGGGGCATGATTCTACACACACAATTGCAAAACTACATGGATTCTAAAATTTAGTGCAATGCCTAGATCGTAAGTTCACTCAATCGAGTGACCGTCGGGTTCGTATGAATCCCCATTTTTATCTTTTTCTTTTAAGGATTTGATGTGTTTTGGGGTTTTGCAGGTGATTTTTATCTTTTCACATTTTAGGAAACCTTGATGATCATACAATGGCATACATGTGACTAAAGGAGACATCCAAAGAATATCTTGTAACCACGAGAAACTAATTTTTTTTGAGGTTACGAGCAATCACAGTGCCCAGAGAGGAGGACTAAAATTCCCAGGCACACATAATCCTATCCATGAACCCTATTCCCAACATTTCTAGCACTCACATAGTTTTCTCGGGATCATTTGTGATATTCTCCCCTTTGTTCCATCGAGTTCTCACTTCGACACAACTTCAGATTTATTACTGAATCAGCTAAGTATCTTACCCTCTCTCTTGGACTTAAGGTTTCAAATTTATTAGCTTACTTGTTTGGGTCAAATATGTACTTTATTACATGTCTATCTATTGTGATGTTACATATTTAGATTTATAATTTATTTATCTCAATATTTTCTTAATCATTTGGTGAACCCCATACTTGATCCCACATTTTCTTCTAGGAGTCTTGTTTTATTTTCATCATAGTGGTACCCTTCACTAAAAATGATCTTTCTGACTTGAATGCTCATCTTGCTTGAGAATCCTCGGGATATAGACTTTTTTTATTTTCTTTGTATGAGGAGGCCAACAATCTTGCAGAGCTTAATATACCTTCATCCATCCCCGCTTCCATGACTATCACTACTCGGCCTCTTTCTTCCACTCTTCCACCTACTTCTACTATTCTTGTTTTTGTTCCTACTCCCACCAACCATTTCAATCCACCTCTTATTTCTCACACGGGAAAGTCTCTTCCTCCATAACTCAATAATTAGTCTCTCTTTATTATGATATTTAGGTTCAAATCTATTAATTACAATAGGCTACTTCTCATGCATCTCCATCTTTGGATTCCACTTTATTAGTCCATAATCCTTTCATACCCACCATCTCCACTTATGCGCTTCCTCTTAATTTCATCACTCCCAAGCTCCCCATTTTTAATGGTCATGGTGACCTTCAAGAACATCTTCGGGCATTTCATGTGGCTTATCTATATTTTTCGAATGATCATACTCTCTTAGCTAAGCTCTTTCCTAGAATTTTTCACGATTATGCAATGCGCAAGATCTATGATCTACTGTCCACTTGGTAAAATATTTTCTTTATTTAACCGATTATTTTCTTGCTCACTTCTCTATTAATATCAACTATATGATATATTTTTTTCAACTCGCGTAACTTAAACAAAAATTTAACAAACATCTATAAGATTATGTCTTGCAATATAAGAACAACCTAACTAAGATGTCTAATGTACTTCCGGACTTTGAAATTCAATATTTATTTTTCCAAAGTCTTTTACCACCTCTTTAGGAGAGTTTTATCTTTGATACATCTCCATCATTCAATCATTTGTGTCAAACTCTTAAGTTACACAAAACAAAACTCTTATTTATAGGAAAGCTTAAGTATCATGAGAAAGCTTCATCTTCGGCTTGCTTTAAAAGAAAATCAACTTTCAAACCATATACAAAACCTATGAAGCTAAGGATACTATCAACACTATCTAATTCTTAAAATCTTCAATGGAAACCACCTAAGTGTACATTTACTAAGTTTTATATTGCTCCACATCTTCTATTTTTGCAACTCGTTGAGAGAAACCTTATTACGCTTCCTCCTCTGCTCAATCTAGACCCATATCATCCTAAAGGTCGCAATTACAATGAAAATTTCAAATGTAATTATCATTAATGCATTGGGATTTCTACAAATTGATGTTTCAAACTTTGAAATATTATTCAAGATCTTATCGACAATAATGTAATTGAGCTTACGAGCCTACACAAGGATTCTATGTCCAATGAAAATCAAAAGCTCAAGATATTCAAAAATCCTATTCCAAAACATGAAATCAAGTGACTAACTATTTATCCAATCATACATATTGCACAGTGCCTCCTCCTGCATCAAGGGATCTTGATTTTCTAGTTTCTCATCTTTGGGACATCTCCACCGATCATTACATTTTTTAACATGACTATCATTCTACATTCTCTTCTGACACATTACATATTGATGATTCTATTAGATCTATTTCAATCAATAACATTATGGTTGATCCATTATTTCACATAAGTGCATGTTCTATTACACTTCTTGTTGCTATCAATTATCCACTCTCATGAATTTCATATCCAATTCCTAAATCATATGGATATGTCAAGATTCTAGTCACAATTAGTCCTCTTACCATGCTTGTGCTTTTCCTTATGGAAATTTTGGTAAAAAAGTGTGACATTCTCTTAAGTCTTCCATGGCTCCATGTAGCTTAGTATATCATCTCCATGAATCACTTGTGTCTCAAGTTAATTCATAACAGAAATTGATCACAATAAATGGTGTTCCACCATCCACAACATGGCTAAAGCCTCCTCTCAAGGTTTCCATTGCACTCGCTTATAGAATATAGTTCCCTAGGACATTTCAAATTAAAATCACAATATTCTCCTAGCTCGCATGTTCACTTATGTCCTACATGGTCTTATCGCTTTTCTAGTCCATCACATCGGTCTAGATCCACTACTCGAGACAGTTCATTCATATAGATATACATCACCTCCTTTATTTCCTTCACATAGGTGTTCATCACCTCCAAAATATTCTTCATATAGGTTTTCATCACCTCGCACTTTACTCCACATGATTCTCCATTACCTCCATGATCTTCTTCACATATGTGCACATCACCTTCGTAGTATCCTTCACATAGGTGTTCATCACCTCCTAGATCTCATGCATATAGTTCTCATTCATCGACACATGATTTGTCTCATACATCTCCACTCTTAAAGCATGGTCGACACCTTTATCTCTGCAAGCATCAAGTAGAGGACCCTTGTATTTCACTTTCATTAGATATCATATTCATCATCATACACTTGGAGGGCATCATTAAGTGTCTTAAAATTCTACTATATCACTTCTTAATTTTCATATAGTCTTTCACATGCATCTTACACATATTAATACATTTTTATCATCAATATCGATGACGTACTCTTTTCTATGGTTCAAAATTGAATTTTGAGGGGTTACTACATTCATGAACATTACATCACATCAAATGAAACATATTTCACACTCGGTGCATTCACGACACACCATTTTAACATCACATTCTCACACACATTGTCACTACACTATGACACACTCTAGTTCTACGGTTCATACTCGACTACGAGGGTCTAAATCTAAAATTAAACTCACCATAATCACTCACTCTCAATTCTCTATGCTTTATCGATTATATCTTTCTAGCGCATAATTTAAACCATTTATCATTGACTCACTCTTGCTTTATGGTTCATTCTTGACTACTTAGGGGAATTTATAAATGAGCCTCATCTCATGCATACTCTTTTCACTTGCTCGGGGGTCATACTTCTCTAGTCACACTCTCTTTGCATTCCATTCCATTCACACTCACAAAGACACTCTTGCATATCTTTGTTTCACATTGTTCTTGTTTACTTAGTCTCCCATGTTACACTTTTCTTACTATGTTAGCTAGATACATTTTTAATATTGGTAAATAGTTTTTTGAAAGGGACTATACCCTTGTGTACAAAAGGAGGCCTAAAAGCCAGAGTAAGAGAGAGGAGCAGAGAAGCTGTATCAAAGCACAAAAGTTACAGCAAAGAACACCGAAGCCTAGAAACAGCAACACAAACGAGACTTAACAGCAAAACAACGGCAAAAAACAAGCCTAAGCCTACGACCAAGAAGCAGTAGTAAAACTGGACTACTTCTTGGCCGCTTGATCAATACTCATCTTTACTTTTTTCCAAGCATGGTACATACCCAGCGTGGTCATATGAGCAGCATCCGTCTTATCGAGCTCCTCTCTGGTTCTTTTACTCTCTTTCTCATTGCCCCAAAGAGTCATCGGGACACCGCTGAGATGCGAAACACTTCTTGCATGACCTTCGATGAATTCCTCTATGGCCCTGAATGCTGCAATATTATACTCATGCCTAGTCTTCGTTTTCCCAAGGCGGGAGTCTAGGGAGGTCAGTTTTTTGTATATTTCATCAAGCTGGCTATTGCCAATGCTCCCTTCTCCCTCAATGCTTTTTTTGCCTTTTTGCTTAGCAAGATTTTTTACCTCATCCTTCAGCAATTTAAGCTCAGCCTCTAAGGCCTCCAATCTTCTAGAAGGGTTATCCGTTGGTGCCGCCTGGGGACTGGCACTACTAATGTTCAGCAGATCACGAGCAATGTCATCCAAAGGTTCATCCCCTCGGCAGACTCAAGGTTGAGTCTCCTGAAGCCCCGGTGACACGTTTAGAAGTAGAGACAGTGTGGGTGGCGGGGCAGCAGCAGGAGGAGAAAAGAAGGAGAAGCATGAGCAGCTGCATGGGGGCATCCGCCACCGGAGGCGGGGGCGGCGGCGGGGGCGAGCGGGGAGACGGGGCTGCGGCAGCGGGCCCAACAAAGTCGGGCCGGAGAGGAAGGGAGACAGGGAATTTAATAAGGCGGTGCTTATGAATAAGCGGAATAAGCCCTTGGTGAAGGGGAACCACCCGGGTATGCTTCTGGAACTCCAAAATGGAGCGCTCAAGAGAGTTTAACAGATAGTGGGGAAAGCAAACCAACCTACTCCTACGAAAGTGATTCAAAAAGACAAGGTGCTTGGCAGGGACAGTAACAAACCTGCCTTCCAAGGATATGTAGCGAATCATCATGCGGGTGACTTCATCATACGGAGAAGGAATTGAATTAACAAGCAGACCCGCGGTGTTGAATATAAGCTTCTCCTCCTCCTCCACAAATCTTCTCTCTTCAGCCTCTTTGATAACCCTCTTGTTGAAGAAGCGGTATCCTTCCAAGCTGAGGCCAGTCGCTTCGGCTATGAGTTCGTCATTAATAAGAATCTTCTGCCCTCCATAGTCGACCATCCTCTCATTCCAATCCTTGGCAAAGCGAACAGAGATGCTTTGATCATGCCCTTGCACTCTCTCCACAAAGTTGGTGAATCCGCCAATACTAAGAATGTTCCAGAGCTCAGTGTTATCTTTCCAGTCAGGGTCTGCACACGGCTCAATCTGGCAGGGAGGCCCTCCCATCTTCACAAGGATGTGCTGGTTACAACAATTTTCAAAATACCTTTGGGCGTTGAGAGTGGTTCGTTTCTCACCGTTGCGGGTCGCATAAAAATGGGAACTGTAGCCGTTGGTCCTCCACGACGCAACGTGGGATTGCGATCTGAGAGTCTGCGTGAAGTCGCGCGTGAAAACCCTTATCCTGTCAGCTTTCACCTTGTAGTTATCTTCGGTTTTCGCGGAGCTTGGCAACCGAATATCAACAGCTATTGTACTTCCCGCGTGCGCTGTTTTTAAATTTAGACAACTCCACTTGAAGTTCCTAAACAAAATCTTGCTATCATTTGGAGTAGATATCATATGCCACGCCAAATAAACTAAAACAGCACCTGTGGAAGAATTTATGGATTTCCTCCAAAGATTAAAGCATATCTTTAGAGATTGTTTGCGTGTGAAGGTCCGCATGTATGCTGTTGTGAAGCTGATTAGGGATACTATCATTATCCCAAATAGTGAAATTTAAATTAATGCCATAATTGGCCATTGCATCGCCAGCTTGTTACCTTCCCTGTAAGTATGAATGATTCGATGCTTTGTTGAAGGTATGGCTGATGCTTATGGACTCAGAGATAAAATCTTTGATATTCCAGCTAGGAGAAGAGGACTGATTAAGCAGATTAATAATATTAAGGGAGTCCCCTTCAACAATGAGGTTCTGGATATTTTGGGCCCGAGCAACTCTCAAACCCCAGAGAACAGATAAAGCTTCTGCAAAATGATTGGTTTGGATTCCCATTTTTCCAAAGATATCTGACAATCAAATTACCTTTATGGTCCCGTATTGCTCCTCCTCCACTTGTTGTTCGGGGTTCCCCTTAGAGGCACCATCAAAGTTCAGCTTGAACCAATTGAATTAAGGGGGATGCCATTTGACCAAAGATCTATCCACACTATTCCCGGGGTTGCTCCAATATCCGATCTGCCAATTTGATAAGATGTGCTTTTCATTTTCAGGGTAACAATTGTTCTTAGGAGGTTTAAATCTGGCCATGTCCTCTTTGATGCCTTGGGAGATCTTGCCAGTAGTGAGTTTAAAATTCTGCTTCTTATTTCTAAAAACTATATTATTTCTATCCTTCCAGATCCTCCAAATTAAATGCGGGATGGCTAATTTCCAGATTCTTCTGATAGCACAATGTCTGAATGGTGGGTTCCATTGGTTCCACAGCTGAGTAAGATCCTCCGGCATCACCCAGAGAGCTTCAAATTTGGAAAGGACAAAGTTCCAAACTCTAAAGGCATAATCACAGTGTATGAACAGATGTCTAATGTCTTCATAGTTATTCCTACAAAGGTGGCACCAATTGGGAATGATAAAACCTCTTTTCATCAAATTGTCAGTGGTGAGAATTTTGCCTCTGATGGCCAGCCAAAGAAAAAAATTTATTTTGGGGGTTAACTCAGGCATCCAGATCAAGTTCCAGTTAAAGTCTGATTGGTTCTTTCATGGAAAAGACTTGTGTAACCAGATTTGGTAGTATTTACCCTCGTGTGAATTGCTCCAGATCAGCTCATCCTTGGAATCCAGCTGACACAAAGGGAAGAGATCCAAAAGGTCTTGGAGGGAGGAAATAGTCTGTTTCAGTTCAATACTCTCCATAGTAAGTCTTTTCCAATTCTTGTTGGTGCCATTTCCATCAATGTAGTCCTTGACTTTAGTTCCATATTTTCTTATAAGACTATGTCCTTAGCAGTCCCAAATCTCTCCAAGAGATTATCATTGGACCAGTTATCCTCCCAGAAGTTAATGTCGCTGCCATCCCCAATTTTCCATTTGCTTCCCTTCTTAATGAAGTTTCTACTCTTAACCAGATTATTCCAAAAAATGGAACCATTGGGGAGTTGCTCATCATGCAGATAGGAGTAAACAGCTTGCTGATTCAAGTATTTTGTTTTAATGACATCAATCCAGGGTTGTTTCTCAGAAAGCAATCTCCAGCCCATCTTAGCAATGAGTGCCTCATTCATTTTCTCAATATTTTTTATTCCCAGCCCTCCCCTAGATTTAGGGGTGCAGACTTTATCCCAGGCCACAAGGTGAAATCTGAACTTTTCTTCCATGCCTTGCCATAAAATTTTTTTCTGAATCCTTTCAATTTTCTCTCTGAAGGAGGAAGGAATTTTGAATAGTGACATGATATATATGGGCAAACTTTGGAGTGTGCTTTTAATGAGAAGGCACTTACCAGCACTAGAGAGAGTGGTCCCTTTCCAACCGGCCATTTTTTTCTGAAATCTCGTCAATAAATCATCCCACACCGTGTGAGAGACTTTCTTCGTGCGAGGGAGGCCTAAGTCGTTCTTTGGAAGAGTACCAATTTTACAGCCCAGAATTTTAGCAATCTTGAGTTGTCTTTCCCGAGGGGTGTTAAAGAAAAAAAGGATGCTTTTGTCGTAATTGATCTCTTGCCTGAAGCATTCATAAAGGCTGCGAGAAGAGCCTTGATAGCTTTAGCTTCAACCACCGGCCAGAAGAAGAAGGATAGTGTCGTCTGCCTGCAAACTGTTCATGAGAGACACTTAGAGAGAGAAGTGGGTTTAGAACCATTTAAAAGGCCGTCTTCCACCGCTCTGCTAATTGTTCTACTAAGGCTGTCAGCCAGAAGGATGAAGAGAAGGGGGGAGATGGGGTCTCCCTGCCTTAGACCTCTGCTGCTGGTGAAGAATCCCACAGGCTCTCCATTAACAACCACAGAGAACCTGGCTGTAGATATACATGATTTAACAATTTTTCTAAACTTTTCTGTGAACCCAAATTTAGATAGAATCCTGTCAAGGAAGACCCAAGAAACTTTGTCAAAGGCTTTATTCATGTCGAGCTTAAGGATCATGTTTGCCTTTTTGTTATTTTCCATAGAATGCATAGTTTCGTGTACCATAATCACACCGTCTTGTATTATCCTGCCTTTAATGAAGCCACTCTGCTGCTTTGAGATGAGATCCTTCATTATGAGCTGCAGCCTAGAAGCAATAATTTTGGTGAAGATTCGAAAAATAGCATTAACCAGACTGATGGGTCTGAAATCCTTGAAATCTTTTGCATTCATTTTCTTAGGTGCCAGCACAATGTGTGTGTTATTGAGTTCTTTTAGAAGATTTCCCGATCTAAAAAATTCATTAACCGCTTTGAGAAGATCCTCCGAGCATATTTCCCAGAATTTCTGAAAAAAATTAATGGAGAATCCATCCGGTCCAGGAGCCTTATCCCCTCGAGAGAAAAACAGCCTTTTTAGCTCATCAATGTGCGACCGCTTTAGTGATATCTCTGAATTTCTGGTCTTCAATATCATTCTGGGGGATTGCCTCTAGCATGAAGGAAATAGCTTCCGGATTGCTGACATTACTCTCTCTAAGAAGATTTTTGTAGAATTCAAGTGCTTGCTTCTTAATGCTGTTTGGATTTTTAGTAATACTTCCGTTGCTTTTAGAAACCTCTAATATCCTATTACTGGCTCTGTGCTTTAGAGTGGTCATGTGAAAGAACTTTGTATTCCTGTCCCCCTCTTTAAGCCAGATAGCCCTTGATTTAAGGCGCCAAAAGGATTCTTCTCTCTTTGCATATCGTGTGTAACTCGAAAAGAATTCTCTTTTCATTTACTTCATCTTCAATGATCTCCCCATAGTATCCATTTTTAACTCAAGATCCTGAAGCTTCTGTTTTAATTCTTTCTTTTTTCCGAAGATGTTTCCAAAAACATTTTTGTTCCAAAGTTTGACTTGCTTTTTGACATTTTTGAGTTTTTGGACCAATCTGTACTGGGCAGTGCCTTCCCCATTCCAATCCCACCATTCCTTTATTCTATCATAGATATCAACGTGCTCCATCCACATTTTTTCAAATTTGAATGAGCTTCTTGCAGGTTTGGTCCAATTTAGAAAGCTTAAAGCAATCGGATTATGATCCGATCCAATTCTGGGCAGGGAAGAGAGGTAAAAGTCTTGGCTAAGAATCCAGTTTGCCGAGATAAGAGCCCTGTCCAGTCTCACCTGAATGAGCCCCTTTCCCACCCTTCATGTTGTTCCAAGTATACTTATTACCATGCGAGATCCACATCAATGAGGTTTTGTTCGGTGATAAAATCAGCAAAATCCTCCATACCATTAGAGAAGGTGGGGGTTCCCCAAACTTTTCGCTTTGGGTTTAGAGGGGAGTTGAAATCTCCCATGATAAGCCGATTAAGCGAACCTGTCTTGCCGGTTTCTAAAGATTTTAAGATCAGCCCATAGTTTTCTTCTACCACTAAGCGAGTTAGGGGCATAGATATTAGACAAGATCCATTCACACTTTTTTTCAATAGTGACAAACTTAATTGCAAGATGATTAAAATTATCACTAAGGATCATACCAGTACAGTGCCTTTTATCCCAAAGAGTTGCCAGCCCTCCGGAAGCACCCTGAGAATCAACAGCCGCCATTTCAGAGCTATCCCAAAAATTATTTTTAATATTATCCATGGTCATTGCTTTCATCTTAGTTTCTTGAAGAATCAAAATGCTGGGGTTACTGGAGTCCCGTAACTCCTTGATGTTTCTTTGCTTAGAGTAACCGTTAAGGCCTCTAATATTCCAAGATATGATCTTCATATGGAATGGTTGGTAGTTGGATTTGCTTGGTGGTTCAGTTGTCGCTGAACACCATCTGCAATATCCCTCTCTGTTTTCTTAGCTCTGAGAGTTTTTTTAGAGGGTCTTCCTCTTTTCGAGCTTCCTCCAAAATCAGCTAATTGTCTAACTGAAGATCTGGTTTTTCTGGAGGTAGAGGTGTCCCAATTGTCAATTTCCTTTTTCTTTTCACTATAAAGTGATTATGGGATCCTTTCAAAGCCTTCCATTCTTTTTTTTTTTTTTTTTGAGATGACCAAAGTGAACCCAGAGTCTGGATCTTCCTTTTCCTTTAGCGGCGAAATCTCCCCTTCCTCTTGTTCCTTATGAATATTGACAGGAGTGTGATTGCAACAGACCTGCTCAAACTGCTGACATCTTTGAGGTATGGCAGCGGATCCTCAATTCCTTTCTCTCCAGAAGGGAGAGACTCCAGGGGCTCAAACACCCTCATATCCTCCTTGATACAAGCTTCCTTTCTAACGAAAGGCAGGATTTCTTTCTCTTCTGAACCAGAAGGGATTAAATAGGTCTTCTTTTCCATGGTAGGCGTGATCCCCCCTACCTTTTGTTCCTTATGAATCTTGTCGAGTATGACCGAGAAGCGAGTTTTTGAGGCTGCAATCCTGCCTGCAGCGATCGCTGTGAAATCTTTGAGGTATGGCAGCGGATCCGCATTTCCTGTCTCTCCAGAAGAGAGGATCGCCAGGGGTTCACTCACATCCATATTCTCCTTGTTGCAAGCTTCCTCTCTAATGAATGTCAGGATTTCTTTCTCATCTGAACCAGAAGGGATTAAACCTTCTTGTTCGTTCACTTCCAAGGAATCCTTAGCAAGGTCATCCTTCACAGAAGTTTCAAAAGGTTTGTCCGGAGATGCCTTCATAGTTTTGACCACTACTTCATTGTTGGGGGAAGCTATTGTAGCATCTTTGGGACGCCAGACAAGATGTTTCTTAATATGAGTTCTAAAACCCCCTTTTTTCTTTTTTTTCCCCTGCTATTTAACTGCACATTTCTCTGGCTGGGACCTTTATCTTCAGTTTTCCTTTCCTGGCTTGGATCCTTGTTGACTTTGTTTAGATCTGCGTCAATCTCAGTGAACAGAAACCAAAAGAGGGTCTTCTTCTTGTTGCGAGTTTTAAATCGAGTGACCAATGTTTTGGCATTGCTTACATCTTAAGGTCTCAACTTCAATTCTTTCGAGTCCAGGATCCAAATCTAGTTTTCAATATTATGTGCTCTGAAACTCCCACGATCAATGGTGAGACAATGCGAAACAGAGCAAAAGCAAGCTGGATCTTTCTTGTGGGTCCATCTAATCCATAGGTGAGCCAAGGGATTTTGCAATATTTAACTTGATTTTCATCATCCCATAGATGCAATGGCAATCACGGTAGCCTACACCGAGATAGGATGGTGTTTATGTTTTCTCAGTATTTGGATCAAAACCCGGATACCATTTTTTCAAAAAAAAGACCCATATTTCCCAACCACCAGGGGCCTCCAAGCAACACCGAATCTAAATCCTCTTGTTGGTTAAATTTAGCCAAGAAAAAACCTTTTGGCATAATGGTAATGCTTAGGGCTCCCTTGGGTTTCCATTTTCTCATAGCCCATTTTCTAATGAAATCAATATTAGGTCTAGAGCCAAGAAACTTACCAACGAGGGAGAGGTTTGTTTTGTTTAAAGCTCTATCAACAAAACCATCTGGGACCCTAAGACAGGTGGCACCCTCTTTGTCCATTTCCCATGTGAACTGTTCAGTGCTTTTCGGACCCACCTTGAGGTTAGGGCTTTGAAAAAGCTTATTCCAAGCCAAAGGTGTGGATCTCAGTATTTCCTCCTTTTCTCTGCTAGCCGTCCGATTGCAGTCTGAGATCTGCTTTTCCTCAGCAAGTTTTGTCATATTGCGCAGACTTTCCGCAGCCAGAACTGCAGAGACCGCACTGGCTGTACCTCCCGCTTTTTCGACTTTCTTACCCGTGTCTTCAAACGCCCTACATGGGCTATAGCTCAGCCTTTCCTCAGCATTTTTAACCGTGGTTCGCAGACATTCTGCAGCCAAGCTGCGGAAACTGCGGAAACCGTGTCCTCGTAGATCTCTCCATCGCTAGATCTCTCCATGAAGCATCACGGTAATGTTAGCTAGATACATTGTCTGTCATTATCTTTTCCATACACACATGCGCATTCAATTTCCTTATAGTTGTGATCATATACTTTATATAGATCATTACACACAACATGGATTTTGGAACTATACCTCTTACCGATCCAAATGACAGGATCTTGGGGGCATCAACTTTCATACACATCTCATGTGTTATTATTTCATCTTATGCTAATTCTTATTCATACTAGCACACTACTATATTGGATCATACACATTTTGACATACTTTCTATCTTTCTAACATACTAGTGGGTGCTTCATATGTAACATTTTCTTTGTAATAACTATTTACTACCATGGTTGTTTGTTACATTGTTTGCTCTTGTTTGTCAATTTTTGCGATTGAATTCCATTGTTTGCGATATTTTCCCTTTATCTTATGTGCACTACTGTATAATTTTTTCCATTTCAGCCTCATTATCTTGCGACATCATGAGTGATGCCCCATGTTTGTAACTCTCTTTACACAACCTACATTCTCTTCTTGCTTACTAGCTTACATTTTGTCTTCTATATGCATGTTTTCACTAATGCTTGTTTCTTAGCCACTTTTTTGTGTGTGCCTTGGTTTCTACCAATAACATTCCTTCCCCCTACAAGGCATCATTTTTAGCATAATGTACAATCCTCATCTGGTTTGCATCCTCCTTGTGATGTTGCATGCACCCAAACGAGGGGGCATAATTATATGAATCAGTCACCCTATTCAGAAGTTCATGGTAACAATTTAACATAGTTCAGATACTAGTATAACATATTCTTTAGTCTTAGCAACAGAAAAAAATTATACTTGGGTCCTTGGCACATCATAGTCACTAGTGCCCAAATAGACAATAATTCTGGGCATACACGACCCTTCCTAGGAGCCTATGACTAGGGTTAGTTACACATTTTTAATCAATTTGGCATAGTTCAAAATAGTTTACATAGTGAATTTTATAGGCCAATATCGGTCCTTCAAGACTTGGCATGCATTGGATTTTCACACACCATCTACAATGGTGTTTGTACTTTGGGAAGTAGTCAAAGGTTAGAGAATAACACTAGACCTTTCTCCATACAAATCTTCTATACTTGGCGTAGTTGGCGTGAGATTTCCCAAAAAGTGCATTCTTTTACAACATATTCAGGACCCTTTCTATCTCTTTCACTCATCACAAATCAGGTGCACATGTTCCTTTTCACATTTTTACACACTTTTTACTCGTTTGGATCAAATTTTTCATATACACATATTTGAACACTCATTTTCTCTTCTCTTTTACAAGTTCATCCTTATCAGAAGAAAAAATCACATCATCAATAATCAATCCACATCAACCACGGGCACATCACGACACGTTATACGTACATTTTCATCCCTAGGGTCATTTTCACTTCCTCTTCTCTAGCATCCACGCTTCATATTTTTATCACTCCATGCTTTTTCTTGTCTCCTTAGCATGATTTTTACCATCGATCTACATGGTTATCAGGTACACATCTCTTATCTACTTTATGTTATTGGGCATTAACTTAATAACATAAAGTGGGGAAAATTTAGACATTAAATCACACACTTTGGGTATATTTCTAGTCCTGATCACATACCACTATTCATATGATTCCTAAGAAATAAAAGTATTAATTGACCACTATCTTTGGCCTCTTTTCTTTCTTTCTATTTTCCTTCTTGGTCTTACACACCTTCTCACCTAGTATGACCTTCGACAATTCAATTTTTCTCGAGTCTGGACACCAGTGCCCCCATTCCCTCCTGGTGCCCCTAATATCTTTTTATCATGCTCACATATTATGGGTCCTTTATAGATGTTGGGCATATTATTTTCTTAATGGTTGGCATTTTAGTGGTTAGTTAAAAATATGAGCAAAGTTATCATATAAATACAAAGCTATGTGGCAATAATAAAGGACCAAACACTAAGCATATATTATCATCACCTAAGGTTGCATCCAAAGGCATTACAAGAGCACTCAAGCATCCATCTAGCACTCACACAAGGGACAAGGGACTACATTCTTCTACATACACTTCATAGGAGGGGAAGTTCATTTTTCCATGCACACATCTATCTATATTTTCTACATCTAGTTATTTCTCATTATTCAAGTGTGTCTAGCACAAGAGCTACCTAGGGAATGATTCTACACACATAGCCACACATATAAATACATAGAGTCTAAAATGTAGTGCAAAGCCTAGATCATAAGTTCACTTAGTCGGTAACTACCGAGTAAGTCTAACTCCTATTTTCATCTTTCTCTTATTAGGATTTGACGTGTTTTGGGGTTTTGTAGGTGTTCTTTCTCTTTGCATGTTTCAGGAGAGCTCGGAAATCATACAACGGCATACAGATGACTAAAGGTGAAATACATTGAATATCTTGCAACTCAAAGAACTAAGTTTTTAGGTTCTGAGAAGTCACAGGAACTTAGAGGAGGTCTACGGTGCCCCTAACCCTATCCAAGCACCCTAGTCCCAACATTTATAACACTCACACACTTGTTTGGGATCGGTTGTGAAATTATCCCCTTCGGTTCCATTAGTTTTCCAGGTTTGAGTACACTTCATATTTATTTTGAATCAACTAAGTATCTTACCCTCTCTCTTACACTTAGGGTTTCAAAATTATTAGCTTACTTTCTTGGGTTAAATCTATATTTTATTACATATCTATCTATTGTGTTGTTATATATTTAGATTTAGTATTTATTTATTTCAATATTTTATTAATCACAAACTAAGTAAAAATGAGTACGAGACCATATCAAACCCTATTACAATGGTGAAAAATGAAACAAATGGAAACTCGGAGAAAATACCCCTGGGAAAAACCATATACTAGGGTAAGAACTGTGATGCGAATCACAAAGCCCCGGGATGTTGATCGATTTCTAGGTTGATCACTCTAGCATCCAGGTGTGATTGCACAACATGGGTACTATCTCCAAGTTGTGGGACTTGCTACTTGAGATAGACCTCCAGAGAAGGCTGGTTCCTGCTCCTAAACTACCTGCCACAAGCTATTCCAGTGCAGGCAAGCTAATCTAATCCTAATCTAACCACCAAGGGGACAGGGAGAGAGAAAAGAGAAAAGAACAAAAGCCTACACTAAAACGGTGATACACCAGAGAAGGAGAATGTTGAACATCTATCAAAACTGCCATGGAACAAGGAGAGGTGAGCAATGGGAAGGATGGACAGATGCATCACAAACCCAAAGATAGATTTCACACAGAAAATGTCCCAAAACTCCATGAACACAGCTCCAAACCTGTAATGAGTATTAAAACATGCACAAATACCCGTAATGAAGAGAGGCAAGAGAACACAAGTGAAAAACGAGCAAGGATGGACGGATGCATCACAAAACACATTTTTGTTGCTCCAAAGTTTACACAGAACATCATTTCAATAGTAAAGGCAAAAATGCCATTACGGAGCGGGGAGGAGGTTCGAACTCCATTTTCAACCCCGGAGAAGAAAAGAAGGAGCGACAGAGCTGAAAAGATCAACCACCTTGGAAAGAAGCCCCTCCTTACAATTTATAGGAAGAATGAGCGAGGGAGAAGAGAGGAATTTGAAATCTGCCCCAACCACCTCCGGACTATATTTAATCCATCTCATTATGGCGGTATGTGAGAACCCTAAGAACCCCAAAAGTGGCGCACCATTCAGCATGTCGGCAAGAAGTTATCGGCGCCCTTAGTGCATCGTTCGGATGTCGACAAGAAATTATCAGCACCCTTGGCGCATCATTCAAAGCATGTTGTGAGGAACCTATCAGGTGCCCTTGGTGCACCATTCAAAGACATGTCGACAACAAGTTATCGGCGCCCTTGGTGCACCATTCAAACATGTCAACAGGAACCTATCGCTGCCCTTGTGGTGCATCGTTCGGCATGTCAACAATAAATTATCGGTGCCCTTAGCGCACCGTTCGACATGTCGGCGATGTCGACAGAACCTATTAGCGCCCTTGGCGCATCGTTCAACATGTCGACAGTAAGTTATCAGCGCCCTTGGCGCACCATTCAGCATGTCGATAGCAAGTTATCAGTGCCCTTGGCGCACCGTTCAACATGTCGACAGCAAGTTATCAGCGCCCTTGGCGCACCGTTCAGCATGTCGACAACAAGTTATCAGCGCCCTTGGTGCACCGTTCAGCATGTCGACAGCAAGTTATCAGCGCCCTTGGCGCATCGTTCAAAGATGTCGATAACAAGTTATCGACACCCTTAGCTGTGCCTTGGCGCATCCATTTACATGTCGACATCCAGTTTCATGCATGCCCTTAGCAATAAACATTGGGCTTTGAGCTTCTTTGATTTCCATCTTCTTCTATTTGTCTATATCTACCCGGGGGAGATATATACAACAATTTGGCGACTCAACGGGATCATCTCGCCTACTAGATGAATGACCGGTAGCCTTTTGAAGCATCCATTGGGCATGGAGTCATGAGTTGTAGCCTCTGAAACTGATCTAAACTTTGAAAAATCCCTTTTGAGCCACTTGAAACCCATTGAACTTGGAGTTGTTCTCACCATAATGCCACTGAAATGAATCGTGCGAGCAAAACCAGGAACACCAGAAACTATGTACAGAACTGAAAATCATACATGCTCCAAATGGAACATGCAGAGTGTGCACAAGCACTTCTTCTACTAAAAGCAAACCTACCTACTCTATTCTAACCGGAAGCAAAAGCAAGCTAAACAAACCCTGCAATTGGTTGTGAGAAATAGCTTCCCTTTCTCAAAAGTGGCAGCCATGCAATTGATTTGGCATTGAACATGGCTGATTGGATGGATGGAAAATCAACAAGAAGCTGGTCTTCCACCCAAATCATCAAGGTATCAGCTGAAGGAAAATTCAATACCTCTTTTAGTTGCTCTGCATTTAGATTGAAGAGGTATGATAGCTGATCCTTGGTACTTTGTAGCTCACCCTCCTGCTCAGAAGCAAGCATGACTGGTTGTGACTTCTCCTTTGGCTCCAATAAAGCCAAATACCTGATTGGGCAAGGTCTGATCCATTGAGTATGCCCATAGCTCTGATTTTTAACTCCAAGAATGGAGTTCTCTTGTAAACCCTTTTAAATGGATGGTGTGGAAGCAATGGTAGAACCTTTACGCCCTTTCTCTTCCTCCAATGAAGAACATGAAAGATTAAAATATTCCAATCTTGATTCCAAAGAGTCTTATAAGATGCAGGTCTGCTGCAAATGAATGTTCTCCTTCATAACAACAAACTCAAGTGTTTGGAATGTGGATGATGAAAGAGAGAATGGTGGAAACTCAACCGGCTCCTCTCCATCAAAACAGTCCTCCAAATCTGACAGAGATAAAGCGCCTCATGACCGTCCCCGCTGCAAATGCCCCACTTCCTTCATGGTGTCTTCTTAATCAGCAACTTGACCACCATGGTTTCTTTCTCCTCCAACATTGAGTTTGAGAGATCAAACTCTTCTTCAATATTAGAACTTGAGAGAGATGAAGTCGAAAGAAGAACTCGAAGGTTCTCCTGTAGCTTTGCTTTGTGCTCAAAGCCCTTAGATCTGCAATTTTCTCCTCCACAGCTAGAATGTGCTCCTCTTCTTTTAGATTTAGAGCAGCTTCTCCTTCCTCCAATGTTTGAAGACAATCTTTCTCTTGATTGAACTCTTCCTCTAGCATGAATTTTGTCAAGTCAAACTCTTCGATCTACTGCTCTAGAGGACAAGTTGGGACTGCAAGATCTTCTTCTGAGCTTTCTTCCTTTATGGCTGATTATGCAACTTGAATTGAATCAGCATTCCCTTCAAATAGAGTGCCAACATGGACACTACTTTCTGAGAAAACGATCCGCTGATCTCGCTTCTTCTTTTTGCTCTTCTTCTATACGCCACACAATCGGTCTCAACCACCATTTGTTCAACCTTAGCCTCTTCTGTAGGCTTAACCATCAAGGGGATCTTTGTTATCCCAAATTTGGCAGCCCAACTCCTCAAGTTGTCTGTCATTTCTTCTTTTCTTGGCTCTTCCTCTTGCTATCCTTGATGACTGTTTTTTGCAATTTCTTTTTCCCCACATGGAATTGGGAATGCAAGAGGAGGGATGGGTTGAAACTTGATTGATTTGGCATTTTTTTGTGGTGGTGGAGGAGGTGAAACCTCTTGTTTCTTTGGAGTGGAAGGTATTTCATTTCGCTCTTGTGGAGGGGATGACTGTTTGGAAGGGAAAAGGAAAGAAGAATCGAGATGAGATGGAAGACTGAGAGGTGGAGACATGGATTCAACATTTGGGACAGCGTAGATGGGAGTTTAAAACTTGCAATTCCAAATGAGATGGTGCTGCTTGAGTAATGGGAAGAGAAAAACTAGATGATGGTGTAGAACTTACCCATTGACAAGGTTGTTCAACAACAAGTGTATAGGCCTCTATTTCTGCTGTCCATTGTGCAAGTTGGGGCAACATCTTCATCATGAAGTCTAGCTTCTCCTGAGGGCTGAAGTGTCTTGGAAAAGGGCCTCCCCATGGACAAGGAGTCCTGCAACCAATTCTGAAAGCTCTCATTTGAGCTGTTGCTCTGGACTGCACCATCTTTACCTCCATCTTTTGGATTTTCTCCAACAGACCAGCATCTTGCATCTGATTGTCTTCATTATATGCATACTCTTGCTCTTGGAAAGCTCCATAGCCAAACTGATTTTGGCATTGCTGCTCATATGGGTATGCATGTTGATTTTGAATTTGTTCAAAATGCTGATTTGGAGGATTTAAAAACATGTTGGAGGTGTGATATACTGCTGTTGTTGTAAATGTGAGTTCCATGATGGAAATGAAGTCATGATTGCACAACTTCATGGAATGGAAAATAATGAAAGAGATGGAAAGAAAGACAGATGGAAATGGATGGAAAAGCAGTGTCTGCAACTCGAAATGGGTTGCGATCAAATGGAGTCGCCAAATGTGTTTGCAAGTGCCTCCAAAGGCTGAAATCTTTACAGAACACACCAACCTCATAAAAGATGAAGTGGAAGACCTCTAAGGTCCCACTGGCATGCCAAAAATTGTTGATGCGAATCACAAAGCACCCCGGATGTTGATCAAATTTCTAGGTTGATCACTCTAGCATCCAAAGTGTGATTGCACAACATGGGTACTATCTCCAAGTTGTGGGACTTGCTACTTGAGATAGACCTCCAAAGAAGGTCGGTTCCTGCTCCTAAACTACCCCGCCACAAGCTATTCTAGTGCGGCAAGCTAAACTAATCCTAATCTAACCACCAAGGGGACATGGAGAGAGAGAAAAGAACAAAAGCCTACACTAAAACGGTGATACACTAGAGAAGGAGAATGTTGAACATCTATCAAAACTTCCATGGAACAAGGAGAGGTGAGTAATAGGAAGGATGGACGGATGCATCACAAACCCAAAGATAGATTTCACACAAAAAATGTCCCAAAACTCCATGAACACAAACTCCAAACCTGTAATGAGTAGTAAAACATGCACAAATACCTGCAATGAAGAGAGGCAAGAAGAGAACAAGTGAAAAACAAGCAAGGATGGACGGATGCATCACAAAACACGTTTTGTTGCTCCGTAAGTTTGCACAAACATCATTTCAATAGTAAAGGCAAAAATGCCATTACAGGAGCGAGGGGAGGAGGTTCGAACTCCATTTTCAACCCTGGAGAAGAAAAGAAGGGAGCGACAGAGCTGAAAAGATCAACCACCTTGGAAAGAAGCCCCTCTTTACAATTTATAGGAAGAATGAGAGAGGGAGAAGAGAGGAATTTGAAATCTACCCCAACCACCTCCAGACTGCATTTAATCCATCTCATTATGGCGGTAGGTGAGAACTCTAGCAACCTCAAAAGTGGCGCACCGTTCAACATGTCGATAGCAAGTTATCAGCGCCCTTGGCGCACCATTCAGCATGTCGATAACAAATTATCAGCCTGCCCTTGCACACCATTCAGCATGTCAACGGAACCTATCATCACCCTTGGTGCCCCATTCAAATGTCGATAAAGCAAGTTATCGCCCTTGGTGCACAGCTTCACATGTTGACAGAACCTATCAGCGCCCTTGGCGCATCGTTGGCTCAATGATGTCGGTAAATTAATCAGCGCCCTTGGTGCACTGTTCAACATGTCGACAAGAACCTATCAGCGCCCTTGGCGCATCGTTCAGCATGTCGATAGCAAGTTATCAGCGCCCTTGGCGCACCATTCAGCATGTCGATAGCAAATTATCAGCGCCCTTGGCGCACTATTTAGCATGTCGACAGCAACCTATCAGCGCCCTTGGCGCACCGTTCAGCATGTCGACAACAAGTTATCAGCGCCCTTGGCGCACCATTCAACATGTCGACAGCAAGTTATCAGCGCCCTTGGCGCACTGCTCAAAGATGTCAACAAGTTATCATCACCCTTAGCTCGCACTCTTGGCACATCCATTTACATGTCAACATCCATTTTCATGTGCCCTTAGCAATAAACATCGGGCTTTGAGCTTCTTTGATTTCCATCTTCTTACGTTTGTCTATATCTACCCGGGGAGATATATACAACAAGAACCATTTGTATGGTGTCGGCCAATCTATATGTTTTTAACCCTTTGTATTTTTTTCTGAATCATTTTTGTGTTCCTCTACATATCTCTTTGCCTAGATAAACTCTTGTCTACTTGAAATGTATAATAAACCCCGGATCTTTTCCCCTTTTTGAACTACATGTGATGAGGAATTTGATATTATGACAAAATACAATATGTATACTCTTATATGAGAATCTAGAAATATTTGCATAACCTCTTAATTGTTGATGTGGTGGCCACCAAGAATAATTTGTATCTACAAGGGGGATGTAAATGGTAGAAACCACGAATCAAAACAAGAGGAACAAAAATAAGAAGAATGGTAGCCATAACAATGTCTATGCATCAAAACAATAATAAAAATAATAGAAAAGTATGTTTCAGAGAAAACAAGTGGATATAATGAAGAAATAAGCAAAAAATCTTTAAAAAGTCACACAAAATGCAAAGTTCCTAAAAATATGGGACACCCACGGTGTCACAAGAAACTCAAAGCCCTTAGGCTATAAAATAAGAGATGTACAACTACATACAAGGTATAATGATAAAAACATTTGAAATCTATGGTGTTGCAAAGATAATCAAGGCCCTTATGCCAAAATCGAGTAAAAATAAATAATACACACACACACACACACAACTAGCAAGTATGTATGAAAAGAAAGTGTATCCAAATGTGATGAAAATCACATAGCATATGATATAAAAGAGCTAGTGAAGAAATAATTGTAAGCATTACACAAGACACATGTGTTAGTCTTATTAGTCCAAAATATAGCAAATACACAATATATATCAAACATAATGAGGAAAGAAATAAACTATAATGGAAATATAACACTTAGATATAGTATGTAAAAGTAGATGCCCCAGGAGATTAGCAGTCTAGGAAAGGTTTAGGATAACACCTATAATCATGTATCACTTTGTGTATGTATTGCATCATGATCAATATACCACGTGAATGTATGTATTAAATAATATATGATATTTATTAAACTAAAGAAATAAAAAAATGTATAATGTAAAGTGTAAACAATGTATGCTATAAAAATAGGTCCTGATTTTGTATTTTTACAAATATTTGAATGTTTTTTTATTTGGAAAATATGTCGATGTTTTTATATTATGAGTGCATAAATATGTACACAGAGAAGGGTAACATAATATATACCATAGAAAAATGTCAACAAAATTAGGGATAACCCTATAGAGTCCATGATCCCAACTATATCAGTAGTAAGTTCAATGCTATAAAAAAAGAGTGTGTTCATTAAGAGCAACTAGAATACATTGGGATTGTTGGTAATAGTGGCAAGAGTAAGTGAAATCATAAGGATATATTTTTGAGTCAAGAGATGTAAAACATATTTATCGTTAATAGTATAATTAGTAAAGCAGCCTCAAATAATGGAGGGAGAGACACAAGACTTGCCATAACCAATAATTGCAATATGGAAAGATTAGAAGCATTAGAAATACATGTAGTATCTCATATGAATATAGGAGAAACCATATAAATATAAATGTGTAAAGAGGAGATTAATTTCCCTAATTGACACAAAAAAATAGGTTAAGACATAGTATACAAGTCATACATATAAGGATTAAAAGGGAGAGAGGGAAGAGCATAACAAATCCTCATCAAATCAGCACATTGTATTCCTACTTGTGGGGGAAGTTATATCAAGTGATGTAATAATATATTTAGTGAGCATAGTATTATCATAATTGTATCAAGAGGTGTTCTAAGAAAAATATTTGAAATCCATGGTCGTGTTGACATTGTGAAGGAGGATATGAGTTTCTCCCAACACCTATAGTATTGTAGATGTAGCAACCACCATAGGAAATAAATCTCTAGGTATAGGTAAGTGTGCAATGGTATGCATTAGGGGATGGATCCATTAGTATGAGGATGATACATAGAAAGATGAGTATCATGGGTGTCAATAGAAATATTATCATGTAAACCCATAGCACTATAGTCCATTACAAGGGGAGAATGGTGTGTAATGTATGTAGTGTTTGCATTATCGTTTATGAGAGAGATATCACAAAGAGTAGCAACATGAGGTGTGGACTCTACACTATAATTATCAATAAAGAAATAAAATTGTTAGGGTTTATCAAAATATGTTGGAAATCTTTTTCAAACGATGATTGATAAGCTAGATCACACTTAAGATAGTCATAAAGGGAAATAGGGGGATCCATGGAAGCCCTACCAATAAAATCGACTCAAGAAAATAGAAATTGAAAGGGTTAGGGATAGGATTTTTGATTGGAGAGGTTGGGTTCACCAAATGATTTCACCCTTTTTGTTTTTAGAATTTTTATTAACATACATAAAAAGGATGAATAATGTTACATGTGATTATTCTAATTTTTAACTTTCAACATGAATTGTACAAATAAGAATAACACTTCTCAAAGTGACTAGCTACTTCATAAATGCCAAAACATAAGGGATAAATTAAACTTAGCTGATTATGTGTCAATTGGGAGGAATTTTGGTGGTCTCGAGTTTAGGAACAAGAAGATATGGACATGGAAATGCTTCGCCTCTTAAAATATGACCTAATACTGAGCCTGGTCAAAATAGTAAAACTCACTCAATAACATTTGTATGGTCCCGAAACTTTTGTACAACCTTAGAACTACTTGAAATTTGTGTTTTCAATTTTAAGTGCTTCTCCTACATATAAATGTGTGTCACTACCTGACGTTATTCTTCACCTTCAGAATGGATTTGTAAACGCTATTCAAACCCTCACGCCCTTGTAATGCAAGGGGTTCTTGCAAAAAAAAGTTAGTTGGATTCTGGGAACCCCTATGCACCTCCGACATATGCACTACTCAAAAAATGTCTCAAACCACATGTCATTTTCCTAGATGTGATATCTATTATAGTTCAATAAAAAATTAACAACCATTATTTGACAATGCCTATTTCAGTTTTTACACTTTCTCAAATTCTTGGGAAGGATCACTTTTATAGCTTTTAGGATGATAATAGAGACTCTTAAACCTAGAAGGAT
The DNA here is from genome assembly GCA_018340775.1 of Taxus wallichiana var. yunnanensis. Classification (NCBI taxonomy): domain Eukaryota; kingdom Viridiplantae; phylum Streptophyta; class Pinopsida; order Cupressales; family Taxaceae; genus Taxus; species Taxus wallichiana. The sequence continues at coordinate 241,720,564 of CM031234.1, read as the reverse complement.
AATTTAGACTAGTAGAGGGTTCTTCCCTAATGGACATACATGAGTTATGTTGTTGTTTAGGGAGCTTTGGTTCCTTTAGTGCTTTCTTTTGCATGAGGATTTCATAAAGTGTCAAGCCCTTAAATGAGGTATGTTTTAGTTGATTATATATGCTTTTGAAGGTTGTTATAACAAGAAAGGTAAACCGAAGGGGTATGTTTGTTCATATGAAGGTGATGAAATTAAAATAATTTATTCACAATATGTTTGTCCAAAACCATACAAGAGGTCGATAAGTACTTTTACAACCCGGTCACAGTTGAAACTCATTTTTTTGGACTAGAGAGAGAAAAACACAATTTGACTTTATGGGACTAAGCATGGATGTTTCTAGATACATTTTGTCTAATTAGATTTCAAGAACTTGGGATAGAGAGATGTGAAAATATAATAAAGTACATAAAGTGCTATCAGGGTGTGTTAAGCAAGAGGGAGGAGAGTGCATTTGTATATACAAGTGTGCAATGTTAAGATCAACAGTGTTAAAGGATAGATTTTCAAATTTGAGTGTCTACAAAGTATGATACCCTCAACACACATGTGACGCCCTAAACATGACATTGTGATGGGAGACCCTACCATAACACCCTAATGTGATGCCATAATCTTACACCCCAACCTATTAATTTGACCTAATATACCATAACTTCTTATAATTTGACATAATTTACCCTAATTAGACATAGTGTGATACCCTCAACACATGTGTTCCACCCTAAACATGATACCATAATGTGACAAGCTACCATGAGACCTAATGTGACGCCTAGTTAATTGACCTAATTTGACGTAATATAGCATAAGTTCCTCTAATTTGACCAAATTTGAGCTATTTTGCCTAATTTACCTTTAATTTTACCTAAATTCCCTTTATTAGACCTAGTTTTTCCTAATTTCCACTAATTTGACACCATTACTCCAAGTTTTACCTAATTTCCACTATTTTTTCCTAGTTTCCCCTAAATTCTCCTAAATCATCGTAAATTCACATAATTTGACATAATTTCCCTAATTTCCCCTAATTTAACCTATTGTGCCCTAAATATAAGTGTGACACCAGCCTAAATAGTAATATGACACTCTAGTGTGACACCCTAATGCAACACCCTATTAGTTTGACCCAATATAACATTATTTTCCCTGATTTGACATATTTTCCCTAATGTTTTACCTAATTTATACTAATTTGACATATTTACCCTAATATTCCATAATTTGACATAGTGTCAACACCATATTAGTTTGACGTATTTTGACCTAATATAACATTATTTTCCCGATTTGACATACTTTTCGCCTAATGTTTTACTTGAATTTCTACTAACTTGACATACTTTACCCTAATATTCCCTAATTTGACTTAGTGTAATACCCTCAACACACATGCAAAACCATAAACATGATACCCTACCACAACACTCAATTGACTTGACCTAATATAGTATAATTTCCTCTAACTTGAGTTATTTAATCTAATTTATATTTAATTTGATCTAATTTCCCATAGTTTCCCCTAATTATACATAATTTATCCTAATTTGACATGAGTTACCCTAATTTCCCCTAACTTGATCTAATATCCCCTAACACAAATGTGACACCCAATTAATTTGACCTAATTTGACATAATATTTCCTAATTTAAACCATTTAATTTGACCTAATTTAACATAATTTACCTTAATTTCCCCTAGTTTGACCTAATGTTCCCTTGACACAAATGTGAAATCAACTTAAACACTAGTGTGACACCTTAATGCAACACCCTAATGAAATATCCTAATGCAACACCCTAATGTGACACCTCATTAATTTGACCTAATAAACACTCGTTTGACCTTATTTTACCCTAATATTACTTAATTTATCCTAATTTGACACAATGTACCCTATTTTTCCTTTATTTGACATAGTTTGATTCCCTCAATAGACATATGAAACCTTACAACACCACCCTAATTGAACATCATAATGCGACACCTAATAAATTAGACCTAACTTGACCTAAAATAATATAATTTCCACTATTATGACATAATTTGAGCTATTTGGCCTAATTTTCCATTAATTTTATCTATATTCCCCTATTTTGACCTAGTTCCCCTCATATGACCTAATTCACCTAGTTTTACCTAAATTACCTTAGTTTGATATAATATCTTGTAATTTGACCTCATTTACCCTATTTTTACCTTGTTTCCACCTAATTTGACATAATTCATGTCAATTTCCCTAATTTGATCTAATGTACCCAAAATACAAATGTGGCACCAACCTAAACACTAATGGGACACTTAATTAATTTGACGTAATACAACATAATTTGAGCTAATGTATCATAAAAAAATGTGAAACCAACATAAACATTAATGTGACACCTTCATTACGCAACTCTCTAATCCAACACCCTAATGCAACACCCTAATGTGACACCCTAATGAAACACCCTAATGTGATACCCTATTAATTTGATTTTGACAATATCACAAAATTTCTTCAAATTTGATGGAATATGAGGTAGTTTACCTTTAATTTGACCTAAATTCCCTCATTTAACCTAGTTTGACCTAAATTTTTCTAATTTGACCTAATTTCATATTTTTTTACCTAAATTCCCGAATTGACCCAATTTATTCTAAAGGTACCTAATTTCTCCTAAAATTACCCAATTTCCTCTAAGTTTCCATAGTTTACCCTAATGTACCCGAATTTGACCTAGTATTTCTTTTTTAAAAATGTGATACTAGCCTAAACACTAATGTGATACCCTATCATGAAACTCCAATAGAACACCCTAATGTAACACCTTAATGTTACACCCTAATGTCATTATGGGGTTTGATATGTCTGATTTGAGTGCACAAGTAAGCAATTGAGGGATTGATTACATGATACAATCAAATAGGACATATCAAGCCCCATCAACACCAACATAACATATTGATGTCATTATGGGGATAAATATGTCCTATTGGAGTTCCCTATGAAAAATCGATCATTTGATAGCGAGACACTTAAATAAGATATATAAACCCTCCTAAATACCAACTCAACACCCTAATGTCATTATGGGGCTTGATATGTCCTATTTGAGTTCCTTGTGCAACCAAATGAGCAATTGATTGCATAAGACACTCAAATAAGACATATTGATCCCCCTAAACACCAACATGACACCCTAATGTCATTATGGGGCTTAATATGTCCTATTTTTGTTCCATGTGCAACTAATCAAGTGAATAATTACACAATACACTCAAATATGACATATCAATCCCCCTAAACATGAATGTTACACCCTAATATCATTATGGGGCTTGTTATGTCCTATTTAGGTATATAGTGTAATTAATCAAGTGGTTGATTGCACGCAACACTCAAATAGGAAATATAAAGCCCCAAAACACCAATATGACACCCTAATATCATTATGGATCTTGATAGGTCCTATTTGATTCCCCTATGCAACAAATTGAGTGATTAATTGCATGATTCACTCAAATAAGACATACCAATCTCCCGAACACTAACACAACACCCTAATGTCATTATGGGGCTTGATAATTCCTATTTAAGCACATTGTGCAAAAATCAAGTGATTGATTAAACGAGACACTCTAAAGAACATATAGATCCCTCTAAACACCATAATTATACCTTAATGTCATGTTATGGGTCTTGATATGGCATATTTTAGCACCTCGTGAAACCAATCAAATGATTGATTATTGAGATACTCAAATAGGACATATTGATCCCTAAACACCAATATGACACCCTTAACAAAAAAATGTGATACCCTTAACATTAATGTGACGCCTTAAATAATTAATGTGACACCCTAAAAACTAATGTAACACCATAAAGGAAAATTTTGATGCCCTAAACAAAAAAAATGTGACACCCTTAACACCAATATGAAACTATAAACATTAGTGTGACACCTTAAATGACATGTTTGACACCCTAATATAGAACCCTATTAATGGGACACCATAATGTGACACTCTAATCAAGGAATATTGAGTCCTAAACCACATTAGGTTATTGAAATTAGCCTAATACGAAAACTTAATTATTAAACAACCTAACGAGATAGCCTAAGCTAAAAATTTAATTAAAATTCAATAAAACTTCAATAAGTTTTTATGTTGAAATACCTTGGGATGTTAAGGAAATGTATCATGGGTCATTTTCCACCAAAATTTAATGTAACATAAGGATTATGTTTGTAATGTAATGAAAATTCCTAGATAGATATGAATATCAAGAACAATGTAACACCAAAGAACACAAAAGTATAGAGAAATGATCACAATATGCAAGTAACATGAGATAGCCACTTTTAGGGGCCAACCTCCAAACCATAAAATAAGACTCAAGTGCTTAATATGGTATCATCTACTAGTTACTAACTCTTATATACACCCTACTATGTTATGCAAATCCACAAGTCCAACCTACTAAACATGTGAAAGCATAACTGAATGTAATATGACACGTTAAGATATTATGTTAGCTAGAATTCGACCATCCATATTCTAGAATATGAAATAGGATTAAGGTAATAACATTCCCCTCCCTTTCAAAGAAACATTGTACCCAACATTGGTAATCATTAGATGTTGCTTCTAGTAATATAAAAATGGCATGTTTATACTAAACTATTTGTTTTCTCCATTTGCCAATGTTTTATTATTTTATTTCAATTTTATGATAGTCTCGTAAAGATTGGCTCATTTTAATGAAATAAATATCAAATTTGCATTATGAAGTTAAGATTGATAGAGGAAACATTCACTTATCAAATTCTTGATTTCTAAATACTTAATAGCATAGTTTCAATTTCCTGTAAATGATATAAATTGGTTTTAAACTTCAAAATCAGAATGAAACTGATAGAAATAGTTAGGGGAAAATGTAGAGTATTAACTCAAACCAATTGTTAGTAGAGTTCACCCGATTCAGGATACATCTTTTGGTCTTTGATATCTCCGTAACCGGTCTATTATGATGAAAATTCACCTTTTACAATTACAAATTCATCATAATGATGTGTTGGTCCATCAAAACCTCTACATAAACTCTAGGGATGCATTGGTTCAATCTCCAAAAATTCCTTGCAGTAAAACTTCTTTGATTTTTCTCCATTTATCCAAAAGTGGGTATGCAATTAAAAATTAACCCTTCAAATATAAATTTGAGCTTTTATAATACTTTTGATCCCATGGCTTAATGGTCAAGCTCTTATCCTTTTACAAAAATTGTCATGGTTTGAATCCCATGTCATTCACATTATTTTTTTCATTTGGTTAATTATACACCACATATACATGATAAAACATATAACCTAGGTAATTTGTATAAAGTTGGGATTTTGTCTATTATTAAGGGTCTATAATCGGTCATGACAGTCCTGGGGTTGATTCCCATCGGATAACACTTATCTATTTTTAGGTGGTATTTTATTTATACATTGTGAGAAATCCAACATTGAGTAGGTGTTAAACATTTGGAGGCTTGAAATATCCTAGATCATTCCATATTATCCATGCATAGGCCATGTTATTTATTTTTATTGTTGGTTGTTATACCAACTTATTGGTCAAACTTCGACACTTAGCTCGATGTATAGACTCGATCCTTGGCCTTCGGGCTCATAAGATGGCTATGGTGTTGGGTTGTTGGCTTTCCCTTCAAACTAGACACTTGGAGGTGGTGATTTAGTTAATAAGTTGATAATGTTGATGAATTGTTTGATTCGGCTCACTACTTTTGAGCTTGGGCTTTGTGTGGAAATGATCGACTTAGTTAGCAAGTTGGTGTAGACCCGTCCATTGGAAATTCTATTTTTGTTGAGCTCACCAAGTTAATAGTTGAACTTGTCAAGTGAACTAACAATGTGGATCTTTAGAAAATATGATAATTAGTCCCACATGTTGCATAATTTAGTCTTCCATATGGTTTATAAGGAAAAACCATACAATACAATCTGAAGAAATGTGAAAGGATTCCCCTTTTGAAAAAGAGTGGAACCCACTGGTTGTTGGGCCCCTATCTAGTACATCATGTGGGCCACACATTGGTTGTCAAAGGCCGAGGATAAAGCCATTTTTTTACATCGATAAAAATTCAACTTATCATCACCTCGTTCATCCATTTTTCATGCTCACATCATTCCACATCATTTTTTTGTAACATACTATTTTTTTCCAGCTTGGAGAGAAATTTCAGCAGATCGTATCTTCTACATATGTAATCTATTTTACTCTATTCAAAAGGCATATGAAATCTATCGAAATTATCTTCTATATGAAAATAGTTTCAAAGTTTTTGTAAAACATATGACCTATATTTATCCTTTAGATCATATAGAATGCTTCCTCTTCCCAAGTTGTGTCTTATATATCTAAATTCTTCCACTTGATCGATACTCAATGATGATCATTATCCTTAACTTCTTAGTTTACATTTGTAGGATTCCTTCAAGATCTGAGATGATGTGTCCCTCTTCATTAATATTTTATAATAATACCTACAAAGGAACCTTATGCCTAATGACCTTCTTTAAGAAAGAAACATGGAAAATTGGATGTATTTTAGTTGATTGGGGAAACTTAAATTTATATGGCACATTGCAAATTTTTTGCAACACTTGATAAGGGCCATAATATTTTAGTGAAATCTTGTTATCAATTTTTTAAATATAGTTACTTATATGGCTTTTAGAAAAAACGAAGTCTCTAGCTTCAAATATTCACTCACTAGAGTGTTGATAAGATTGTTGTTTTATGTGGTTTTGTGTCATCGCCTAGTTAGCTTTAAGGCTAGAGAGTACCTCATATTGTTATAGAATGTTCTCTTCAACTACCCTTACTTTAGGATAGACCCTTAATTTGGAGGTGAGTGATGGTGGATGGGAATTGTACAATGCCAATAATGGGTACATTTTGGATGAAGTATGAAATGAATTGTTACACCATCATTATGCAAGTGGTGTCCACTTAACCCATCTCTCATGTTTATCTCAAGAAAATCATTGTAGATACCCCTCTAAACATTTTTTTACTACCTAATTTTGACCATCATATTGGGGATGATATGATGAACTATGAGCTAATTGAGTTCCCAAACATGAGATTAAATCAGCCCAAAATTTATAGTAAATATAGGATTGCAATCACCAACTATAATCTTGGGTGTACCATGTAGCTCGTAAATTGTATCCATAAAAGATATGAAAATTATATTTTCTATAAATGTATGTGACAAGGCACAAAATTGAACATATTTGGTGAGTATATACATAACCACCATAATTACACTTTTCCCTTTATATTTCAACAATCCTTTGATGAAAATCATGGAAACATTTACCCACCAATCACTAGGAATATATATAGGTTTCAAAAGGTCTAGAGATTTAATAGTTTCTCTCTTCTCATATTGACACACCAAGAATTTTGCCACAAATTTCTCAACATATCCTTTCAACCCTTCCTAGAAGAAATCATTCTTAATTCTATGATAATTTTTTAGGAACCTAGAATGGCCACCCACACGAGAAGCATGGAGTTCTGATTAAACCTAGTTGTTGACCTTAAGCCTCAATGTGGATTGTGAGGGTTAAGTGGTTTTCCTTTTCTCTAAATATGTACTAGGAATGATACTCAGATTTACAATATGAACGGAAATAATGCACTTAAAGATAATGAACATGACATATAACATCAACCATCATTCTTTATTCATATATAATAAATATTACATAAGTCCTCCACATCCATCTCACACACCCTCATTACATCAATCTTCATACTTTCTCATACTTGTATTCTATTTTATTATCTTTATCTCTTCTCTACTCTATTTACATATCTCTTATACTCTCTCTATTCTCTATTCTACTCTTCACTACTTTCTCTCTCTCTCTCTACATATCTATTATTTCATTACCATACATTAAGTATTTATATTTATTAATTACCTAAAAACACTTCTTTTGGTGGCACCTCTTGTCATCTGTGATCAATTTTTGGTCAATCTGATAGTCTTCCATGGTCCTATTTATTTTTTGGTGGTGTTCCCAATGTATTACAGCTTCTTCAATGTCTCGCATCTTCTACAACATCTCACAGATTCTACCGAGTCTCACGAACTCTTCAAAGTGTCCCACGGATTCTACAGTGTCTCGCAAATTCTTCTTTTAATTCATGATTTTCCATCCTTATGTGAATTAATTTCCAAAATTTGATGAAAACCCCAGCCAATATCATCCCTAGACTTCAAAAATTTTCTCTTCCTCGAGACAACCAAAAGATGAAGAACCTTGACTAGCTTAGTGATTTCTAAGCATTAAATTAGATGATTTTCTTGAATTCCTTTATCTATTCATATCTTCTTAGAAAACTAAAGCATCAACTTACTATAACTTAGTTATCTAGCGTAAGGAAGTGTTACCTCACTCGACTCGCTTAGATGGATTTATAGGACATGATGGCTTCTCCAAAATTCTCCTTATTTTATGAAGTTTTGTTTGGGATATACTCGGAATATTTGGTTGTAATTTTTTCTTCAAATGTGTGTCATTATTCTAGATGTTATTTAATTTCTTCTATCCACATCTTTATTTGACTATTTTCTTAGACAATGAAGTTTATTTTATTGGTGGCTACTTTGACCGAATTTTCATGTATTTATTTCTTATTGTTTCTAATTCCCACAGCAATCTTGTCATGGCCATTTCCATGGTTGTGTTATACTCTTACAGATCCCAAATAGTCTCATCCCTATGCTCTTATTTTGTATGATATTTTTCCACAATGTATGCTATTTGTTTTCTTTATGTGAAATTTATATATTTAGTTATGTCATATTCAAAGGATTGTTTATTTAACTGTGCTTCCAAGTTGTCCAACTTTTTCTTTTATGTTTGTGTGAGTCCTGCCAACCTATGGCGTAAACATAGTATGCGGAATCATTTGCAACTTCGACTCCAAAGATAATTTCCCTTCGATCAATGTAAATGGGAAAAGAGAATGAGAAAAATTTATTTTCCATTTTTTTATATCCCACAGAAACTCTTATGTTGTCAATAATTGTGCTATATCATCCAATTCTTTAGGAGTATCTTCTATTCTAAATAGATTTTCTCCTAGAAATTAATCATTTACTGACCTACATCTTATCCTATTTCAATTATTGATAGATAATATGGTTGATTATTTATCTTCCCTAGTTTTATTGATATGGTGAAGTCAAATTCTTGAAATAACATCATCCATCTGCATATTCTTCCTTATAGGACTAACATGTTTAGGAGGTATTTGAGAGGTTCATTATATGTATAGAACACAAATGGTGTTGCCAATAGATAATGTATAAAATTTTGTAGTGCATACACCATACTTAAGGATTCTTTCTCTGTTGTGAAATAGTTATTTTTCAGCTTTAGATAGTTTGTCGCTTGAAAATGTTGTGTGATGATCCATTTTGCTCGTGGTGTGCTAATACTACTTCGATTTCTATACTGATGCATCCACATGAACATGAAATGGAACCTTCCAATATGGGAATATGAGAATAGGTGCATGTAAAATATTATCTTTGAGTATTTCAAAAGCATTTACACATGCCTTAGTCCATTCTATTTGCTTATTAGTCCTTTTCTTTAGTAATCCTTCCAATGGTGCACTAATCTCTCCATAATTTATTTTTAATTTCTTGTGATAGCCTTTGTAACCTAGGATTTTTCTTACATATTTTTGTGTTTCTGATGGTGGAAGTGTTCCTATTGTTGATGTTTTAACTAGTTCAATCAATAGTCCTTCCTTGCAAATTATGTGGCCCAATAATGTACCAAATGGTGTAAAGAATATGTATTTCTTCGGTTTAATGATATTTCTAGTGCCCAACATCTTTGGAACAATAGTCTTCGGAATTGTATGTGATTTTTCAGTAGGTTGTATATTGTTCAAGAATCCAAGTAAACTTTTAGGAAACCATGAAAAATTTCTTGAATGCATTGATCATAATTCTCTTTGAAGACGAAAGGTGCATTCTTTAATCCAAATGGCATTATTGTGTACATAAAGGGTCCCCATTCTATGGTAATTTTTTTGGGTTAATATTCATGTGTAATTCTCACTTGATGGTAACCAGAGAACCCATTAGCGAATGAATATACTTCTCTTCCTACCCCATTTTGTAAAACTTCTTCTATGAATGGTGTAGGAAATGGGTCATGTACACATGCCTTATTCAACTCTCTGTAGTCCACACATATTATTATTTCTCCAATTTTCTTATTTTTACCACCATGGGGCTTATCCATTCAACATCATCAACTGGTTTAATTATCCATGCATTCAACATTTTTTCTATTTTAGTTTTGACTTTAACTTTAAGTTAGTGATTTAACCTATATGGTCTTTTCTTGAGAGGTTTAATTCCTTCTTTGATATGGATTTTCATTGTGCGCACCTCTTCTTTGATTCTATGTAACTCCTAAAATTATATATGGAATATGTCTTGTAATTCTTTAAGTATTTCCACTACTTTAGCAACTTCCTCTTCAGACCAATAATCTCCATTTGCACAATTTTCTCTTCTCCTTTAACCCCAACATTTTCACTCTTAAGTTTTTGTGGTTGGTAAAAGTATTTTTCTACTTCTATTTTTTTCCACTACCTTTATTTCTCCTTCCATTTTTTTGTATTTTAAATTTTTGGGTTTATATTCCCTCTCTTATTTTTCTATTGTAAAGCAGAATGGCATTTATTTTGTCTCGGTTGCCTATTCCTTGTGAAGTTTTTGTTTGCATTCTTGGACTGGGTTGCCTCTGGAAAATTGATCAGTAGATTTTTTTAAGTTAAGTATAGGAAATTTCTAATCTTTTGAAGTGATCTTAGTGTATTTAGATCTACATCCCAAAAGTTAAAACCGTGAAAAATATTTTACTACTTGATCCCAATCCTTTGTTTCTTTCCTAGTTTCTTGATGCATATATCATGTCCTAGGTATGGGTCCTAATGTCCAAACAAATAGTTGAATCCATAACATAGGGTATTTTCTACACATATCTTGCAATGTCTCTCACATGCTTGAATGTTTTTCTAAGGGTCTCCTTCACCCGTGTATTAATGTATAGTTGTATAGTACCCTTCACTTTCTAGATATCTTATTTTTAAGATCATTACCAGTATTTTCCAATGTTGTATGTTGGGTTAATGGGTTTCCAATGTGTGGCATTGATTGTAATTGTGTCTTCTAATGATTTTATATGGGTTGTTTCATTTAAACACTTATTTCACTAATTATGGACATATTCTAGTGAATCTAAACTCCAAGATATACACAAGTATTGGAATAAATCCATCTCTGATTTTTGCGTATATTGTATTCCATTTTTGGCGATACTAGATTCCATTATTACTATTATTGAATTCCATTAGTAGTAATATGGGATTCCAATATTGTGATTATTGGACTTATTCAAATTCCATTTTTTCTAGTATTGGATTCTCGATTTCGCTATTATTGGACTCCAATTTCACTATTACTGGATTCCAATAATGTAATTAATGGATTCTAATTTTTCCACTAATGGAATCCAATTTCTAAATCCTGATTTTTGGATTTCAGTTTTGCTATTTTAGGATTTATATTTTGTTATTATTTGATTCCCCCACATAAGCCTCGTGGCCACCAACTTACATAAGCCAAGCGGTTGCTAACTTACATAATCCAAGCAACCACTAACTTACATGATGAAAGCGCATACTTGGTGAAATATTCCTAGTGACGTCATAGTTACATCTTCCCTACTACAACTAAGTTACATCTACCTTACGGAAAATAAGCTACATAACCCTAGTAGTCACTAAGTTACATAAGCCTTGTGGCCACTAAGTTACATAAGTGGCTGATAAGCTACATAATCCTTGTGGTCGATAAGACACATAAGCATAACAACCGCTAAGATACATCTTTTCAACACTTATTTGATTAGTTTGTAAAATAGAAATCATTGAGACAGAAATTAGTGGTTGCTAGGGATTTAAAAATAGAAGATAATCCAGATAATGTGAACTACTTTTATGCTTTTCTAGTCTATAAATCATACAGAACAACAAAGAGTTAAGAATTACGTTAAACACATTGTTTTGAAACATGGATTTCATGGTTTATTTGTTCCTACCCATGGCAGGTTACTATACCTTTCACCACAACTTATTAGTTCTTGCCATATCCTCCAATCAAAGACATTTATTTTTTCTAGTGTCTATATTTCAAATGTTGGAATATAAATTAAACAATTTCATAATTTTAAACAATCAATAAAATTGATTTACTTGATTTTCTATTGGTTACTTTTTCATGATAAGACACATTATGGGTCGTATTCAAGTACATTTTTTCAATAATATTTGAAGGAAAAATCTTCAATTAACAAGTGACACAACAATTATGACATCTTTAACATCAACATTTTTAAGTGTACAAATGAATTGTTCTTCAATTTTCAAAATAAAATATTAATAACTACATGCAACCTATTCAAGAATGCATGATGTCATTATATTTTATTTTTTTGGATTATCAAGCATGTCACACTTAATATTTTTCTAAATCATTTATCATAACTTTATTACATTTTAATTTTATTAATATTGTGAATTACAATTTCCCACTTCAATATATATTTATATATTATTAAAGACTTCAAACATTGAAACTAATTGTAACTAATTTATAAAAAAAATTTTAAAACTTCTCTTGAACAACATTTTTTTAACAATTTAATAGATTTATTGTTACAATTGAGAATAGAATATGTGTCACAAATAATTATTCTTAAGCTCTGTGCACTCATCACATTTGATGAATAAGTTGTTCTTGGTGATTGAAACATGGGACAAATGTCCCACTTAACGAGACATGTGTGGCGATATATCAGAATTTCTCTCCACCGTTATGGATATCAATGCAATAGTTATGACACTACTTGGCAGTTGTTTCTATTTTCTTGTATTTCCATTTAGTGCCCTTTCTATTTTCCTGTATTTCCATTTACTTCCCTCCTCTCACCATTCATCCAAGATTGTTTGTATCCATAATGGGTTCTCTTCAAGATTCCATGACATCGTACAATTATCCATTATTTTCACTTTCTTCTAGGGTTTCACAACCATTAATTGTGTATGGCAATCTCACTCTGCCATTGAATACAATACTTATTGTGATAGCGAATAAGTTAGACTCCATTTCTTTGTGCAATGGAGTGTAGTTCTGGATGGATATACTAGTTCCTCTACAACTATCACACACCATTGGAGGGTAAATCCACATATTCTCCTCCTTCATATAAAAAGTTCATTTTCAACTATATCCACACATAAAAGAGAAAATTAGTAGTGTGGCCACTTAAATCTTAAACCTAGTATAGAGAATTTGAAAATGAGAAACATCAATAACAATTCCAAGGTTAAATCAAATGCTTGAAATCACAATGAAAAATAAACATCTCATATGAACATCTCTTAAACCTCCTTCAATCTAAATCTTGAAAAATGTAGAATTTGGGTAGCATTCAAGATAGTGCATAAGTGATTGTTGTCATTTATGCCACATATCAATCTTAATATCATCATACATATACGACTATTTATGCATACCTTATTCAAATAAATAAACGTTGATGTTGAAAATCCTATCCAAATTATACTCTAAGATAGATGTCATCTATTTTAGAACTTAACATCCTTGAATGGTGTTAAATTTGATGGTTGTTTAGATGTTTTTCGTGATTTTAGACATAACATACTTTCAAATATTTTATAGAATTGGCACATGTGACTCATATGTTTAAAAGGTGACCATCAATTTTTATATACATTTATATAAAAAAATTATTCGTATATATTAAGCATAGTTAAAAAAATATTAGTGATTGTCATTAAAAAAAAATTAAGTAGTGTATAAGTGCAAGTGATCGCACTTACAAGTGTGATCATTCACATGTCTAAGTGCGAGCCTTGAGTCACACTTATCTCAACTCACACTTCTAAGTGTTAGTATTGACTCACACTTCTAAGTGTGATTCGTAATTCTCCCAACTATGTGTGAGTCTTGATTCGCACAGCTAAGTGCGATAACTCAACTATCAAAAAAATTTGGGTAACAGTAATTTTTCAACACTGTCCTTCAAAAATACAAAACTATGTTTATTTATACCAATTACTCTATACAAATTTCATTATTTTTAAAATATATTTATGTTATTTTTATGATTTATATATAAATCTATATTAAAAATTGTGACAGTTTCGAGAAAATTGGCGGATGGAAAGGGGCTATTATTTCTAGTGTTGGAAAGTGTCTACTTATCAAAAGCACACCGTAAAATCTACTTATATATATTATGTCTATATTCAGCATTCCTACAACAATTATTGATAGAATTGAAAGAATCCAAAAACACTTTCTCTGGTAGGGAACTGAAGAAAAATTTAGGTATCATTTGGTGGCATGGGATCAAGTTTGTACACCTAAAAGAATAGGTGGGCTTGGTATCAAGGACATTAAAAAATAAACATTTCTTTAATTTCTAAAATGGGATGGAGAATTTTAAAGGAGGTACAACCCTGGATTGAATTAATCAAAGCCAAATACCTAGCTCAACAAAAGTTGAATTCATTCCTCTATGATGACCAAATTCCTCATGGATATGTTTTTTGGAACAACTTAACTCAAATGAGGAATTTTATTAAGAAAGGATGTAGATGGAAAGTGGGAAATAGTAGTGATATAAAATTTTGGAGGGATAGTTGGACTAATTTTAGTTTGAATGATATATTTTCTTCTATTAAGGATATCTTAGCTAAAAGCTATGGTACTAAAGTCAAAGACTATATTAATACAAAGGAAAATAGAAGAAGATGGAAAAAGCTCAGTGTGGATGTGCTTGAGCTAAACCCTATGGTCTCCTCTCTCCAAGAGAAGCTATATATCATACCCCTAAATCAAACTGATGTCAAAGATGAACTTGTTTGGAGTAACTCTTTTGATGGTGAATATACTATCAAATCTGGGTACAACTCCTTTTTTGAAAATGTTCACTGTGATTTCAAGTGGAGTAAAATTTGGTTGCCTGAGCTAACTCCCAAATTAAACTTATTTTTTTGGCTTGTTCTTAAAGGAAAGATTTTCATGAATGATAATTTAATAAAAAGGGGGTTTATTATGCCAAATATGTGTTGCATATGTAAAAAGGAGGCTAGGGATATTAAACACCTTTTGCTACATTTTGAGTATGCTTCGAAGATTTGGAGTTTCATTTTTGCAAGATTTAATATATGTTGGACCCTACCAAATGAGTTCTTACAAACTTGCGAACAATGGGACCCCATATAAACATTGTATGGTTCAAAGACTTTGGAAGCTGATATTTTCTCATACCATATGAAGACTCTAGAAAACTAAGAATGATATAATATTCAGGAACAAAATAGACATTTGTAAAAATATTCAATAATATTGTCAATGTTGTAAAAGATAATATTGAGATATTTAAACCTCCCAATAACAAACAATATCCTAGAAATGAAGAGGTTATTCTTTCAAATTGGAAAATTGATATTGGAAGCCTTCGAGATAAAGGAATTCAACCATTGATAGGTCATTAATCCATTGGATCCCTCCTCCCAATTCTTGGTATAAGCTCAAATTTGATGGAGCCTCAAAGGGAAATCCAAGTGCAATGCTAGAGGAGGAATCATAAGGGATCACAAAGGTTGTTTAATTGCTGCTTTTGTAGGAAGAATGGGACATCAAACAAACCATTATGCTGAAGCCTTATCAACTCTATGGGGCTTAAGAATTGCTAAGGAATGCAATATTATGAACATTATTATAGAAGGAGATTCATTGAATGTTATAAATCATCTGAATCAAATTTATCCCCCTAGTTGGACAATACAATATTTTATTCATGAGTCTATAAGTATTTTTCATGCCTTCAATACCTTCAAAATTGTCCACACCTATAGAGAAGGTAATAGAGTGGTGGACACATTGGAAAATTATGGGATTAATAACAACTTTACCACTTGGTATCATGAGGATAATATCCCCATTGAAGTACAAAATTATATCATTAATGATAAATGTGATAGATCACTCCCTACCCAAAATATCTTATGAGATATCCTTTGCTTTATTGGGAATGCAAGATTACACGTGTAGGGGTGTATAACCATTTATTTTCATAAAATTTCACATTCCCATTGGGTTTGTAGAAGGAAAATTAAAAAGCAGATTGGGGAAGAAAGAAACATATTTTTTACTAGTTTCAAGCGGTTTAAACACAGAGGTGAAAGAATGGGTGGAGCTCCTTGCCAAATTGAACCTCATTGTGACCCTGCGTGGAAGGAGAATGTTGATATTTGGAATTTTTGCAGCTATGAGGGGTTTCCAATTTCATTGAGAATATTCAAGGGTATGATCAAACATTACCCTACATTTTTCCACATAATGGAAACAAATAAAGGTGAAGTATTGCAAGAAAGACATTTAGATAACATATGATTTTATAGTAGAAGTTACGAGCCTTATATTGGAAGGCATCATATTCTTTAGTAAGAGATTAGATAAGAAAAAAAAGGCTAGAAAATTTGTTGAAGCAAGTGAGGAACTTTAGTTTATCACAGTGGGCATCAAGGTAAATTCCATCCCTATGTTATTTGATGAACTTGCCAAGATGATGATTCATTTCATTACCCTTGAAGGCAAGCATATCATGGTTCCCATAAACAATTTGATCTTTTAAAACCATTTTCATAGGAAAATTCTTGTTTTATTCCCACATTATATTTTAAACTCCATGGAATGCTCCATCCTTGAGTATCAAAACCATACCCGTTCCATTCCCCTTACCTAGGGCTTAATCTTCCTCCCTCACATGCAATTCCTTACCCATCACCCTACCATACCTCCTACTCCTATCATTCCACCCACTCCTGACTCCCTCAACTCTAATCCTGTAGTCATCCTCACCACTATCTATGGATAGAGGAAAATTATGACCAAAAACCCTCTTTTTCTAAAACAAACCCTTCTCCCTCTGGTAGAGTCCTTCGCAGTAGTAAGGACATGGAAATTGCACAAACTCTTGTTGCACATCGGTGCCACAGGGCATAACGCTACTACTCGGAGGAGGAAGATATTCTGCAGAGAATTGAAAACCTAGAGAAAGAGTTAGAAAGTCTTAAAAGGACATGCATCAGCTGACTAAGCAAAAGGGAAAAAGGAAATTAAATGATGATGCTAGAATTGGTGAAGAACAAATCAATGAAATCTACAAGAAGTTGAATTCCCTTGATAACATATTAGGGAATTCTAAGGACAGACATGATCATAACATTTCAGTTTTTAGAGCTATTTTTGAATTCCTAGAACAACATGTTAGAAGTATTAGCATGCTCAAGTGGTATCTTTGAAGTTATTTGGGGCACAGATGTTGAAAGGGGTCATGTCCTTTCTCAACTGGATGCCAATGATCCTACACATGTCACTACCCTAGCTCTCTTTACCTCATTATAGACTATTAAGTCAAGAATTGACAGGGCTTCTAAGAAGTAATCTATTGCGGAGTTGTTTTGATGTTGTTTTTATGTTGTTCGTTGTTGTTTACTCACTGCCTTTTTGTAGTTTTATACCTATCTTGTCTCCATTTTGTAGTTACTTTTTTGACTACAACTAGGATTCTTGTAATATCTAGATTTTGATCCATTTTTTCTATTTCCTCTTGTTTATCTGGCTTTTGAGCCTTTTGTAATAGGGTATAGTCCCTTTAAAACTATTTTCCAATAATAAAAAAATTTATGATCAAATATTAAATATGCAAGTCACGTGTGACGTTTATTACAAATATTTGTAAGTATTTTATGGCTATAATCAACAAAAACATCTAAACAGGATCAAGAGTCACACGTCGAAGTGCAAGAACAAGAATTAAGGGCTTTATTTTACCCAAATTATATAAGGGATTTTATTTACAGTATAAAAATTATAATATTAAATTCTTACATTAATTCTTTACAATACCAAATGTAGTATTAATGATAACCATTTTGTAAGGAAAAATACTAATTAATGTTTCAGTTGCCTCAACATTAATTAGCCATTAAAACAAACTATGTAAAATTCACCATTTTAAAGTACATGTGCCATTTGAAATATGTGCACCTTTAGAGCATGTAATTGTTGTCAACCATTAATTATCCATTTAATGTAAAGCAATGTAAAATCATACACGTTCCCTCTTAAATTTCCAAAAATTGAGCACACAATTTTTGACGCTTTCCCTGGTGACATTTTACTATTGATGAATAAAGTGTCTCACTTAAACTCAAAAACTATATATTTATAGTGATATGTAACTGACAAATCCACTACTCCTATCCGTGCTAAAAGTTGGTGTGCATTCTCACCTTCATCCCCTCCAAAATTACGAAATTATGTTAATGTAAAATTTTCCATAAGTGATTAGGGCTTATATCCATGTAGGGATTTTGTAGATAATTAAATGGAAGAAATTTTGTTATTCAATATTTTTTAGAAGGTAGTTTTGTTTATCAAATAAATAATTTTGTAATATAGTAAAAAAATTAGAGTAGTGAAAGAGGATGGAATGGAGCACATCTTGACAGATAAATGGTGCAGATTAATCTGTAATAACATGAGAGGAAAATTTGCAGAATTTTTACAAACCCATAACACCTACCAAGAAATTTTTCTATTGTGTTTTGAAAAATAATCCTGGTGGTATGGATGGTGGCTCAATTTGGAAGGTAAAAAGTGAATATCGGAATCGATTTATGGTCATGATGGTGTGCGCGGAATTGATGCACATATATATTTAATAAAGTTGATATTATTTTGTTATCCTTATTGTTGTCCACAAATAGTCCTCTGCTTTATATACTCGGTAAAATTCAATGGATATGACGTTTTTGAAATTATCAATGAAATTATTTTAGAATACATTCATTTTAATAATTAGTTTCCATTCAATGTGTTGGTTTTTATTACAAAGAGCTATTTGTGAAAAAATATGGTAATGCAAGAGTAGGAGAACCAAACAGATTTTGAAGAACAAAAGAACAAATACAGATTTATGTAAGGATAATTTAAGGAACAAGGAAACTCTAAGATGTTGATTATTATATTTAACAAAATCACCACTTCTTGCTACTTATGGAAGCAATAACAATACCTCAAACTATTCACAAAATGTAATTTTTCTCTATTTAGGTTGTGCCTATGTGGCTTTTTGTTTTTTTTTCGCCTACGGGATTTCTCTCTCTATGCTTCAATATCATATTCACCATTTTACAAAAAAATAGACATAGTAGTTGTACATCAAAATATGTCATTTTGGCATAACCTAACAAACTTTGTGATGACAATATCTTACTTTATTTTGTTAAATCCTATCAATCGATAATATCCAATTACTATGGTGTCGCATAAGCTAGTGGACACTAAGCTAAAAATATTATTCTTTGACTTGTTAAATGCTAGCGATCCATAAGCTCAAAATATTATATTGTGGAAGTATTAGGTTACCTTAACAGGCGCTAAGATCAAAACATCTTACTTTATTAGCCCCGCCTCCTATAGGAATTCTATACATTTCATTCAAACAAATAATTTCTCCTCAATCCACCAATCAAAATAAAAAAATTCTATAAATTTTCAACTTTCTTATGTTTATATTTAATTTAAATAATTTTTTAATCTACAAAACTTATTCATATATTTTTTATTTTCTAGTTAGTACTAATTTGAAAATACGAGGCCTTGTTGCAACATGTATTTATTCTATTTAATAAAAATCAAAATTCTAAGAAAGACACTTGTCCAATCTTTAAATAAGATATGATATTTATACAAAAATAAACATTAATAAATTATTCACCGCATTTATTATTTATCAAAAAAGGAAGATGTATTTTCATGCTTGGACAAGTGGCAGATCCAAAATAATACACTATTCATAAAAATTAGTAAACTTTATTTAACAAATCACAATATAAACATTTCTAAATTATATCCCATCCCACTCCTTATATATTTTTTACTATTTTTTTCTTTTCAAAAATTTTAATCTTTGATTTATCCCCATGTTGTCCTAGGTTTTGTAGGGGCAAAAATTAAATAGGAAGTAGGAAAATGATACCTATGTGTCAAAAATTTCAAAATTTTCCTTTCCAAGACACCCCAAGTCTACCCATTCTTAAGAAAAAACCTTACTCACTCAATTTAATAGTCTTCAATTGGATGTCCATTCAATCCCCCTATGTGATTTAGGAAATCAAAGTCAGCCCCCCTAGGTGATTTTAGGAGCTTTAGGAGAATGCTAATTTTTAAGTAGTTTTGGGAGGGGCTACTGGTGGCCTTCCCAGGAATAATGCAACCCTTAGAGGGGAAATAAGGAGAAAACTTCAACATGGATATGAATTCAAGTGCCAAGAACATCCATGAAAAGGTTTTGGTAGATTTTGGAAATATACAGAGGTTTTAGAGCCGATTCAACAAAAGTGGGTTTTCGGGCCTAAACGAGAAAACACGGTGAAGGTGTGCCTAAAATTCAAGCAAATATTATGTGAAGGATTACCTATGGAAATTATTTTCCATGACCTAAATGTTGGAAAAAACAAGACATCATGAAACATCATGCACTTCCGTAGGCAACTCATTCTTTTGGTGTATAATAGATGATCACGAGAAATAAGGGATCATTTGGAGGTGATATGGTATAAATTTAATCTTTAAACCATCACCATTCACCTTCTTTTTGGTTTACAATCAATTTCATATAAAACTTCACCTCTGAACTCATCCGGAAGCTCAAGTTATTGTCATCATCGCAAGTCGGGCTCAAGGTAAGAGTTCTCGCAGTTAGTCATTTCTTCAAGAGGACACGTGTCAACACCAGGAGCCTAGTGGGATTTCAAGTCCCTTTCATCCCTTTATAAAAGGGACACAAAATTTCACCCAGACCTTTTTAGCCTCCATGACACCAACATGACCTCTCGCTTTCCAGTTAAGCCCATGAGGGCTAAGTTTGAGCCTTCCCTCTCCCTACACGCATGTTCGCCAAGTTTTGCAACCACGGGCCTAGGGGAATTTCATGTCCCTTTATTCCCTTTAGAAAATGGACATAGGGGACACAAAAATTCACCCATCCCCACTTAGGCCATGTGGTTCCTCATGCACCCAAAAGTCAGCTCCCAAGTGCTAAAGTTCAGCCCCCTCTCCAAAGTGCACATCAAATCAAAAAAGTACAAGTTTCGCAATGAGGTGCAACATTGAAATTAATTTCCCCTTTGTCCCTTTGGCCAAAGTGATGAAATTGAAAAAAATTCACCCCATCCCTCCCCCTTCCAATTTAGCATATAAATATTAGGAGATAGCCATTTTCACATTTCTCCCCCACATCTCCATACCTTTCCGAAATGCTACCAAATTTTCTCTAGAATTCCTAGCCTCCATTGTTGCATTTGAATCACTCCACATAATCCCTCTTTATCTAGAAACACAAAAATCACAAAAATAATGGATTAAAATGATGAAAAATGAAGAAAAATAATACTTTCATCAAAAAACCCTCATAGTAAAAAAATGGAGAAATGCTCATTTCTCTCAATCTTGAGCACGAATCAAGATGTCATCTTTTAAAGACTTCCTCATTTTTCAAGATGATAAATATGCAAAAATGGGATATCGAATGGTGCCTTGATTCATTTTTCCCAACAAAAACCACTTTTCGTTCCCTTGCTCACATTCGTCGATTTCCCATCAATTTGGAAATGGAATAAACCTAGAAATTTACCCATTGAATCCAAGTGAAAAAACTATCCCAATGGAGTCAATTTCATCATAGACATGAAAATCAGACCTAAAAAAAGATCCATGAATCCATTAATGGCTTCCTTGGTTGTTCTATGCTTGAAGCTCTTGCTAAGTAAAAATTTTGTTTTTATTTTCAAGCTTTCTAGTGGGAAAAATCAAGTGAAATTCAGATGATAAGAGGGTGATGAAGAGATGAGTCCAAAAATATGTGTTTCATCACAAACCAAGAACTGGAAATCAACTTTCCAAAAATAGTAAGCTTTCCTATACATGTTTGTTATGTTTGGAAAGTCATCATCAAAAGTGGCTATGGAAAAGGTAGTGTGCACTAAAGATCATCAGGAAGTTAGAATGATTGTCCAGAGCAGAAAATAGTGAAAACAAACACTTACTAAAAATAGTAAGTTCCCTATATGGGTGATTACTAAAAATAGTAAGTCACCCAAATAAGTGGTCGAGGTGAAGGCAATGTGCACAAGAGTGAATAAATAAGTTCATTAGACTAGGATGGTCAAGAAGAGGAAAAAATCACCTCTTACAAAAAATAGTAAGTCTCCCATCTACGCACTTAGTAGTAATAGTAATTCACACTCAAAGGGCAGTTTTGACACAATGGTACATAGAGAGATGATCATTCAGGATCATCATAGGCATTTCTCATAGGGCATTCGAGATCCATCTCAAGGAACTTGATAGTTTCTTTCAACACTCACTTCATGGCTCGAGTTGCAGGAGTATCATGTGTGATGTCAAGGTTGTAGTCATCGGCGAACATTCTACTTAGCCTAACAGGGTCATTTTTTGAGATCCTATCTCTTTGGAAGATATATTTGTGAGTTGTGTTTGTGGTCATCAGAAATTAATTTAACAAAGTGTTCTTAAAAACTTAACCTAAGGTGTTTGTGAACCATCCAAAGGAGTTTCTCGGTGGTGCAAAGGATTCAGAGATGCAGATTTTGTTCACACCGGAGTATTCCAATTA
Organism: Taxus wallichiana var. yunnanensis; assembly: GCA_018340775.1. Lineage (NCBI taxonomy): Eukaryota > Viridiplantae > Streptophyta > Pinopsida > Cupressales > Taxaceae > Taxus > Taxus wallichiana. The sequence continues at coordinate 241,697,626 of CM031234.1, read as the reverse complement.
TCAAAATCAACAAACTTCATTAGGAGAAACATCTTCTTCTTCCTTTTCTCTCTCTTTTCTTCCCCCAAACTTTCTCTCTCTTGACATTTTAATATCACGTTGTGGGTTCCACTTTTTAATATGCATTTACATCAATTGAAAGTAAATTTAGAAACATGATGTAAAATTAATTTACCTTGTATTTATAAAAGATACTTAATATTTGGTAGGAATGTGAATAGTCTAAAGTTAAAAATAAGGCATATGAAGTGTCACCGAGAAGATGAAGAGTTGTCCCTCTTCTATAAATTGTAATGCTCATTTGAGCTTCTTCTTAACTTCATAGAAATTTTTCAATTTGTAATCTCATGAGAGAGAAATTTTTTTGAAGGAACAAAGAGATAGATGATTTTATTTTGTTTTCTCCACCACACATTTCTTCAATTCCTCACTATGTACAACTATGATTATACAAGCCAATAAAGGAATAATTTAATATTTTCCAAGGCATATGAATGTGTACATCTTTGTATCTATGGTTTCCTCTAGCGAGTATCCCCAAAATCATGTTATTTTCTTCTTTAAAAATACATGTGTAAGATTTATAACTAGTGTGCGTAGGGCTCTAAACATCTACTTGTGACATTAGTTTCTCTCCCTTAACATTCTCACTCTTTTGAAAAAGTCCTTGAAATTTTAGAACAGGGAAAAAACTTGAAAATTTTATTAATGTTCAGGGAAAATCAAAGTACAAAGCAGTGCAGTTGTAATATTTATAGATATTAAATAGCTAGATACAAATAGAGAAGGATGTTACATAGGTGCAACAATAATCCTAATTACATAAGCTTCAAAAACTACATACGGGAAGAAAAAATAATTAATAAAAACAAATATATTTGTTACAACTATGTAACAGATAAACCTACGTGAATAAAATGAAAAATATGGTTTATAAAACCATATAACAATAATCAACTAATTACCAAAGGTAATAATACAATGCATAAATTACTATAGTAAAATAAGTTTACCCTAACATTCCCCCCCTTAATTTTTCATTGTTTCAAGAGATGAGGAGAGGAACTCTCTGAACAACTCAAACTTGTCACATGCAAGTGAATTTGTGAAGATATTTTCTCATTGTTCATCTGTTGGGAAAAATGAAGTTGTATATTATGTTTCAAGACATGCTCGCATATGAAATGTACATGTACCTCAATGTGCTTTGTTATTTCATGAAAGCAAAACAAGTTTGAGAACACCTTCATTGTCAACATACAAGGTGGTTGGTTTGTTTTGTGGTATTCCAAGTCCTTCAAGTATGTGACGTATCCATATCACTTTGTAGACAACTTCACCTGTAGAATGATACTCAACTTCTATAGAAGAGCGAGAAACAAAGTGTTGTTTCTTACTTCCCCATGATATCGGTCTAGATCCCAAAAATAATACAAATCCTAAAGTGGATTTTTTGTCATCAATATTACCTGCATGATCTAAATCCAAATAGCTTGTCAAGAAAAAGTTGTCGTTCTTGTATTACAGACAAAGATCTATTGTTCCCTTGAGATATCTCAAGATTCACCTTACTTCCTTCTAGTGACAAACTCGTGGTTCTTGCATGAACCTTGATAGATATCTCACTAAAAAAATGATATCTGGTCTAGTGTATGTCAGGTAAATGAGAATCCCAATCAATTACCGATAAAGAGTTACATTTACCACAAGAGATGGATCTAAAGAAGATAACTATAATTTGTTCTCCATAGGTGCAACAATAGGTGTGTAATCCATCATCCTTAATTTTATCGAGCGTTTTATTGGTATACTTAACTGATAAACAAAGATGTGATTCTCTTTCTTCCATACTTCCAATCCAAGATAGTAGTTCATCATCCTGAGATCTTTCATGTCGAATGGTCGGTTAAGATCTTTCTTCATTGCATCAACCATATTCATTGAACTACTAGTGATGTTTAGATCATGAACATATATAACAATAATCACAATATACCCCCTTTACTTTTGAGGTAGAGATTGGGATCGTATGGGTTTTTGACAAATACTTGTTATATAAGATGCTCATCAATTTTGATGTACCAAGCCTAGGGTGTTTATTTAAGGCCATACAGATATTTATTGAGTCTGCATACCTTTATTTCTTCTCCAAGTATAACATATCCCTTAGGTTGAGTCATGTAGACTTCTTCTTATAGATATCCATTTAGAAAGGCACTTTTTACGTCCATCTGATGGACTTTCCAACCAAACTATGCAGCTAGAGCAAAGATCATCCTAATCATTTTGATCTTAGTTATGGGAGAAAATGTCTCCTCATATTCTATGCCTTCTTTTTGTGTGTACCTCTTTACTACCACCTTGATTTTTACTTATCTATGGTCCCATCTTCTTTATACTTTGTTTTGAATATCCATCTCAGTAACCAATGGGTTTCTTTCCTGTTGAATATCGCCAAGCTACCAAGTATTTTTTTCATTATTGATTGATACTCAACATCCATGGCATATTTCCAAGATTTTGATTATAGGGATTCATGGACCGTAGATTGCTCATCGATTTGATAACTCTACTCATCAAAGCAAAGTTGACTTCTTCTCATACTTTACTACGATTCCTTGGTCCATTTGTGGATGCATCTGGTGGAGCATCCAATTTTGCATCTCGTATAATGATACTATACTACTTGGGCATATGTTGAACCACTCTCATGGGTCATGGTTCTATTTGATCATTACCATCATCCCCATCATCAATTTCATCATTAGCAACACCATCTTCAAGTTTTACAAGAGGTGATAAAACTACATTAGGTGATTTCGAAGGAGGAGTATCTGCTTCCTTCTTCTCAAAAAAATCAACATCTCTACTGGTGTAGACTTTCCTGGTCTTTGGATCCATCAATCTATACCAAAGAGTCTCTTAACTGTAGCTAATGAAGATGAGTTTCAGTGACTTCATATCTAACTTATTTCTATTCTACTTAGGTATATGCATGCTTACTTTGCACCCTAATACTCCGAGGTGTGCAACATATGGTTTCTGCTTCGATCATGTTTCATATGGTGTTACTTCATCAAGAGAAACTATGGGCACTCTATTCAACAAGTATACAACTATCTTTGCTACTTCTACCCGAATGTCCTCTCTAGTCAAGAATCATCGATCATGCAATGTACCATTTCTATGATAGTGTAATTTCTTCTCTCAATAACACCATTTGGATACGGTGTGTGTGGAGGAGGATATTGTCGAAGAATCCCATTGTTTCACTTGATTCTTAGATTGTTTCTTTGAATTTTTAGCGAAATAGATAGGGTAAAGGGCGTAGGAGGAATACCTGTTCAAATGTTGGTTGATGGATTGTTGTGTGCGGATGACTTCCAATCCATAACTGATCGTGAGAGCTTCCTTTTGATGAGGAGGAACTACTTGTAATGTAAAGCAACACCACCGTAAGGAATTAAAAATATGGGCGGTGAACTCGCCTAACGTATGCTAGATCCGGAAGTGTGATACTTCTTAGATGGCTGTCATTCCACTATTTTAAAAATTTAATGTTGTAAATAATGTAAATCCTATTGTAATTTGAAATTATTTAGGTATCTCACTTAAAACACAATAAGAAATAGATCTAATCTAACAAGCTAAGCTAGAATAGAATCCAAAGGTCAAATGATTGGTTCTGGGTCTCTGCAAGTTTGATAGAGGTCTCGGGTAGATCACAGGTGAATGAGGGTGAGATGAAATTTGGTGGGTAGGTCTCTATTCTGGGCTGTGTGGGAAAATACAGAGACCGATGTCGGTCAGGGGTAACCGATGGTGGTTAGGTGTGATCGTGCCGATTACTATGAAATCTAGAAATGTCATAGAACAAGCTTTAGGTCTCCTTTGTGATTGCACAAAGGACTTTGGTTAGTCGGATGAGGTATTGGGTGACTGGGGTAGACTTTGGTGAGGTTTTTAATGGGAATATGGAGGTGGAAGTGTTGGAGAAGGTCAATAGGTGGCTAGGTAAGCAATAGATGATAAAATAATGATGAAATGAAATAAACCAAAGAAGTATGATGTTATACTTACTTGGATTCTGGTCCTGGATGCTTGTGTGTGAAGGATGGAGGTGCTGATGAGAGGCTTGAAGGTTGCAAGTGATCACCAACTGAAGGAAATTTTTTGCATGAACTGCATGTACATTCCTCTTTGCTCGGCTAGATCATATCTTGGCTGGGATGGCTGTATAGGAAAAGATGCTTGATCTCCTTCCTTGTATGCATGGTCACGCTATAATTCACTCTCTGAAGATGTGTTATCTCTCTAAGATGTGATAATGCTCACCAACATTCTACTTCTTGCTTCCAACTTCCAACTTCTAACCTTGAGAATAAGGTTGTTTTGGGGTTAAAAGATTATCTTGTATTGGTAAGTGATGCGAACAAAAATAAGATGTGGTTGCCCCATGTGTGGGTGAAGGTGATCCCCCTCAAACTAGGAACTGATGAGGTAGAAGGGAGAATCAGTGAGTGGTTTGATAAAAGGTAAATGGGAGGAAGAGGTAGGTGGGAACGTGGGAGAAAGGGTGAAAGGTTTATGAAGGAAATATAGGTAATGGGTCTACGTCAAAGGTAAAGCAACACAAATGCACACACACGAATAATCTATGAAAGACACTATCGGGTTGAAGAGTAGGAAAACTCTACATCGTCTAAGGTCGATTGGTTTATCCAAACAAGGTGGAAGTGAATCTGTATCCAAGGTATAGGATATTGTCGGAAAACAACGTAGGTTAGGTGCAGGAACATTTAGGTATGTTTCGATACACCAAAGGTAGGGTCGGATAAACAGTCATGGCAATAAGCCGGTAAGGTCATCAGTCAATCAACACAGTAACTAAGTGCCGCAAGGTATAGCGAACACATGAGGTCAAAGGTCACTAGCAATGGTCCAGTCCAAATATCTAGGTCGTGGCATGGTAATTCCAAGGTAGGGATAAAATAATGAGTCCCCAAAGGAGGAAAAATGAAGGTAGTAAGTGAGGAGGTCGGGAAAGGTAAGGTAAATGGGTTGGGTAAAGGTGTGGTTGGGAAAGGATCAAGGTGAAGGGTGGGGAAGAGGAAAAATTGAAGGCAATGTGTAGGTGAGGATGACCAATGGTGGTCTGGATAGCCGACATCGGTATAGGAAAACTAACGACGCCCGAGGTAGGTAGGGCACGCGACCGATGCGGTCAAGGGGTAACCGACATTAGTTATGTCGGGTTTGTTATAAAAACAAAAAATCTTTGTGTTTTGTTATTCATTTGTTATTTTGTGAAGTGAGAAAATGACAAAAAAGAGAAAAAGAGATGAAAGTTTCCTTGAAAATGGTGAGTTGGCAAAGGTGATTGGATGAGGGTTGGGTTGGTGAGCAGTGGGTCCACGGGATCAGGGTGAGAGATTTGATTGGGTGGAGGTTGTGAGTAGTTATTTAGTGATGGCAAAGGAAGGAGAGGGATCTAATGGGCCATCGACACACGGCTAGATGTGCCACCGAGATAGCGGTGACGTGCAAAGTGAAGAGGTAAGCGCCCAACTCTACATTGTTAATTGGATAGATTAGAGGTTTGGATAATTGTTATTTTAGGTTTTGTGGGTTTTTGTTGTTTGTGGGTGGGTAAAAATAAAATTTGGGTATGGGGGGAATAACAGGAAAAAAGAGGGAGGGGAAGGGTAGTAAATGGTATAGGTGGGGTGGGTAGAGGTATAGGGGTAGTTTAGGTCATTGTAGGTGGGGTAAAAGGGGAAGAGGGGTGATTTTTAGAAAATGGGGGTTTTGGGAAGTCGGGATTTTCCGGCGATTCTTGCACTCGGCGTCGCGTTTAGCGGCATCGGTTGGTAGAACCGGTATCGGTCACCAAATAGGTGACTAATGCCAGTTACGTGGTAATCATGGTCAGTAAACTTAAACCAGGGTATCAGTCACCAAACAGGTGATCGATGCCAATTTAAGGGTGACCGAAGTCGGTTAGGATGAACCGAACGGTCGGGATTTGAGGCAAAAGGGTCCAAAAGTGATGTGGGCTAGGTAGTTGAGATGGGTAGGGTGAAAATAGGGTGGAGGGTAATGATAATTGGTGAATATGGTCATGGTAAATGTAGATTAATGTTGTGCTTGGATTGGATGTAGGGGAGAGCACAGTTACATATGCGGGATAGGGTTCCACCTCTATTGGTGACATTGCGTGGCATAGCGACCCCTTTGGAGCTGTAGCATGTGGAGGTAGTGGGCTTGAGTGGGATTCGTCACTACTGACATGTTGTTCAGCAGCCTAGCTTGATGGTCATGCTCATCGATAGATGGGATTCCGCAACCAACACGTTCCACCTTCCGACGGGTGAGATGACTATCACCCTAGAGGATGTGTTCTAGATTTTACGGTTACCCATATTGGGTGCCTAGGTGTATTCTATCTCCTCCAAGGCCTCAGAGGAGTTGATTGGGATAGTTTTTGGTGAGGGGGTAGCTGATCTAAGATTCCATAGTGCTAGTTTGAGCTATGGAGAGATGTACCTAGCCCATCCGGATGAGACGAGGCTAGTGGTTTTGTTGATGGAGGCAGTGTGCTGCTATGCACTGCCAGATGTAGAGGGTGGATGCTTTCCCCGATCACTGATGGGGGTACTCCACGATATGATGGTTCATGAGACACACTTTTCCTAGGCACCAACATTCTTGGTGTAGCTATACAGAGAGTTGTGGGCATATGGGCAGTTACTACGTAGTTTAGCCTATGTTATACATTTATACTACACTGCTAGGCATACGAGCACATAGTGTGCGTGTGACCTATAGGGATGCCCCGAGCAGATGCATTCCCACCTAGATTTGTGTGGGTGGGATACAGGAGATGGGTGCTAGGTGATAGGAGAGTAGAGATCAGATAGGTCGACACATGATGTGGCCCATTTTTGCAAGATTCTTGGAGGGATTATCCGGAGTGGACATTATGTGGAGGCCATATGTGAGATTCCCTTCATATAGGCATATGCATGAGGAGCTAGCTGAGCTCCAACTAGAGAGATGGATATAGGGTCGTCGTGCTGGGGAGGATGAGATGATCTTGGTAGACAAAGTCGATCGCGCAGTTTGGGATCTTACAGACATTCCTCTCCCCTTCCCACAAGTATCGGAGAGATGATGTGGAGAGGCCCTTACCTCTACCACAACCTACAATTCCAACAGAGAGGAGGAGAAGCCATCAGTGGATCAACGGATAGATGATGCTAGATGATGTACAGAAAGGTATAAGCAAGTGGTGGAGGCTCGATTACATTAAGCCATACCACCTAGACCAGGGCAGCCAGACCTAGCTACCATTACAGTGCAGAGAGACACCCTACAGGGGTAGGTAGCTACGTTGATTACCTAGTTGGGTATACTGCAGACATAGTTGGAGGGTTTGAGGTAGAGGTAGCAGAGCTACGCATACAGTGGCTTGACAGCCTAAATGGTGGATGGAGGAGAGATAAAGATGGAGAAGACAGGGATGGTTAGGTGGCAGCCTTACAAGCTCAGGTGGTAGGTTTATAGGGCTAGTTGGCCATAGCCCAGTATAGATTGGGGCCTTACAGGCCCAGATATAGGCACAAGGGTAGGGGCACCACCACAGGCACCAGGAGCAGGTCCTAGTTCACAATCAGGCACAGGAAGGTTGTTGTAGGGTAGGTACAGGGGCCAAGACCTATGGGACCACCACAGACCATGCCTGTATCTAGGTTACGGGATGCCCTAGGTGAGTCGAGATACTATTAGGACCAGCTTATGGCGGCTGGGATAGATTTCATATCCTATGCCGAGTACAGGGCACAACAGGCATCCAGTGAGAGGACAAGATCCCACACTCATAGTGTGGAGAGCACATGAGGTCAACGAGCTCCGAGGCCTAATCAGGGAGAGGCCACCAGCACATGGTGACCAGCGCTAGGTGAGGTGCCAGCAGGGACACGAGGCCAAGCCAAGGGTATAGTGACATAGAGATGGAGGACATCCGGTGAGATGCCTGATATGCGGTCACCTGATTTTTGATGTATATTAGTTATTTTTTATATATATATATGCCCTCGCATACGTGCGCCAAAGATAGTGAGGATGTACGAGTGATTTGTATATTTTGAGCATATACCAGCCTACATGCCGAAGATATTTTGTATTGATTCATTATTTTTGTATATATGAGACCGACCTGCATGCGATGACATTTTGTATTATATATTGGCCTGCGTGCCAAATTTTTGAGATGATGGACATGATGAGATGGGCATGTATATTGAGATACATATTGATTGATTTATATGATGAGATACATGGTATTTTGTGATTTGTTGATGTGTTTATGAGATATTGGTTTATGGCTTGTGTTAGATGAGATATGGATTTGTTACTTTGATGTGGATGGAAATTAGGTGAGTTAGGCATGATGGAGTCAGGTCGGTTTAGGCATGGATCGAGTCAGGTTATAGGCATGGTTGAGTTAGGTTATAGGCATGGATGAGTTAGGTTGTTAGGCATGGTTGAGTTAGGTTTTGTTAGGCATGGTTGAGTCGGTTATAGGCATGGTTGAGTCAGGTTATTAGGCATGGTTGAGTTAGGTTATAGGCATGGTGGATCGGTGGATGTTAGGTTGGTTAGGCATGGATTGAGTCAGGCATGGTTGAGTTAGGTTTGGTTAGGCATGGATATATTGAAAGTAGGTGAAGTTGTGATTCATTATTTTTTTGTAATGAATGATACTATGGGTCATATGTGAGATGTGGTATAATCCATGCATAGTGATGATAGAGAATTGGTAGGTGTAATAAATGTATAAAATATGTAGCAAATTGTTATGTATGTGGCTTAATTTCTAATTTTGTATATAAAAGGGGAACTAAGTGAAATGTGATGTAAATGGTGAGTTAGGCATGGTTGATGAATTGTTTAGGGTAGAGAATGGCCAAGCTAACCTCCAAGGGCCCCATGCCCTCGGAGTGCTGCCTACATAGTCCCGGTGAAAAGGGACCTCAGGCCGATGTAGTTCTCCCATGAGCTAGGGAAGAATATGAAAATGAGATGGTAGGTTTTTGGGCATGTTGTGGGTTTAGGTTTGATAGGTGTGGGTAGATTGTAGGTAAAATGATGTAGGTGAAAGTGATTATGGAAAAGGAGGATTACCCCAAAGGTAAGCATCGAGGACCAAGTCTTGTATAAGGTAATCAAAATGTAAACAAAGATGGTTAAAAGATAAGAGGGGGCAATAAAGCCACCTGATTGGGTAGGATCATACCAAGTAGATCATACCTTGGAGGAGGTGATGAACATAAGACCCTAAAGACATTGCACGATGGACATGTTCTATGGTGAAAAGTAGTCACATGATCACCAAATGTCTAAGTTCCAAGAAGTCCCTTGAGGCAGTAGGAAATGAGAGTGGGCATGGTTCACAAGGGTGAAGAGTAGGTAATTTTTATATGGTATGAGGTAGCAGGCCCTTCGGGAAAGAGGTCCTAGGTCACAATGGGCAAGTCCATGACTAAAAAGGTTTTTTTGTTTTAGTTGATAGATTGATCGATGCGGGAAGTCTATATGAGATAAATAATATGGAACTCCTTGAGGTCTTCGTGAAGCTGATCGATGCGGGAAGCTTCGGTTGCTCTCATTTTTTTTTTTTAATTTTTTTATTATTTTTAGAGCTTCACATAGTTGTCCTTTGAGGGAGTAGTCTATTTATAGCAGCAATTTGTCGAGAGGAAGATGTCCTTTTGAGGGAGTCATCTTTTTATGAGAAGTTTGACTCAAGGAGTTTGGTCCCATGTGAGGTCTTTGAAGTCATGGACAAGACCAAGGTGGAGGATAGGAATCTTGTTCAAAGGCAAGGTGAAATGACCATGGGATCTCATCTAAAGGTAGATGAAAAGTATCCATGAGAATCATGCTATGTGCAGCGCCATGGTACACATATTCAAGGGAAGATAACAAGTGACGGTACTCACATGATTCTGGTTTAATCGTTAGGGAGGTGTATGGAGTGGTAGCGCTCAAGGGATGAGCCTTGAGAGAGAGACAAAGGGTGAGGTAGGACAATGAGTCAACAATAGAATGGTCAAAGATGCAAGGTGTTTAGGGGCTCAGGCTCGGGTTTACCATCGAGAGAAGATAAACGATAAGCACCTGATCCATAGGTATGAGTCACGATGTATGGTCCAAGCCAATTAGGAGAAAATTTTCCCCATTTACTTTTTTTCTGCTTTGGTTACGTGTTGATTTTCTTTCAGACAAGGTCACCAACTTGGAAGGTTCATTTATGAACACATTTTCATAGGCACATTTGATACGTTGTTGGTAAACTTGAAGGTGATCCAGTGTTAAGATGATGTTCATCTAATAACTCTAGCTGTGCTAAGCGGTCCTAACAAAAGTCATCATCAGTGAGCATGTCATGGAGAGAAATGTAGAGTGAGGGGATCTAGACTTCGAGAGGTAGAAACAACCTCTGTACCATAGACTAGAGAAAAGGGTGTGGCCACAGTGGAAGTGTGAATACTAGTGCGGTATGCCCACAAGGCAAAAGGAATGTGTGTATGCCAATCCTTCCCAGTATCGTCAACCACTTTCATGAGAATTTTGTTGAGGGTTTTGTTAGTGGATTCGGCTTGGCCATTGGTTTGTGGGTAGTAAGGTGATGAGAAACTAAGCTGAATGTCGAAGGCGTCACAAAGTTTTTGCAATGTTTTGTTTTTGAATTGTTTTCCATTATCAGTGATGAGGTGATGAGGAACACCAAAGTGATAAATGATGTGGTGGTTAATGAACTCACATATTTTCTCGGCTTTTGTGGAAATGAGTGGTATGGATTCTACCCATTTTGTGTAGTATTCGGTAGCAGTGATGATCCATTGATGGCGTTGGGAAGAATGAGGATTGATTTCTCTGACAAGATCCAAACCCCATTGAGAGAAGGGCCAAAGGTCACGAGCGACTTGTAAGGCATGATTGGGTGTATGATGAAGGTTGGAATGTTGTTGGCATTTTACACAATGTTTGACATAGTCACAACAATCATGGTTAAGGGTCAGCCAGTAATAGCCTAGGTGAAGAATACACTTAGCAATAGCAAGGCCACTAAAGTGACCTCCACATATGCCATCATGAACCTCCTTAATGGTATAAGGAATTTCAGAACTTGTGAGGCATCGTAAGAGAATACCATCAAAATCCATGCTTATAGAGGAGTCCTCCCAGGATGACGTAATGAGAGACCTTTTTAAGGAAGGCATGTTGTCCATTACGGGTGAGATCAGGAGGTAAGATGGAGAAAGAAAGGTAGTCGGAGTATTGTTTATACCAAAGGTCACTCAGGTCAGGGGTATTGGTTCTGATCGAGTAAACATCATGAGGTAAATAAGAAGGTGAATGGAGGCATTGTATGGTGACAAAGATTTTGGAATCGGTGGGTGAAGTGGGTATTTGGGAAGCTAAGCAGGCCATGGTATCTGCAAATTTGTTGGTGGAACGTGGGATGGTTTGAAGGGTGTAACGATCAAAGGTGGTCAAAAGTATGTCTACATGATGTTTATACTTTTGAAGTATCTCATTATGACATTGGTACATACCATTGACTTGGTTTATGACCAATTGAGAATCACCAAAGATGTTGATTGATTTGACATCTAGGGCATAGGTGGCTTGGAGACCTAGTACGAGTGCTTCGTATTCGGCAATATTGTTGGTACATTCAAAATATAGTTTGAAAGACAAAGGCATGGGTTCTCCATCAAGAGGAATGAGGATAATACCAGCCCCACCCCCACGCTAACACTTGGAACCATCAAAGAAGAGTGTCATTTGGTAAGGGGGTTCATCTAAGGAAAGGGTAGTAATTGACTCATCTGGAAAGTCAAAATTAGAAGGTTGATCCCGAAAATAGGTGTATCGTTGGCCAATTGGTCGGATATACTTGGCCCTTGATGGACTTTTGATGAATGAATTCAGGTCAAGATCAGCTAAAAGCATAAGCCATCATGCGGCACGCTGATTTTGATAAGGTTTGGCGTACATGAAGTGTAAGGGGTCGGTGTTGGTCACAACATAGGTTTTGTGGTTGAGTAGGTAATGGCGAGTTTGGTGGCAAATGAAAACTAAGGCTAAGAAAAGTTTTTTAGATGGTTGTATCAGGTTTCATAGTCCAAAAGTACATGGCTTATGTAATAAACCACCTACTCCCTGTGTTGTTCATCGCGATGAGTGAGCATGGCTCCCAAGGAATGATCAGTAGATGGATATATATAGGTAAAAAGGTTGATCGTCTTTAGGTGGGATGAGTACGGGTGGTTGGAGAAGGTATTGTTTTAAGGCCTCAAAAGCTTTGTGACAGTCATCATCCCATTTAAAGGAGACATCCTTCTTGAGCAGATGATGAAATGGTTGACACCGATCAGATAATTGTGAAATGAAATGGCAAATGGACTGTAATTTACCTTGCAGGCTACGGAGTTGTTTAAGGTTAGTAGGTGGAGGCATTTTGAGAATGGCCTTGACTTTAGTAGGGTCAACTTCTATACCACAAAGGGAAATGATAAATCCTAGGAGCTTTCCTGAAAGAACCATGAAGATGCACTTCTTAGGCTAAAGGTGGACGTAATATTTAATGAGGTGGTCAAAGATGGTTTTGAGGATGGCAAGGTGCTTGGAGTGATGTTTTATTTGGCCAAGAGATCATCCACGTAATCTTCCAATATGTGATGCATGATGTCATGGAAGATGTAAGTCATAGCCCACTGATATGTGGCACCAACATTTTTAAGGCCAAAAGGCATGACTCGATAGCAGAAGGTCCCCAAGGGGTGATGAATGAGGTCTTGTGTTGATCTTCTGGGGCAAGAAAAATTTGGTTATAACCTGAGAAGCCATCCATGAGTGATAGCATCTCATGACCAGCGGTGAGGTCAACTAGTTGATCAATACCGGGTAAGGGAAAGTCATCTTTTGGGTAGGCTAGGTTGAGGTCATGGAATTCCATGCAAATGTGGAGTCCCCTGTTGCTTTAGTAATAGGGACAATGTTAGAAATCCAATGAGGATAATCAATGGGTAAGATGAAGGAAATGGAAAGAAGGTGCAAAGTTCTTCTTTGACGAGAAGAGCAATACGAGGGTGCATTTTCCTCAGCTTTTGTTTGATGGGTTTGGCATCGGGAATGGTTATGATATTGTGGACCACTATGGTGGGGTCAATACCGGGCATGTCTATGTAAGACCAAGTGAAAGTGTGGTTATGATCTCTAAGAAAAGAAGTGATGGCTTCTTGTTCAGCAACATCTAAAGATTGTCTGATCTTTAGGATGTGCGGGTCATCCTGAGTATGAATGTTGATCTCGATAGTTGATTCATTCAACATGGTTTGTGTCTCAGAGGGTAATGACCATGAATATATGAGTCTTCTACACCAAGGTAGGTGAGTATGGATTCATCATCCTGACATTGAATGACATTGATTGAAGGTGTGTCATCATCGATCATCTCAGGATACAGGAAGGGAAGAGTGGAAGGGGCCTCGCCCTCACATTGATAAGTCAGAGGCCCCAAGGAAATGGTGTTTATGAAAAAAAAATTAGGAGGGATAGATTCAGGATCCATCGACTCCATCGGTGAAGGTGGTGATGAAGGTGGAGTGGGTGAAGAAGGTGGAGAAGGGCTAGTGTCCTTAATGAGTTCAATGCGGGCCTATTTGGTAGGTGGTTTGGGAAGCCGATACCACTACTGGTCATTATGTTTGTGGGTGGTACATGGAATAATAGTATGGTGGCCTTGCTCATAAAATCCAAAACCAAAACCCTTCCATGCACATCGGTGTAGGAAGGTGTGGGTGAAATGGTGATTGGTAAGTGATTGGAAGTCAGCGGAAAATGGGTGGGTTTGTGATGGTGGTTCAGGTGTGTAAGTGGTAGTATCAAGTCCCCCATAGGTGAGACTAGTACGAAGATGAGGAGGACCATAAAGGAGGTTTCTCTATATGGTGATCATAATGAGGGTGTTGGTGAAGACTTCCATACTCTTGTGGAGTAAGGAATGTGTTGACACTATATAGGTGGTACTCCCCCAGAGTGAGGCATTGAAAAACACCTTCCAAGGGATCAGTGGTTGGTATGTAGGTAGCTGGTATGGATAATGTGTCGAGGTCGATGCGGAGGTGGAGTTAATGGATTGGGAAGCTGATGGGTCAGCCATGGAGGTTATGGCAGTGGTAGGAATGGAGGAGGTGTGTGGTAGAAGCAATGGTTGTACTTGGTAGGTGGAGGTGTAGGTGAAGTGGTAGTGGTCACGAGAGGTAGACGGCTTGATAGGTATGAGCACATCATTGGGTCGGTAAAGCATGTTGCATGTTTTAAAAGGTGATGGGTCAGCTGGAATGGTATAGGTGTGTCCTTCATGTTCAAACTTTACACAACGATGCAAAGTGGAAGGAATGCAACCCATGACATGAGATCCAAGGTCTACCAAGCAACATGTTATATTGGAATTCCCCCTCCAAAACATAAAACAATTTGGAATAGTGTGGGGGCCCACGTGAATGTGGAGGATGATGGTGCCTAGTGTAGAGGTGATAGCATCATTGAATGAATGCAACATGACCGGATGTTTATGCATGTAATTGTTAGGTATGCACATTTGAGTGAATGCATGGGATGAAATGATGTTAATGCTAGCACCCCCATCAATCATCACACGGCGTACCCATATGTCATCGATGTGGATAGAGATGAAGAGGGCTGGGTCCAGGTCATCATTTTGGTGTGGCGATCTCTTCCTCTGAGAAGCTAAGGGAGGCCACTTGGTGAACAAGGTGGGGTGAAGATGAAGGTGGTAATTTGGTGAGAGAGGCTACATGATGGGGTGTGATAATGGAGGCTACGGGTGTAGGGTCATTAGGTAAAACCTCAATTGATTGAAGAACCTCCATGAGAGCTTGATGATGGGATTTTGAGGTTTGGATGAGGTCATATAAGGACATTTTGAGGGGTGATTGGTGTAATTGTTTGAGCATGGTGTGATGTGTGATGCCATTAGAAATGGGGTACGTGGGGCCGCGGATAGTTATTTTAGGTATGGGTGCAGATGGTATGTTGGGTATAGGATTGGTTGGTGGGTTAGTTGCCTTTTCTTTACCCTTATCCTTCTACACATGTAGTGATGTGTATCATGTTGATTTGAGGGGAGTTGGAAAATGGAGAAGGTGTAGGGTGAGTGGTATAATGACACGATGGGAAAAAACCTACCGGAGGAGAAAAACCCTGTGAGGTCGAGTTGGGCACAATGACATTTGGGTGGTGGCATGGCAAGTTCTCTGATGTGAACCATGTTAATTTCAAATCTTGGGGTGGCTCTAGGAGAGGTGAGGGTGGAGGTTGTGGTCGTTGAGTGGGCAGTGTGGGAATGGGTGTTGGTGAAGCAGGATCCTCATCGAGAAGGTCATCATCATCAAAGTTGGTTTCTAGTGGACACAATTGGATAAGGATGGTTTTCAAGGCCTTGCAGTTCTCCACATCATGTCCTGGCACACAATGGTATGCACAAATTTTAGTATCGTCAAACCCTTTTGGCTTGGGTTTGAGGGGGTCGTAAGGTCTGAGTGGTGGTAATGTGATGACAGAGTCTCTCAAGGAGGTTGGTTAAAATTTTGGCATAAGACCCTACTAGTGGATCACAATGGGAAGTGAACGTGGGTTTGGGTGTAGGTGTAGGTGATTGTTGAGGAACAATCTTTAGAAGAGGAGGGGGTCGAGCTATGGGTTTAGGTGTTGGCATGGTTTTTAGGTGTCGGTCATGTTTGTTTAGGTATGGGTATAGTAGATGGATGGGTAGGAGGGTGTGTGGTCATTTTGACTACCTTATTGTGGGGTAGTGGAGTTTTTTTTTGGGTTGCACCTTCTTGGGTAAAGGTGATGTGGGTGTATGAGGTCTAGAAGGAAAAGTATGATGGAGGAAGAGGGTGAGTTACCCATGGGGATAACGGGGGTGCTGTGAAGGTAGATGATGTGGGTCATGCTTGAGGTGTGAGAGACAATGACTGAAGTGTAGTGGGTAGTGAAGCAATAGCTGAGGGTATTGGAGGTATGGGTGGTAAAGAGGTTGCAGGTGTAGGTGTAAGTTGGGTTGGGCATCTGAGGTAGGTTAGAGGTTTGTGAGGAAGGAATGGGTTGTTGTGTTTTTGGTTTATTGATGGGTGGAGGTTTCTTGACCATGTGGGGAAGCTGAGATCCTAAGACAGATGGACAGATAGGTGTAGGTGTGATTGGTGTGGCAGGGTATGAGTTCTATGGGTTTGGTGCTTTTGTTTGGGTGTCGAGTAGGTATGGTGTTGACTTTGGAGGATGTAGCTAAATCCAGTTTGATAGGTGGATGAGTAAGGCTGGTGGTCGGGTGACCCCTAAAGTGGTAATGGGTTTAGTCGAGGCAAAATGTTGTAGGTATGGGTTTGGGTTTAGGTGTAGGTTGAGTTATGGGTAAGGGTGTGGTTTGAGCTATAACAGGTGTCATGGAAGGGGTTGTGATAGAGGTGGTTGGTTTGGTTTGATTGGTCAAAATATTTTTGGGTAGATAGTGGAGGTATCAACAAGGGATCTCTGCATCTGTGTTGAGACAGGGAGTAAAAGGTGCCCCCATAGTAGAGCCCTATCCACATAATCTAAGTGATCAGCCAAACGTGAGAATGGAACATGTTTGTAGGTGGAGTTGGTGAGGACCTAATGGAAATTCCCATAAAATGTGTCTTAGAGATGGGGAATTGGCTAGCTTCAGCTTCCGTGGGTAAGAGAGCCAAAAGTAGGTCTATAGGATTTTGGGTGGCTGATGGAGAATGCTCACCAAGAGGCAAAAGGTATCTCAACTGGGTCTATAATGGGTGGAGAAGATGATGGGAGCTCCTCTATAAGTGGAGGAATGGATAGGTGCTCCTCATGGGTGGAGGAGGTAATGGGTGCTCCTCTATGGGTGGAGGAGGTAATAGGTGCTCCTCTATGGGTGGAGGAGGTACTGTGGGTAAAGGTTCTCTAAGTGGTGAAGCCAGGGGTGAGATGGTCTCAATGTTAGCGAAAGACTCCTCCGTAGGTGATGAAGGAGATGAAAGGTGTTCCTCTATTGGTGAAGGAACAAGGGAGGTTGGTTCCAACACAGAAGGAGGATTTTGGGCTAGGATCTCCTCTATGGAAGGAATATGGGGTAATTGGGAGGTGACAGTACATCATTAAAGATAGCGTGAACCTCACGGGTATGGGTATCATGAGTTGAGGTCTCACCGGTTTGATCAGATGAAGGGGCATGGTTGGGAAATGGTTTCTTGAAGATATGTAGGTTTTGGTTGGTAGGTGCATTAGGATTATCCATGGTTAACTCACCTTTCTCGAGCATTTCTTGGACAATATTTTTGAAAGTGATGTAGTTTCCATCACTATGACCCTTTACTCGATGATAATTACAAGAAATCATGTTCTTTATACCATGCGGGCATGGGGTGAGCAGGGTCAAAACTAGTGTGTGGTTTTATAGGTGGAAGGGTGATGGCTCCAACTTTGATAAGATTTTCTAAGATAGAAGAGTAAGGCTCCCCATTGGGGTATATTTCCATTGCTCTCATCTGAATTGAAAAGTCTAGACAGGTGAGAGATTAGATGAAGGGGTAGCTTGATTTGATGGATGAGTTGGCCGGCCTTGAGTACCACTTGCGTTAGTGGTGCCCTTAGCTTTTGAATAATTGGTTTGTGGTTTGGAAGAAGAAGAGGTATCATTCGACTTGAATGCCAAATTCTTATTGCGTAATTGGATTTTCTTCTCTTCGATGGCCCGAATCTCTAACTTTCATGCCATAGTGAATGCTTCATCAATGTTCGGAAGGTTTGGACCTGCAAGGTCGGTGAGATATGCCTAGCACAAGCCCATGTGAAGAGCTCGATGAGTTCATTTTTGTGGTAGTTGGAAGGTAAGTTGGTTGATCAGGCTATGCCAGTGAGTGACAAAAAATCTGATAGATTCGTCCTCATACTGACGTGTGGAATATAGATCGGTCATGGTAACCTTCTTGATGATATTGATAGAGAAATGATCCAAGAAGGCTTGGGCTACCTGATTGAATGAGAATATAGAGTGTTTAGGTAACCCACTATACCAATCTAATGCAGGTCCAGTGAGGGACATGGGAAAGGTTCTCAAGAGCAAGGCATCATCATGAGTGATCAGATAACACCCATGTTTGAATGACCAAAAATGTTGTTGCGGGTCTTCTTTGCTATTGAAATGATTGAATTTAGGCATTTCCCAATGCATGGGGTATGAATGGATAGGAATGGATGGGTGAATGGGCTCATTGCAAATCTCATCATAGGTGAGAGTGTTGCGGGAGCCAGAAACCGATGCCTCCAATGTTTGCATCTTGTCCAACATCAATTTAATTAGGTCGTTGGTGGGTTGTGATGATTGGGTGCCTCCTATAGCATGAGAGGGTTGGTTTTGGGCATATAACAGGGGTGGCACTCTAGTGTATGGGGCTGCCATGTAGGTTGATTGAGAAGAAGGTAGTGAAATAGGGGTACGTACCCGAGAATGTATAATGGATGAAACAGAGGTTGTTGATAGTATGTATATGGGGGTGGAAGGGTCATGGTAACCCTAGTGGCAATAGGGGCTAATGATTGTGGAATGGAAAGGACCACGTTCTTGAAATGGGGTAGGGGTCACCAACATTGGAGGTGGTAATGTAGCTATGGGTATGTGTGAGACATTAGGGGTGGATGAGATTGTGTTTGGGGTAGTTGTCGAGGGTATGGTGGATGTAACGGGTGCCACGGAGGTAACAGACGTGGCAATCATAGCGGGTATAGGACCTAACTATGAAAATGACTAGGGGTAAGGTAGATGTGGGCAGCACGGAGCCAGATGGGGCTGATGCGGGAGTGGGTGTGAGATTTGGGGGATAGATACGGGCATGTCCATATATCAACTGACCCGAGGCATCTCGAGTGGATGAGTGGGAAAGGTAAAACTGCAAGGTGGCAGGGTTTTGGTCAAGGAGTCATGTGAACTCCTCATCTCTGGTAGTGATAGTAATAGGCTGGATGGGATCCATGGCTGGTGATAAAATGGAAGGTGGTGAAGGACTAGGTGGGAGTGGTTGAAAACTGGCATGAAATACGAGTGCACTTTCTTGTCTTTGGGTCAGCACCATGTGAACCAATACTGATCAGGTAGGGTTGCTTCTCTGTAAATGACACAGAGAATAACAGAATAGGTGAATCTGGTGACAAAAAGTAGATTAAGTACCAAATGGTGGTTGGAATGTGAAATAGGCTAACCGATGCGGTTAGGGAAAACCAATGTCGTCAGGGGTAACCACTTGCTAGCCGATTATTGTAGAAAATGGACAGTGAGTGAACAACAAGGCAGAAGGTAAAATCTGATAGGTATGCCAAATCTGATGATGTTTACAATCAATGGGAATGATGATAGTGATAGGGACTATGAAAAGTGGAAGAAAATGAATAAAAATGTCCTTTTGAGTAGGTTAGCAAAAGGACCTGGAACCGACGTCGGTTGGGTATAACCGATGATGCGGTCAGAGATAACCGATGATAGTTACTGTGAAATTGAAATAGTGATGAAAGAAAAGTGGTTGTGAATTAAAATCTGATGTAGAATCAGACCCAGAATTCTAAGAATGATGATGATATGGCCCAGGCACACTCAGGTGAAGCCGAATACACCAGCTATGATGAGGAGCATGCAAGGATGAACAAAAAAGTGAAGAACGTGATCTCTCACCTCAAAACACAAGCCAAGCAGAAACACTAAGAAAATGTGATCCTAGGAGTGCCTTTTCTATTATGTTTGTTTAGCTTATGCTATTTAGGGACTGACACATGAATTGTGAAATAGAGTTTTTGGTGAGGATGGCTTCCTACAAAGAAGGAGATCTAAAAGGTGAGGTTTCAGGTATGTTATGGTGGGGGCGGGCTTCACTCTAAAGTATGACTCGACAGAGCAGCAGCTAGGTGCCCACTATGTGTCGTGATCATGTGATCACCTACAACTTCTTCCAGGTAGGATGTTGTTTAAGAATGTATGTATTTTGAATTTTTGTGAGGTTTGGTAAGACTCAGAGAAAGAGAAAAGGAAAGAAGTGCTTTTCTACGATTCATTTGTCAACCATCAGTTGGGCATGACTTCCAGCATATAGGTTGCCCTCAATTAATGTGAGCTAATGCAATAAATCAGAATGGAATGCACTTATTTTTAAGCCCAAATTGAAATGTGAAATTGGATGACACAATAAGATGAAGAGGAAGAGGGATGCTCTTTCACTACAATGCAAAAAACATGAAGAAATGGTTCTTTTTAATTACACCAAAAGAAAAGTTTCCTTTAGAGAAAATAGAAAGAAGAGGTGGGTTACCAAGGAAGAAAATTAGTGTGTATGCTTTTTAGAAGGGAAACAAACACACAAATTTTTCCTAGGAATGAATGAAATGCAAGGAACCCCGGATGGGTCCCACCGGGCATGCCAAAATGTTTCACCTTTTCTTAGATCGTTTCTTTGAAGTGTTGATGAAACAGATAGGGTAACGGGCATAGGAGGAATACTTGTTCAAATGTTGGTTGATGGGTTGTTGCATGCATATGACTTCCGAATCCACAGCTGATTGTGAGAGCTTCCTTTTGGCTAGGAGGAACTACCTATGTAATGCAAAGCAAGACCACCAAAAGGAATTAAACAATATGGGCAGTGAACTACCTAGCATATGCTAGATCCGGAAGTGTGATACTTCCTAGATGGTTGTCAGTCCACTATTTTAAACAATTTAATGTTGTAAACAAAGTAAATCCTATTGTAATTTGAAATGATTTAGGTATCTCACTTAAAACACAATAAGAAATAGATCTAATCTAATAGGCTAAGCTAGAATAGAATCCAAAGGTCAAATGATTGGTTTTGGGTTCTACAGGTTTGACAGAGGTCTCGGGTAGATCACAGGTGGATGAGGGTGAGATGAAATTTGGTGGGTAGGTCTCTGTTCTAGGCTGTGTGGGAAAATACAGAGACCGATGTCGGTCAAGGGTAACCAACGCGGTCAGGTGTGACCGGTGCGATTCTTGTGTGAAATCTGGAAATGTCACAAAACAAGCTTTAGGTCTCCTTTGTGATTGCACAAAGGACTTTGGTTGGTCGGGATGAGGTATTGGGTGACTGGGTAGACTTTGGTGAGGTTTTAATGGGAATATGGAGGTGGAAGTGTTGGAGAAGGTCAATAGGTGGCTAGGTAAGCAATAGATGATAAAATAATGATGAAATGAAATAAACCAGAGAAGTATGACATTATACTTACTTGGATTCTGGTCTTGGATGCCTGTGTGTGAAGGATGGAGGTGCTGATGAGAGGCTTGAAGGCTGCAAGTGATCACCAACTGAAGGAAAGCTTTTGCATGGGCTGCATGTGCATCCTCTTTTGCTTGGTTAGATCAGATCTTGGTTGGGATGGCTGTGTAGGAAAAGATGTTTGATCTCCTTCCTTGCATGTGTGGTCTCGCTTGGAATTCACTCTCTGAAGATGTGTTATCTCTCTGAGATGTGATAATGCTCACCAACCTTTTTTGCTTCCAACTTCCAACCTTGAGAATAAGGTTGTTTTGGGGTTAAAAGGGTAACCAACGGTGGTTTCGGCTTAACCGATGATGGTTAGGGGTAACCGGCGTCGGTCAAGGTGGATTTCCTAGGTTTACTAAACTAGGGAGATCCTCTTGATTTCCTTAGATCTCATGTGTCATTAACCCATGGATTAGACTAGGAGCTTCTTGTAAGCATGTGGGAATGTGGTTAGAGGGAATGTAGGCATTGATTTTTAGGGTTTGGGTAAGTCTTAGTTAGTTATGGCAACTTACTAAGAATAGTCTTAGGGTGAGTTGGCTTGGTGAGGTGTCTAAGTGAATCTGTATGTGTGGATATTATTTAAATAAGATATTTAAATAATAAATATAGTGAGGATAATGAATTAATTTAATTAAATTAATATTAGTGGGGTGAAGGGGGTCATGGCTAGGTGAATGTGATGAAGGGTGTTTCGAATAATGGACATCTCTGAGAGACAAAATCAAGTTGGAACAAACTATCCCACATTGGAGGCTTTCTAATGCAACTATCATCTCTCAAGTTGGATCCCACATCTTTTGCATGATTCTATGATTTATTTTGAATTAAACACATTTTATTTCCGAATGACTATCAAAGTTAATCTTCAAGTTTTGATCGAGAAGCTAACTAACATACAACATATTATTTGTCAACCCAAGGAAATATAGTACATATAAAAATCTACAATTGTGTGAACCAAGAGGTAGAGAAATGTTTCCAATCCCCATGTACATTGTAAGAAGAATCATCACCTAAAAACATGATTTTTTGAAGGTGTGTCCTTTATTAAGTAAACCAATCTCTGTGGCAAGTCATGTGTCAAGTATCTCCCAATCAACATACCGGAAATCACTAGATGATGTGGAAGGTTCACTTGATTGAGTAGTGTACACGAAGTCTTTATTATCTGAATGTTCTTCTTGTTCATCTATATTTCCTTGTTGATGGGGTTTTCTTTTCCAGTTCCCCTTATTCTGCCATTGATTGTAGTTAGAATGTCCCTTGTGAGATTGCTGATTTTGAGGTCCATAATGACTTGATGAACCTTTCTTATAGGTATTGAACCAATAATCTTTTATATCATGTCCTCTCTTACAGATAGGACATTTATTCTTATTATTATTTTGTTTTTCCCCATGTTGATGTTGTGTTTGGGAATTTTGAGAGGAATTAGGTTTTCCTTTTCCTTTTCCTTTCCATTTCTGATGAGAAGAAAGTGCTTGCTCCTCTTCATCATATTTTTTGTACATAGCTTCCTCTTGTTACAGTAGGTTCACTAACTTGTCGAAACTGACTATCTGATCTAACAATTTTAGTGTTGTCAAAAAATGCGGTATGAAGGAGGGAGTGCTCTCAAAACAATGGGAATGAGAGATGTATCAATGACCTCCTCTCCTAGGGCTAGAAGTGAAGCCCTTAATTCTGCAACTCTTCTTAAGAAAGCTTCTATTTTCTCATTTTGTTTAAACTTCAATGTGTGTAACTGACTCTGCAAATTTAGTATGAAATTCTTGTTCTTGACCTCGTACACTATGCTCAACTTATCCCACACTTCTTTGGTTGATTTGGCATCAAAAATATGGGGTTGTATGTCATCAGAGACTACAAATAAGATTATTATCTTGGCCTTCTTATCGTATCTATCAAACCGTCTCTATTGTGTTGTATCAGTTGATGATCTCGGTTACGAACCATTCACAACATTCCAAATCTCTTCAAACTCAAGCTGTGTTTTTATTTTTGTCTTCCATGCTGCGTGATAGTTATTTTCTCTTAGAATTTGTGAATCTTGAAGAAATAACTTGGGGACATTAGTGCCCATTTTTCAAATCAACTAACAAAGGGTAAAACTCTTATCACTCCAGGCATATAGTATTCCAATATATACCATCAGTCTTATATACCAAACCTTTCTACATATGTGCCCTTCCGGTATACCTTGTTGGTACATGGAAAAAGCTCACCAATTCTATATACTCAAAGAATATGTGAAAGAGGTATTAACGTATGTGATAGACTTTGATACGTGGTACCAAGACAACACTAAAAGGGGTTTGTGTGATTATTGACAACTTGGCTCAAAGAAATATTCTCATCGCATGCATAAATTTGGTATATATTCGATAATTTCTCAATCCATATTTAATTCATGTCATCATTCACAGATGGATGAGAGGGCTCAAAGTGTGTGCACGGTGTCCTTATTACTCCCATTTATTTTAAGGGTCGATGCCCAGACAACTTTGTTGCAACTATATTAGGCATTAAGTGCAGTAGTAGTTGTGATGGATTTACCCATTAGCGCTTCCCAAAGGCACTTGTTTATACTTGAACACTACAAATGAGATCCGAAGATCTTGTAAGTGATACAAAAATAAATATTATTTTTATTACAAATCTCTGTAAGTTTTAAAGCGAATTATAATGGTTTGCGGTTGAATTTTGCAACCTACAAATTAGTACAATACATTGAACTATGCAATTACATTCAAAATTCTAAAAAAATTGAATGGTAGACAAATGTTTATTTTTTTCGAGCCCTAGTGGCCTCCAGAGCACTATGCGGCTCACTAAGTAAAAAACCGCAAAAAATGGCTCGAAATGTAGTTTTTAAGTGACCCCCTTTAGAAAACATTGCTCATAATAAAAAAATATGCTAAACGGGAGAAAATATTTGTTTTAACCTCAATAGGTTTTTCTCCGCTAAAATTAGGTGGGGCTTTAGTTTTCACCGGGAGGTGTAGCAAGAATTTCAGCCTCTTAAGTATGGAAGTTTTTATAATTTCACCGCCTGATTCAATATTAAAAATAAATGAATAGGGGTGGGGTCACAACAACACTTATAGCGCTTGGTATATAAATTAAACAATATAATATTTAAAGTATTTAAGATCATACTAACCTTTTAAATAATACATGGTGCCTGCTTGGATATCCACGTGGTGCTCCTTGTATTCGTAGATGGTTTTAGAGCTTCGGTGATAAAGAGGATCTGATTCTGAATGTGTTTGTTGATTGCTTTAAAAATGTCACTTTTGTATTGATTCATTTTTGTTTTGATTGTTATTGATGTAACGTTGAAGATAGAAGGTGAGCTCGGTCAATACAAAGATAACACGACCACTTTCTTTGGCTCGGCTTTTGTGTATTATCACCATTTGCATATTTTTCTCACCGTGTATAATGATATTGCCTCTACTTTTATTTTGTGTGCAGGGTTGATCATGCTTATTTTTTTGATTGGAGACATGTTCCAACTCGAGACAGGGGGTGGCTTTGTGGATTTTCCTTTCAACCCAGTCATTGATCTACCTATACAAATACACTACTCAAATCGGTATGGAGTTTTGATATGGCACAGGCACCTATGTTTATAAAACAATGCAACAATGCCTAATGCCTCATGCCCAATGTCAAAATAATATGGCTCGGTCTTCACAGGAGCTTTGTCTCCCAAACACAAAGCCCAACTCACCTAATACTAGCTCGTCTAGAATGCAAAGTAGCCTTCTACTTGTAGTAGTCACTAAAGGCACCTCTAAATTTAGAGGCAAAACCCCTTATGGGAAAAAATTGAATTTGTTTTTAATTCATGAATTCTTATTGGCTCCAGGAAGAAAATTTTCCTGGTGTAGGGGCACCAAGGCAAAAAAATTACTTTTCTTTTACCTGAAGATGAGACTAGAGGCTTTCCTATCTCTGCTGGGATATGGGAATGCATGGGTTGGGATGGAGGGAATGGACGTGGATCCTCTAGATCACACACACATTATTGCCCTCTCGAATTTCTTCAACACTCCCTAAAACTTCCTATTTTCTCCATAGACCATAATAACCTACTTTCATACCAAATGAAATCATAGAACATGGGAAAAAGCCTGATAATTTTATTAATGTTCAGGAAAATCAAAGTACAGTAGTGTAGGATGAAATATTTATAGATATTGAACAGTTAGATAAAAATAGAGAGGGATGTTTCACAGTGCAATAATAATCCTAATTACATAAGCTTCCAAAACTACATACGGGAAGTAAAAATAATTAATACAACTACATACGGGAAGAAAAAATAATTAATACAAATAAATGTATTTGTTACAACTATGTAATAGATAAACCTATGTGAATAAAATGAAAAATGGTTTATAAAACCATATAACAATAATCAACTAATTACCAAAGGTAATAATACAATGCATAAATTACTACAGTAAAATAAGTTTACCCTAATAGTCCTCTCTAGAAAAAATTGCTAGCTTTTCTATAAGGTCATTGGAGTGCCCCTGTTGGATCCCCAGTCGCAAGGCCACCAGGAAAAATCAACTTTTTCAAGTGCTTGCAAATACAAAAGCTACACCATCTAAGTAGAGGGAGTTCGATTCCCAGAGCGCTGGAGAAAAACCCACATATTTTTCCACTTGAAAAATTTTCTTGCCAATAGTTTTTGTGCCCATCATGGGGAAGATTTAGCATCGTCTACACCCAAATATGACCAAAAGGTCAGTAAAATCAAAAATAAAAAAATAAAAAAAAAAAAAATCAAGTTTCAAAGAAGATCATTCTTGAAGGAAACTCCATCAAGGAACAAATATTTGTTACGTTTGTTTCCCACATCAGGATGAAGAAATTTCTAGATTGGAGTGAAGTACCAATGAGTGAAATCGAAGAAGAAGAAGAAGAAGAAGATAGTTACAGAGAAATCAAGATTGTTGATCAGCCATGGTTCGGACCGGTCCTTGCAAAAGGATAATTCAAGAGTAGTAAAATGGTCTCCTACTTCAAGAAAGAACCTGCAATCAGACAAAGGAAAGAAATTAAAACTTTCTGATGAAGAATAAAGTAGGGAGTTACTAGAAAAGATTCAAATAAAATCCAAGATAAGGTTTGAAGCTCAAGAATATGCCAAAGGTAACACCCTCACTTATGCACAATTGAATGAAAATATCAAGGCCATGTATTTCATCACCCTCCCTTGGGATGATTTCCTTTTATATAGGAACGATAAACTGGGAATCTTAAAACTTGATTATATGGAAAGATTCATAAGCACTATGCAAGGAAATTTCAACCCCCAAATCTACCTCAAATGCTGAAATATGTTGAAGATGTGCAAGAGATGTATGGGAAACTTGAAGTAGCCATAGAAAAGAGGAATAAAAGGATTTTTTTCCTATGGAGGAAGATCTGAAGATTTTTCATACTATAGGGTATTCATCCTGAAAGATTCCTAAATTTTTGAAGAAAATCCTATCCTTGAGCCTTCCGATGAAGATCAAATCAACACTATGGAATATGATGAAAGGCAGGATGATGCAAGATCAACCAAAGAAGATATTATTCTTGAACCCTCCATTAGAAATCAAAGAAACACCTTTGAAGATGATGAGAAGGACATGGAGACGGAACCACCATTCATCAATTCATTCTAGCATGAAAGACAACTCATCGGAGGAGTAACATATTCAATAAAGGAAAATCCTAGCTGCATAATGGATGATTTGATGCTTTCTGAAGACTCCATTGATGATGAAGAAATACAAAATGATGAGTTCAGGGTGTTCATGAGTAATCTCTTTTTAGAATTTTATTTTTTAATCAATGATAGGATAGAGATATGTGAAGAAGAAGAGAGGATTGAAGAATCAAAATCTATCCCCAATTCAATCATGGATGAACATATGGAGGAGGCCAATTTCATTCTCAAAACCAAGGAGTAGGATGATTATCATGAGGATGATATGGATTTTGAGCTCAAAGGTGTGTCATTTCCACAAAGCATGGACCTCTTCTCCTTGTTGAAAGGGTTCATAAGTCGAATTATTTGTACCAACATGAAAGAGAGACTTGGGAACACAAATCACAAAAGAAACAAATGGAGTTTCTTCAAATGAATCATGAGAAGGTATGGATCATATTTTTAATCACTCCTCTGAGTCACAATATAGAAACTATTTTGAAAACAAAGATGAATCTATGATGAATTTGGAAGAGCCATCCGTGTAAGATATTTTGAAATTTGTAGAAGAAATTGAAAATCTCAACTTAGCCTTGAACTCTTGACTCAAGCCATGGAGATACAAGACATGTGTGAATCAATGAGTGCTCCTTGTTTTGATACACCAATGTTTAATGTGGAGATAGAGTAGTTGGATAGGTTAGATAACTTCCTCAATGATGAATGTGAGAGTGAAAGCATGTCTTCTTCTTCCACAATGCAAGAGGAAATTCATGAATTCAAAAGGAAAAAGTCCCTGGATATTCTTTTGATATATTAAATTTTGAGAAAAACACCTTCATCATGGTGTAAGGTGGTAGGAAAATATTGAGCCAATTCACGTTGAGGAGAGTTTTCTGCAGCAAGAGCATTGGGAATATGTTCAAAATCAACTTGGTCACATCACTTTGGAACTTTCTACAAATATAAAGAGTGAATATGGTAATGAAAAGAGATAAGAATATTTAAACAACTTGAGAAAATATTAGCCCTGGAATGTTGGTAAAATTTTCAAAGCAAGATTGGTGTTATGGATAAACATGGAATCTAGTCAACTCGGGAAATGATCTCAAAGAACGTAAAGGAAAGAGAGTTTCTAGCTGAAGTTCTGAGATCCAAAAATCCCATGTAGGCTCACTCCTACAAAGTACATGGATAATCATGAAAGCACCTGGCTTTCATAGGAATTTGAGGAAAGGAGGCTACTTGAAACCACCAATGGATTCGCAATACATTGACATTATGTGTTACCTCTTCGAGGGTAACCCCTAATAATAAAATTTCTTCAATGAAAGTGGGTTATCCCCCACCTTATGTCATAGGTTATTGTAATATGTGTTTTCCTTTATATTGTGTGTGCATTTCCCTTTCCATGTGTGTTGTGTGTTTCCTTTCCTTTGTTTTGTGTGTGTTTTCTTCCTTGTTATCTCTCTCTTGTAAGTTGTACATGACTCCGCAAGGCCCATTGGGTAAGGCACTAGTCAATGTGTTGTGTTGAGATTCTCGGATTCCTCATGTTATGTCTTCACTGTGCTCATTCCATACCATGCCCCTAAGTTAGAGCCAACTGTTGTCTTGAATTTTTACAGGGGCAAAAACTCAATAGGAAGTAGGACAATGATACCCCTGTGTCAAAACTTTCAAGTTTTTTTCTCTCTAAGACACCCCAGATCTACCCATTCTTAACATCAAGCCTTACTCACTCCATGTAATGGTCCTAAATTTTATGTCCATCCAATCCCCTAGGTGATTTTAGGATATTTTGGAGAATGCCAATTTTTGAGCAATTTTGGGAAGGGCTACCACTAGCCTTCCCGGGACTAATACACCCCCTGGAGTGGAACAAAGGAGAAAATTCAACATGGATATGCATTCAAGTTCCAATAACATCTATGAAAATGTTTTGGGATATTTTGGAAAGATCCAGAGGTTTTGGAGCCGATTCAACAAAAGTGGGTTTTCGGGCCTAAAGGAGAAAACACCGTGAAGGAGTGCTGAAATTCAAGAAAATATTATAAGATATTTTTGAGATTCAATAGCCCAAAAAAAGTACCTATGGAAATTATTTTCCATGCCCTAAATGGTGTAAAAATGAGACATCATGAAACATCATGCACTTCCCTAGGCAACTCATTCTTAAGCGCATTATGGGTGGTCCTGAGAAAGAATGGGTCATTTGGAGGTAATATGGTCAGTATTTAAGATTTACACCATCACAATTTAACTCATTTTTGGTTTCTAATTAATTTCTTATCAAAATTTACCTTCAAACTCATCCAGAAGCTCAAGTTATCGTCGTCGCAAGTCGGGTTTGAGGTAAGAGTTCTCGCAGTTAGTCATTTCTTCAAGAGAACATGTGTTAGCACTAGAGCCTAGTGGGATTTCATGTCCCTTTCTTCTCTTTAAAAAAATTACATAAGGGACACAAAAATGCACCAAGCCATTTTTAGCCTCCAGAACACCAACGTGACCTCCTTTTGTCGGTTAAGCCCCGAGGGTTAAGTTTGAACCTTCCATCTCCCTACACGCATGTTCACCAAGTGTCACAACTACGCACCTAGGGGAATTTAGTGTCCCTTTAGAAAATATACATAGGGGAAAAAAATTCACCTAGCCCCACTTAGGCCTTGTGGTTCCTCATGCGCCCAAAAGTCAGCTCCCAAGTGCTAAAGTTCAGCCCCCTCTCCAAAGTGCACATCAAATCAAAAAAGGACAAGTGTCGTGATGAGGTGCGAAGTGTAAATTGATGTCCCCTTCTTCCCTTTGTCCAAAGGGATGAAAGGGAAATAAAAATTTCCCCATCCCTCCCCCTTCTAATTTGGCATATAAATATTGGAAGATAGTCATTTTTCATATTTCTCATCCACATCTCCATACCCTGCTAAAATGTTTCTTTGAATTTTCTCCAGAATTCCTAGATTCCATTGTTGCATTCAAATCACTCCACGTAATCCATATTTATCTAGAAACACAAAATTCACAAAAAAGGGATTAAAATGGTGAAAAACCAAAGGAAAATAATATTTTCATCATAAAACCTCATAGTCAAAAAACGGAGAAATGCTCGTTTCTCTCAATCTAAAGCACAAATTGAGATGTCATATTTTACATACTTTCTCATTTTTCAAGATGATCAAGATGTAATAAATGAGATATTGAATGGTGCCCTAAATCATTTTTCCCAATAAAAACCACTTTTCATGCCCTAGCTCACATTCGTCAGATTTCCCATCAATCCGGCAATGGAATCAAGCTAGAAATTTTCCCATTGACTCCAAGTGAAAAACATATCCCAATGGAGTCACTTTCATCATAATCGGAGGTGAAAATCAGACCAATAAAAAGCTTCATGACTCCATTAATGGCTTTCATTTTAGCTTCGTGCTCGAAGCTCTTGCCAAGTAAAAATTTTTTTTTTATTTTCAATCTTTCCAGTGGGAAAAATCAAGTGAAATTCGGAGGATAAGATCGTGACGATGAGCCAAGTCCAAAAATATGTGTTTTGTCACAAACCTAGCACTAGAAATCTACTTTTCAACTATAGTAATATTTCCTATATAGGATTGCTATGTTTGGAAATTCATCATCAAAAGTGGCTATGGAAAAGGCAATGTGAATTGAGGATCATCAGGAAGTCAAAATGATTTTCCAAAGCAGAAAATAACAAAAATTAACACTAATTAAAAATAGTAAGTTCCCTATATGGGTGCTTACTAAAAATAGTAATTCACCCCAATAAGTGGTCGATGTAAAGTTAGTGTGCACAAGAGTGAATGAATAAGTTCATCACATCAGGATGGTCAAGAAGAGGCAAAAATAACCTCTTACCAAAAATAGTAATTCTCCCATATGGGAACTTACTATTAACAATAAGTCACACTCAAAGGGTCATTTTGGAATAATGGGACATATAGGGATGATCATTCAAGTGAACATCATCATTCGTGATCATCATAGGAATTTCTCACATGGCATTCGAGATCCATCTCAAGGAACTCGATAGTATATTTTGACACTCACTTCGTGGCTCGAGTTTCAGGAGTATCATGCGTGAGGTGAAGGTTGCGATCATCAACAAACATTTCATTCATCCAGTTGAAGGGTCAGTTTTTGAGATCATATCTCTTTGGAAGAGATATTCGTGAGTTGTGTTTGTGGTTGTTAGCAAATTCATTCAAGAGTTTTCTTAAACACTTAACCCAAGGTGTTTGTGAACCATCCAAAGGAGTTTCTCAAGGTGCAAAGGATTCATAGATTCAGATTTTCATCACATTGAGTATTCCAATGATCGAGAATTAGCAAACTTCGTCAGAGAAACATCTTCTCTCTCTCTCTCTCTCTCTCTCTCTCTCTCTCTCTCTCTCTCTCTCTCTCTCTCTCTCTCTCTCTCTCTCTCTCTCTCTCTCTCTCTCTCTCTCTCTCTCTCTCTCTCTCTCTCTCTCCCCTCTTTCTCTCTCTCTTCTCTCTCTCTCTCTCTCTCTCTCTCTCTCTCTCTCTCTCTCTCTCTCTCTCTCTCTCTCTCTCTCTCTCTCTCTCTCTCTCTCTCTCTCTCTCTCTCTCTCTCTCTCTCTCTCTCTCTCTCTCTCTCTCTCTCTCTCTCTCTCTCTCTCTCTCTCTCTCTCTCTCTCTCTCTCTCTCTCTCTCTCTCTCTCTCTCTCTCTCTCTCTCTCTCTCTCTCTCTCTCTCTCTCTCTCTCTCTCTCTCTCTCTCTCTCTCTCTCTCTCTCTCTCTCTCTCTCTCTCTCTCTCTCTCTCTCTCTCTCTCTCCTCTCTCTCTCTCTCTCTCTCTCTCTCTCTCTCTCTCTCTCTCTCTCTCTCTCTCTCTCTCTCTCTCTCCCCCACATTCTAATTTCACGTTGGGGTTTGCACTTTTTAATATGCCTTTAAGTTAATTAAAAGTGACTTTAGAAACATGATGTAAAATTAAGTCACCTTATTTTTATAAAAGGGAATTAATATTTGGTAGGAATGTGAATAGTCTAAAGTCAAAAATAGGGCATATGAAGTGTCATCGGGAAAATGAAGAGTTGTCCCTCTTCTATAAATTTTAATGAGCTCCTCATTTGAGTTTTTTCTTAACTTCTTAGCTGGTTGTCAAGTTGTAATCTTATGAGAGAGAAATTCTTGTGAAGGAACAAAGAGATAGCTGATTTTATTTATTTTTCTCCACCTCACATTTCTTCAATTCCTCACTATGTACAACTATGATTTTGCAATCTAATAAATGAATAATTTTATGTTTTCCAAGGCATACGAATGTGTATGTATTTGTACGTATGGTTTCCACTATCCAACAGCCCTAAAATCATGTTGTTTTCTTCTTTAAAATGCATGTGTAATATTTCGACTAGTGTGGATGGGGCTCGAACATCTAGTTGTGACAGTAGTTTCTCCCCTAACATTCTAACTCCATTTCCCACTCTTTTGAAAAATTCATCTCTAGCAAGTAATTTATATTTTTACCACAGGGTCAAGTGGAGTGCCTGTTGGATCCCCCGGCCACAAGGCTATCGGTAAAAATACACTTTTTCAAGTTCATGCAAATACGTAAAATGCACCATGTAAGTAGAGGGACTTCGACTCCCAGAGCATTGGGAAGAAACCCAAATATATATTTCCACCTGAAAAATTTTCTCTTGACACCTTGTTTGGAATACAAATTCGATTTGTAAGTTAAATTTTATAAAATACAATTTTTCTATGTTTGTATTAAATTTTTTAACAAATTTTATTTCTATATGGATTATATTGTGTTAAAGACAAGAAAAATAATGTTATCATTAGTTACTACTATTGTGATAAATCTTTTAATTGATTTATTTCGGCTATTCCATTTAATAGAAAACTTTATCTTTATGTAGGCATGTTCAACTTGTAAAATCATGGTAGTTTTTTTATTGCACTTGAAAAATATAGCATATTATGTATTTCAAAATGCCACCTATATTTCTGCAATATTTTCAAGCATAATATGATTCTAGATCGCTCTATGTTTTTCCAAATAATTATATATTTGATGCATAATTTTATTTTTGTTTTGTCTTCTATCTGAATTTTAACATGGGTATTTACATTATGTGCAACATTTAAATTAGGTACTTACAGTATATACATATTTTATGCATTCAAAATCATTACATAGGGGCATTCTATTTTTAGTAGTCTTTGGATGTTGGCATACCATATGTGCATAATTTATACATTAAGTATTGGTACATTCTACTTTCTAGAAAAATTTGAAAGTGGTTATTCTTAGAAATATAAAACACCTAATGCAAAAATTATAGAAAACTTTTAAAACAATCACACAACTAGCACATCTCCCAACCCTGAGGCATGAACTTTCCGCTCTGTCTTGTTTAATTTAAAATGTTGTTAACAAAATTACTATTAATAATTTTTATTAAATATATGTGAACATAATTATTGGATACTTTATACAGGGATTAAGGAACCCAAAAACCTTACAATAGAATGCATCGTGAACATCACCAAGAAGGAACAAAAAGAAATAGGACAAAAAGGGATAAAACAACTTATCCCAAACTACAGTCCAACAGATCAATACAAGGAAAAATTACAAAACATGGAGGGGAAAACATCCCAAATGATAAATCCACAAACAGTCAAAAAAAAATCCAAGAGCCAAGGGACTAGTTAGTCTTCAAAAAAATTTACTCCTTCGATTGATGTTCTTCCCGCCATTTCATCCGATCACCCTATTCACTCATGATATAGATCTCATCTTCAACCTACTCTTCCTCATCAAAACTATTGAGGTGGAGATTATACCTGTGAACTTTTTGTCCCTACTCCAACTTGACCACACACCCTTATAACTCCAAAACCAAAATTTTGATCTCTACCATATCCACCCTGATAGAGTTTTGGGTGATGCAAATTTTCTTAGAGGTGTCGATACAATGTGTGACATTGTTTCCATATCTATTCTAACTTTTCCTAAGGATTTCATATCCCTTTCCACCTAATTCACCCTAAGAGAAATATTATCAAAATTTACATTACAACCCATATTCTCTCTCTTTCCCTTTAGATGACTCCCCTTTCATATCAATCAGAGAACCTACAGCCCAAAGATACCAATATTTCCTTCCCCTAAGATGGCATAATCTTCTTTCTTCCCAGTTTGTTCATACGGTAAGAAGGAGTACAATTGTCATCTTAGTCCCCGGATTTGTGCTATAATTCTTTTTCCACCACTGGTTTACCATTCTTGAAAAGGAAAATAATTATACCATGGTGTATCGGGGTATCAATCTTTCCCTATTGAAGATCATTCACTGACACAAAGAGCGGCATAAATAAGAAAAAGGGAAGGGTCATAGAAATCTCATTCCTAGACATATTAAGCATAGTAAGATGGTGAGTAAATATATTTCTATAATTCACTTCAAGAGTAATGTACCTCTAAGTTGTATTCCAAATATCGTGGATGCGAAACCTAGTTATATCGTCTACCAAGTAGGTAACCCATTTCTTTACCACATAAGAAAGCCTCAATTTTGTGCTTACATCTTGTGAGGTATTTGAATATATTTAAGACCTCCATATCCATTTCTATTATCCTTTCTAGGGGTATTAATAATTAGTTTTGAATAGCTAACTTAGAGAAAAACATGTTGACCTTGGGGAGTAAATCCTTAATCCAATTTTTCCTCTAGAAATCCTTTGTAAGACAACATATGTTCTAGTAATGAATATGTTTGGTCCAATAATTAATATGTTAGGTGTTATACTTAAGCATTGTAGTAATTTATCTCCATCAATGCATGTAGGAAAAGCATTTTTATGAAAACAAATGATCTAGGATGTTTAAAAGACATCAAACTATTTTAGAAATCACCAGGTACGAATCACAACACCCTTGAATGTCTCAGTAACTCGATGGGTTGAGATTCTTAGTGAAATTACATAACATGGAGCTTTTCCCAAGTGTGGGACCTTGCGAATCGGAAAATCTCTCCGGTTGAAGGCTAGTTCCTATTCCTCTGTTCGTATGCACACATAAATAATGCAGAGGTTTACTCAAAAACCTAATCTAACTTGCCAAGGAGACAGGGGTAAGAAGGTGCATAAAAAAAAAACCTAAACTAACAAAGGTGATGCATCGAGGAATGAAGAACACATGTCTTGCCAATAAACACAAACCATAAAAATGCAATGCAATATCATGCACTGAGATAACCAAATTTGCAAGTGAAAGATCAGGAGGATGCAAATTAACACCGAGAGGGTTGAGAATCATCCATAGACATGCATTAATTGCTCCAAAGATTGATACAATACACTACAAAATGCCAAGAGGAAAAGTTGCATTACTATTTTGAATGGGAGGTTTTAATTCCACAAATTCACCGCCAAGGAGAAGAAGGGAGGGAAAACAAAAATGTCCAACCTTTAGAAAGAATCCTCTCTTACAATTTATAGGAAGAATGAGAGAGAAAAGAGAGAGGAATTCCAAATCTACCCCAACCACTTCTATGTTGCATTTAATTCATCTCATTATGGCGGTAGGTGAGAACCCTAGCAAACCCAAAAAATGACAAATTGTATTTTGCATTTTTGAAGAACTTTTCCTCACCCAATTAAAGATATCCAAATGTCGTAGAATGGACATGAGTACCTTGTAAGCTTTCCAAAAATTCCAACCTTGCCTAAATCTGAGATCCCCGTGAAAATTTATGCCCATTTGAATATTCCCAAGTCATGATAAGTCCTGCTTCCCTTGGGTTCGGGATTCTCCTTTGCATTTGCATCGGGTTTGGAGGATGCCTCGACATGTGTTCGCCCCATGCTTTCCTGACTCCAAAACCTGATTTTCCTAGGTAGTGTTTCGGGTTTTCGGAACTCCCAAGCATCGGGACATGCCTTGCAATTTTCATGCTTCATGTCTCATGTTTCCCGAAACCCAAAACCTGAAATTCCTTGTCGAGTTTTTGAACTTCTCCGTCATATTTTCCTTGTGTCAGGTTTTTGAACTTCTCCGGCATATTTTCCTTGTGTCGGGTTTTTGAACTTCTAGCATATTTTCCTTGTGTCGTTTTTGAACTTCTCTGGCATATTTTCCTTGTGTCGGGTTTTTGAACTTCTCCGGCATATTTTCCTTGTGTCGGGTTTTTGAACTTCTCCGACATATTTTCCTTGTGTCATTGTCTATATTTACCTAAGTAGATATATACAACAAAAACATGTTCAATATTTTTCATTCAAACAACAACATATTATAAGTACAACATAAAAGGTATTTTGTAGTAATTAAAAAATATTTCAAATAAATATAATTTTCATCCTCCAATCTTTACAATTCAATTCTAGTTAATACAGAAGACTTCAACTTGTTGACCTTGGGGAGTAAATCCTTAATCCAATTTTTCCTCCATAAATCCTTTGCAAGACAACATATGTTTTGACAATGAATATATTTGGTCCAATAACTGATATGTCAGGTGTTATACTTAAGCATTGTAGTCATTGATCTCCATCAATGCATGTAAGAAAAGAATTTTTGTGAAAACAATTTATCTAGGACGTTTAAAAGACATCAAACTATTTTAGAAACATGTTCAATATTTTTCATTCAAACAACAACATATTATAAGTACAACATAAAAGGAATTTTGTAGTAATTAACAAATCTTTCAATCCTTCCAATAAGAATAACTTTTAACATCCATGAGGCTAGTCGCACTTCTGTTTGAGTAGTAACAAATTTTAAAAATAGGTTACAAATTTCACTTCAATCCCCAACTACTATATATATTTTTGTTATATCATTTCAATCCTCCAACCAAGTGGAATTTCATCACAAGATTAACACTGGAGATAATAATGGAAACTAAACTCAATATGTCTTTCTTTAGCTTGTTAAATGATAGTGACTCTTTATCTTGAAATATTATATTCTTCAAATACATAGTGGCTGCTAAGCTCAAACTATGTTGATTTAATTTTTTAAATCCTAGTGACCACTAAGATCCAAATAATATCTTATTTTGTTTTCTTAAAATCTAGAGACCAATTAAGATACAAATATTATGTTGTGTCATAAGCTAGTGGACGCTAAGTTCAAAATATCATTCAGTAACTTGTTAAATGATAACAACCAATAAGCTCGAAATAATATAAACAACCAACTATTGACTATACCTAGAACAAAACAATCTTGATTCAAGTTAATATATATACCCACACCAGTTTGAAGTCATGTAAGGGTTCAATATAAGAAGAAATTTTAACATCCACGAGGCTAGTTAAAAGATTAATATTGGGCCTATATTTATGCTTTTCCAAACAGGTGGAAGTTCATCACAAGATTAATACTGGGCCTACATTTATGATTTTCCATGTCAACATGACCTGGGATATCACAAGCAAAGCATTTAAAGATAACACAAACCCAATAAGCATATTATTCTTGTCATGTACCTGTAATTGTATCTACATTTAAGTTTATCTTGGTCTGAACTACACACGCTACTCTCCGTTGAGAAAATCATACCCCAGGATAGAGAGGACTCGTGGGGATGCATTTTTTTGAAAAAACATCGTCCCAATCTCATTCCATTCAAACAATGTTTTGTGAAATCACCTCACCAAATCTCATAAAAAAATTCCCATCAAAAGTGTTTCTTGTGCTCCCTGTAACATCTTTGTGCTTACCCTCTTCATTTCCATGTGCAATATGAACAACCTTGGAGAACCTAAATGTAACAAATAGATGTGTCAATAAAGAAATTCTAATAAGATATTGCTTTCTGATTTGTTGTTTGATAATCTATACAATATGAAATCATGTCTAGCAATGTTAGTTATTTCACCTTGCTCCATTTTGTTTGTATATTCTTCCTTTATAATATATATTTAACTAAATACATCTAATATCACTAACATTCAAACCTTCAACCTCCACTAAATGCAGTAATTGCAAGAACATTAACTAATTAATGTTTCAGTTTCCTAAACATTAACTAATATTACAATAAAATTTGTTAGGTTATGTTGAGGCATAACCTATTTTGGCAGCGGAAAAGAGGATACAACATTTGTGGATTTTTTGGAATTTATGACATTGATAGATTGTGTTCATGTGATGGATGGGATCAATTAATGACTATTACTAATTAGGATAGATTTCAATTAGAAATCTTGGAGACACATGTTGAATATTGGAATGAAGGTGCTCGACATCTCTATTTAAGCATCATCTATATCGGGCCTTTGGAAATCATTGTCACAATAGCCCTGTTCACTATGGGTGGCACCATCAAACACATTGAGCCTTCTTCCTATGAAGAGGTCAAGGCTGACCTAGAAGTATGGAATATTTTGCATGATGGTGGTGTTACGTCATTTATGGAAATATTGTCTGGTCACTCTGTCCGAGTGACCAACAGTGTTGACAACCTAGAAGAAAGGAAAATTCAAAGTGGGAAAGACTAAATTTCTTATTTTGATAGAGTACATTGCACTGTGACAACAGGGCTCCCTACGGAGAGAGACATTTATTTTAAACTATTTCTTCATGAGGATATGGATGAGTTCTTGTCTCCTAGTGAAAATATGAGAATGTATCACTTAGGAGATGAACAAGACTCACTTCCACAACCTTGGGATAAGGTTGCTAAGAAATTGAGTATGTACTTCACACTAGAGCGACACTAAAAATTGATCTAGGACCTCATATTTTACTTCTTGTGCATCTTTGACATGATCGCAAGGTAAAATTTGTGTATTTTCTATTTCAATTGCTTGAGAAGTCCTTTAAACTAGCTAGAGAAGAGGAAGGTCCTTTCCTCCACTAAGGCCTTTTTATTTTCTCTTTAAAATGGAAAGCTTCCCAAAAAAAATATTGTGCTTCCCATCTAAGCCATGAAAGCTTCATTGTGTCCCCCCTTCTCCTCCACAACCATCTCCCTCTTTCCATCACCACCACCACCTTTGTCTCCCTTCCGACTTTGATTCAGACATCATGATCATTATCCAAAGCAGTCTAGTGGTCTCCCCCATTATTTCTCTCTTGTCTCTCCCTCATCTTCTCTGGTATATCTTAACCCTTCGACCCCTTAGAGCACTCTCCTATGGTCTCTGAACCACTTTCGGACCCAACATATACTTCCTCTCCACCTCTTACCAATGTTTCTCATGTTTATCCTCTCGTCTCCCTGGACATTGTAATGGCTATAACCGACTCAACTCACCTGATCATGGAAGCATGTGTGGTTGCCCCCCATTTTTGCATGGAAGTTAGCATGGACTTGGAAATTCTGATGTGTTGTAGGATCTCTCCTTAGTTTACCTTATTTCTCCTCTATCGAGATAAAATGGGCTCCCCCACTATAGCTTCAGAACACCATGAGCATTTAGAGAAGATCTCACCTAACCTGCATGAGGCCATTGAAGATTATGTTACACTCAATATCTACTATCAAGGAATGGAAAATTCACATGACATGACCTAGATGAAAATCAATGAAGAATTCTTGGAACACATTAAGTTAGTGGACATGTTGGTTGAAGGAATCCCTACTATTGATGTTAAGGATGAAGCAACTACTCTCATGAATATCCATAAAATGTAATTTAGCTTTGTCTAGTTTGGGAATTTTTGGTTTTTTTTTTTTCTACATATGGGATTGTTCTCTTCTTTTTTTTTCTAATATCTCGACCATGAGGTATTTTTTGTACAAGTATGTGGGTCATTTGGAAAAACCCACTTTTACTCTAATTCCAAATAGTTTTATGTTTTGGCATATCGTAGCCGCGACTAAGCTCCTAATATCTTAATTTGTTTTCTTACATCCTTAAGATTTTTATGCTCCAAATATTATGTCTTGGTATAACCTAGCAACTTCTCATATCACAATATCCTACTTTATTTTGATAAAACTTGATGACACTAAGCTCCAAAAATTTATGGTGTGGCATAACATATCGTTTCCTAATATCAAAATATAATTCTCTTACTAGTTAGGTGCTAGTGAAAACTAAGCTTGGAATATTATATTGTGGGATTAGCACTAAAAAGTTATAAATATCTTCCTCTAATTTGTTAAATGTTGTAAAATATCATAATTATGAATTATTAAACCCTAGTGAATGAAATCTCCAAATAACATGTTGTGGCATAACCTAAAGCTACGTAGCTCAAAATATATTTCTTTTGTTTGTTAAATGCTACTTTCTTTTGAGCTTGAAATAATATATTGTTTAAGTACCTAGCAAACCGCTAAGCTCAAACTATGTTGATTCAAATTTTTAAATCCTAGTGACCACTAAGATCCAAATATTATGTTTTGGCGTAACCCACTGACAACTAAGCTAATATATCTTATTTCTTTTGTTTAAACCTAGTGAGCTCTAAGCTCCAAATATTATGTTGTGTCATAAGATAGCAGATGCTAAGCTCAAAATATCATTTAGTAACTTGTTAAATGATAAAGCAACCACTAAGCTCAAATAATATATTATGAAGTACCTAGTCTCCGCTTAGTTCAAAATATGTTAATTTAATTTGTTTAATCCTATCAACCATAAGATCCATATATTATGTCATTGTTTAAACTAGCGCCAACTAAGTTCAAAATATCTTCCTGTAATTTGTTAAATGTTGTAAAATATCATAACTATGAATTATTAAACCCTTAAAATACAATCTCCAAATAATATGTTGTGGCATAAGCTAACGATTGCTAAGCTCAAAATATCTTAAACCACCAGTAGTCTCCAAATATTATGTGGTGGCATAACCTAGCGGGTGCTAAGCTCGAAATATCTTAATTCCAAATCTTAAATTCATACAAAAAATTCAACTAATTTATATTGGTCTTGATTGCTATAAAGATCTCCAAAGTTAATGTCATTGATAAACTTAGAGGTCGCTAAGCTCAAAACAACGTAATTTAATTTGTTAAAACCTAGCGACTTCTAAGTTTACAATATAATTTGTTAGGTTATGTTTAAGCATAACCTAGAGGACATTGGACTCAAAATGTCTTTCTTTTGTTTGTTAAATACTAGTGACTTTTTAGCTCAAAATATTATATTATTAAGTACCTATGATTCTAAGCTCAAACTATGTTGATTCAAATTTTATAAATCGTATTGACCATTAAGATCCAAATATTATATTTTTGTGTAACTTACCCCACTAAGATTATAATTTCTTACTTTATTTTGTTGAAACCTAGAGACTACTAAAACCCAATTATTATGTTGTGGCATAACCTAGTGGTCGCTAAGTTCAAAATATCTTAATTTAATTTATTAAATCCTAACCACCGATATAAGCTCAAAAGATTGTGTGGTGGAATAACCTAACTGTGCTAGGATTGAAATATATTAATTTAAAATCTTAAAATCATACAATAAAGTTGACTAATTTATATAGATCTTTGATTAGCTATACAATTCTCCATATTTAATGTGGTTGATTAACTCGCAGGTCGATAAGCTCAAAAAAACTTACTTTAATTTTTCAAAACGTAGTGACTTACAAGATTTTAATAAAAATTGTTAGATTATTCTGAGGCATAACCTTTTTGGTGGTGACAAGAGGATATGGCATGTGCATATTTAATGGGAATTTATGACATCAATAGATTACATTTGTGTGATAGACAAGATTGATTAATGGTTATGTGCATGAGATGTAATATGACATCGGTGATTTAAGATTATTAATGGCAAGTATGATATTTATGATTAGGATATCTGATCGATGATCTTTGGTACCCTCACACTTTCCTACATTCATGTGTTGTGCACTGGTGGATTTATATCTCCGATTCCGCTGGAAATTTCACTACCCCTTTCCTCTTTTCGTTTCTAATCATTATGCTTTGTGTTTGTCTACGATGGTGATAGGGGTGTTGGTGGTTTCTTGGGTAACATGGATTGTGGTCCCGGTAGGAAGATGCAAATATCTATAATAGGAAAGGATGTTGGGGAATCATTTATTTCTTGGATGTATGGGAAAATCTAAAACACAATGCTGCAGAATTGGCTATGCGTTTCACAATTAGTCAACTTTTTTGTTTTTTGTTTTTTTCTACACATGGCATTATTCTCTTATTTTTTCATTCTAATATCTGACCATGAGGTATTTTTTGTACAAGTATGTGGGTCATTCAAAAAAAATCACTTTTACTTTAACTCCAAATAGTTTTATGTTTTGGCATATCGTATGCCATTGACTAAGCTCCTAATATATTAATTTGTTTTCTTACATCCTTAATATTTATATGCTCTAAATATTATGTCTTGTTATAGCCTAGCGACTTCTCATATCACAATATCCTACTTTATTGTGATAGAACTTGATGACCACTAAGCTCCAAAAATTTATGGTGTGGCATAACGTATCATTTCCTAATATCAAAATATAATTCTCTTAATAGTTAGGTGCTAGTGAAAACTAAGCTTGGAATATTATATTGTGGGATTAACGCCTGAAAAGCTATAAATATCTTCCTCTAATTTGTTAAATGTTGTAAAATATCATAATTATGAATTATTAAACCCTAGTGAATGAAATATCTAAATAACATGTTGTGGCATAACCTAGTAGCTACGTAGCTCAAAATATATTTCTTTTGTTTATTAAATGCTACTTTTTTAGCTTG
Source organism: Taxus wallichiana var. yunnanensis (assembly GCA_018340775.1). NCBI lineage: Eukaryota > Viridiplantae > Streptophyta > Pinopsida > Cupressales > Taxaceae > Taxus > Taxus wallichiana. The sequence goes on along the minus strand of CM031234.1, from coordinate 241,654,809 downwards.
AAATAATATATTGTTTAAGTACCTAGCAACCGCTAAGCTCAAACTATGTTGATTCAAATTTTTTAAATCCTAGTGACCACTAAGATCCAAATATTATGTTTTGGCGTAACCCATGATTGCTAATCATATCTAATTTCTTTTGATTAAACCTACTGATCCCTAAGCTCCAAATATTGTGTTGTGTCATAAGATAGCGGATGCTAAGCTCAAAATATCATTTAGTAACTTGTTAAATGATAGCAACCACTAAGCTCGAAATAATATATTATGGAAGTACCTAGTATCCGCTTAGTTCAAAATATGTTAATTTAATTTGTTTAATCCTATCGACCGTAATCTCCATATATTATGTCATTGTTTAAACTAGTGCCAACTAAGTTCAAAATATCTTCCTTTAATTTGTTAAATCTATTGTAAATATCGTAACTATGAATTATCGAACCCTTATGCAAATACAATCTCCAAATAATATGTTGTGGCATAAGTTAACTATTGCGCTAAGATCAAAATATATTAAACCACTAGTAGTCTCTAAATATTATGTGGTGGCATAACCTTCCTTCGAGCGGGTGCTAAACCTGAAAATATATTAATTCTAAATCTCAAATTCATACTAAAAATCAACTAATTTATATTGGTCTTGATTGTTATAAAGATCTCCAAAGTTAATGTCATTGATAAACGTAGAGGTCTCTAAGCTCAAAACAACGTAATTTAATTTGTTAAAACCTAGCGACTTCTTCTAAGTTTACAATATAATTTGTTAGGCTATGTTTAAGCATTACCTATAGGAAATAAGACTCAAAATGTCTTTCTTTTATTTGTTATACTAGTGACTTTTTAGCTCAAAATATTATATTATTAAGTACCTAGTGGCCGCTAAGCTCAAACTATGCTTGATTCAAATTTAATAAATCGTATTGACCATTAAGATCCAAATATTATGTTTTTGTGTAACTTACCACCACTAAGCTTATAATTTCTTACTTTATTTTGTTGAAACCTAGAGATTGCTAAAACCCAATTATTATGTTGTGGCATAACCTAGTGGCTTAAGTTCAAAATATCTTAATTTAATTTATTAAATCCTAACCACCGATAGGCTACAAAGATTGTGTGGTGGAATAACCTAACGGGTGCTAGGATTGAAATATATTAATTTAAAATCTTAAAATCATACAATAAAGTTGACTAATTTATATAGATCTTGATTGCTATACAATTCTCCAAAGTTAATGTGGTTGATTAACTCAGAGGTCGATAAGCTCAAAAAAACTTACTTTAATTTTTCAAAACGTAGTGACTTATAAGATTTTAATAAAAATTGTTAGGTTATTATGAGGCATAACCTTTTTTGTGGTGACAAGAGGATATGGCATGTGCAGATTTAATGGGAATTTATGACATCAATAGATTACATTTGTGCATAGACATGATTGATTAATGGTTATGTGCACTTGTGAGATGTAATATGACATCGGTATTTAAGATTATTAATGGCAAGTATGATATTTATGATTAGGATATCCAATCGATGATCTTTGGTACCCTCACACTTTCCTACATTCATGTGTTTGCATAATTGTGGATTTATATCTCCGATTCCATTTGAAATTTCACTACCCCTTTCCTCTTTTCGTTTCTAATCATTATGCTTTGTGTTTGTCTACGATGGTGATAGGGGTGTTGGTGGTTTCTTGGGTAACATGGATTGTGGTCCTGGTAGGAAGATGCAAATATCTATAATAGGAAAGGATGTTGGGGAATCATTTATTTCTTGGATGTATGGGAAAAATCTGTGATGTATGACACTTTTTAGCTCATTTCTTTCCTTCCTAACACACTTCTGGTACAATTCTGCTTCACTGGCTTGGCTATGAGATTTAGTCAACTTTTTTGTTTTTTGTTTTTTTTCTACACATGGCATTATTCTCTTATTTTTCATTCTAATATCTGTTGACCATGAGGTATTTTTTGTACAAGTATGTGGGTCATTCAAAAAATCACTTTTTACTTTAACTCCAAATAGTTTTATGTTTTGGCATATCCTAGCCGCAAATAAGCTCCTTATATCTTAATTTGTTTTCTTACATCCTTAAAATCGCTATGCTCTAAATATTATGTCTTGGTATAACCTAGCGACTTCTCATATCACAATATCCTACTTTATTTTGATAAAACTTGGTGACCACTAAGCTCCAAAAATTTATGGTGTGGCATAACGTATCATTTCCTAATATCAAAATATAATTCTCTTAATAGTTGGTGCTTTCAGTGAAAACTAAGCTTGAAATATTATATTGTGGGATTAACGCACAAAAGCTATAAATATCTTCCTCTAATTTGTTAAATGTTGTAAAATATCATAATTATGAATTATTAAACCCTAGTGAATGAAATCTCTAAATAACATGTTGTGGCATAACCTAGTGGCCACGTAGCTCAAAATATATTTCTTTTATTTGTTAAATGCTACTTTTTTAGCTTGAAATAATATAACCGTTGTTTAAGTACTTTTAAAAACCGCTAAGCTCAAACTATGTTGATTCAAATTTTTTAAATCCTAGTGACCACTAAGATCCAAATATTATGTTTTTATCGTAACCCATGACAATAAGCTAATCATATCTAATTTCTTTTGATTAAACCTACCGATCCCTAAGCTCCAAATATTATGTTGTGTCATAAGATAGCGGATGCTAAGCTCAAAATATCATTTAGTAACTTGTTAAATGATAGAAACCACTAAGCTCGAAATAATATATTATGGAAGTACCTAGTCTCCGCTTAGTTCAAAATATGTTAATTTAATTTGTTTAATCCTATCGATTGTAATATCCATATATTATGTCATTGTTTAAACTAGAGCCAACTAAGTTCAAAATATCTTCCTTTAATTTGTTAACTCATTGTAAAATATCGTAACTATGAATTATCGAACCCTTGCAAATACAATCTCCAAATAATATGTTGTGGCATAAGTTAACTATTGCTAAGATCAAAATATATTAAACCACTAGTAGTCTCTAAATATTATGTGGTGGCATAACCTAGCGGGTGCTAACTTGAAATATATTAATTCTAAATCTCAAATTCATACTAAAAATCAACTAATTTATATTGGTCTTGATTGTTATAAAGATCTCCAAAGTTAATGTCATTGATAAACGTAGAGGTCGCTAAGCTCAAAACAACGTAATTTAATTTGTTAAAACCTAGCGACTTCTAAGTTTACAATATAATTTGTTAGGTTATGTTTAAGCATAACCTAGAGGACATTGGACTCAAAATGTCTTTCTTTTGTTTGTTAAATACTAGTGACTTTTTAGCTCAAAATATTATATTATTAAGTACCTAGTGGCCGCTAAGCTCAAACTATGTTGATTCAAATTTGCTAAATCCTAGTGACCATTAAGATCCAAATATTATGTTTTTGTGTAACCTACCAACCCACTAAGCTTATAATTTCTTACTTTATTTTGTTGAAACCTAGAGACTGCTAAGATCCAAATATTATGTTGTGGCATAACCTAGTGGCTATTAAGTTCAAAATATCTTAATTTAATTTATTAAATCCTAACCACCGATAGGCTACAAAGATTGTGTGGTGGCATAACCTAGCGGATGCTAGGATTGAAATATATTAATTTAAAATCTTAAAATCATACAATAAAGTTGACTAATTTATATAGATCTTGATTTATACAATTCTCCATATTTAATGTGGTTGATTAACTCAGAGGTCGATAAGCTCAAAATAACTTACTTTAATTTTTCAAAACGTAGTGACTTACAAGATTTTAATAAAAATTGTTAGGTTATTCTGAGGCATAACCTTTTTTTGTGGTGACAATAGGATATGGCATGTGCATATTTAATGGGAATTTATGACATCAATAGATTACATTTGTGCAATAGACATGATTGATTAATGGTTATGTGCAGGTGAGATGTAATATGACATCAGGTATTTAAGATTATTAATGGCAAGTATGATATTTATGATTAGGATATCTGATCGATGATCTTTGGTACCCTCACACTTTCCTACATTCATGTGTTGTGCATTGGTGGCTTTATATCTCTCGATTCCGTTCAAATTTCACTACCCCTTTCCTCTTTTCGTTTCTAATCATTATGCTTTGTGTTTATCTCAGATGGTGACAGGGTGCTAGTGGTTTCTTGGGTAGCATGGATTGTGGTCATGGTAGGAAGATGCAAATATCTATAATAGGAAAGGATGTTGGGGAATCATTTATTTCTTGGATGTACGGGAAAATCTAAAACACAGCTATGCAGAATTGGCTCGAGAAGGTTTTGTTGGTCACAAAGCATTTTGAATAAGAAGAGGATGGTGATATTTTAGAGAGCATGCACAAGCTAATGCTTAACCTAAACCTGTCCAAATTCAAATATTATTTTAGAGAGTATTCCCTAAGATCCAAATATTACTTTATTTTGTTGAAACCTAGAGACCACTAAGATCCGAATATTATGTTGTGTCATAAGCAAGTGGACATTAATTTTAAAATATCATTCAATATCTTGATATACTAGCATTAGACACTACACTCATTATGTCTTGCTTAATTTTGTTAAATGTTAGGGACTCTTTATGTTGAAATAATGTCTTTTTTAAATACCTAATCGCTGCTAAGCTCAAACTATGTTGATTTAATTTGTGAACTTGCAATGACCACTAAGATTCAAATATTATGTTTTGGCGTAGCCTACTGGCCACTAAGCTTGTAATATCTAAATTTATTTTCTTGAAACCCAGAGACCGCTAAGATCTAAATATTACCTTAATTTGTTAAACCCTAGCGACTTTGAAGAGTACAATATCATTTATTTGGCTATGTGATGAAAAAAACCTAGTAGAAACTAAAATTAATGTCTTTCTTTAGATTGTTAAATGCTAGTGACTCTTTAGGTCGAAATAATATATTGTTTTAATACCTAGTGGTGCTAAGCTCAAACTATGTTGATTTAATTTGTGAAATTGCAGTGACCACTAAGATCCAAATATTATGTTTTGGCGTAACCCACTAGCCACTAAATATTATTAAATATTGTAAAATATCATAATTGAAGTTATTAAACCATAGTAAATGGAATACCTAAATAATATGTTGTGGCATAACCTAGTGTCGCTAAGCTCATAATACCTTAATTTATTTTATTAAATCCTAACCACCACTAGGCTCCAATGATTATGTGGTAGCATAACCTAGCAAGCGCTATGCTCAAAATATCTTAATTTAAAATCTTAAAATCATATGATAAATTCAACTAATTTATACATATCTTGTTTGCATCTTCAAGATTACATTATCATTTGTTAAAGTTTTGTTGAAACAAAACCTAGTGGAAACTAAACTCAATATGTCTTTATTTAGTTTGTTAAATGCTAGTGACTCTTTCTATCGAAATAATATATTTTTTAAATACCTAATGACTATTAACCTCAAACTATGTTGATTTAATTTGTTAAATCCTAGTATTCATAAGATTGTATTATTATTTTTTTGCATAACTTACCAGATGCTAAGCTTATAATATCTTACTTTCTTTTAGTGAAACGTAGAGACTACTAAGATCCAAATATTATGTTGGGTCATAAGCTAGCGGATGCTAAGCTCAAAATATCATTCAGTAACTTGATAAATTATAATGCCCACTAAGTTGGAAATATTATATTGTGGAAGTACCTAGCACCCACTTAGCTCAAACTATTTTAATTTAATTTGTTTAATCCAACCGATTATAAGGTCTTAATATTATGTCTTGGGCTAACCTAGTGGATGAGATACCATGAATATTTATAAGTTTTTAGATATGACGTGATATACTCGATGAAGCCTAGTGGCCGCTAAGCTATTCTTAAAAGTAAATATATTATTTTTATAATTTTCTTTATGAATTTAATTGTTAATCTTTATGTATTTAAAACAAAAGAAATAACAAAGTGATTGCTTGGCCCAAAAAAGTGTGTTTCCTATAGAAAAATCCACTTATCTCGTGATTCACCAAGGTAAATGAAGACCGCCTCCAAATAAGAATCGAGCCTAGTGGTCACTAGAGTAGGAAAAATTTCATGTAGAGTGTATTCATACTAGAGTTAATATAAATGGTAAAGAATAAATATGTAATTTATATATTGAATACATAAATATATGTGTTGAATCATGTATTTTATGTGATATATAGGTATACGTATAGACTTGGACTAGTGATTGAGAAGTTACATAACCATATTTTAAATACAACGCGATCTACTCGTTGTACCCTAGAAGATGCTAAGTTATTCTTAAAGGTAAATATATCATGTTCATAATGAAGTTGTGTTATAAATCTAAATTTTTAATCTTTATGTATATAATAGAGACAAACAAAAAAAGTGATCGCTAGCACCAAATAACAATGTGTTTCCTATATAAAAAAACCTTCTCCATGAGGCCATCAAAGGTAAATGAATGTTTTCTCCGAATAAGAATTATTTCATAGTGGGTTCTAGTGTATGCAAGTTTTTTTCATGTAGAGTGTATTCATACAGAAAAATCATATTGAAAAGATGAAGCAATAACAAATAAATATGGATTTTAAATAATGGATACATAAATATACATTTATAATCATATATTTCATGTGTTACACACATATACGTATAGATTTTTGTATTTCTTATGAGATTTTCATAGAATATTTTTACATTTATGACAAGAAAATGAACTTGGACTAGTGACCTAGAGTTATAAAACAAGTTTTTAAATACAATGCCATTTACTTGTTGCATCCTAGTGGTCGTTATGTTATTCTTAAAGGTAAATATATCATGTTCATAATGAAGCTATGTTATAAATCTAAATTCTTAATCTTTTCATATATAACAGGAGACAAACAACAAAAGTGATTACTAGCACCAAATAATAGTGTGTTGCCTATATAAAAAAACCTACTCTGCGAGGACATAAAAGGTAAATAAATGGTTTCTCTAAATAAGAATTATAGCCTAGTGAGCGCTAGTGTACACAACTTTTTTCATGTAGAGTGTATTCATATAGGATAAATCATATTGAAAAGCTATAAATGATAACAAATAAATCTGGTGTTTATATAATGGATACTTAAATATACGTGTAAAATTATATATTTCATGTGTTACATAGGTATACGTATAGATTTCTCTATTTCTTATGATATTTTGGTAGAATATTTTTACATTTATGACAAGAAAATAAACTTGGACTAGTGACCTAGAAGTTATAAAACAAGTTTTTAAATATGACATGATCTACTCGTTGCACCCTAATGGCCATTAAGCTATTCCTAAAGGTAAATATATCATGTTCATAATGAAGCTATGTTATAAATCTAAATTCTTAATCTTTGCATATATAACAGAGACAAAAACAAAAGTGATTGTTAGCACCAAATAACAGTGTGTTGCCTATATAAAAAAACCTACTCCACGAGGCCGCAAAAGGTAAATAAATGGTTTCTCCAAATAAGAATTATAGCCTAGCAAACACTAGTGTACAAAATTTTTTTCATGTAGAGTGTATTCATACAAGAGAAATCATATTGAAAATCTATAAATGATAACAAATAAATCTAGCGTTTATATAATGGATACATAAATATACGTGTAAAATTATATATTTAATGTGTTATATAGGTATACGTATAGATTTCTCTATTTCTTATGATATTTTAGTAGAATTATTTTACATTTATGAAAATTATAGAAACTCGAATTGTGCGAGAAGTTATAAAACAATTTTTACATACGACGCCATCTACTTGTTGCATCTTAACGGTTGTTAATCTATTCTTAAAGGTAAATATATCATGTTCATAATGAAGTTGTTTTATAAATCTAAATTGTTAATCTTTGTAAATATAACAACAGACAAAGAACAAAATTGATCGCTAGGACCAAAAACATTGTGTTTCCTATATAAAAACAATTGATCCGTGAGGGGCCAAGGTAAACGAATGTTTTTTTCAAATAATAATTATAGCCTAGTGGATGCTAGGGTAGAAAACTTTTCCCATGGTAGAGTTTATTCATATAAGAGAAATCATATTGAAAAGATATAAATGATAATAAATAAATATGGAATTTATATAATGGATATATAAATATACGTGTAGAATCCTGTATGTAATTTGAAATAAAATTCGGGTTTAGTAAATAGGTTTTTGAAACAAATAATTATATAGTGGATGCCTTAAAGCTACATGAATTTTTGGCATAGATTAGCGGGTAAGCAAAATGAAGAACATATTAATTATTAAATACATAGTTAGTAAAATTAGATTTGATAATATTAACACATATATAATGTGTTTTAACTTCTAATGTATAGAACATTACATTATTGAAGACATTACATTTGGTTAATTCTACATGGAAACACGTATATAATTGGAAATAATTATCATACAATTGAATTCTTAATATGGTTTTATAGTTTTAAAGTAATTTTTTAACCTCATATATTTTCCTAAAATGTCTAAGCGGAAACCATGTAAAAAATGTAATATGAATTAATTAGCGATGTTTCTTTGCATCATCTTAATGAACAACATTAAACTATTTTGGTTCTCCCAACAAAAATATATTTTTAAAAAAGTGACTGTGCCACAAGCTATCATTATCCTTAAAAAACAATCACAGGAACGAGAACGAAAAATTCAAAATGAAAATACCCAAAGAGAGACATAGAATGGCAGAAATGGGAAAGTGTTAAAAAGATAAATACTAGAGAAAAAATGGATTAATTTTTCTTTCGTTAACGTACAAATTTTTTTGTTTTCTTGAAGAACAAGGAATTTTGGCATGGATATCAAAAGCAACTGGAAAGTAAGGTTTTATTATGGAGCATGATTTAGTAGGAAAAAGCAGGGTTGATGCAGATCATGATTGAACTCGCCATGCAAAACATAGAACTAGTCGACTACATAGAAACAAATAGATCCCGTAATAAAAAAGGTACACCTTTACTATAAATACCTAATTTAGTAATATCTAGGATTATTTCATGCTTTATGTTATTAGTGAAACCTCCATCTACTACCTCAATCAAAAATTATGTGTTATTCTATTTACAACCTCTATTTCTTGCCTCCTTTGTGTGCATCATGTCTATGTGAATTTTTTGTTCCTTCTCTGCAAACAAGATTATAATCGCATGCAAAAATAAGCAAGATTCAAACACTTGGCCCCGAATCGACGGTATGTGCGTATTTTTAATTTTGAATACATGCTTTTCTCGCATGACTAAAAAATCAGAAACCCTAATCAACATTTCTTTGAGGTATTTAATAATTTGTTTAGAAAATTCCACAAAAGAAATTTCAAAATAGAGAAAGAGTGGGATACTTCAATAATTTGAAAATTTGAAATTTTCACTTTCCCCCTCTTAAAGAAAAAGGGTGGGCTATTGAAATTTCAAATATCCAAAAATGCAGGGAATTTGAATTTCACTATTTTTATTTTTCCATGGTTTAAAAATTAAAACTAAACATGAATTAAAAACAATGTAATTTGTCATTTTCTATATAACCTATACTAATATAAACATAATAACAAATATATTATATAACATATATTAAAACAAGCATAGTAAAAATATATATTATAAGAAAATAGAAGAAATAAATCCTAAACATAGTTTTGAAGTTTAATAGAATAATATACAGACATTTATGTTCCATTTTTTTATCAAAATTGATTTCTACATTGTTAGTGATTTAAATTAATTCTCCAATTAAAATGTGCCACATGGCAAGTTTGAACAAGCTATTTGGGATACATAATAAGGCTAGTGATCCAAGACTGTACAAATAGTGTTATTGTATGGCTATTTTCAAAATAAGAAACGTTTGAGCCTATGGTATGATATGTCATTTTTGTCAATAAGTAAAGGAGCTTAGCGGGCACTAAGCATTTTCTTTGTTAGGAAACGATGTGAAATATGTGTTGAAAACCATGTATCTTATGGGAACTACATACTAAGGCTAGCAATCCAAAACTATAAATATAGTGTTTATAATGAGAAGAGGTAAAGGTAGGAGCCTAGCGGCCGCTAAGCTATACCATGATTTGTTATTTTATGGATATTTTCAAAATAATAAAATTTTGAGCCTAGGGTCTGATATGTTGTTTCATCAATAATTAAAGGAGCTTAGTTGTCGTGAAGCATTTTCTTTGATAGGAAACAATGTGAAGTATGAGTTGAAATTAATGTATCTCATGGGAACTACACACTAAGGCTAGTGATCCAAAAATGTACAGATAGTGTTTATAATGAGAAGAGGTAAAGGTAGGAGCCCAAAGACCCATTAAGCTATACCATGATTTGTTATTTTATGGATATTTTCAAAATAAGAAAATTTTGAGCCTAGGGTCTGATATGTCATTTATGTCAATAAGTAAAGGAGAAATTTATCAGGTCTCTAAGAATTTTCTTTGATAGGAAACGATGTGAAATATGAGTTGAAAACCATGTATCTTATGGGAACTACATACTAAGGCTAACGATCCAAAACTATAAAGATAGTGTTTATAATGAGAAGACATAAAGGTAGGATCCTAGCAGCCACTAAGCTATACCATGATTATTTATTTTATGGCTATTTTAAAAATAATAAACTTTTGAGCCTATGGGAAACACATAATACGTCTCGATCCATTTCAAGGGTATGTAATGTATTACTCTCTCCTCCATGCATAGCCTAGTGAATATGGTACAATTAACATATGGATAAAACTATCTTTCAAAACCATCCACATAGTGTTGAAATAATAAATAGTTGATCCTAGCGGTCCTTATGTCATTCTAGTCAATATGTACAAAATTTTAATGGTTGTTAAACATTTTCTCTCATACGAACATATGTGAATTATATGTTACAAAAATAATACATCTTGTGAGTACTACATAAGTCATGATCCTTCTTAAGGATTTGTAGTGCAACACTTGGATCTACCAGAGACAACACAAACAATATGTTACAATTATAATAAATGAAAACATAGTAGAGACCCAAAGGTGTATATATAGTTTTTATAATGACAAGCGATTATGGTGGGAACCTAATAACCGCTAAACTAGAGTATGATATTTTATTATATCACTATTATCAAATTATGAATCTATTGATCCTAGCGTCCTCTATGGCATTACTTTTGATAAATAAAAAATGTTTAGTGTTTCCTAGCGTCCTCTATGGCATTACTTTTGATAAATAAAAATGTTTAGTGTTCTCTAAACATCTTCTCCCATAAGATCTGATGTGAATTATGTGTTTCAAACAATATACCTTATGTAAACTACATAAGGCTCGATCCTCTATATGGTATGTAGTGCAGCTATTATCTCCGCTACATACATTCCAAACCAACATGATACAACTATAATCAATGGAACACACTAGTGATCCAAAGTTGTTCATATAGTATTTATAATGACCATAATGGTAGGAGCCTTGCGGTCGCTCATCTAGGTTGTGATTTATTATTTTATCGTAGTTTTCAAAATAAGAAATTGTTGAAACTATCATCCATTGTACCATTACTTTCGATAAGTAATGAAACTAAGCATTAGGTAAACAATGTTTCCCATAAAAACGTTGTGAATTATATGTTTCAAGCAATAAATTTAAGGACATTATATATGGCTTGATCCATATCGAGGATTTGTAGTGTAGCACTTGTTTCTTCCATGGATAGTTTACAAATATGATATAATTATAATAAATGAAAATCAATAGTGATCCAAAAGAGTAAAGGTAGTGATTACAATGACAAGATGAAATGGTAGGACCCTAGCTTCCACTAAGCTAGGTTGTGATTTGTTATTTTATCGCTATTTTTAAATTCTTAGTGTTTTTACCCTCAATCGATACAACATATTAGATGATAAATGTTTACAACCTAAAAATATTGGCACTCTAAATGTGTTAACATAAGTTTGAAAAATTTGGAATAAATTTCTTCAATTAGTATTGTAGATCTAACTTATTATCGAGTAAGAGAGAATAGACCCATGTTTTAATGGTACTCATTAAACATTGTTAATATTCAAATCTTTTCTCAATAGGTATAATCCACCATGACTTTACTTGGTTTTAGAACTCAAATAAGGAAACATCTGGTCTGGCATCCCAAAATCTTAGCAGCAGCTTTTCCTGAAGCACCTAACAAAGAGGACTTGGAAAATCCTGTAAAGGTATCCATGGTGGTGAATGAGCAAGAAGGCTCTGTGAAGATTAATATAGTCCCTATTGAACAATTTCAGAGCAGTAAGGAAGCCGAGATAGATAATCATCTGTGCATCATTAAGGAAACATCGAACAAGGACTGTATGGTTTTTAAAGAATCTTTGTAGAAAAGCACTCCTAGGGGAGATGGTAAATCATTTGCAGATATACCTCCTTGCTCCAGCAATAGATCAGCGGTTTCACCTACTTGCCTCAACACCAGAACAGCTTGATACACACATGCCTAATAGGATTTAGAAAGAACATGAAGAGGGAGAAGTTACGCCTGTCAAAGATGAGGAGGATCCAGATTCTGGATTCACAAAGGTCATTTCAAAAAAGAAAAAAAGAATGAAAGGATTTGAAATGATCCCAGAATCACTCTACAGTGATAAGAAAAAGAAAAAAGACAACTGGGACACCTCAACATCCAGAACAACTAGATCTTCTGCTAGACGATTAGTTGACTTTGGAGGAAGCACAAAAAGAGGAAGGCCCTCTAAAAAGGCTCTTAGATCTAAGAGAACGGAGAGAGACATTGCAGATGGCATTCAGCGTCAGTTGAACCATCAGGCAATTCCAACTACCAATCATTCCAAATGAAGATTATTTCTTGGAACATCCGAGGCCTAAATGGAAACTCAAAGCAGAGAATCATCAAGGAGTTACGGGATTCTAGTAATCCTAGTATTTTGATTCTACAGGAAACTAAGATGAAAGCTAAGACCCTAGAAACTAATAAAAAGAGTTTCTAGGATAACTCTGAAATGGCAGCTATAGACTCCTTGGGAGCTTCTGGAGGACTGGCTACTCTTTGGGATAAAAGGCACTATACTGGTATGGTTCTCAATGCTAGTATTAATCATCTTGCAATCAAATTTATTGCTATTGAGAATAATGGTGAATGGATCCTTTCTAACATTTATGCCCCTAATACGGTTAGTGGAAGAAGGAAGCTTTGGGCTGACCTTAAAACATTTAGAAACCAACATTGTTCAGCTAACTGGCTTATTATGGGGGATTTCAACTCTCCACTAAACCCAGGTGAAAAGTATGGAGGAATCTCCAGCTTTTCTACAGGTATGGAGGATTTTGCTGATTTTATTGCTGAACATAATCTCTTAGATGTGGATCTTCATGGAAATAAATACACTTGGAATAATAGAAGGTTGGGAAAGGAGTTTATCCAAGTGAGATTGGATAGGGCACTGATTTAAGTGAGATGGATTCTTAGTCAAGACTTCCACCTCTCTTCCTTGCCCAAAGTTGGATCGGATCACAATCCGATTGCTTTAAATTTTCTCAATTGGACTAAACCCACCAGAAGCTCATTCAAATTTGAAAAGATGTGGATGGAGCATGACAATATCTATGACAAGATAAAATAATGGTGGGGATGGAATGGTGAAGGCACTGCTCAATTTAGATTGGATCAAAAGCTCAAAAATGTCAAAAAGTAAGTCAAAATCTAGAATAAAAGCGTTTTTGGCAATGTGTTTGATAATAAAAAAGTTAAAACAAAAACTTCAGGATCTGGAAATAAAGATGGATACTATGGGGAGATCAGCTGAAGACGAAGCTAATGAAAAGAATATTCTTTCAGAGTTGCATACGATCTGCAACAGAGAGGAATCTTTATGGAGACTTAAATCTAGAGCTATTTGGCTTAAAGAGGGGGACAGGAATATGAAGTTCTTTCATATGACCACTTTGAAACACAGAGCCTGTAATAGGATCTTAGAAGTTTCCAAAAGTAATAGAAATATCATAAAATACCCCAACAACATCAAGAAAGAAGCGCTTGATTTTTATAAAAAACTTCTTGAGGAGAGGAATATCATCAATTCTGAAGCTATTTCTTTTATGTTGGAGGCCATTCCCCAAGATAAAATTGAGGAACAAAAATTTAGAAATATCACCAAAGCGGTCACGCTTGAAGAGCTACAAAAGGTTGTATTTTCTTTAGAGGGTGACAAGGCTCCTAGTCCGGATGGGTTCTCCATAGAAATTTTGGGAAATCTGTTCGGAGGATCTTCTCAGAGCGGTGAATGAATTTTATAGAACGGGAAATATTTTGAAAGAGCTAAACAACACTCACATTGTGTTGGCCCCAAAAAAATGGATGCTAAAGACTTCAAAGACTTCAGACCTATCAGCCTTGTGAATGCCATCTATAGAATTTTTACCAAAATTATTACTACTAGGCTTCAGCTCATTATGAATGATCTAATCTCAAGGCAGCAGAGTGGCTTTATCAAAGGCAGGATTATACAAGATGGAGTGATTATGGTTCACGAGACCATACATTCTATGGAAAATAATAAAAAGGAAAATATGGTCCTCAAGCTTGATATGAATAAAGCCTTTGACAAGGTCTCTTGGGTTTTCCTTGACAAAGTCTTAACTAAATTTGGTTTTCCAGACAAATTTAGAAAAATTATTAAGGCTTGTATCTCTACGGCCAGATTCTCAGTGGTGGTTAATGGTGAGCCTGTGGGTTTTTTCACTAGTAACAGAGGGCTTAGGCAAGGGGACCCTATCTCCCCCTTGCTCTTCATTCTTTTGGCTGACAGCCTTAGTAGAACAATTGGCAAAGCAGTTAATGATGGTCTTTTAAATGGCTCTAAGCCCACTTCCATCAGTCAAGCTGTCTCCCATCAGCAATTTGTGGATGATACTATCCTCCTTCTTCTGGCGTCAGTCATTGAAGCCAATGCTACCAAGGCTTTACTGCGGCTCTATGAATCTACTTCTAGGAAAGAGATCAATTATGTTAAAAGCTCCATCTTCTTTTTTAACACTCTTGAGGAAAGGAAGCTTAAAATTGCTAAAATTCTGGGTTGTAAAATAAGTGCACTTCCAGCCACTTACTTGGGCCTTCCTCTCGGCACTAGGAAAGTCTCTAGCAAGGTGTGGGATGATTTATTGGAGAGATTCCAAAAAAAATGGCTGGTTGGAAAGGAGCCATTTTATCTAGTGTTGGTAAGTGCCTTCTCATTAAAAGTACTCTTCAAAATCTGCCCATTTATGTCATGTCACTCTACAAGATCCCCTCTTCCTTTAGAGATAAGATTGAAAGGATTCGAAAAAATTTATGGCAAGGCATGGAAGAGAAGTTCAAATTTCACTTAGTTGCTTGGGATAAGGTTTGCACCCCGAAGTTTATGGGAGGTCTGGGTATAAAAGATATTGAGAAAATGAATGAGGCCCTCATTGCTAAAATGGGCTAGAGAATGTTGTCTGAGAAACAACCCTGGATTGATTTAATCAAAGCAAAATACCTAAATCATCAAACTGTGTACTCTTTCCTACAAGATGAGCACCTCCCCTATGGTTCCATCTTTTGGAACAATCTGGTTAAGAGCAGAAATTTCATTAAGCAGGGAAGTAAATGGAAAGTGGGGGATGGTAGGGACATAAACTTCTAGGATGATAATTGGTTTAATGGCAATCTCATGGATAGATTTGGGATTGTTAAGGATAGTCTTGTAAGCAAGTATGACATTAAAATCAAGGACTATATTGAGGGAAATGGTACCAACAAGAATTGGAAAAAACTTTCTGTGGAGAGAAATGATCTGATGCAAATTACTTCCTCCCTTCAAGATCAATTAGATCTTATTCCCTTAAGTCAACTGGATTCCAAGGATGAGCTGGTTTGGAATAATTCCAATGATGGGAATTACTCTGTCAAAACTGGGTATAATAATTTCTTCCACAATAGTCAAATAGAGTTCAATTGGAATAATATTTGGATGACTGAATCAACTCCTAAAATAATTTTTTTCCTTTGGTTGGCTATCAGAGGCAGGATTCTTACCACTAACAACCTGATGAGAAGAGGATTTATAATGCCTAATAGGTGTCATCTTTGTAAGAAAGATTATGAGGATATCAGTCATTTGTTCATACATTGTGAGCATGCTACCAGAATATGGAGTTTTTCCCTCTCTAAATTTGAAGCTCTATGGGTGGTGCCGAAGGATCTAAATCAGCTATGGACTCAATGGAACCCACCCTTTAGGCATTGTGTTGTCAAAAGGATCTGGAAGCTGGTTATCCCTCATTTAATCTAGAGGATATGGAAGGATAGAAATGATATTATCTTCAGAAATAAGAAGAAAAACTATAAACTTAGTATTGGTAAAATTTCTAATGGTATCAAAGAGAACATTGCTAGATTTAAACCCCCCAAGAACAAGAGATATCCAGAGAATGAAGAATATATCTTATCCAATTGGCAGATTGGAACTGTCAATAGTCGTAGCAATCCCGGAATAGCATTGATAGATCTTTGATTAAATGGCATCCTCCTGATTTTAATTGGTTTAAGTTGAACTTTGATGGGGCCTCTAAGGGGAACCCTGGGATTGCGGCAGGGGGAGGAGTGATACGGGATCATAAAGGTAGTCTGATTGCTGCGTATGCTGGGAAAATGGGAATTCAAACCAATCATTTTTCCGAAGCATTATCTGCTTTATGGGGCCTGAGAATTGCCCAGACTCAAAATATCCAGAACCTCATTATTGAAGGGGACTCCCTGAATATCATTAATCTCCTTAAACAGTGCTCATCTCCAAGTTGGAGCATCAAGGATTTTATCTCAGAGTCCATAAGTATTTGTCAAACATTCAATAACATCAGGATCATGCATACTTACCGGGAGGGTAATAAATTGGCAGATGCGATTGGCTAATTATGGCATTAATATTAATCACATTGTTTGGGATAACAATAGCATCCCTAAGTAGCTTCAAAACAACATTCATGTGGATTTCTATATGCAAGCAATATCTTGAGTTGAGTTATGATTATTGGGCATGGATCAGTATCAATAAAACTCCCACATGTGTTGACTTAAAAACTATGATCCCGTCGAATAAACAAGATAGTGTGAAGTATATGGGGAAGTTCAAGTGGAGTTACATTGATATGAAAATCACACATGCGAGCTGCACTGTGCTTGCTAAAATTTGGATACAAGGCTCCACGGATACCGAAGACAGTAGTAATGTAATTGATGATAGGGAGTGGGCTAGCAAAAAGGCTATTATTCCCACATGTGAATTTACGCAGGCTCAGATCAGCAGGCACGCGGATGTTCGTGGGAAAAGCAATGGCTCTCATTTTCAACATTGTGTAGATTACAACAGTAAAAAGTAGACTGGCTTCAGCGCTCTCAAGGATTTTGGAATTTGTTGCAAACAATTAAGCACAGTGAAGATGGGGGGTCCCCCTTGCCAAATTGAGCCTAGTGCGGACCCGGAATGGAAGGATAATGTTGAGCTATGGAATATACTCAGCAAGGGTGGCATCACCAACTTCATGGAGAAGGTTCAGGGACATGATCAAAGCATATCAGTGTGTTTTGCGAAGGATTGGAAGGAGCGAACTGTGGAATATGGGGGGCAAAAGATCTTGGTCAATGAGGAGCTTATTGCTGAAGCGACCGGCCTTGGCATGGAGGGCTACCATTTTTTTAACAAAATGGTCGATAGAGATGTTAAAGAGAGGAGATTTGTGAAGGGATCTGAGAAGATGATCTATGTTACAGCGGGCCTGCTTGTTAGCTCAATCCCTCTACCTTATGATGATGTTACTCACATGATGATACGATTCATTTCCTTGGAAGGGAGGTTTGTCACTGTACCTGCTAAGCACCTTATCTTTCTCAACCACTTTCATAGGAATCACTTGGTTTGTTTCCCCCATTACTTGTTGAACACTCTTGAGCGCTCCATTTTGGAGTTTCAAAAGCATACCCGGGTGGTTCCTTTACACCAGGGGCTTATTTTTCTATTACATAAACTCTGTCTTCTTAGGTATCCTGGTCTCCCTTCCTCTCCTAGCTCAGTTCCCCCTCTGCCGGGTTACGTGCTACTAGCCTCGTTTCTCCACTCTCTACCACCGCCATCGCTGATGTCACCCCCGCCATCCATCCAGCTTCATCTTCCATTCCCCCTTCTATTGCTCCCACCCCCCACTTCACTTCCACCTCGACCAGACCAGGTCACCAGGGCTTCTAGAAGGCTTAACTTTGATACTCTTGCTGTGGGGAAGGGTCCTCATGAAATTGAAATTACACATGACCTCCTGAATATTAGTAGTGCTAGTCCCCGGGATGTGCATATGGAGAGCTCTACAAAAAGGCTGGAAGCCTTAGAAGCTGATATGAAGCTATTGAAGGATGAGGTTAAGAACTTGGAAAAATAGAAAGGAAAGAGGAAGAAGGAGGAGGAGGTGGATATTGATAACAGCCAGATTGAAGATATCTACAAGAAGCTGAACTCCTTAGACTCCCATTTAGGGAAGGCCAAAACTCGTCATGATTACAATATGGCCATTTTTAGTGTGATTGAGGAGTTCATTGAGCAGCATGTTAGAAGTGTCTCCAATCTCAGCGGAGTTCCGGCAACACTTTGGGGCAATGATAAGGAAAGCAAAAGGACCATTGATCAGCTGGATAAGACTGACGCTGCCCACATGACAACCTTGGGAATGTTCAGATCCTAGAAGAACATCAAAACCAGCATCAACAAAGCTGCCAAGAAGTAGTTGTTGGTGCTCTAGCTATTCTTGTTTGTTTTTTTGCTTTTTTTTTGTGGTTTCCCTACTACTTTTTTAGGTTTTTGTTGTTTTGTCTTGTTTGGGTAGCTGTTTTTTGGCTACTTTGGGCTTCATTGTCACACTTGGATTCTGATCCTTTTTTCTCTGGTTTTCATTCCTATTCTGGCTCCTAGGCCATCTATTGTACTCAAGGGTATAGTCCCTTTCAAAAAACTATTTGCCAATAATAAAAAAAAAACATTGTTTTCGGAAATCAACTATTGTGACGAGGAACATACTTACGTTTAGGAAAAGTGTAATCCTTCCCGTTTGTTTTTGATAACTTTGTGTAATTTCCCACCAAGTGTTACGCTTACAATATTGTACTTAGTCTAGTTATAGACATTTAAACATAATGAATAAAGTATTTCGATATACATATATTTCACATTGTCTTATATAACAAAAATGATGAGCTATCACTAACTTTGTTAATGTGATTTGTTTCTCAAATACTCTCCTCAAAATACCAAACATTAGATCTTTTGACCGCTATCCTTTAAACATCTTCCTTAGTCTTGTTACAGGCATTTAATCCTCACTACTACAATATGATCGATATACACATAAATCACATCATCTTCTAAAACAAAAAATCCCAAGCTACCACAAACTCCAGTTATTGTGATTTGTTGTTCAAACACTCTCTTTGAAATACCAAATATTAGATCTTAATGTCCTCTATACTTTTCCATTCAATAGGTGTAAATGGCTAAAAAATGTTTTAGGTTGTTCTTTTATATGTTGACTAGAAGTCTATCTGCCACTAAAGTGTATATTTTTAACGTTCTTATCATGCCATATATGGAATGTTATATCTTGTCTAAATAATATGTAATCCTTTCAAAAGGTACAAATGGTTTTGTATCTTTCTACGCATCATAATTCAATTTCATACTTTTAGAAAAAAATTGTTATTATTCATTTAATCGACAAAATATGAATTAATCTAACTAGTTGAATGATACATAAGTTGTCCTGTTGAAGTCTAGCGATCATTAACCATTAAGTTAATTACTCTCTTATGATACATAATAAAGAACTCTATATGTTTGTGACTTCTAGGGTAGTATTTAAATTCCTTATTAGACAATGCGAGAAAAAATTTAAAATTTTGGAAATGACATAATTATTAATGTATTTTACTCTAATTATAGGTAAAATTTCTTCCGTTATTCACACTCTATTCAAACCAATTCCATTCATCACAGGTGGTATTTTTGGAAGAAAAGAGATGATGAATGGTTTTGAAATCCATTCTCCTGAAATACTACCATAACGAACTGTGGTTGCTTTTTTATAAATGACAATCACAAGGAAGTTGGTATTTTTCTATCGTTAGAAGTTATTGATCTAGGGACACTACATTTCTAGGTGGAACGCTTTGAATTTAAAAACAATAAGTTTCTTATTCTGGATATGGAATTAGATGTTTCTTTGTTTAGAAATGGGAAATACATGCCTCCATAAATAGTGGACCATATTCCTGTTCAAAATATGGTTGGAATTTGGGGATTCTAATAGATTCTGACAAAATTGGTTGTTCAAATGCAGAAGACATTCACAATGGTATATTTACAGTATTCAAAAAATTGTATAGAAATGAAAAAACATCTTTTTTTCATTTCTTGCATAGAAAAGGTTTTCTTTCACCTCCAAAACATGTCAAGTTGTTTACTATGCTAAGGTGAACATATTTGACTAAATTGGAGATAGACCCATCTAAATCAAAATTGCATGGGTTGAAAATGAATACTAAATCAACTAGGTCTGTTGAGGTTGGTGTAATAGTAGAGACATTTGATTCTTACTACTGGAGAATAAAAGGAGACAACAAAATGAGAGAAAATTTTCTACATTATTTGAGAAATAAGCATCTAGATAATATTTTATTGATAGCCTGTAGTGAATCCAATATAATTGAAAATTTTAAATTGCATGAATCACACTACCATTAGTTTTCTAAACTGATAGGTGAAGAGAGAATTAGAAAAATATAATTTGATTCCCATATAGGAAAAAAATGGAAAAATGGAAAAAAGATCATGAGGTGGAATAAATTCTTCTTGTCTAGGCTCGAGACAATATTAGACAACTATGTGATGTCACTAGAAGGAAATATACTAGAAAGGATGGAAGACATGGATAATTTTTCTTGTAAATGTGCATATCCATTCCATCTTCCATCAACTTTATCAGCTATTCCTTCGACTAATCCTTTCAATTCTGAATGTGTGATCGCTAATTTTTACAATTTGGCTAGCAATATTTCTTCTGATGTAATAATGGAGCTTCTAACAGTTATTGGAACTAGTGTGCTAGATTGTATTATTATTGTTCTAATACCAACTGGTTATTCAAAAATGTTAAGAGACATAGTAAAAAGATACATGGAAAAGGTTAAATACAATAGAGTATCAATTCTAGATGGATGTTATAGACTCTACGATAGCAACGAGATATTCAAAATTTTGTATCTTATGTACACAATATCTAGTGTGCACAACTATGAAAATAACAATGATTATAGAGAAGAGGTCACTAGGGATTGGATGGAGAAACTACCCAAAAATTGGTAACTACAAGCGAAATTGGCCTACAAGGAAACATCCATCATTTTCCTTGTGAAAGATTGTATGAGTTCTAGGTGAGATGTTCACTCGATGTTGTTCCAAAAATTCTCTAGTACTAGTGCTTTACGGTGGTAGTGTCACACTCCGTGCATTAGTGGATTCCAAACTATCTGTATTTTTATTGTTGAGACACATAGTCAAGAAATGTTTCTGAAACATTACTATTCTCATATGAAGAAATGTTTGTTGCCAAAGAAAACTTCAATAAGTGATTTTGTTTAATGTATTTGAACCTATATATGCTACTTATACATTTATTTTTAGGCAATCAACCACAAAGCTATAAAAGCTTATATACCACCCTTTCACCTTGATGCTACACAACCAATTCAACATGGTGATTTACCTTCAATTATTTAATAAATATGTTTATTGAGCTCTATTTTCAATTGCCATGGTTTTTAATTTTTTAACAAACTTATGTTTTTTTACAGTTTAGATGACATATGTGGAGGACGTGGGCACATTGGCCATGAATACACCATCAAATCTAGGTATGTTAATCATGTGAATTTACAAACAAAACTACTAATAAGCCCCACAAATTTATAAGACAATAAATGATTATGTAGACAACCAATAATCAGAAAATGTAATTGCGGATGTCGCGGAGGTATCCAACATGAATAAACACTCACAACCTGGTATGTTAGCCATGTTTATTTTTTTAAAAAATCATTTATAAGGCCCACAAATTTATAGGAAATGATAACTAACAAACATTAGTTTATATGTTTGGCATATAGTAAAAGAAAAAGTGTAATGAAATCCATTTGTAAGTTACAATAACAATTTAAAATGAAGTATAGAGCTTAGCGGAATGTCTGCATCCACATTTAATATAGTAATGGTTAGGCTAAACAACCTTACATTCATCAATATCTCATTGATTTACAATTGCATACTATCTATAATGTTTCATTGATTCACTATTGTATATTGACTACTTACATTGAATTAACATTGTTTTGGCTTCAACATCATCATAAACATAACTACATACGGCTTTATTCAACTTGTAGGTATATAAAATAGCACTTGGATAGCCTCATTAAAGGTTGTCCATTTAAGTGTAGTTCGTCCAATGATGGCATAGCCTAGTGGTCGCAAATCCTCATCAATAGTTGAGGATTGTTTTCCGCCAAAGGGTGGTTTAACGAATATAAGCGTAGCCTAGCAGCCACTAAATTTGAATTATAAGATAGAGAACAATTGCTATTGTACTTACCATATCTAAGGAATCATAGCAGAATTGATTCCTTTTTCTTCCATAATAACCTTCCTAAAGGTTCTTATTTCTAGAATTCCCTGATGGATTCAAAAGACATCCTCTCCAAGGGTGCTTCCTAGGAGATAGGGAAGGGGAACAAGATCAGATTTTGGTGGGATAGCTAGATTGAAGAGGCCCCTTAGCTGATCAAGAAATTTGGAAGGAGGTGGCTCAGGTCTATGAAGATAATGGTAAAGTTTGGATTAAGGATTTCTAGTTTTTTGAGGAGAAGTATCATTGGGAAACCATAATCCCCCTCAAACTATCTTGGTGACCTCAAACCCTTTCAGGATCTCAACAAGAAACTCAGGGACTTTCACATCCCCATCTTCCAGATGAAGGAGGACACCATCATATGGAAAGAGGAGGATTCGGGAAACTATTCTCAGTTAAATCTACCTATAGCTCTCATTTCAAGAAAGATCAACAAAGAGACTATTGGGGTAAGTTATGGATTAAAGATCTGATCCCAAAGATCAATATTTTTTTGGTTGGCTGTCCAAAATAGAATTCTGTAGTTGATAACCTCAAAAAGAGAGGGATGATGATTCCTAATAGGTGTTCTTTATGTAGGAAAAGGGAGGAAAATGTGAATCACCTTTTCTTACATTGTCCTTTCTCTAAAGGTGTCTTCATGATGATTTTGGATTTGTTCAATATCCAATGGATCATACCTTCCAATATAGAAGATTGCTACATTCAATGGGAAAGCCCCTTTAGGTTTCCCTTTTTGACTGGGCCTGGAGGATTGCTTTACCTCACTTCTTATGGGGGATATGGAAAGCAAGGAATAATAGTGTCTTTAGAGACCAGAAACCATAGATTGTGGTGACAAAGAGGAAGATCCTAGCTGCCATAAAGGAAAATCTCAAACTCTTTAAAAGTAAAGCTAACAAGATTTTTCCAAAAGGGGAACAGGTTGTGTTGGAAAAGTTCACCTATAGTCTGGTCAAGATCCATAACCCTGATAAGATTGTGAACTAGAACAAGCCGGTGGGATCTACTATCAAGATCAACTTTGATGGGGCTTCTAAAGGAAATCCTAGTCAAGCAGGGGGAGGGGGTATCTTAAGAAATAAAGAGGGTGATTGGTTGTTTGCCTATGCCGGCCCTTTAGAAAACAAACCAATAACATGGCGGAGGCCAGAGCCCTCCTTTGGGGAATTTTAATAGCCAAGGAAAAAGGTATTAAGGATATACAGATTGAAGGTGATTCCCTAATCATCATAAGTGCTCTCAATAATAGGTGTAGAATCAATTGGGCTTTAAGAAACATCATCCAAGACATCAAGGAAATGCTTAAGGATTTTGATAAAGTTTCTATTAATCATACGTGGAGACATGGTAATATTTGTGCGACAAGATGGAAAATATAGGTGTCCTGAGCCATGAGTACAAGATATGGGGTGAAGGAGATAAGATCCCCTCTAATATTAATGATGAAATCATTAAGGAAAAGGGTGCTAAGTTCCATAATGTTGGCACGAGCGGTTGTAAGTATTTCAAGTACCCTAGGAAATTTCACAAAAATCATCTTTTCGCTCGCTTTTTGAAAGGGTGAATTTTCTACCGATTGTGGGGAGATGTCAAATGAAAGGGAAGTTTGGTAAAGCTAAGATGGGAGGTGACAGAATCAGAGTGGAGCCTGCTAGTTAGAACTTTGAAGAAAATAATCTGAGTCTGTGGAACAAGCTTAAGGTTAGGGGATTCAGCAATTTCATCACCAAATTACATGGTCATGACTCTATCCTGTCAAAATATTTCAGCATTGCTTGGAAGGAGGGGGTTTTTCATATTCACAGCATGGATGTAGAGGTCTCGAGAGACCAATATAGCTAGGATTACTGAAATGAAAATGGAAGGGTTGAAGCTCTATAAGGATAGAAAATGCAGGGATTTGGAGATTGACAGGTTTTTATTGGCAAAGAAAGTTTTTAGTTCTTCACGGATGGTATTGCCCGCTCTTGCATCCCTGGTGTTTGGAAGGACATCTACCTCCAACTCATGAAATACATCACATTGGAGGGAAAGTATAGAAAGATCTATACCCACCATATGACTCTGCTCAACATGTTTCGGCACAAGGTGATGATCAGTATCCTTTCTTCCTTGCTACCTCTCTCACAAATTCCTTGATTGCCTTTCAACAAGACAAGGCTGAGCTTCCCCTACATGAAGGTTTGATTCTCTTGCTGGTCAAGAATGGTACTCGACCCGATCCCCCTTTGAAGACGGTGATGGACGATCATGATGAGGAGGACGATGTCACTCTCATAGTTTGCATCACTAAAATTAAGGCGGAAAGGGTATCACTGTGGAAAAGGAATGGGAAAATGACAATAGAGATGGTGGCCTTGGAGAGGCCAAAGTGTTTCCAAGAAAACAAATTTTGTGGGTGATCCTAATGTCTTTGATGAATGGAGTAGGAAAATTTTGTACACGGAGGGTGTCTGAAAGCCATGGAGGATGTCGGTCTTTGGCCAAAGAGATTCTATGGTGGACATTATCAATATTTCAAAGAAAATGGTCACCGATCAAGTTCAGACTAAACATAGAGTAAACGAGCTGGAAAATCAAGTGAAGGTTTTGCTAGACAGGGTGGAAATGTTGGAAATAGGAAAAAAAAGTAAATTCAACCTCTGGATCAGTAGCTCTGAGGAGGAAATGGATAATGAAGGCCATAACAGTCTTGATCCCCAGTTGCTATGTTTGGTCGGTGCTCCTTGGTTGTGTGTTGTTGGTTGCTGGTGCCCTCTCTGAACTGTGGGTGGAAGTTTGGTGAACTTTAGGTTCTTAGTTGTTTTTTCTGTCTATTTTTAGGGGTTTCCTCTCTTGGGTCTAGGTTACATTGTAAGAGTTAAGATGTTTTAACTCATTTTCTGGGACTCTCTTGGTTTGGTTACTCCTGTTGGTTGTCTCTTTTTGTTCCTCTCTCTTGTATGGCCCCTGGGAGCCGATCCCTATTTTTTGCCTAATCTAATAAAAAACCACATAAACCACTATGTTTATCCATTTAAGCTTTCATTTTCCACAACATGAAATTGATTAATGTTTATTTCAAATACATTATTCTCACATTTCTAATAACAAGAAATAGATTGTGAATTGATGAATGTTTATTTGAAATAGATCTTGCATCAACAGATCCAACAACATGTAAAGGCGGTGTAATCCAAGCCACAATATCAATCGGTAATTGTTAGTCGTAAGCTAAAATGTTGTTTATTTCAATTGGTTATAATTGATATGTGGCCGATGAAAATAATTTTTTTACTTCCTGTAGGTAGCGATAAGAGATATTTACTTATTTTAGATATGGAGGACCTGCTATATGGGTAAACAAAACATATAATAGGAAGATATTATTTAGGTTTAGAATTTAAAATGTCATCCTGCGAGGTGGCCTGTTAAAATTTATAGAATTATTATCACCGTATTGTGAACTAGGATTTTGGTCTAACAACATCATTTTTGCTGATGTTAAAAAGATATCAACGAGCTTCAATAAAAATAATATAAAATTTATTATATCTAAGACTCGCTTGGGGAAAGGAACATTTTAATATAGTCTAGGGAATAACAATAAGAGACCTAGAAAAGGTTTGGAGTAGAAATGA
Organism: Taxus wallichiana var. yunnanensis; assembly: GCA_018340775.1. Lineage (NCBI taxonomy): Eukaryota > Viridiplantae > Streptophyta > Pinopsida > Cupressales > Taxaceae > Taxus > Taxus wallichiana. Next base: position 241,628,413 of record CM031234.1, on the reverse strand, counting down.
GTTTTCATACAATTTTAAAAACAATGTGTATTACATTAGGTGCAAAGAGAAACCCTCCTGAAAATTTTATGGTGGGGATGAAAAGTAGACATAAATATTGTACAAAAGATAAATGGTTGATGGCCAATTTGTACAAAAAAATATCACAAATAGTGTCTCAAGGATTGAATGTGGTAGAGGGCATCAAATATTTGGAGCAAGAAAATTCTAAATAGCTATTTATCTTTTCATAATGTTGTTATGATGGTACTTGCTTAACATTGTCAATAATATATACATTCATATGTTATTATGAAAGTATTTTGTATTTATATTATATTATGTTGAGATTGTTGAAATATAAGTTGGGATGATTTATATTAGCACTGATTATAAGATGACAAAGATGATTGAATAATTTTTGTGGAAAATTATTAGAAAAAACTTTCCTTGAAAAAATGTAAAATAGTATTTTTTTAAATTGTTCATAAAATAAATATAAAATTATATTGTATATACTTAATTGTTTTTAATATTTTTTAATATAATTAATATATAAATAAATCTCTAGAAAAATTGATGGTCATATCTAAAATATGCAAGTCATATGTGACGATTATTTCAAAGATTTGTAACTATTTTATAGATAAAAACGATAAAAAAACATCTAAATGTGTGTCAAATTTACACCACATTGTGACATTTGTTACAACCACTAAAGGACAAGAGAAGATGTTCATGATTATATTTGATAAAAACTGAATTCGAGGGAGCTTATTTTTAGAGCTTCGCTATGATTTATTTTGTTAATTTTGGATCCCATATATTTGGGAATAGTGTTACACTAAAATTCAAACAATTCTTAAAATGTTTTTCTACATGTATATCTTTAGTAAAGAAATTTAATTTTTTTCATATCTATAATTGAATACGCAAATATATTTGGATTGGTTTTATAGTTAATTACATTCTCCTACTCTAAATAGTCACCCTCTTCTAATTTCTTTAGAATATCTTTAGTAATTCTCTGGTTACGTTGAGGTTCAATCACATCATACTGCATGAACCTAGAAGTGTCTCAAATATCTTGAATTTCATTATCCTAGTGGCCACTAGGCCACAAGGCATTTTAATTATTCAAATCTTCATAGTTTAATATTAAATACATTTAAACATTGATAAGAACCTTATTACAAAACATTGATAATGCCTAGCATTCGATACCCCATATAAAATAGAGACATTTTCTATTTATAACAAATCATAAATAATGCCTAGCGTCCTTATCCCATATAAAACAAAAATATGTTATGTACATAACATGTCATAAATAATGTCTAGCATCTGCTAGACCGTATAAAATAGAAACATGTTTTATATATAACAAAGCATAAATAATGCTTAGCATTGCTAGCCCATTTAAAACATAAACATTTTATGTATATAACATAGCATAAATAATGGTTGGTAGCCGCTAGCCCTTATAAAATAAAAACATGTTATGTACATAACAAATCATAAATAATGCCTAACGGTTGCTAGCCTTGTATAAAATAGATACATGTTTTGTTTAGTCCAAAACATAGATAATGTCCTTGCAGATGTTATCTCGTATAATGGATTCCAATATATGGGACTTTAGAGTGTAGTAAATTCCAATATATGTGATTTTGGATTCCAATATATGTGATTTTGAATTCCAATATATGTGATTCTAGATTCCAATATATGTGATATTGGAATCCAATATGTGTGATTTTGGACTCCAGATAATTCCAATATTTAACATTTTGGAATCCAAAACAAGTAGTTTTGGATTCCAATATTGGCTATATTTTTACTTCTTGGATTGGAATAAGTCCATATTTAGTGAAATAAGAATTTTTAGAAATACACTTACCATTTTTTCTAAATATCCTTCTAGATACCCAAATCATGAGTATTTCGGTAAGGTATTGTATGTAAGCTTGCCTTACTAGCTTTCTAGTCATTATTCTCTATTTTCCATCTCTCGTAGTTTTTCCTTCTCTGCTAAGTAGTAGCTATATTCTTATTGGAAGTATTCATGTGCGGGCCACTATATTTCATCTTCCTCTTTGGCATATTCATATCGATCATCTTCTAGGGTAATTATTCGGGGTGTTACTATTCTTGCATAATGTAGATTTTGTACTCGCCTCTAGAAACCCATGTACCTATGCTTCTACTACATTATCGAACTTTCATTTGAAATATTTTCTCTGTACAAAAATTTCTCCCTTTGAATTAGGCTCAAATTCTTTATCATAGTTAGCTAGTCTATTGAGGTTATATATCCCTTGTATGTCATCAAAACCTTCATCCTCGGCCATGCCATAATTCTTCACCCATGTTACACTCTTTCCTATTTGTAAGGTACATGAGATCGAATTCCATCTAATTTAATTTTAATTTCTTCTTCTTCTGAATTCAAGGTACTATTGCAGTCAAATAACCACTCCAATGCTAGGATGGAATTATATGTGGGTTTCTTGGTAAGATTTTCTATAACTTCAAAGTCTATTATATTCTTGATTCCCATAAAGTTAACTTCAACATTCCTTAATACCCAAATTGGGTATGTCCTTTATCCATCCACAAATACTAGTTCCGTATCTTGTGGAATCCAAGAGGGGTCTTCTAAGTTTCTCCCAAGTATTTTTGACATTATGTGTACATATGCGCCTTGATCCAATTATATCTTAGTAATTTTTGTGTCACATATTTCTATATCTAAATATATGGCTAATTTATGTCATGTTATTTGTATTCAAAATATGTTTCTCTTTTTATTTTTATGTGAGGCTTCAATCCACTAAACATTAAAAAAATTCCTCCTTATTCCATCATTTTTAAAAAATGGTTTTTCTACTAACCCGCACCTAAGGGTTAGTCTATTTATTTCCTTCAATGAAGTTATCTCATCTTAAAAAATAAAATTGTTCCATTTCCTCACAACATTGAGCCTTCTTTGTGACCTCTTTAATTTTTGTAACTTCCTTGTCATGAAGTTCTAGTCTGAACCCCTTTGGGTTTTATTCTTTCTCACTAGATGATTCTTCTTCGGGGGTAGTTTGATACTTTTATTTGTTTCACTTGTTTTCTCTTTTTCTTTCTTCTTATGGTTACCATGTGGATGTATAAATTGGTTTTCATTGTTCACTTCCTTCTTTCTTATTGGCTTTTCTCTTAAAGTTAATTTTCCTTAGCGTCTTCTTTTTCCTTATTCTTTTCTAGTTTTCCCTTGCTTGAAATAGTTGATGTTTTTTTTATCTTTTGAAGATTATATTTTATCTCATGGTATTATTGTTTTGTGGTGGACATTATTTTGGCATCTTATCCTAGTGCTTCTGATTTAGTACTACCATTTTTGTAGAATTGCGTAGTTTTTTGGCAGCTAAAAGAGTCATGTGTGCCTCGTTCATGGTATAACCCACATGGTTCTGGTTTAGTGTAATTTCTTACCAAGTTTCCATATTTTATACACTTATATAAGTCCAATGGTCTTCTTTCTTATTTTCCCTTTCCTGATTTAATTTGATTCTCTCCACCTTAATACCCTTGGTATCCCCATATTTGATATCCTCTACCACATTGATAGTTGTTGTAACCACCCCTATTACTACCCTGATATCTTGCTTTGTATCCACCTCTATATCCTCCACCATACCCTTGGTAATTAGGGTTGTAGCTTTTTCCTTTATATTCTCCTCCATATTGTTTTTTTCCTCCTTTATATCCTTCATATTTTGGGGGTGTGGTTATTTTAGTACTTGTATTACGGGTTTTTTTGAATTTTTTTAGTGGGGTTTGGTTGTTGTGGTGGATGTGGTGGTATTGTACTTTTCCCGGCTTCCATTACTCTGCAGAATTATAGTCTTTCGATTCTCCATGACATCAATTGTGTGGCAAGTATGATGATAGTGGTTGAATGATTCGCTTGTTGTATATTACATGAGTTGATTTGTGGGTGTTTCTACCTCCATAAAGGGACAAGTATATTTTTGTGTTGGTCCCATAATACAAATTCCACACCAAGTTCTTTCGATCATAGATAGGTTGTTAGATGAAGATTTTTATGATGATTTTGTTTTATTGTCATGGATCTTTTTAATTTTTCTAGATAAGGGAATTCAATCTTGATATGTTCCTAGGAGGTGAATTATTTTTGAGATCTTATTTCCTTTGGATCTCCTGTTGTAATTTCAACTTGTCCAACTCGAGTTGGACCCTTTCTAGTGTAGTCTTAATGGAAATTTCTCCTTATCTTCTTCATGGTTGTGCCTCCAGTCTTGTATCCATTTCTAATACATATGCAAAAGTTGTGAATGTTTTCCCATCTAATGAATATCTTAGGTAGGGTAATAATCCAAATATAAACCACTCAATTGTTTGTTTATCAGTTAGAGGTTCTTCTAATCTTCTTGCCACATTTTTTAACCTATAATCAAATTCCTTGACTATTTATCCCTTCTTTTGAATTAAATCTCTCATTTTGTTGACACCTTATGTAGGTGCCTCGGGATAGTGAAATTATAGCTTAAATTATTTTTCTATTATACCCCATTCCTTATTATGTTGAGGATATGTCTTCATATGCCATATTAAACTATCGTCTCTTAATGTTCCCACAAAATCATATAGCTTTGTTGTGGAATATGTCACATTATTACTTTTCTAGAATGAATCTAGGATAAACATGTGCTCCTCACATCCTTAGTATCTTTTCCAAATAGTGGTAACTTGATTTTCTAGGTCATCCTATTAGTATGTTGAGTCCTTGATGGATTCTAAACCGGTTGTTTTGTTTTAGATGCCTTCACATTTTTGTTCTGATTACCACTCTTTTGATTAACTCATTTCCTTCCTTTATCTCTTGGAAGTTCAATGTCAAAATAAAGTTCTCCTAGTAATTCTCTAAATTATCTCACAGTCTCTTCCCTTCTCTTACTCTCCTCTTCCAATTTTTTTGTATCTATCCATTATGATTTATTCCTATTGTAACTTTCTAGGTGGTGTGTGAAGTGGCACATGGAATGGCGATCGATCCGGGGTTCATCTCTTTTGGTATAGTACAATGGTTGGGGACACATCTTTTATTGGTGACTTTTCGTAATTATCTTCTTCCATAAATAACTTCCTTCCTTTAACATCTCTTAACCTATAATTTTATTCTAAACCTACAAACCCTTCATCACTTATTCATTTTTTATTATCCTTTTATATCTTGTTCTTCAAAACCATTTTTTATTTTTCCCTTATCTTTTGTGATGGTTTTATTTTCTTCTAACTCCTTAACTATTTTTTCTACTCTAATAACCTCTACTCCTTCTTCACCTTTTCCCGTAATCAATAGAGGATCTTCTCACTTATCTTTCACACATTATTCTGCTCCCAAGATCTATTTTATTTCTAGTTCCATTTTATCTAATATCTCCTGTAAATCCCTCATTAATATTGTTTGTTGAGATGATGAATATTGTATTCTACTATCTAATGTGCATTGTCCCATGGCAATCAGCCATGTAACTAATAATTTTTGGTCTCTACCTTGCTTGGTAATGATAGCAAGACTTTGAACATCTACTTCCAATTCTAGGGTGGCTATATGTTGGCCTCCACTTGAAGTTGTCTTATCTTTTTCTATTTTCTTAACTTTATTTAGTTTTTCTTTTCTTTCATTTAGTTTATTTATCCTTTCCTCCATTGCTACTCTCTTTTTCTATATTTTTCTCTAAATCCTTTATGTGGCTATTCTAGCCTTATCTTCTGATATCCTCATCATTATTACTTTTTGTTTAGTATCTAATTCACGTAATTCTCTTAATCTCTCTTTTTATGGATTCTATAAAAATTAGTTTTATTTTCTTCATGTCACCCTATTTATTTTACCCCAACCATCACCATGCCATATTTTATTATTTATGCCTCTTGGATTTCCCCCTTCGCGTATGCCATACCATGGTGCATGTCCCCTAAAGGAACTTTTATGCATTTTTAATTAATCGTTTTTCCATTAGCAAAATACAGATTAGAAAAGGGATTTTTTTGAGAAATCTTCCTCTTGCCCCACTTAGAACCTCAAACTTATTTTGATCAACACTAGTCCAACCCTGAATTTCCCAAGTGATAATATAAGAATCTAGTGTATTTACAAACCAATAATTGAGTGCTCTTGTCCACGAGATCATCAATATCTCTTAGTATTTATAATTTCTTATAAGTCCACTTGAATAGTTCCCATACATGTAACCATGACCATTTTATTCATTTTGTTGTTGCTTAAATGTAAGACAACAATAGATTTGTAAATTGAGACAAAAATTCTTCTTTGTATTCTCCAAATATGTCAACTTCAGTTCCTTTGTAAGATGTTGTAAGTCTCTTATCCTCCTTTTCAATGAAAATGTTAATTTGAGTTTCCCACCAATCCTAAATCTCTGTTAAAGTTGGTTTTTAATACATTGTGGTGAAATTTTTCAAAACATCTACTTAATAAAAGGAACCTAGGCAAAAAACACCAAAATGTTGACCTTAAGCCTCAACATGGATTGTGATGGTTAAGTAGTTCACCCTTTCGCTAAGGATTTACCAGGAATGATACTCAAATTTCCAAGATGAACAAAAAGAATGTAATTAAAGATAATGAGCATGACACATAACATCAACCATCATTCTTTATTCATATATAATAAATATTACATCAGTCCTTCACATCCATCTCACACACTCTCATTACATCAATCTTCATACTTGTCTTATATTCAATTATCTTTCTCTCTTCTCTACTATATTTACATATATCTTCTACTCTCTCTATTCTCTATTCTACTCTTCATTACTTTCTATATCTCTACATATCTATTATTTCATTTCCATCCATTAAGATTTATCTTTACTAATTACCCAAAAGAAACTTCTTTTCCTAGCACCTCTATCATTCACATTTAATTTTTGGTCATTATGGTGGTCTTCCATAGTTTTTTTGTATTTTTGGTGGATTTTCTAATGTCCCATAGCTTATTCAAGTGTCTCGAGGCTTCTTCGGTTTCCCAAGGATTCTATAGTGTCTCACATATTCTATAGTGTCCCACTACTTCTTTAGTTTCTTGCATCTTCTATAGTGTCTCGTGGATTCTTCCTTTGATTTTCGGTTTTCTATCCTTTTACGATTAATTTCTGAAATTTTATGAAGAACCCTATCAATATTAGCCATTAATGTAGATATATTGTATATGTACAAATGATACTCGTACCAAAATTTATACCCATTCCATACAATGTTTTTTGAAATGGTTGGATCCTATTGGAGATTATTAATGAGAGTGTGGGTCTATTCTTCATTCTGTCAGTCTTATATTTATTTAAATACCCAATCTACCTATAATATGGACATGGTATACAAAAAGTATTATGGGGAATCAACTCTCATGGATATTACATCAACTACTACACCTTTTCCTTTCTTGTAAATGATACCAAAGTCAAGTCTCAACATATTTGTGACCCGTTTCTATTGTTCTTCACATGATAGTCCTTTCCCCAAGAAGAATTTCAAGATTAAAATATTTGTCTTTACCTTGAAGTTACAACCCACAAGATACGATCTCTAGCATTTGACTACATGAATAATAGTCATAATTTCCTTCTCATAAATTGGTTTTGATAGGTTCCTACCTTCGATTTAACGAAACTAAAATATGATGAGGTATAATTTCAAAGGGAGGAAAACAATACTTTTCCAAGATGCAAAGATCTCTCGACAATAATAGAAAATCAAATTTAATAAGTTGAAAGGAATTCACCAAATAACCTTACAAAAGGATTTACAAACAAAGACCTAAAATATCATATATGGAAATCCATCATAATGTCATGAATTAACTCAATAATCAGGATGTACATATAGGAGGAGGGAAGTGCAACTACTACCTAGATCAGTGGTGAAGAACTCCCACTAACTAATATTTGTAGCTAAGTGAGACTCAAATTACCAAAAACTAACTCCACATGACTAGCAAGCTAACTCCACTTAAACCACTACACCTAGGAAAGCTAACTAAAAAGTGTAGGGATAATGTAAGTGCAAGAATTATCCTAATAAATAAATAAAATGATAAATAATAACCTACACTAACACCCCCGTAAATGTAGCTTATGTGGGTGGATAATAAGGTGAATCCCGATAATAAGGCCTCGATAAGGTACTTATGCACAATAACTAGGAAAAAGGGAACACCATAAGGTACCCAAAACCAGTAATAAAAAAGTAGAGGGAGAAAAGTATGCTACAAGGAATATGAGAAGCGAGCTCCAAAACATTGTGCAATGCTAAAGAATTTTGGTGTGCACTATGGTCTAAAACCATTACTCAATAACAAAACTCAAAAAAAGCGACATTGGGCTTCTTTAGAATGGCTCTATACAAGGAGACTCACAATGAAGTGATGTTGAAAGTGTAAAAACACCAAATATAATTCGATCAACTTATACAAATAGGTGTGCCATGATCCAAGAACAATAACCATGGAAACAAGGCAAAGACACAAGATCCAAAGTAATAGGATTGCTACGATATAAGGACAACCAAGGCAACATGGCAAGGACAGAAGAGTTGAAGAAGCAGGTATAGACAGCTAAATTTCACTTTTGCAATCTTATTGCTAAAAGTACACAAATCACTCTCATTCTTACCATTTTTGTTATAATTAGTGATTTTTGTTAATTAACTAACATTTCTTACCATCTTGATTAATTAACAATGTATTGTTGATTACTTATCCTCTTTCGCATTTAGGATTCCAATTTACGACACATCGTAAGTCAAAATCCTCTTGCAAACAGACAATTAGCTATTATTAGCTAATTAGGCCTATTTTAGCCTTGTTTTAGTCAATTTACCCTATTATTTTCTTAAACCCCTCTTTCAACCATTCAAAATCACCCCACTTCCCTCCACAACATCTCGAAGGCTTCAAAAGCTTATCCTAGCCTCTTAATTGACCCTAAGTGGTTGATTAAGGCTCCTCACATCCTAATCACTTGTTAATTCACTAATCATGATTAGAAAGCCTTAATTAGGATTAACAAACCTTAATATACTTTTTGCTTTTAGTCCCACATGCACCAAGATGCAAGTTTTCCTCAAAGGAAAACTATAAAAAGGACTAACCACATACCTTTAAACTTTACACCATGTTTTGAATTTTATATCATATAACAAATATGATTAAGAGCCAAGCTCAATCTTTTCCTCCAATCTTCAATGGTGTTAGTAGATGGGTATCCAATATGATCTTCTAGACATTTTAGAGAGATCATCTCACCTCTCCTGAAGTAGAAACAAACCCAATTTGATTTCCCTCTTATATATATTCAGGTCTATGTTAGTTAGCAATTCATATTAAGTAGGCATGCTTTAGCTAGGATTGATTTATATCATGTTAGTTGTTTCAAGCATTCCATTAAGCTTTTATCATTGATGTAACTATTGTTATATTCATAAAGCATTTGTTAATATACTATGTGGTGTTAGTCTTGTTAGTTTAACTTTGCTTGAAATTTTAGTAGTCTTCATTTGGCATGCCCAGTGGGACCATACCCCATTGCATTCATTTTTAAAGATTTTTAACTTATTTTCAAAGTTTTTAGCTTTAAGTTTTCTATATTAATTTAAATTTTTCTAGATTAGTTTCAAATTTTCTAGATTAGTTCCAAGATTTATATATTAGTTTCAAGCTTTCTATATTAGTTTCAAGATTTTTAGATTAGTTTCAAGATTTTTAGAGTAAATTTCAAAGTTTTGTAGATCAATTTTCAATTTTTATAGTTGTTTCAACTAGATTAGTAGTAGATGTTGCATTTTTATGTTCTTTGCAGGATCTAAGGAGGTAAAGTGCTATCAAAATTCCATTAGAAAGTCAAAGATTTGATCTTTTTCAAGTTTTTCTTGTCAAACCCGTGTTTTGACCACCTACAAGAAGATATACGCTCATGCTTAAAGGGGGCACTCGCGCTCTAAATTTCATGCATATGCTTCACTGGACACGCCTACGCTTCACTAGACATGCTTGCGCTTCATTGAGTTTTTTTCCTTTGTGTATAAGTCGCGTTGGTGCTTCAAAGTATGCACTAACACCTCACTAGCCATACCTATATGCAATTTGAAAGTGTGATTTTTAAAAAGGCACACTTATGTCATTAAATACATGTTTTTGCTACAAAGTGCATACTGGAACACTAAGGTAAAGTTGGCTGAAAGTTCAAATTTTCAACTTATGTTTTTTTATACTTTTGTCATTTTCCAAGGGTTTTTAGCTATTATTACTATAGATTTTCTAATTTAGAGAATGTTTTCTAACATATTAGCTTAGGTTTTGGTGAATTAATTTTTTTTTCATGATTTGTATGAGTTTGGAATAGGGTTGTGTATGCTCTTCTCTTGCACTTTGTGTGATCTTGAGAATCAAAAGTAGCCTTAAACCTTATTTTTCTAACATTAGAGTAAGTGGGAAACTTCATTATTCATTTTTATGCTTAAGGGAATAAACTTTCATTTTGGGCATGTATATGATCTTTTAGTTTAAGAGATTTTCATTTGATAAATAACCAAGGCTAAAGCTTGTGTATGCTCTTCTCTTGCACCTTGTGTGATCTTGAGAACCAAAAACAACTTTAGTTTTTCACTAAAAAGCACTTGGATTAATTGGGAATGAACCTTGATTTACAAAGCATTATGGTGGTTATTTTATTTACAAGCTTCTCATTTTTATCTAGTTGGATTGATTTTTGTGTATGCTCTTCTCTCACATCCTTGGATGATCTTGAGAACCAAAAACAACATTGAATCCTCTTTTATGATATTGTAGATCTTTTTGGATAACTACTAACTATTTGTGTGTAGAACCTAACGCTTGCCAAAGAAAGGATAACTCTCTTCAAACAAAATTCTAACATTCATGTGTGTTGTAGGTTGCCAACGGTGGTCTAAACCAAATTTCCTAATCCAAAAGATAAGAAAATACACCACACATCATACATCACATTGTATTGCAGGTTTTGGTTAAGAGCTATGGCTCATCTGCTTAACTAGGAGAAACTTCCTTTGGCATAAGCCTTAAGATAACAAGAGGAATGCTCCTAGGAACCCCAAAGTAGTTCACGCAAGAGGGAACCTTGTGAACAAAATGGGAAAGTGCTCCACTACCCAATTGATTAGTACGCCTTGGTGAGATTAGAGTCAAAGTTATTTCCATTGCGACCCCAATGAAAATACAACTAATGCATTTATTTTTCCTTGTATCGAAGGAGCTAAAGTAAATCTAGGATACTCCAAGGTTTATTCAATGCAACTTCCTTGGAAAACTGATCTCACAGAGGTAATTTGTGACACCTAGAGAGAGAACCACTAGGAATCTTGTGGCTTGGAGCTAATTTGACTTAGACATCGTGTTCTATAGAGATCTCACAAAGTGACAACTTGTTTAGAGTCAAAACCTTGTTATTCAAACAAGGCAAGAGTCCATTTAAGTTGAAACTATGTGTTATTCATCATGAGACTTACGACATGTTACTTTGTCCTAGTTTTTCACTTGTCCTAAGACAAGGTGAAACTCTATCGAAGTTACACTTAGTTTGTTTCATCACCACTTGGTTTTAATGCTTTGTCTTCTTGTTGCCCATTTTTAGGAAAAAATAAAATAGCATACGTAAATACCACAAGAAATATTCGTGTCCACCAATTTTGTAGTCTACTTGCATGACTAGGTTATAATGTCGGAATGAAAGTGTTGAAAGTGTGAATGGTACATCTTCATGTTCTAGTAGGCCCTTTATCTCAAACCCATATTGAGACTCATTATCATTGTAGTTAGGTTGTCTTATCACTAATTTCCTTTTGAGTTTTTATGTTGCTTGCATTATAGCCATACAATTGTGATACTTACGTCTTGTTTCCATTTTGAAACTTGGTCTAAGTCTCTAAATTATATTGTTATGTTGCTCGCACATGCATAGTAACTTCTTGATATACTTAGGCTTAGTTTTTAATCCTAACATTGCCTTGAGTTTTTTGAGTGTTGAGGTTATATTGTTCACATCGCGATAACACCATTTTGATACTAAAATCTTGCTTTCTTGCAAATTTTGATTAACATGTCCAAATAGTGTTGTTACATTGCTCACTTTTGTAACTTCCATTTTCAAAGACTTATACTTTGTTGGTGTCTAAAAATGGTTTTAGTATACCTTGTTGGAGGGTTGCGTTAACACTTTCTTAGCATTTAGGTATTTTTATTTTAAACTTGACCTAAGTGGTAATATTGTGTTTTTACTATTTGATTTGAGCCTATCTTGGAAAATCGTAGGGAGTAAACTATTGTTGTGACTGGATTTGAGTCTTGTACTTCATTGTATTGTCCTAGGTGCTTCTTTTCATATGGTACCTTGTTAGTGTATATCATTCTTTATTCTATGGTTTCCTTGAGTTCATATTGATCCTTTGGATTCATGACCATGTATTTTTGGACATTCTTTGTGATGATTTTATGTTGTTACACTGCTTGGTTTGTATTAGAGCCTATATCATCAAAATTTCTAACTGGTGTCCATTCTACTACCTAGACGAACATTGGAATTCCTTCTAATTTTAAAGGATTTCATCTACACTATCTTGTTCTATGACATTTATATCCCACAAATGTGAAAAATTACAAACTATTGCGAGGTTCCTTATACATACAACACTAAGTAATCAAAGTCTTGGAATTCCCATAAAAGGATTCCTAGCACGACTAAGCCTTGGTTGGTTCTTTGCATTACATAACCCATTCAGAATCTCCTTTCCCACCTTTATCTCATATTTGGTGGTATGGTTTGGATGCTTCTGATCCAAACTATTATTTGGGTTCGCTTTGGTCTTCTGAGGATTATGGTCCAAACATTTTTTTTTATTCCCCTTGGTCTTCTAAAGATTCTCATTAGAGCTATTCACCTCATGCAACTCTTAAGTCACAGTCCTCCCTTTCTTCACAGTGGACTCCCTTTATCATTCACCTAAACAATATATTCCTCCTTTGAATATTTGTGTGGCTCTAAGATCCATCAAGCAAACATCTGATGTGGTTCTTGAGTCACAGTCCTCCCTTGCTTTGCAGACCTCCCTTATTTTTCACCTTGACAACCTCTTCCTTCGTTGAAGATCTAGGTGAATTTATTATAATTTGACACCAACATCTTATTCATCTAAGTCAAATCCCATGTTGCAACCTTATAAGTCGACACCTATGACGCAATCATCTAAGTCAAAACTTACATCATAACCATCTAAGATGACACTTACATCATAATCTTCTAAGTTGACACCCATGTCACAATCATCTAAGTCAACTCCCATGTCGTAATCTTCTAAATCAACTCCCATGTCACATTCATCTAAGTTGACACTTACATCACAATCATCTAATTTGACTCACACGTCACAATATACTAAGTCGAATCCCATTTCACAATCATCTAAGTCGATGCATACTTTGCAAACACATTTAGAAAAATCTTATGTCACAATCATATGCTAATTTTCTATGTGATCCTCATTATTTCCTAGAAATATGTCATCTTCTAGGAAATCCAATGCCAATCAGTTCCAAATATATGTCTTCTTCCACTTGTGAGACATCCCAATACAAATCTACTTCATCTCTGGAGTCATCTTCTTCTATCAATCAAAATCCAATCCCTCTTCCATCTTCTAAAGATCGGTGTTTACGTCCATGTCAAACCATTCACAAGAAATGATGTGCTAAGATATCTTTTTGACACACTATACAATTCCTTTATAGACACAATAAATTCAAACCTTCCCCTTATCAAACATCTTCTCAATCATCCACACTAGTTAGATCCGTTTGTTTTAGTCAACCTCCCATGGTCAAAGAAAAAGACCCATGCCAATTGATTTCTTTTAGAAAGAAGAAATGATCACATAAATCATGAGGTCACACGTGTGACATTCCCCTAGGATCACACATAAAAATTCTCTTTATACCTGATACATTCATGTATTGCAATGAAGAGGTTGATTTCATTTTTCGGACCATAGAGGAAGGCCCTAGGATAATCAAACTTGATCCTCCTCTTATTCTTTAGTCTCCAGATTCTTTATTATCTGATGAACATCATGGTTCTATCATTGATCCACGGTCTATCTTCTCATCACCTAATCATTCTTTATCTATTAGGATTCCTCGATCACAATCTCACCTTGGTTCACCTCCTAATAGCCCATCGTCTTCTTCTATATGTGGGCCACCTCCAAGTAGCACTTCATCAGCCATGTGTGGCTCACCTCCCAATAGCCCCTCGTTGTATATACTGGGGGCACATCCTATAAGTCCATCATCTTCATTTCTTGGGTCTTGTCTTAGTATTACATCATCTTCTATATATGAGACATGTCTTAGAAGTCCCTCATCTTCTATTCTTGGTCCACATCCTAGTAGTCCATCATCTTCTATATATGGGACATGTCATAGAAGTCCCTCATCTTTGATTCTTGGGCCACATCCTAGTATCCCATCTTCTTCTATTTATGGGACACCTCTAGGTAGTCCTTCATTTTCGATCTTAGGGCCACATCCTAATATCCCTTTATCTTCAATCTATGGGACACCTTCTTGTAGCCCATCCTCTTAAATTTTGGGACCTGTTGTCCCCTCAAAATTCCCCTCTTTTGAAAGTTGACAAATTTGAAAATTTTGGGTTAGAACCCTTTTAGAAGTGTTTTGGTAAAGTTGGAGATTCGAAGAGATGGTGAAAATTCCATTTGTTTGGAGTCCTTTTAATAACTTGCAGGTCTGTTGAACAATTTTTTTCCCTCATATCCCAAGTTTGCTGGGCCTTCTGTTCATTGATTCCCCACATTGCCTACATTGGCCGAATCAGCTCTTCATGTCCCATCTATCCCAATTCGGTGGGCCTCATGTTCATCGATTCACCAATTTTCCCACAAGTCCTTTTCCGTTAGCTTTTTCAGACTTTTTCAGCCCATCTGTCCCAAGTACACCTAGGCCTCCTATTCACCGATTCCCTACATCAGCCAAATCAGATCTTTATGTCCTTCACATTTCTATGTTCCTAGACTTCCTGTGTTCTTTTGGACCGCATTCCTTGCATCACTCGCATCGGCCGAATCAGCTCTTCGCGTCCCTCATGTCCCAATGTCCCATGGTCTGTCTAGGTAATTTTTTTCCACTTTTCCCACATTTCTCCTTTTTAAGTCAATGCAAGGTGTACTTAATGCGCATTTATGATCTTCTCTCTCCTAAATAGATATTTAAAGGGGCTTTTGTCTATGCATTTTTCACATTGCTTGCTTGTTATCTCTTACCCGCATTCTTGCAATTGAATCATTTATCCGTCTTCTTGTAATCCCTTTGCATTTTTGTCATGAATCCATCCTTGAAGGTAGTCCTTTGTTCACTATCAAGATGAATATCAAGTTTCAATGACATGAGCATTTGTCCCCTTTGGAGACCGTTGTACCCAATATTAGAGATAGTGAAGTTTGACATTTGGACTTCGATGATTTTTGGGGAAGATTAGCATGCGAAAATCCTGCTCCTATGGCCCAAATGATAAATGACAATGGAATCACATACGCCACTGGTTTTCCTATCTCTGTGTAGTGTGTTGACACCATGCTTACATGTGGGGCTCATTTCAATCTGGATACCAAGGAGGTTGTTAATGTGCATGGAGAATTGATTACAAAATTAGATGTTGCCACCATCGTCACTACCCTACACATTCCTGAAATAGAAGACTCCATTGTTCTCACTCTCACTCAAGCTCAAGCTCTGTTTGATAAGGACAGTGAGAAATATAAGGCTTAGGTAGCTAGGTCATGGATAAATTTCCTTAAGAAGGGAGCATCTTGACTCTCTAAGGCATTGTTTAGGGTTTCTTTCAATGAGGAAATATCATATTTAATCACTCTGCTCACCCAGATTATGGGAATTCCCTCTACCAACAACTTCCATTTTTGGATGTGTCCTTTCATAAGCATCATTTGCGAGGGTAAACAAAACATTAATTGGGATGAGATTATCTATGGGAACCTGAATGAATAATTATCAAATGTTCAGTAGACCAAAAAATTCTATATGACCTCTTATCTCATGTACACCATGGTAGCATCTCGCGAGTGGTTTGGCTTCACTTTCATTGAAGGAAAGAAGAATGAACCCATCTATGCATATTTCCCTCAATTTACCCTCAAGGACAGTAATCATAATTTCAGAAGGGTAAATGATGCCTTCACCATGTACATTGTGAGACTCTTGGAGGGTGACACTGCCAGAAGATTCTCTTGATGAGGCTAAGGCCTTGATAACCAAGTATGGGGATTTCTTCATTCAGTTTCAAGGTTCTCATACATTAGGCTGGCTTGTTTTGAAATCACACCTCTCAAGGTTCCCATGTTATGCAATGAAAAAATGGCTCTGGTTGAGGTGTGTAGACACTGAATAAACTCCATAGAACCTGCAGAGACAAGAAGATTACAGGACTTCATTTCCCTATCACCTTAGGGAATTATACATGCAAGATAACTCTAGATGCCCAAAATATAGAAAGGGCTATTACTCCTCTTACAGTTCATTTTTTCAATCCCAGGACTTGCTTTGATCTAAAGAAATTCATTGATCAAAATCTTCAAATAACTTATCATCATCGTCTTGACACTGAGGATTACTGGGTTGATTGTGTTGATGATTTTGAAGCCAGGAGGAGGCATTTTGGTAGATTGTCTCTACAATAGATCATAGACCTCAACCTCTACCAGGTTCCTAAAGGTCTTAAAGACAATAATGAATATTTATAATCCTATGAGTATGAGATATCCATCAGGCACACTCCTCTGGAAACACTGGATTGGTATGTCAAGGAAAGAGATGATTTGAGTGATATAATCACCCCTGTCATCGTCAGAACCAAGATTTTGTTTGAAAGAAAGGTACATGAGCTTTGGATGAGAAAATGTATATCCTCTTCAAGTGAGACTTCCACACCTAGGAAGGAAGTGCATATGCCTAGCACCGAGTTACTTGAGAAAACTTATTCTTCTGCGATGAAAGATCTAGAGTTTTCTACTCCTTCCTCTTCCACCAAAGTGTATCAGAAGAAGCTCAAGGATGTCAAACAAGAACCAATCGAGGAAGAGACCCTCTGGAGCACTCAGGATTGCCTATTGGGTTAGATAACATTATTGTTCTAAGTGAGAATGATGATGATGATGAGATGAAATAACTAGAAGAAATCCCTAAAACCACTACTTAGGTAGAGAAGGAAGAATCAAGAACTAAACCTCCAAGTTTAACTGATTCCTCTGCAAAAGAAAATTCTTAAGGTTCCATTCATTTCTTCATTAGAGACAATAGTGGTTCATACTCTGACTACCATGAGTTCACTCACACTTGGATCCCTTAGTTCTTCTATTTCCTCTTCTTCCTTTTCCTGGGTGTAGCCCCTAGTAGACAATGCAGGAAAAGAAAATATTCTTCCCGATTAACAGGGCCTGATTTTGATGTTGTGGCAGCTCTACTTGGTACTACCCCTCATCCTCTAGAAAAGAAATCAAATACTACTTAAAGGTCGGTATCTAATGCTCAAGGCCAACAGCTTCCTATAGGTTTTCATACACAGGGTGGATAAAGAGGAGAAGGATCTTTTAATCTCTAACTTTGAGCTTTCCACAATTGCCTTTGGGAGAATATACACTGAGAGTGAGGTTCATAACCTTCGAAACCGACACTAAGGTTATTGAATGGGTTGAGAAAGGAAAGAAAAACATGGAGCAGTTGGAAGAACAGAACTAAGTTATTTCCAACTTTATCAAATCATTATTTACAAAATATAAAGTTTTGGATCCAGCTCCATTGGCTACTCTCCCATCTCCCATAGTTCTCAGCCAAGATGAGGTTCAAAGAATCAAAGACATACATAAGTATTCTACTTATGGGAAGGTTGTTGAGGCCATGGTAGATGATATGACTATAGCAGGTTTAAACTTCATTGAGGAATCCTTCAAAACCAATGAGAAGGTGATCAAGCTGCAGCAGAAACTCACTTCCTCAATCAAAGCTATGGACAAGGAACTGAAAGTCTGGAGTGGGTGTATTGCAGATCTCCATCTAATGGGTCAAACCAATGAGAGGATCCTGTTGGCCAACAATGTATTTTATGATGTCAAGAATAACCTATCAAGGATGTGGATCTTTAGCATTGAATGGAAAATAAAGGTTCTGGAAGAAGCACTGGGAGAATTGAGGAATGTATGACAAAAGGGGAGTCTTTTAAAACTTGTGTTTTATCTACCTTCAAGGATATCCACTGCCATCTTAAGGATGAAGTCACAGGTGTTACCTTCTCTCTCTAAGAAATCAAGGCTCAATTCAAGACCTTTTTCAAAAATGATTTGTTCAAAGAAGAGTCAATCACTAAAGATAAAATCAAGGATATTTGTTCTCTCTATTCATCTATAGCCGAGGCTAATAAGGAGTATCTAGAGCATATTGAGTTTGACAAAGATATGGATAAATGCCTCGGCATGTGGACTCATGCCACTTCTAACACAACAATTCCAAGAGGCATGGAGATAGTGGAAGCATTGAAGAGATTCAGGCACTAGATTCTCAAAAAAGTGGGCCCTTTTTAGCCACAACCGGATGCCCCTACTTCCGGCTCTTGACTCTTTTCTTTCTATTGTTAGTTAGGGTCTCCTTATAAATTAATTAAGGACTTTAATTAATATTTTGGTTAAAAAAACGGTTACAAAATGTAACCACTTTGTAGGCTATATATTGACTCTCCACGCCATTCCAAGGGGGCTGGAACTCTGATAATATTTGAAAGTGTAAAATAACTCAAAGCTATCAATACAAAAGATTTCCCTTCATGTTTCCATCTACAACTTTTTATTCTCTCTTGTATGTCCGAAAGTTTGTAAATCATTATCTATTGCATTGAAGATTTGTAGTCTTATGGATTTCATTTTTGGAACTTTGTTTCTATGAAATAATATCTGATTATTTAAATATGAATGATTTTGTTCTATATATCACATTTTCTCAACATTTATAAGGAACTATTTTGCTATCTATATTCTTGGGGATGTTTTTATGTTCTACATTTTTCCTCCTTTAGTTCTTCTGTTCTTTTGTATTCATCATCAATCTTTGCATCAAAACACTTTCATGATACCAGAGTTCCTCATCAAAGTAGACATTTGTACATTTGTAAATAGTTTTGTTGCTTGCTTTCAATAAGGGAACCTCACCCATTAAAGAGGAGGGACTTTTTGTCCCCTCGATCAAGCTTTCATTAAAGTCCTAATTTGGCAACCAAAAGGATTTGTATCCTTCATGTCCATCATATTTTCCTTCTATCAATGATTTTGGCAAACCCACCGTCATTTCTCACATCAATTCTATTCATCCACTTTCTTCTCCCACTTCTTAGGATCAGAAAAGTCACGTAATATCTTACAAGAAACCCAAATGGTTCCTTCATCCAACTATGATTAAAAATTCCAAGATCTCTAAATCTCACAACAATTTAAACAATCATAAAGTTCATAATCAAACACAATTCAAGAATTCACACCAATGCAACCATCAAGTATGGCACAAAGTGCATAAAACTCTGGATAGGGAACTCAACCTCCCACATACAAAATCCATATTTCAAGATAAATCACAGTCATTTATTGAGTATGAGCTCACTACAATCATCGAAATTAGAGATAATATGACTCTTGATAAGAAAACATGCTTAATCTCCCTTATCAAGGAAATTGTGAACATTTTTGTTGGATCTTATCATGCAGATTGATATTGATTGGTCCCAATTTCCCAAAATCTAAAAAATAATAAAAATAAAAATGAATGAGAAAACATTTCAAAACAATCAAAGGTACAAACATCAAATATTGTAATCATGTATTTCATACGCATGGATGTTCTTTCCTTTATTTTCATCTTCCTTTGCAAGTCACCCACCATTTTCATCCCTTCGATGATATTTTGGTTGGCCTATTCACATAAATTTTGTGAAATTTATCTCTATGGTATCTTTTTGACCTTGTTTTTTATCACCTTGGTAAATTAAAAAATGGCTGACCTCTTAGAGATTCTATCACTATCTTCATCTAATAAATTTTTGTGAAGAAATTTTGGACATATTTGTCGTTGACACTAGCCAATGTCATCATCGTAATCACTTCCACATCCTTTCATCAAGCCATACATGATTCTTAACCCATTGTCAAAACAATGAAGAGAGCTGAAATAAATTTTCGAAAGCAAAACAAAATAAATTAAAAATCAAAAGATAAAAGCAAAAGCAAATTGATATATAACTCTCTCTTGGGGTATTTATAATAATCTCTACCAAGGCTATAGACACCTAACTAGCAGTAGACCAATGTTGTGATTAGAATCAATTACATATTCATCGGGGTTGTGGAAACCTAGCTGGTAGTGGAGAAATGTACATCTCTCCTTCCACAAATCCATTAAAAAAATCAACTCTGAAAAATAAATCATTCCTACACATTGGTTAGGGTGTCTTCACTTGTTGTCTATCGAATCTTCCCTCTAAGAGGTAATAAATTTCTACATGCACACATTGGATCTTGATGAGTAAATAGGATTAGTATGTTACCAAGTGTCTTTATTTAGACCTTGTTCGACTCTTACTTTATTCATTATCTTGTCTCACAATTTGTTCCTTTGGCTAATCACTTCTTTATTGTGAGGATTCTAAGCTACATTCATTGACATTCGATGTTCTTATACTTTGTTCAAAACATCCTTGTGTATAAGATTTCCTTTCTACCATATTTGCGGGAACCTTTGCCCCTTTCACAAAAACAATCTTCTAATTCTACTCTATCATGAGTTTCTTGGCCAACTTACACTGGGGGAATGGTTTGCTCCTTCCTAGCACATCATTGGTTTAAGGTCATCATCATGTTGAACCTATCCATATTGGCTCTGATCCAACTTCTGTGCATGAAGAGTTTGCCTTTAATATTCCCATATAATTATGGGGAAAATTTACATCTCCACCTTCTTGCACATCCACGTGGTATTCTTCCCTTGTCCATCCCATTTGTCACTGGGGGCATCCACGTTTCTTCATTTCTTGTACATACCTTCGGAAAAAATTGCAAAACATTCAAATATGTTTCAAAATCCCAAAACATTCAAATATGTTTTAAAACTCCCAAAACATTCAAATATGTTAAGTTAGGAAAATCAAAACATTCAAATATGTTTCAAAAATCCCAAAACATTCAAATATGTTAGTCAAAAAAATTGAAACACTAAAAAAGGTTTCAAATTCTAAGCATCACAATAAAGTGTTAGCGTTAAGAGCTCCTCTCTTGCCGCTGCACTTCTCTTAGCACTAGCGCACTCCTCTTAGCACCAAAATTCTTTTCTTAGGTAATGCACACTCCTCTTCACACTTGTGCAAGTGCTTTTCTTAGCATTTGTGCACTCCTCTTCACGCCTATGCATCCCTATTTTTGCCAAAGGTGCATCCATAACATCGCCTTCACGCCCTTATTTGTACGAATGCACACCTCTTAGTGCATATGTGCACATCTTCGCAAAAGCGTTCCCAAGCCAAAAATGCATGAAATGCATTGGGAACATCATAATTTTATTCCACAATTATTCTAGCACTTGTCCCCATGGTTATTATTAAATGAATAATCATTTTCACCCATTTTTGCTACGTTGGGGCATGTTTTTACTTCCTGGCGACCCTTTCTGCTACCTGGGGAATATTTTTTCTTTTCAGTGTTATGTGGGGACGTCCCACAACATTTTCATTCTTCTAAATCATTTTCTTCTTGGAAAATTTAAAAATTCAAAAATCATTAAAAAAAACCAAAAATTCAAAAATTGATAAAAATTTCAAAAATTTGTAAAGACATGCATGCATTTGAATTCTATATCAAATGCATTGTCCTCAAACACATAATGTTTTTGTAAAAACATCTTTCTTAGGTTCTTTCTTGTTCTTTTCTCAAATGACTTACGGATCATTGTGATCTACCTCCATTAACAAAGTTGACTTGCTTACTATGTCGGTACTCCCATGCAACAATGAGTTACTAGAGAGTGTTTCATAAAGACAGAATTCTTTCCATGGGACTACTTGTGTCCTTCGTTATTCCCCTTGCATGTATCCTTACTTGGGGCACCATTTTTAACCCTTGTCGTTACAACACAAACATTTGGGAACTAAAGCTTGATAACAAAAACATTAGTGCAACTTTTTGGATGTTGTTAATTTGAGTATGTTTGATTGTACTTTTCTCTCTATTAGTTTGGCTGGTTTACTTTCTCATATTGCATTGCATTATGTATTTTTCATGGAGTTAACACATTTTAGCAATGAACAAATTTTAGTAATCTAGCTTTTCATGTTATTTTACACTTTTGTTTCTTTTAATAAGGGCCAATGATGTAGATCATATGGGCAACATGATAAAAAAGATACTTATTAAAGATTGGATGCAAATAGCTATTCCATACTCTCCACTATCATGTCATTTCACTATTAATTTTTCTTCCAAATCACTTGGGGTGATAAACAATCATGTTTATTCCTATCATATTTATTTTATCCATTTCGATCATATATTTGATTGTTGATTGAATTCTTCTATCACCCCATCGACACTTGAGGGGGAATCCTTCATTCTACTAATTTTTCTTCAAAAATTTACTTTTTTATGCTTGTCTACTATGTTTTAAGTGACGTCACTTACTTCACCTCAAACAGGGGCAAATGTAGACACCTAAATTTCACTTTTGCAATCTTATTGCTAAAAGCACACTAATCACTCTCATTCTTACCATTTCCATTATAATTAGTGATTTCTGCTAATTAAATAATGTTTCTTACCATTTTGGTTAATTAACAATGCATTTTTATTACCTATCCTCTTTCGCATTCAGGATGCCAATTTATGACACATCATAAGTCAAAATCCTCTTCCAAATAGACAATTAGTGATTATTAGCTAATTAAGCCTATTTTACCCTTGTTTTAGTCAATATACCCTATTATTGGCTTAAACCCCTCTTCCAACCATTAAAAATCACCCCACTTCCCTCCACAACATCTCAGAAGGATTCAAAAGCTTATCCTAGCCTCCTAATTGACCCTAAGTGGTTGATTAAGGATCCTCACATCCTAATCACTTGTTAATTCACTAATCATGATTAGAAATCCTTAATTAGGATTAACAAACCTTAATCTACTTTTTTATTTTAGTCCCACATGCACCAAGATGTAAGTTTTCCTCAAAGGAAAAACTATAAAAAGGACTAACCACATACCTTTAAACTTTACACCATGCTTTGAATTGCATATCATATAACAAATATGATTAAGAGCCAAGCTCAATCTTTGCCTCCAATATTCAATGGGGTTAGTAGATGGGTATCTAATATGATCTTGTAGTCATTGTTGGAGAGACCATCTCACCTCTCTTGAAGTAGCAACAAACCCAATTTGATTTCCCTCTTAGATCTATTTAGGTCTATGTTAGTTAGCAATTCATATTAAGTAGGCATGCTTTAGCTAGGATTGATTTATATCATGTTATTTATTTTAAGCATTCCATTAAGCTTTTATCATTGATGTAACTATTTTTAGATTCATAAAGCATTTGTTAATAGACTATGTGGTGTTAGTCTTATTTGTTTAGCTTTGCTTGAAATTTTAGTAGTCTTCAGAAGATCAACACAAGACCCTCCCATTCTATTGAATGGGTGGAGTGATGTTATAAATCTATATGAATTATCAAAAAACTACTCAAACATTGAAAACTAACACTTCACTTCTGAAGAATAGCTCCCCAATAAGATATACCATTAAAATACCAAAAATGTCGAGAAAATAGATACAAAATCTCTCAACAAACAAGCGAGATACACTACACGTGCTAAAGAAAATTTATCAAAACTAGGAGAATTATAATTTAGATGGTATATAAAGTGTAGTAAGAATCCAAATGGTGGATGATCTAAGCCTGTAGATTCCTCTAGACAAATTCCTATGTCACCGCCATGAGTGAGCAGAAATCCACCCCAAATCAACACGAGATGGATGAAGAATACCCCTACATATGATTTGGTTTGAAATACACGAAGGGGTCATGAAAAAAAAATCAAAATATGTGTTAGGTAAATCATGTATGATAATTGAAATACCAGGTCTCTAAAGCCCGAGTGAAGGTGCAAAACTCATGTGTAGCTCTCGATCCTTGAAAAGTGTTGAGTAAATAAAAATAGGAGCTCTATCAATGTGTGATCCCAATGAAGTACTTTCTAAAAACCAATGTCATGGAAATAATGCCACTTAATATGTAAAATACGGAAACAATATCCTATGAATGTCTACTAATACCTCTGTCAATAAAACCCATAGAACTGAGCATACGAGAACTAAATATAGTAGTATTATTCTCAAAGGATCTAATCATTTGAGAAGAAGTGGGATACACGAGAATGTGTTACTATAATAGTATGTGTGGAAGTAGAACATGGAGTAATAAGGGAAATAGGCTCAAGAGAATCAGAAGTAGAAGTATGCTTAGAAACTAACAAATCAAGGTTAGTGGGTGTGGAAGAAGAAAATGCAAGTGGACTAGGAGCACGGGAATAAGTTTCCACAATGTGAGGATGATACTGTAAGTGATAAAGTTTTTGCATCATGGAGTGAGTGAGGTCATCTTTTTTGTGAATGAGATTATGAAAAAGTGATTTTTACTTCTTAAGAGATCGGTTTTATTCTACAAATTTTACTATGTCCTCTTGTAGTCCACACACTTTAGATAAAATTATCTCATTCTATGATGAGTAAGAATCCATGATAACAAAGAGATATAAAAATGTAGGATGTCAGGCTCACCCGAAAATGTGCCCACATGAGATTACAAAACCCCCTAGATTTTAGCACTTTATAAATTAGTATGTTTTAAAAATTAAATGACTCTAATGGATAAAGGAGAAAAACATCTAACACTCAATTCCAAGTTACCGATCAAAAGATATGAAAGAAACTATTTCTCGTTAGTAATAGTCCATTTAAAGTAAAAATAATTTTGTAATTTAAAAAAACATGTTTTTGCAATAAAACATAAACAAATATTTGTGGATCAATAAAAATAAAATTGGGTGGGCTATAATTAAGCACCCACTAGTAGTAATCATCCTTGTTAAGCCCTCATGTGACATCCCATGTGACCAAGGGATAAGGTGTTTTGTGAGCACTCTCCCTTTTGTGCACAACTTACTATTGTGATGTACTCATTTTCGAATGAGCAACACAACATTTCACATGCTTGGTTTTCTACTCTTTCCTCCAAAACCACTTCATTTCAACAAAAACCGATGAAGACCCACAAAATTTTTCATTGTTCAGGAAAAAACCTAGAAATGGTTAAGCCCTCTAGCTAGCACAAAGTGTAGATTACAGCAACAACTTCCACATAAGTGCTAGAGAATTTTCCTTGCCCGCCAAACAAAATGACCTTAGCTCAAATCCCTAAAACCTACATAAAAAAGAACTACCCAGAAAATATTTTAAAAACCTAGAAAAATATATAAAGGGTTTTCATGAAATCCTTCAAACCTTTGTAGCTTCCCATATGGATCTGTATGAGAATTTGTACCCTTCACCAGCTCTACAAAATCCATACACCTTCAAAACTTCTTGCCATCTCCAAAGTGGTCAAGTTTACAATTGATCTATGGGTTTTTGCACCTTCTAGATCCGATGGTGCCCTCTATTTCACACAAAAATACATACTACAAAATCATACTAACAATTTCCAAAAATATGAAAATTATAAAACCCTCACTTGTATAAAAACACTTATAGATGGATGTCTACATCATCTACCACTTCTATACCATGAAAGGAATGAAAATAATATTATTCCAAGTTACAAATATCTCATATGATAATAACACATCACATTTAATAAGTTGAAAGGAATTCACCAGAATAACCTTACAAAAGGATTTACAAACAAAGAGTTAAAATATCATATATGGAAATCCATCATAATGTCATGAATTAACTCAATAATCAGGATGTAAATATAGGAGGAAAATGAAACTACTACATAGATCAGTGGTGAATAGCTCGCACTAACTAATACTAGAAGTTAAGCTAACTCCAAAGACATAAAGCTAACTCCATATGATTAGCAAACTTAGTCCACATAATTAGTACACCTAAGCATCCTCACTTTACAATTCTAGGGATAACCAAAGTGCAATAATTATCCTAATAAAAAAATAAAAGGATAAATAATAACTCACACTAATAGACATCTTGCATAAGTATTGTGGCTAAGCCACACCACTGAAGCATCACATTCAATAATGAAGTATTTGGAGAAACATAGGGTAGCTATAACTAGAGTGGTACACATGGCCTTATTTAGTTACTCAAATTCTTAGGTTTCTTCATCATTCCAATGAAAAGAGTAGTTCTTTAATAATGTTGTGAGTGGAGTTGTAACTCTATAATAATTCTTTAAAAAAATGTGATAATAACCCATAAGCCCTAAGATTCCCCCAAGGTTTTTGAGGGTTTTAAGAACATCCTATCCACCGTATCTTTGATCTTATGAGGATGCACCTTTACACCTTCATGAGACACAATATGACCCAATAATTATACGTCCTTTACTCCAAAATCACACTTGGAGGGCTCGGCATAAAGGAATTATTTTTAAAAGTATCCAAAACCTTATTAACATGATGTAAATGTTCTTCCTAGGCCTTATTGTATAAATATATAATCAAAAATACTAAGATAAACTTCCTTAGAAATGTCTGAAATATTAAATTCACAAACTATGGAAAGTAGATGGTGCATTTCTAAGGCCAAAAGACATTACTAGAAATTTAGAGTGGCCTTCATGTGTCCTAAATGGTTTTTATGAACATATTCATCATGAATTATGATTTTATGGCATTGTAATCAAATATATAACGTTGTACAAGAAACAACACCATATAATTCATCTAAAAAATCTTCAATGAAAGGATTAGGATCATTAACTTTCTTTGTTCATTTGTTGAGATCCTTGTAGTCCGAACACATGTTCCAACCTTCATAATTATTTTATACCATAACCACCGGAGAAGAGTAAGCGATTTGACTATGGTGAATAAAAATGCTTCCAATATCTCTAGTATCATCATTTCAATATCAATCTTCTATAGATAAGGGTACTAATAAGGTATAGTATTGGGTGGTTGTATTCCCGGTACTAACTTAATATCATGATCACGATGTTTTTGGGAGGTAACCCTTTTGCCATATACCCAAAAATCATTGAGTGATAATTAGAAATTAATTCTATATCTAATGGTATTTTACCTTTTGATGGTTGAGCTTCTAGTTAAAATAGTTGTGCCACAAACCCATATGCACCCTTCTTAAGTATTTTTTTCATTTGATGAAAAATTACCAATTTTGAGCTTTTTCCTTCATCCCTTTTAGCTCAAAAGGTTTCCTTCATAATGAAACCTCGTGAAAAAATCTTGGAAATTCATTTCAACATCTCCCAAGGTGGTAATACATTGGACACCTAAAAATGTATGCTCCCA
Organism: Taxus wallichiana var. yunnanensis; assembly: GCA_018340775.1. Classification (NCBI taxonomy): domain Eukaryota; kingdom Viridiplantae; phylum Streptophyta; class Pinopsida; order Cupressales; family Taxaceae; genus Taxus; species Taxus wallichiana. Next base: position 241,600,709 of record CM031234.1, on the reverse strand, counting down.
CATTTAAATTTCATACATGGGGCCCTCTCAAGTAATCTCCTTTGGATAGCTTAATCTTATGGAACTTTTCAGTAACAAATAGCTTTACCTCCATATGAAACCACGACCTAAAACTCGGGGAAGGATAAATGAAGAAATTTAAGTGTATTACCAACTAATGATTTATGAAGTTATGAGTACTTCCGCAGTCGATTATTACAATCATGCATTTTTCTTCATGAAACCAACAAACTTGACGGATTTTGGGTGCTAATTCTTAAAATTTTATGGTAAGAGATATCTCATTGATAATATTCATTCTAAATCTCAAGAACCTCTTCCTCTTCACCAACTACTTCCTCCTCATATTTTTCCTCATTATGGCTCTTAATCTAGAATAATTTATTCTTAAGGCACTTAAGTCCCTTACTCCACTTGCTATCACAAATGTAACATAGACATTTTTATCACTTCTTTTCAATTTTTAAGGATTCAATTGTTTCGGTTGGGGAAATTATGGTGTTAGAATCATGTGTTACTTTTGAGTAGTAAGACCCATTTTTTTACTAGATCTATTTCCTCCACACAATGAGAAACTATCATGGATTTTAATATCAAACCCGAATTAAGAAGGAGAACATCAAGTTGGATGTTATCATTGAGTCCACCTAAGAAGAGATCATTTAGATGATCCTATGAGATGTCATTCACTCATAAGGATATATTTTGGAATTTTTGGATATAATCTTTGACTTTCCACATCTATTGTAGTTTGGCTATCTAGATAAAATAGTTATTTGCAACATTATTATTTTAGCGTGTCTAGAGCTCACCAATGAACATAGACCAAGTAATAGGAAGACCCTTATTTATATTTTACTCATACATCCATCTATTCCAAATGATATTTTCTAGTTCCAAATAAAATGATGCCACTACCACCTTTTTCCCACTTCGAATTGGTGCAGATTAGAAAAATCATCCATTTGATTTATCCCTGTGACCAGATCATTACCATTAAACTTCTTCATTTCTAATTTTAGAATCATGATCCTCCACTCTTAAGAAAGTACATCATTTTTTTTTATGAGAGGACCCCCTTGGTTGCTTGTGAGTTGGATATGAGTGTGCATTGGTTGAGTAACCCATGTGACTTGGATGCGGATTCATGGCATCCATGCTTGAAAGAGTGATCATCAAATCATGCCTCAATTATTTGAACCCCACCTTCATTTCACCCTTTATTTCTTGAATACCATGGTTGAGGTTATTTTATAGTTCTTTAAGTTTAATATCCATTCCTCAAAATTTACCTATCGCTGCTTCAACATTGCAGCTGAGGTCATCCTTACTCACCATATTATTAACCTTTTCATAAATCTATTTGAATACCTCCACACCCCAAAATTTAAATATTCAAGATCCACATCTTCCTTCTTTTAATTCATTTAACCCTTACCTTTTCCTTTGGATTATATCCTTGTAATGATTTAGGTTTTGGTCTTGTGATATAAGGATTACGATGGGGATTTAAGGTTGGGGGTGTTTCACCACTTAGGAGTACCATATGACAATAAGATTTAAAAGGTAAAGGTAAGGTACGTGAAGAATACCTAGAGGTCATGAAGAGGTTATGCACCATTGTTGAAGACCAATCCAATTATAGAGAACTCCTTTTTGTCTGGGAAGGACTACCTGAGAAGAAAAGCAAGACCACAAAATAGAGTTAATAACATAGGTTGGTGGATTGCCTAGCATGTGCTAGATCCTGGGAAGCGGGGTGCTTCCTCGAAGGTTTTCAATCCACATCTTAATACAAATTAATGTTGATAAATATCATGAAATAGAAGGTCCTACTATAGTTATATGATTTAGGTATCTCACACAACATAATAGTCTAAATCTAATCTAAATGATGAATATAATATTAAATCTAGAAGAACATTTTTTGTTAGGGTCTATAGGTATGACAAAGGGTAGAAAGAAGGTATGGGTGAAGTATTGGGAGGATTTGGAGAGTTTTGGATGGAGGAATAAGCTCGTTGGTCTGAGGGGAAAATTCCAAACACAAAGACCGATTTCGGTTGGGAACTAGTGCCGATCCACTGGTTATAGCATGATCGTTGGGTAACCAATCTCGATAGGGGAAATTAGGTTTCAAAGGTAGATAGGAGGTTGGTTTATGCTCTCTGTGATTTCACAAGAGTATTGGGAGGTCTTAGGTAGGGTGAAGGAATTTAGGTGAAGACTCAGTAGGGGTAAAAGAGGTGGTTAAAAGGGAAAAGTGGTTTTGGTTAATAGGATGTCAAATGATTGGGCTACGAAAAGTATCCGGGAGTGGAAGGAGGTTATTATAAAATGATGAATGATTTAAAACCAAATCTAATGAGATCAACAACTTGGTTAAGAATACTTATCATAGATTGGTAAAAGGCGGTGGTTGGTAGGTGTAATGGGTGATCGAGCCGAAAAGATCCATTTTTGTGATAATGAAGATTGAGTGCTTCTTTGTGGGAATGGTTCAAGCCTTTAAATCTATAGGTTAGTTGTTGGTGGTGAGTTTGATGCCCTAGTGCACATTGATCGTTAGGGTGTCGATCAATGCCCAATATGTGAGATCAAATGATGCCAACCAAAATAATAACCAAAAAAGAGAACCTACGTAAAGTGTTGAAAATGCTTATTTAAAGGAAATGATGGAAGTTCCTCGATCGGCACTCGACCGAGGAATAACCGACGTTGGTTAGGGAGAAATAGTCATGATTTTATAAAAATAACTTTTTCTCTCCCTTTTTGGCGTGATTCAAGAGTGGTTATGGGTTAGGAGTCTCGATTCTTGTTAAATCACATAGGAAATTAGAGGGAGACGTAGTTGGCAATTAATATTAGGTTTAGAAGAAGTCTTAGTTGGTTAGGGGGAGTGATGACTCAGTCTTAGTTATTAAATGGGCTTGGAATGGGTCCAAGGTGAGGTGGAGAGATGAGGTGGAGGGGTGAGGTAATAATTAATCTAATATAGGTAATTAGATTAATAAAAATATGTGAAAGGGGTCATGGTAAGGGGGTATGTAATGAAAGGAGCCTAGAGGGTGTTGTCCCAATTTTGGGTGTCTACATTTTCCCCTTTTTATCGTGTAGCTTGTACTAATGAGTAAAGATGAAAAAAACAAGAAGTGGATGCCCTAGATATGGGTGGAGGTTATCCCCTCAAACCAAGAACTGATGTAGTGGAAGGTAGAATCGGTGATGGGTTTGATAAGGTGGTAGGTGATGAAAATGGGGTTATGTGAAGGTGTAGGCAATGGTGATGATAGGGTGATCGAAAGGTGGAGGAATTCAAACACACGCACACACTTAGAATGTAACAAGGCACAAGGTTAAAGAGCACACAAACACTAACTCGTCAATGGTCGATAGTTTATCCAAACAAGGGTGATGTGGTCTAGGTATCCAAGGTATAGGATGTGATCTTGGAAACACAATGAGGCTAGGTGTAGGAATGGGTATAGGTGTGTTCCAAAACACCAAAAGGTTTGGTTTGGTCGAGATAAACAACATAAATCAAGGCAAGGTAAGGTTGGTATGTTAAACAACACAGGTAGCATTATCACACGGTAGAGTGGGTAAATGAGTCTAGATGTCATATAGGTGAGGTTGGGTCGGTGAAGGTATGTAAGTAAGGTTGGGTTGGTTAAGGTGAAGGAAAACGTGACCCTAAACATATGTAGAGAGTGGGTGAGGTGGTGAGGCTAGTAAGTGGCCATGTAGGGAGGTTATAGGGATGTTCTAGCTAGAAAAAGGAAATGAAAGAAAAATTAGGGAAAATAAAGCATATTTGGTTATATGTAGGGTGACCAATGTTACTTAAGAGAAAATGTCGGTAGGGTGACCAATGCTAGTCACCTAGGGCATGACCAATGACGACATCGCTCAAAAATAATGAGTTAAAAATGGAAACCCCACCCAAAAAGTGCTCATTTGAGTAGTAGTCAAGTTAGAAAACATTTGGTGAGAGAGTACTTGTGAAGAAAGTGACAGATAGTCATGGAGAGTGATTAACAAGAGATAAGTGGGTGGAGGAATTGAGTTCGTGACCCTTACACGCAACAATCTAATTGGTTGAAGAGGTGAGAGATTTTTTACATGGCAAGAGGTAGGATAAGGATCGGGGGTTCTCTAGTGTAGGCTCTAGAAATCCCAACACGAGGCACCGATGAGTCGAGGTAGGATTTGGACTCTTAGCTTGGTGTTGTAGAATTAAATGGACTGGAAATGCAATTTTTTTGTGTTTTAATTTTAATTGAAATGGGGTGAAATCAGGGTATGGGAGGGATGAATTAGATTAAATAGGGGTTAAAATGAACATAAGGCCAATGGGAAGGGATTTGGGTGGGCTAGTTAGGTGTATGTTTAATTTTATTTACAAATGGGGGCATGGGGTTTAGCTTTGGGGTTGAAAACAAGAACCAACATTGGTCGGTTATCGGTTGGTGTCGGTTGACTAACCAAAATGGATCATGGAAGGACCAACATCGGTAGGGGGTGACCGATGTCGGTTTATCTATTAAATAACAAAGTATAAGAAACAATTGGTTTTAGGCCATCTAAGCGAGTGGGAGGTTGGGTAGGGTAGCAAAGAGTAGTGTTATGGTAGGGTTTGGGTAATAGATGATGGTATAGGATGATTTCGGGAGGGATGTGGTTGGGTAGGTCAATAGGTGAATGAGTGGGAGGGAAAATAGGTAAGAATATGAGTTTGGGAAGTAGGTTGGGTGAAGGTGAATGGTCTAGGTAAGGCATGGTAAATATTAGGCAAGGTTGAGTGTTGAATAGAAAGTCAAAAGAGAAAATGATTAACTTGTGTGGGTGTTGATGATGTAGGCTAGGAAACATATGACAATGAGGGACAAATTTTTGTCCTTTTAGTATGAGATGAGACCTACCATTTTAGATTAGGAGTGTGAGAACATGCACGTAGTTGGGCTAGGTGTAGTGAGGATGTACAGGTGGATTTCCTGAGACCACAATATGATGGTAGCCCTCATCAATACATAGAACCCGGCTACCAACACCTTTCATCTACCAACAAGAGAGATGATCAGCCTTAGAGTATGTATATAGGATTTTGTGGCTTTCGATCATTGGGAATCCACTATATCAGGTGTCATCTTTAGATGCAGTGGGTCATATGACTATGGTGTTTGGGTTAGCCATGGTAGAGATGAAAAATCATAGTGTGAGTATCAGTTATGATGTGATGTATGTGGAACATCCATAGAGACTTGTTTGTCGGTGTTGATGATAGTTCACATCGGTTGTTTTTTCCCTTCCAAACTCGAGGGTGGGAGGTTTCCATGGGCCTTAATGGGAGTCCTAGAGGACATGGTGTTTAAAAGGGTTTTTTTTGCATGGGCACCAACGTACTTGGTTTAGTTATACTGGAGCTATGGGTTTGGAAGAGGATACGGTGATACAGTCTCTATTGTACCTATCTGTTACACTATTGGGCATATGATAACATTGTGTGCCTTCGTTCACTTCATCTACCATGGCATGGGTGGGAGGTGCGTGCATATAAGGAAGGATATAGGTGGTGTTTTGGATTGGAGAGTAGGTGAGGGTGGATGTGGTGACTCAAGATATCACATATTATTAGAGGGTACTTGATAGTTTATCACCTATAAAGATCCTATGGAGGACATACCTTACCTAGAGTTCAGTGGCATGGCAAAGGATATGGAGGGTCTACAACTATTGAGATGGATCTAGGGTCTTAGGGACGAGGAACATGAGCATATACTTGTTGAGCGGGTCATATAATAGTTTGGCTTACGAGAAGGATGTGCCCCAGCCATTCCCACAATACTGTTAAGATGATGTGAATGATATGGCATTACCTCTTCCATAGTTATCACCACTAGCAGGAGTGCAGGAGCAGTAGGGATGAGACAATAGACACTTTGGGTGCACGGTTGGGTATAGGTAGTGGTTGATGGAACTATAGTTACAGTAAGCACCATCTAGGCTAGGATAGTTTGATTTGGCCACTTTTATCAGTGAGAGAGATGGGATACGGGTGCAGAGTTATGGACTACAAACCCAAGTTACTACTTTACAGGAACATGTGGCCACATTATAGACACACATTCATGGTGGCATAGGCACAAGCCGGCAATGGGGGGACACATGGTTTCCCCTCATTCACCTCCAGGGGACATGATGGGACACAAATATAGGGATAGGTTCCACCCTCACAAGTACACGTACCAGAGAGAGGTCCACAACTATAGGTATAGGGATAGGGACCACTACCACAGGTATAGGGAAAATACCACTACAACATGTACAGGGGATATGGACCACTACCATAAGGACAAGGTCCATAGCCTCAAGGACGGGTCCACTACCACAGGACGGGATAATAGGTAGTAGAGTGATGCCATCACCATAGGTGATATCAATGGACCGATACAGAGAGATTGTGGTTGAGGCTAGATATTATGAGGATCATATTACAGAGCTTGGTCTTCTTTTTATTAGCTATGTGACCTACAAAGCACACCATGTAAGCTATTCAAAGGTCCATCTCATGGACCTAAAGTGTTGGTAGTTCAAGGAGCCATTAGACTCATATGCGGTGGAAACAGCTAGATGACCAAAGTGTAGATAGACAGAGGCCCGAGTGAGGGGGTAGGAGAGAGTAAAGCATAGGTTCCAAGCCCTCCTGGGATTATGAGATGATAGGGATTTTTTTATTTTGATTTATGACTTATATATACCAGCTTGTGTGCCAAGAAGTGAGTTGTACATGAGATTTTTGATAGATTTAGTTATATCTATGTATACAAAGTATATTGACAAATGAACTTTCTATATATATAGATGATGGTATTTATATTTATTGTGTTTGGTTTCATTTCCATTATATTGTTATCATGGAAATTATATGTAGGTATGATTGATAATGTTGTGTTTTGGTTTAATTTCCAATGTATTGATATTATGGAAATTATATGTGTAGACATGGTGATGATGTATGGTTTGGTTTGGGTTTAATTTCCAATGTATTGATATTATGGAAACTAGATGTAGGCATGGTTGATGATGTTTTGGTTTTGTTTGGGTTTAATTTCCAATGTATTGATATTATGGAAACTAGATGTAGGCATGGTTATTGTATGGGTTGGGTTTGGTTTAATTTCCAATGTATTGATATTATGGAAATTAGATGTAGGCATGGTTGATGTTGTTTTGGTTTGATTGGTTTAAATTTCCAATGTATTGATGTTATGGAAATTATATGTAGGCATGGGTTTTGTATGGGTTGGGTTTGGGTTTAATTTCCAATTTATTAATATTATGGAAACTAGATGTAAGCATGGTTGTTGTAATGGTTTGGGTTGGTTTAAATTTACAATGTATTGATTTTAAGGAAACTAGAGGTAGGAATGGTTGATGATGTTTTGGTTTCATTTAATTTCCAATGTATTGATGTTATAAAAACTAGTTATAGGGTGGGAGAGCGGATGAGTAAGGTAGGAAAAGTAATAAATATCACGTAGGAGGGGAAAATAATGGCTAAGCTAACCTTCGAAGACCCCATACCTTCGAGTGCTTCCTACATAGCCCTTGCAAAAAGGGGCCTCAAGGATAATGTAGTTCTCCCATAAGATAGGGAAGAATAAGATGGTGGTAGGTAAGTTGGGTAGGATGAGGTAAGGTATATTGGGTAAGATTGATTGTGGTAAGGTTTATGGTTAGTAAGTGTATGATGTTATTTAATTTAATCTCCAATGCATAATGGTATTGCCAGAACTAGATGATAGGTATAAGTGTGGGTGAGACGAGAATTGAATCAATATATCCGATGTTGATGGTCAAGTCCTCTTGAAGAAGCAACAAGTAGAAAGATGGGAACCAAAAAGAAGAGAAATTCTTCATAGTTGGTAAGGACCATAATGGCCATGCCTAATAGGCTTATGAACATAAACCCCTTCGATGTTGTATGATTGATAGGTATATGGTTGAAAGAAGTTGCATAATCACAAATTTTCACATGAGCATCATGTCCCTTAAGTAGATAGGAGAAAATAAAATAGGGTAGGGTTGAGAGGTTTTTTTAGCATGACCTTGTTATGTGACAGGATGCCCCGTCTACAAGATACCCAAAACTAGCATAGGAAAGTCCACCAAAAATTTGTATTTTTCTTTATTTTTTTTATTTTTTTGCTTTTTGCATTCATATATTGATCGATGTGGTAAGTATATATTGGGATGAAGAGTAGTGTATCCTTGAGGTCTTCGTGAAGCTAATCGATGTAGGAAGCTCCAAGATAATTTTTATTTCAAAAAATAAAGATTAGTCTTCTTTCTTTTTAGATAGACTAAGTACAACATGTGGATAGATTTTTATAGTTGTCCTTCAAGGGAGCAGTCTACTTATAACAAAAATAGAGAGACATAGATGTTCATTTGAGGGAATCATCTATTTGTGAGAAGTTTGACTCAAGGAGTAGAATTTTTGTTATCCCAAATTTTTGCATTATTTTGGACTTGTAGTCATGGAAAAGACTATAAAGGAGTATAGGCCTCTTTTATGAAGGAAAACCATAGCACAAAAAAGTTAGCTATGAAAGATGGGTTTCAAGTGACGAACAACCATGGGATTCCATCCTGAAAAGGAAGAAAATTATCCATGAGAATCATTCCATGAGTAGATCCGTGGTACTCATATTCAATATAAGGTTGAATGGTAATGGATAATCACACAATTCTGGTTGAGTCATTGGTCCTTAAAGGAGGTAGGTAGAAGAGAGATTCTCTCAAGGGACAAGCATAAATGAGACATAAATTGATGTAGTACTTTATTCAACAATAGAATGGTCAAAGATGCAAGGCATTAAGGGGCTCAGTTTAGGTTTACCCTCAAGAGAAGATAAATGATAAGTTCTTGATCTATATGTATGGGTAATAATATAAGGTCCAAGCCAATTAGGAGAAAACTTTCCTCATTTAATTTTCTCCATTTTTGTTACATGTTGATTTTCCTTCAGGACAATATCACCAATCTTGAATGTTCATTCTCAAACATGTTTTTCATAGGCATGCTTAATACACTTTTGGTATATTTGGAGGTGGTCTAGAGTGTTTAAATGGTATTCGTCCAGTAGCTCAAGTTGTGCCAAACATTCTTGGTGAAAAGCATCATCGAAAGGATATCTTTAAGAGATATACGGAGAGATGGAATTTATACTTCGAGAGGTAGGATGGCCTTTGTACCATAGACCAAAGAGAAAGGTGTGGTAGTGGTAGAGGTGCGAATGCTGGTACGATAAGCCCATAAGGTGAAAGGAATGTGTGTGTGCTAATCCTTACCAATGTCATCAACCACTTTCATAAGAATTTTGGTGAGAGTTTTGTTAGAAGATTCGGCTTGACCATTTTCTTGTGGGTAATATGGTGAAGAAAAACTAATTTGAATACCAAATTTGTCACACATTTGGTGTAGGGTTTTGTTTTTAATTGTTTTCCATTATTCAAGCAATGAGGCGATGAGGAACACAAAGTGACAAAATGATATGGTGGTTGATAAATTTAACTATTTTCTCGGCTTTGGTAGAAATGAGAGGGATGGCTTCCACCCATTTAGTGTAATATTCAGTCATCGTGATGATCCAATGATGATGTTGTGAGGAATGAGGGTTAATCTCCCAATGAGATCCAAACCCCATTGAGAAAAGGGCCAAAAGTCTCTAGTGACTTGTAAGGTGTGACTAGGAGTATGATGAAGATTAGAATGTTGTTGACACTTCACACAATGTTTAACATAGTCACAAAAATATTGGTTAAGGGTAGGCTGGTAGTAGATGAGTCAAGGATATGTTTTGTAATAGTGAGGCCACTAAAATGTCCCCCACAAATCCCATCATGAATTTCTTTGATGGTGTATGGGATTTCAAACTAGTGAGGCATCATAGGAGGATACCATCAAAGTTGTGTTTGTAGAGAAGACCTCTCATGATGACGTAATGAGAGAAACTTTTTAGGAAGGCTCTTCTTCCATTGCAAGTGAGATCTCGAAGGCACGATTGAAAGTGAGAGATATTCATTGATTTACTTTATACCAAATGTTACGTGGGTCAGTATCGATGCTACCCACAAAATTAAGGTCGGGATAATATAAGAAGGTGACTAGCAACCATTATATTGTGACAAATATTTTTGAGTCCGAAGGTGAGGCAAGTATTTGAGAAGCAAGACAAGCCATGGTATATATGAATTTGTTAGTGGATCACGAAGTGGCTTGAATGAGGTAGTGATCAAACGTGGTCAAAAGTAGGTGGACATGATGTTTATACTTTCAAATCTCATCGTTACGACACTAGTACAAACCATTGATTTGGTTCACAACCAGTTGAGAGTCACCAAAGATGTTAATGGATTTAACATCTAGGGAAATGGCAAATTTGAATACCTAACACAAGAGCTTCATACTCAGCTATGTTATTTGTGTAGTCAAAGTCTAGTTTAAAGGATAGTGGCATAGGCTCACCATAAAGAGGAATGAGGATGACCCCACACCTAACCCTCTATGAAATTTGGATCTATCAAAGAATAATGTCATTTGATAAACAATATCATCAATGGAGAGGGTGGCGATAGATTCATCAGGAAAATCAAAGTTTGAGGATTGATTCCTAGGAAGAGGAGCATCTACAAGTTGATCCATGATGGTTTTTCCTTTGACAGAATTTTGATGAATGAAATCCAACTCCAAGTTTGCAAGAAGCATGAGCCAATGAGCGGTGCATTGGTGTTGGTAAGGTTTGGTGTACATGTAATGAAGAGGGTTAGTGTTGGTAATGAAAAACATTTTGTGATTAAGAAGGTAGTGGCAAAGTTTGGTGGCCACGAAGACTAGGGCTAAGAAAATATTTTCAACATGAGTGTACCAAGTTTTGTAGTCTAGAAGAGTACGACTTATGTAATAAACTACTTGTTCCCTATGTTTCTCATCACGATGAATGAGCATGGAACCCAAGGAATGGTCAATAGCAGAAATGTAAAGGTAAAAAGGTTGATCATATTTAGGTGGAATGAGCACAGGTGGATGAAGAAGGTATATTTTCAATGCTTCAAGGATTTGTGACATTCATCATTCCAATGGAAAGAAACATCCTTTTTAAGGAGGTGGTGAAATAGTTGACATCGGTCTAAAAGTTGAGAGATGAAGCATTAGATGGATTGTAATTTTTCTTGCAAGCTACGAAGTTGCTGTCGAAAGTTAATAGGTGGAGGCATGTCAAGAATTACCTTGATCTTAGTGGGATCAACTTCGATACCCTACAAAGAGATGATGAAACTAAGGATCTTACCCAAGAGAACTAAAAAATGCACTTCTTTGGTTGAAGGTGAACACAATATTGGATAAGGTGGTCAAAGATAACTTTAAGAATGGCCAAGTGTTTGGCATGATGCTTGGACTTACCAAGAAGGTCATCGACATAGTCTTCCAATATGTCATGCATGATGTCATGGAAGATGTAATCATAACATGCTGATAGGTAGCACTAGCATTTTTCAAGCCAAAGGGCATGATGCAATAGCAAAATGTCCCCCAAGGGGTGATGAAGGTAGTTTTGTGTTGATCTTCCGGTGAGTAATATTTGATTATAACCTAAAACCCATCCATAAGAGATAACATCTCATGGTCGGCTGTAAGATCAACTAGTTGGTCAATGTTTGGTAGAGGAAAGTTATCTTTTGATAGGAAAGGTTAAGGTCACAAAATTCAATGTATATACGAAGTCCCCTGGTCTCTTTTCATGACACGGAACAATATTAGAGATCCATTATGGATAGTCAATAGGTAGGATGAAGGAAACAAAGAGAAGGCATTGAATTTCTTATTTCATAAGAAGAGTAATGTGAGGATGCATTTTACGTAGCTTCTGTTTCATGGGTTTTGCATCAGGGTTAGTTATGATATTATGAAGCACAATATTAGGTTCAATACCTAACATATCACTATAAGACCAAGAAAATGTGCTTTTATGATCACGAAGAAAAGAGGTGAAAGATTCTTGTTTATGGAGTCTAAAGATTGGACTATCTTTAGAAATAACATCTCATTCTAAGTGTGAATGCTGATTTCTATGGTAGATTGTTCAACAAGGTTTTCATGTAGATGGAAATGACATTTTAATAGGAAAGGTTAAGGTCGTAAATAGGTTCAATATATATCATCTCTTCATCTGGGACTCTTTCGTGACAGGATCATATTAGAGACCCATTATGGATAAATAGAGTAAGGATGAAGGAAACAGATCAGATTGATACATTATATTTCTTATTTCATGAAGAAGAAAAAAAAATTAGATGTTCGAGGATGCATTTATGTAGCCTCTGATAGGTGGGATTGTTTTTCATCTTCTACGAGGTTGCTCATGGATTTTACGTCATGGTTAGTTATGATATTATGAAGCACAATATTAGGTTCAATACCTATCATTTCGCTATAGGAACAATCAATGATGCTTGTTTGATTTATTGCAAAAAAAGAAGTGAAATATTCTTATTTCAAGTGGAGTCTAAAGATTGGCCTCTCTTTAGAAATAACATCTCATGGTCGGTTCAATAGAAGATCAACTTGTTGTTCAATGTTAGGTAGAGGAAAGTCATACTTTAGATAATGATGAAAGGTTAAGGTCGTTTCAATGTATATACTAAGTCCCCCTGGTCTCTTTTAGTGACACGTATTCTAATATTAGAGACCCATTGAAATAGTCAATAGGTAGGATGAAGGAAACAGAGAGAATACATGAATTTCTTATTTCACAAGAAGAGTGATGTGAGGATGCATTTTACGTAGCCTCTATTTCATGGATTTTAAACCATGGTTAGTTATGATATTATGAAGCACAATATTAGGTTCAATACCTATCATATATGAAATGATGTAGAACAATCAATTCTAAGTTTAGTTATGATTGCAAAGAAAAGAAGTGAAATATTCTTGTTTCATGGAGTCTAAAGATTGGCCTCTCTTTAGAATTTGTGGGTCATCCTGTTTGTGAATAATGACTTCTATGGTAGATTCATTCAACATGGGTTTACATGTCGAGGGTAATGACCTTTGAATATAAGAATCCTCCACACCTATATAGGTTGTGAACAAAATCATCATTCTTTTTGAAATTGAACAACATTTATAGAATGTGTATCATCATCCAACATGTTATGATAAAGAAAAGGAAGGGAAGAGGAACCTCACACATCACATTGATAAGTCGAGTTCCCAAGAAGATGGTGTTCATGCAAAAAAAAATTTAGTTGATTTAATGGATTCGAGATCTATAGACTCTGTGGGAAAAGGTGGCGTGATATGTGAGGAAGGTGGAGAAGGATCTTCATCTTCTATGAGGCTGATTCGGTCCTTCTTAGGAGGAAGTTGCTCATGAAATCCAAGACAACATCATTCATTGTGTTTTTAGTAGTGCATGGTATGATGATGTGATGAACTTGTTCATAACTCCCAAATCCAAAGCCTTTCCATTTAAGGGATCTTAAGTGAAGAAGAAAAGTAAGTGCAAAGCTACATTTGGTGAGGTAGGAGAAGTTAGATGAAAAAGGTCTAGTTTGTAAGGGATGTTAAAAATCCCCCATATAGGCTAGGTTGGTGACCGAGGTGGGGAGGGCCATATGGTATGACATCTCCTATACAATGATTGTAACACAAGTGTTGGTGTAGTTTTCCATACTTCGAGGAGTAAGGAATGTGTCAATGCTAAGGAGGTGGTATTCTCCAAGTGAAAGGTGTTGAAAAACACCTACCAAGGGGTCTATGGTTGGTACTTGGGTAGAAAGTATAGATGCACTATCTAAATCCTGAGAAGATGGGTCATCAATAGAGGGTGGAATAAGAGGCTCTTTAGATGGGCTAGATGAGGAAGGTGAAGTGAAAGAAGTGGTAGATGTGGTATATGCCTTAATTGGGATTAGGACATCATTTGGATGGTAAGTCATATTATAGGTTTTGAAGGGGGATCTATCTTAAATGGTGTAAGGTTCCCCTTCATATTCAAATTTGAGGCAATGGTGAAGGGTGGAAGGTACACAAGCCATGCATGAATCTAGGGATGACCTAGCAAATGTTGTTATATTAGAACTCTCCTTTGATAACGTAGAAGAGTTTGGGAATAGTTTAGGACCCACGCGGATGTGGAGGACAATGGTGCTAAGGGTAGTGGTCATGGCATCATTAAAATATCAAAGCATGATGGGGTTGCTAGACATATAATTAGTTGGTATGCCTATTTTTTCGTAGGCATGAGAATATATGATGTTGATGTTAGCACCCCCATCAATCATAATGCGTTTAACACAAATATCATTAATGTAAGTAGAGATGAAAAGAGCGGGATCAATGATCACTAGGTTATGAAGGGGAAATCTTTGATTTGGAGAAATTAATGGAAGCAATCTGATGAGGGGTAATGAGGGTGGAGATAGGTGAAATGTCATTGGGTGGAACCTTGATGGATTATAGGACCTCAATGAGGGCCTGATGATGAGAATCAAAGGTTTGAACCAAGTCATATAAAGACATTTCAATGGGGACTGGTGAATCATTTTTTGATCATTAAACGATTTGTAACCCCATAAGAAGTAGGTGTGTTGACCCAAGGATGGTTATCTTGGGGAGGTGTAAGTGTAATGGTAGGTGAAGGTGAACTAGAAGGGTTACTAAATTTTTCCTTTCCTTTTTCTTTCACATGTTTTGTGACCAAGTGGCTACACACACCATGTTAATTTCAAAGATAGGAGGAGGAAAATGGGTTTTTGAGCCTTACCTTTATCCCTATCTAGATGTGAAGGAAAATGCTTTAGAATCATTTTGAGGCTAGGTTGTGTGGTGACGGGTGAAGAAAGGATGGAATCCTCCTCCAATAGATCATCTTATTCAAGATAACATCATAATCGTAAAGCTAAAGGAGAATGGTTTTAAGATCTTTAAAACTCTCGAACATCATGCCATGGTGAGTGATGATAAGTGAAAATTTTAATGTCATCAAACTCTACTAGTTTAGGTCTTTAGGTGTGAGGGATGGTAAGGGTTGATAGGAATAAGTGATATATCGATGTCTCTAACAACCGAGAAAGGACATTAGAGTAGGACCCTACCAAAGGATCAATGATAGGTCAAGGTTATCTTGGGAAAAGGGGTAGACGACCTTCGTGAGGGGGGTGAGGCATGAGGTTGTGTTGGTGTGTCTAATGTTTTGGTAAGGAGTGAAGGTTTGGGTTTAGGCTGTTCCTTTTTGGGTAAAGGTAGAGGAATAACATACGATAAATGAAGGGAGACTCAGAAGGTGTAAGTATCCTAGTAAGCCAAGGTGAAAGTGTGGGTGTTGGAAAGAGTGAGGGTAAAGGTAGTGAAGAAGGAATCGTCAGAATGGTAGGTGAAGGAAAAGGTATAGGTTGTTGCACTTATTCTTTTCCTTCGTAAAGGGACAAGTTACCTAAGGTTGAAGGATGTGGGCCCAATATTGACGACATAGGTTAAGGTGAGTGAGAAGGTGTGGGGATACTCAAAAGGTGCGAACCCTAAGGGGTTAGGTCTTTATTTTAGGTGTCGAGTAGATATTATGATTGGGTGGTGAAGAAGCTGAACAATTTTATCTTCATAGGGGTGTAACAGACTTGGTACCAATAAAACCCCTAAGGAATCATTAGGCTTTTGAGAAGATGGAGGTCTGAGTGGAGGAGGTGTTGATGAAGAAGATGTTAATACCATTGGTTCAGTGTCATAAATTTATTCATGTTGAGTATCTTTAGATATATGGTTGAGGTATCGGGGAGGAAATTTGCATTTTGTGTGGAATGGGGATTCTAAGGCATCCCTGAGAGGTGTGTAATCTACGTACTCCAAGATTTCATCCAATCGAGAGAAGGGTTTGGGTTATGATGAAGAGGATGATGACTTGGTGTTAAATCCCTTGAATAGATTTAAGGCCCATGAGACAGGGAATCTCTTAGCCTTTGACTTGGTGGGTAAGAGTGAGGTAAGAAGAGTGATGGGATCTTTGAATACCTTCGGAGAGGTATCACCAATAGGAAGAGTAGATAAAATTGGCTCTTTATGGGTTGAGGAGAAGGAAAAGAGGAAAATAGAAACTCCTCTATGGGTAGATAGGATGATAAGGTGGGCTCCTCTATGGGTAAAGGAACAAGTAAAGTTGGTTCCTCTGTGGGTAAAGTAATAGGTGAGGTGAGATCCTCTATGGGTAAAGGAACAACAGAGGTTAGTTCCTCTATGGGTAAAGGAACAGGTGAGGTGGGCTCCTCTATGGGTAGAGGAGTTTGTGTAAATATTTCCTCAATATATGTTATAGGAGGAGATTAGATAGAAGGATCAGACATTGTATTGAAGACTACATGAACCACATGTACATTAGTTTCTTCTTTAGATGTATCCTCGACATGAGTTGATGAAGGGGCATGGTTAGGAAAATATTTTTGAAAACATCCAAGTTTTCATTAGCAAGCATGTTAGGGTTGTCAAGGATGAAGATCACCACTATCTAACATTCCTTGCACAATGTTTTTAAAGGTTTTGTAATTTGCGTCACTATGTCCTCTTACGCGGTGGTAATTATAGAATTCATTTTCTTTATACCAAGCTAGTGTGGGGTGAGAAGGATCAAAACCAGTATGTGGTTTGATGGGAGGAAGAGTGATGGATCCAACCTTCAACATCTTTTCCAATACGGAAGAATAAGGCTCCCCAATGGGAGTATAACTCTTTTTTCATACCGATATTGAAAATTTTGCACACGGTGAGAGATTGGAAGGAGGTTTAGGTTGATTGGCTGGATGAGAAGGGATAGATTTTAGAACTACCATGTTAGTGGATCCTTTTGGCTTGAGATGGTTGTTTGGTGGTTTGGAAGAATACTCATTTTATTTGAAGGCGGAATTTTTGTTACACAGTTTTAGTTTGTCTTCTTTGAAGGGCGCAGATCTCAAGCTTCCTAGCCATGGTAAAATACTCATCAAACATATGAAATGTTTGAACCTAGAAGAGTTGAATAAATGTGTTTGGTACATGCCCTCGTAAATAAATCTATGAGCTCAGTTTGTGCGGAGAGAGAAGGAAAGCTGATTAATTAGGCTTCGCCATCATGCGATGAAGTCAACGATGAACTCATCATCATATTGACGAATAGAATATAAATATGTGATAGATACCTTTTAGAAATGTTTATCAAAAGTGATCAAGAAAGGTATTCACCAATTGATTAAAGGAAAATATTGATTTTTGGGAAAATCATTATACTAGTCTAAGGCGGGTCCCGAAAAGGACATGGGAAAGGTATGAAGGAGAAAGGCATCATCATGGCCTATTAGGTAACAAGTATGCCTAAATGAATGCAAATGTTATTACGGGTCCTCTTTACTATTAAATCAGTTGAATTTAGGTAGCTCCCATTGCATGGGATATGGATGAATAGGTATGGAGGGATGGATGGGTTCATTAAAAATATCATCATATGTTAAGATGGTACAGACCCACAAAATGAGGTCTCAAGCATTTGCATTTTATCCATCATCATTTTAATGAGATCTACCATGGGGTTTGATTGAGGGATGCCCCCTGAGGTATAAGGGGCTTGATAAGATGAATGGGTTGTAAAAGGCATACCAATATGTGGTGGTGCTGAGTACGTGAATTGAGACGTAGGTATGTAGGAAGTAGTGGACGAGGATGACATATACCTCGAATATGCAATTGAGGTGATGGGTTGTGTTTGAGGTAAGGTGGAAATAGGAGGATCTTGTGGAAATATCCTCATGGTGATGGGTGGAAGATTTTGGGAATAGAGACCACCAAATTCTGAAATGGAGTAGAAGAGGTCAACGCAACTAGCGGTTGTGTAGGAATAGGTACATAAGATGTTGATGATGATATAATAGGGGTAAGTGGTTATGGGTACTTTAGAGATGTCGGTGAGAGAGAAGATATCAAGGATGCAGTGGTTACGTGAGAATTAGGTGGTTGGAAAATGAGAGTAGGCAATGCTATAGTAGTTTGGGTGGCCACATTAGCATTCCCTGATATGGTAGAGATGGTGGAAATGATGGGCATAGAAGTGGGAATTCCATAAAGGGGGTGACCTAATGAGTTATGGGTGGAAGAAATAAAAGGTAATGTTGTAAGGCCTTATTGTTATGATCAAGGAATCTAGTGAATTCCTCATCACCTTCGGTACGTGTTCACGAGAGAAATTAGGATCCATTGGAGACAAAATGGAAAGTGGTGAAGGGATAAAAGGAAAAGGTATACAACTTGCATGGAAAGCAAGAACCCGATCCTGTTGGAAATTCTAAACCATATGGAAGAATGGAAAATAGGTGCTCTGGGATCTGTAAAATGAATAAAACTCGAAACGGACTTTTGGAAAATGTATAGAAGGTGAAATTAGCTTGTTTTTTTACAAAAAATTAGAAACACAGAGATCGATACCAGTGGCTTGAACCGATGCTAGTAGGTAGAATAACAAATGTTGGTTGCGAACTAACAATAATGAATATTTGATAAAACTTAAGAAATTTGAAATTTCTAAGCAATATTTTGGTCAAAATAAGTTGAGAACTAGGTTGTGTATATCAATTCTAATCTAACACACTCAAAGAACCAGAATTAACTGATTATGATGGCCAAGTGTGAAAAATAAATAAAAGTGATGAAATATGATCTCACACCTCAAATAGTAGAAGACAAGAAATAAAGTCACAAATACAACAAGAAAAATCTAACAAACACGTTATCCTAGGAATAAGATTTTAGTGTTTTGATGGCTTAAGCCTTAGGACTAATTGTGAATATATAGAAAGGAGTGGATATAAGGTACCTAGAAGCCAACTATGGATGGTTTTGAGAATTTTTTGTGGGGCATCCTCGATATACCTTTTGGTATGTGATGTCCGAGATCTAATATGACAATCAAGCCCATTATCAACACTATCCTTGATAGCTTCTTCCCGGATTTGGGTAATGGTTAAGAAATGTGTTGTTTTTTTGAGTGATTTGGAAAAGTGTGTGCAAATGTTGACTACACTTAATTACCCAATCATCAACCGCCATGACCTTTGATATATTTGATTGCTAATTAGACTATGTGAGATAAAGAAAGAATAAACAGGATGCAATGCAACAATTTTAAACCCAAATCAAAAGATTGAGATTGGATGAAAGAAATAATGAATAGGAATAGAGTATGACTTTCACTAATGCAAGAAAGAATGATTTGTTTTAATTTATACCAAATGAAATGTGAATTTTAGAGAAAATAGAAGAAATAATGTTACCAAGGAGAGATTTAGTGAATATTTTAGAAAGGAAACAATAAAAAATGCAATCCTAAATGAATATAAGGAACCCAAAATGATGAGGGTCCCATCGGGCATGCCAAAATGTTTCACCACATAGGAGTACCGTATGACAAAATGATTTAAAAGGTAAAGGTAAGGTACATGAGGAATACCTAGAGGTTGCGCACCATTTTTGAAGACCAAGCCGATTGTAGAGCACTCCTTTTATCTGGGAAGGAATACCTGAGAAGAAAATAAAGACCACAAAATAGAGTTAATAGCATAGGTCAGTGGATTACCTAGCGTGTGCTAGATCCAGGAAGTGGGGTGCTTCCTCGAAGGCTATTAATCCACATCTTAATACAAATTAATGTTGATAAATATCATGAAATAGAAGGTCCTATTGTAGTTATATGATTTGGGTATCTCACACAACACAATAGTCTAAATCTAATCTAAATGATGAATATAAGATTAAATCTAGAAGAACAATTGATTATCGTGGTCTATAGGTATGATAGAGGCGTAAAGAAGGTCTGGTGAAGTCTTGGGAGGATTTGGAGAGTTTTGGGTGGAGGAATAAGCTCACTAGTCTAAGGAGACAATTCCGGACACGAGAGACCGATGTCGGTTGGGGAACCGATGTCGATCATTGGTTCTATCTAAGATCAGTTAGGTAACTAATCCCATAGGGGAAATTGGGTTTCAAAGGTAGATAGGAGGTTGGTTTAGGCTCTCTGTGATTACACAAAGTATTGGGAGGTCTTGGGTAGGGTGTAGGAATTTAGGTGAATACTCATCAAGGGTAAAAGGGGTGGTTAAAAGGGCATAGTGGTTTCGATTGGTGGGACGTTAGATGAATGGGCTACGTAAATTATCTCGAGAGGAAGGAGGTGATTATAAAATGATAAAGGATATAAAACCAAATCTAATGAGATCAATAACCTGGTTAAGAATACTTATCAGAGATCTAGATATTGGTAGAAGGCGGTGGTTGGTGTGTGTGTGTGTAAGAGAGATGAGCCTAGATCCACAGTCATGGAAGCGAAGGTTGAGTGCTTCTCCGTAGGAATGGTTCAATCCTATGAAGTCGTAGGTTGGTTTCTAGTGGAGAGTTTGATGCTCTGGTGCTCAGTTGATCATCAAGGTGTCGATTGAATGCCCAAGATGCAAGATCAAAGAATTCCAACCAAAAGAAGAACCAAAAATGAGAACCTAGGAAAAGAGTTGAAAATGCTTATTTAAAGGAACCAATGGCGGTTCCTTGACTAGTGTTAGGAGGAATAACCGGTGTCAAGTTAGGGAGAAATAGTCTTATTTGCTAAAAATAACCTTTTCTCTCCCTTTTTGGCATGAGTCAAGAATGGTTATGGGTTAGGAGTCTTGATTCTTGTTAAATCACATGGGAAATTAGTGGGAGAGGTAGTTGGCAATTAATATTAGGTTTAGAAGAAGTCTCAGTTGGTTAGGGGGAGTGATGACTCAATCTTAGTTATTAAATGGGCTTGGAATGGGTCTAAGGTGAGGTGGAGGGGTGAGGTAATAATTAATCTAATATAGGTAATTATATTAATAAAAATATGTGAAAGGGGTCATGGTAAGGGAGAAGGTGTTGTCCCAATTTTGGTGTCTACAGGGGGTTTCGTATCTTTAATGGACAAATAAAGATAGAAACAAAGTACAAAGTCTGCTTAAGTGTTTTCAAACTTTACGAAAATATAAGAAAGTTAGAAAATTCCAAAAATGGTAGCCTATGGAGTGAATTTATCATAAATTTAAAAGGTTTATAACATGTGAAAAATAATTCAAAAGATCTTGAAATCTAGGGAGATGCTTAGATGATTTATTTCTTAACTTTAGTTAAGAATTTAAAAAAAAATCATCACCTTTTGTGAGATATATCTAAATCTTTACAATTACGGTTGTGACTTGGTTATTTCCTAGACAAAAGCTATGATACCACTTGTAATGAAATTTATTGGTTAAATATGAATATCAACAATAATGTAACATAATAGAACACCAAAATATAGATAATTCATCGTATTATGGAAGTAAAATGACTTATCCACTTCGAGTCGCTAACCTATAAACCATACAATAAGAGTCAAGTGTTCAATATTATATCATCTACTAGTTACTAACTCTTATTTACACCCTAATATGACATACAATGCTCTAAGGCCAACTTACTAAGCATATGAAAGCATAAATGAATGTGATATGACATGATAAGATATTTTTTAACCACAAATCAACCATCCATATCCAAATATATGATCTAGGATTTAGAAATAACACTTAACATCCTAATCAATGTCCCAACCTAACCTAAAATAAATAAAACCCTAAATGTCGAAATTAAAGAAATGTTTTATTTAAAAGGAGTGTGAATATTTTTCCATCCATCATTTGTCATTGTGTTTAGTGGGGCAGCGTAGAAGAATATTTTATCCTTTTATGGTTGTAAAAATTATTCAAATGGGGATTTGTTTTTCCTTTGTGAGTTTTGTAAATTATTCGTAGCCCACTTTTTGTAGATTTGTGGGTTGCTTGTGCAGTGTTTTTGTATATTTTTAGCCAAATTTTTAGGTGATTTTGTAGATTTGGGTTCATCTTTGTAGGTATTTTAAATCTAAATTTTGATGGTTCTTAATTAGGCATTTGTGGATTTGTAATATAAAATTTGTGAGTTCTGTGGGTAATTTAAATCTTTCTCCATGGGTATATTTTTGTAGTAAAATTTATGAAAAATGGAATCCATTGAGAGGATGGAAGAAATAAATCATAAGAGGAAGGGAAAAACTAGTGAAAAGAGGAGGGAGAAAAGGAGAAAATCCTCAAGGGGAACACATGTTATAGAATGTCCTCCAAGGTGTTGTAGAGTTCTCAAACATCCTTGAGAAGGCATACCCCTAACAATGTAGATGTGAATTCTTTGAAAGAAGAAGAATCTGCGAGGATACCTCCCAAAGGGAGAGGAGAAATACTATTGATTATGTAGAACAAATTTGAAAGCCACAAATGACATGACAATAGTAAGAGGAATAAGATGATGACCAGGTAGACCTGAAAACTAATTTTTTTTTTTTTTTAAAATGAAAATTTTAAATATAATTTATTCATTGAATATTTACAAAACATAAAAAAAAATGAATCAATTATAATGCATAGTTAAATTTATGAAAATGAAAATTATGTAAAAAAATTTAGGAAAATAGGAAATAAAATTGACAATGTTTTCATTTTAATTTTGTAGTATTAAAATCTGAGAAAAATTCAAATTATTTATACTCAAAGATTCTAATAATCAAGCATGGTAAAATAGGATTTCGCTTAACAAATTACAATACTCAAACTGAAGAAATAATCACATATAATTGCAAATAGTTCATAAAATAAAGAGAGTGATATTCAACCAAGAAACTAAGTAAAGACAAAGTTCTTCATGAAATTATATTATCCAATCAATTGGAACACAATTTCACACACGTAATTATGTACTCTTAAGATTCAAAACTAATGAAAATAATGTCCTGCATTCTTCACTCAAAGACATACACACACATATATATTTGTAAGTATGTGTGTGTGTATGTGTGTGTATACACACATACATTATCTATACATGCACATATATTAAGATTATATACCTCAAAGGTGTTCACTTCATTTCCATCTACTTAGTTGTTGTTGTCCAAAATAAACCCTTATTATTTTGACAACTTAAAGTTCCATTTTGGCTCGTCTTAAGGATTTCAGGTTGCACGTACTGTTGGTTTCCTTCCTTGGTGCATTTCCTTGGTTGTAATTCTTCATGTGCTCTTCTTGCACTTCCCTTACTATTTTTCTTTCCTTTGCTTTCTTCTCTACACATTTCACGCGCTCTCACTTTCCTTCCTTATATTCTACTATCTCCCTCCTTTCTCCTTTTGTGTGCATTCCTTATATATCTGATTTCATTCCCCAATGTCTTTGCACATTCCTTCACATACATCCGTGACTTACCTTAAAAATTCTCCAAGTTCCCAAAGATGTAAAATTCCATGTGTACACCTATTTTTCCCGAGTCCCATAAATTTTTGCATGTGTGCTCATTCCCTTTACTTTCTTCCTTTGCACATTATTTCTCTTGCTCCCTTCCTCATGAATTTTCATTTCATTTTGCAAAATTTGCTCCACGCACCTAGTACTTCCTATATGCATGCATCACACGCGCCACCTTATTCCAAGATCTCACAATATCCTTAGTCGACGTGCATGCTTATTTGCAAACTTGCATTCCTTAGCAAGTATGTTCCCTTTCCTTTTCTCCATATACACTCTTTCACATGTGCTAGAGAATTTATTCTTCCTCCTTCCTTTTCACATGCGCCCAAGGTTACAACCTCCACGCCAATCCCAAAGGTACCACGTGTCTAATTATGGAACTTTTAAAAAAATACACTTCACCGAATGAATAGAAAAGTTTCAGGTGTGTGCCAAATCCTTATAGTGAATGAACATGTGACATGTGGAAAAGGAAAACCAAGAGATAACCAACCAACTCCCGTGACAAATCAAGTCACACCACGTGCCTTGTGTTTTCCTCATGAACTCGCAAAAATTCAAATAGCCATAAATCCTTCCACAAAGATTGAAATCATGTGGGATTGGTCTCATTGGAAAGTTGTTGACGTGGGCTACACTCTAGGCTCTTCAAAATCAGATTTAGGTGGAAATTAGTAGGTGAAAATTGGGAAACGTGACTCAGGTCATCAACACACACTTCATGTCGACTCAACCACCTCTATATTTCATGGGATTTAGCTCCTTTCCTTCTTCCAAAAGTAAACTAACATGGGTAGATGTATTTGATAGAGCTATGGGTGAATTTTCAAGCATTTATTGCATGTAGTTATTGGTTGTAATTGTAAATCTAAGATTCCCTCTCTTTTCCCTCTTCTTCTCTCCCATTCTTTTATATATTGTTGAATAATTCTCATTTGTAAAGGTTGGACCCTCTTGGATTCATAAGAGCATTATTTAGAGTAGTGTTCCTTTGCATTTTGAGTTGCAAGCCTCAGATCTGGCTCACTACATGTGGATTCTTGCCTTATCCTCTCATTGTAATCAACTATGTGTACTTTAGAAGTAATAAAAGTTTTTTTTTCAGTCTATCTTCTATCCTAGCTCACCTTTATTGCACTTAATTGCATTTATTTTACAATATTGGTATGTTGTGCATGTTTTATGTCCCTTGAAGGGTTTATTTTTATTGTGCTCTATGAAAATGAGAGCGTTAGTATTGTTCGGACTATGGCATGCATGTTTTCCTTCTTTTCTCCATTTTCCCTCATTTTCACTCATTTGAGAGTGTCCATCCCCTTCATTCTAGTGTTATTTCCTACCTTTAGTGTAGGATTTCATTTCATGTATCTCATTCTCACCCGGTCATGTCATCACTAATCCGGCACTATGATAATTCTTCACCGAACTCCTCGTGCTATGATTATTTACTAATTCACACACCTTTAGTTTGGTGGATGTAATCTAGAAACACAACAACAAACATAACACAAGAATACTATAGACCATGATAAGAAGGAATGATGATAAATCTGAAATATAAGTGTAAATTATAATATCAACATGAAATTGTTACAATCTCACCCATGAGGTAATTCAAGTGTTACTGACTTCACTTGCCTTCCAACAATAACTATGGGAGAAACTTCACAATTACACTTCTTAATGGCTTTTTTAACACACCTTCAAAATGATGGCTTCCTTTACACACTTACTCATACAATATTTCTCACTACTTCCTTCTATATGCTAAATGAGGGGGTGGCCTCTTTATTTATAGGAATTTAGGCTTATCCATCTTATCTCTAAGATAGGATAGGAAATATCTTCCGGTCAATCATATTTCATGCCTAAACTCTTGCCTTTACATGTAGGCTTGTCTTCTAAGATAAGATAAACCTTATCATTTCACATGGGTTCCACCTTTTTAGACTTTTTCACAAATAAAATACACAAAATATTTATGACATCACTCTTTGTCCTTATTACAAATATAATATTTCTAATTCATAATCATGTAGACCCTACTTCTCTACTTATCCCAACTTTGACATTTTAACATTACCAGACCACTTACAACAAATATTTACTTTTTACAACATTCCTATTGTACTTTAACATTACCGTACTCTACATTATTGGTGGTACCATACTTGACGGTTCCATTATCCTCCATCGACGCTACTACTACTTACACTTAACAACATCCTATTCCTAATACATACATTAATGAAATAGAAATTACGGAGGAAAATTTTAGTGTTGACATCTTCCCCTTCCTAGCTTCTACTCCCCTTGGAGTAGACTATTCTCCGGTCCTTGGAAAATCTTCAACTTGTCATGGTTGACCCATTTCGTAATGGGAGTGCCATCCAAGTCCTCCATTCGGTACGTACCATTTTCATGCACAACTGCTATTTTGTAGGGCCCCATCCATTTTGGAAGAAATTTTCTCTCTTCTTTTTTTGTATCTTGAATCATATACTAGGACCAAGTTATTCACATGAAATGGAGACCAATGGATCTTTTGATCAAATTATTCCTTCTACTTCATTTTCTTCTTATAGCTTGTATCCTTTTCTATTTCCCTCATTTCCTCTAGCAAATGAAGATGTACCAACCTTTCTTTTACTGAATCACTTTCATCCATCCTTTCATTTTTCATAACTCTCACAAAGGGGAATATCAAACTCAATAGGAAGAAGCTGGATCAATGCCATAAGCCAACTGAAATGGGGAGTATCCTGTTGCTGACTTTGATGTTTCCCTATATGCCCACAATGTTGCATGAATCCTTTTATCCCACTTATGTACCTGCAAGGCTACATCTTTTGCTAGAATTTGACACAACACAAAAATTTGTTCATTCCACCTGTCCCATTTGTGCTTGGCTTGTATGTTGTTGCCTTCCTGTGCTTAATAGAAAATTTATTGACTAGGGCTTCTACTACCTCATTAATGAAGTGGCTTCCTTGATCTGTTACAATTTCTAATGGGAAACCAAATCTGGTGACAATGCGTTCATATATGAACCTTGCCACTTCATCCATAGAAGTTGTTTTCAATGGCCTAGCTTCAACCCACTTAGTTAAATAATCTGTGGCAACTACAATATACTTATTTTGGCATGGGGTAGTTGGAAGTGGACCTACAATATCTATTCCCCACTTTTCAAAGGGACCAAGTGGAAGAATAGGGCATAATGGAGCTAATGAAGTCTTACGGTTACCATGTGTTTGACAAATATCACATGTCTTACAATAATTATAACAATCTCTACAAAGAGTGGGCCAGTGATAACCCAAGCGTCCAAGATCCTTCTTGCTTTGTAAGTTATCCAGAGAAGTGTCCTCCAAATGTACCATTGTGGAATTCTTCTATTAGCTCCTTCCCTTGATCACGTCTAACTACCCTCTTGTCTTTCTATCGTGTCCTATTCGAAATAATACTCCATGCATAATAGAATATGGACGACTGGCTTGAGTAATCTTCCTCTTAGTCTTTGCATTGGCACCATCAGGAAACTTGAATTCATTTAGATAATTCCAAATATCTATGTATTCACTAGGGATTGTGTCAAGGGATAAAAATGTTACATCTAGGAAATCATCATCATCACAAGATGAACCTAAACCATCATAGGCTCGAGAGAGTGCATCTGCATTGACATGCTTCTTTCCTGGCCTATCTATAATATCAAATTCAAATTCTTGTAGCAAAATTATCCATCTTGCTATCCTCCCTGATGGGTTAGGCTTATTTACAATATATTTTAGAGCCTAATGATCTGTTACAACTAGGAATTTTTTCCCTAGCAAGTAATTCCTAAACTTCTTTACAAAAAAATGATAGCTAGAGCCTCTTTTTCAGTTACAGTATAATTTACCTCAGCACTACTCATTTGTCTGCTCCCAAAGTAAACTGGATGATCATTCCCATTTTCATCCTTTTGGCTCAGAGTACTTCCTAGTGCTGCATCTGAGGCATCAGTATACACAATGAATGGCTTTCTCCAATCTAGATTCTTTAAAATAGGTGAAGACACCAGGGCTTCCTTTAGTTGTTCAAAAGCTTCATGCGCCTTATTTCCTAGTTCATAAGTAACATCCTTCTTCAAGAATCAAGTTAGTGGTCAGTGCAATCTTTGAGAAATTCTTGATGAACCTTATATAGTAACCCACATGGCCTAAAAATGATCCCAATTTACTTCTATTCATAGGAAATGGTAACTCTTTGATTTTTGAAACTTTATCGGATCGCACTAATACCATCTCTAGATACAACATGCCCTAACAAAACACCTTTAGAACATCCAAAGACACACTTTGTAGGGTTTAGTGAGGCTTGTGCTTCATCTAACCTTTGAAATGTTGTCTCCATCTGGTGCAGGTGGTCCATCTTACTCCCATAGATGCAAAAATCATCCAGAAATACTCTGATGAAGTTCCCAATGTAGGGTTTGAACACCCTATTCATCAAACACTGGAATGTTGCGAGCATTACACAACCCAAAAGGCATAACTCTATAAGCAAACATTCCCAAGGAGTGGTGAACGTGGTCTTCAACTGATATTTCTCTCGCTATACGAACTTGGTTGTAGCCACTATATCCATCACGAAACTATAACACTCTTGGCCAACTACTTCATCCAAGATCTGATTTGAGAATGGAAGAGGGTAATGATCCTTCTTTTTTTCCTTATTGAGCTTCCTGTAATCAACACAAATGTGTATCTTCCCATTATTTTTTATTGAGATCACAATGGGAGAAACCCATTCTGAATTCTCCACAATAAATATGAATCCTGCATCAAGTAACTTATCTATTTCTTCTTTTACAGTCTTGGAAAAATAGGATTCATTCTATATGGCATTTGATTTATGGGCTTAGCACCATCTACCACTCAATAGAATGTTCCACCCAACTTACTTGGTGAAGTTCCTTGTAATCAAAAGTGAATATGTGTATGTACCTTCGAAAGAGCTGGAGGTATGATTCCTTCTCACTCTCCATCACAAAGATCACCAATCTTTATTTACTTTGGAGACGATCATCTATTTCTTCTTTAGATAATTTTATGGGGTCATGATTCGGTGTGACTGGAAGGATATTCATGACCAAAACATCATCCTCACTTTCTTCATCTTCAGTGTCCACTTCACTGGTACTAGAGTAATTAGAGGATGTCCAATCATTAGTTTCATCACTTGAATCCACAGGTTCTGCTTTATGATGTCGAGGGATCACATTTATCTTCACCCTCTCTCTACCACGTCTAAGTGTCATGAAACCTTCATTCCAGTAGTTTCTTGCATGAACTCTCCTTAGCCATGGTCTTCCCAGCAGCATTGGGTATGCAACAGTACCATTTTTCATCACTTGAAAGTCTACCACACATACCACACCCATAACAGATATTGCCACATTTGAAACTACACCTTCTGGTTTAGTTTTTCCTTTATTTAATGACCTTAACATAAGTGTTGAAGGGCGATCAATTTTTAAACCCAACATATTCATTATAGACTCAGTCATTACATTAACTGCAGCACCTCCATCAACTAAGACATCATGAATTGAAATACCATTACATAATACCTCACCAGAGCATAGGGATCCGCCTCTACCTCCAAAATAGGGACCTCAACCTCCTTCCTTTGTCGAGCATTGAGTCCACTTCGCAGCTCCCACCTCTTCTCAGAAGACATAGCCAAGAGTTGACCATATGTAATATTTGCAGTGCCTTTGGATAGATCTTCTAAGATGGAGTATGGTCCTTGTCCCCCGTGAAATCGAAAATCCCGCACACCCAACTTTCTTCTCCTATGTTTCTTACTATTTTATCCTTTCATCTTCTTAGGATCATTTCCATCTTGGTTATCTTTTTCTTTCTTTCTTTTTGTTACAAACACATATACTTCATTATTTATGCTCTTATCTACTACATCAAAAGAATTCACAGGTGCTTTTCCTTTATCATTATCTCTTGTACTTATATAGAAGCTATATCTAGACAATTATACTTATAATGACCCTTTTATAACAACCATAACATACAACTTCAGAAATATTTCTTTTTAGACCTCTATCTCCTCCCTAAGAACTAAATTCTTTTCCTTGGAGAAGATTAATAGTTAACTGACCCATCTTCTTGAGTAGATCTTCATACTCAGTAGATGTACTAGGAGAAAGATTTGTGCTCACCGAGAGTGGTTATGGATTCTAGACCAAAGGTGCTGGTGTAGGCTCTACTTTAGCAACAATTTCTTTGGGCTCCTCTTCCATGCTTTCTTCTTGCCTTCTTGCAATCTCCTTTGCTTGTTCAATGGTAGTCTAGGCGGTCATACTTCACTTGTTGTCTGATCTCTGCTTCATCCCAAGAATGAAGTGCTTACAAAGGAGATTATCCATGCCATTCATCAACCCATCCGCTAATCCTTCCTTCCAAATCTGGGCATCGAGCTTCCTCCTTAGCTCTAGAACACGAGCATGATAATCTCTTATCTTCTCCTTCTCTCCTTGGGCTAGCTTTGTGATCTCGATCATGAGATCTGCATATTTTTGTTGTTCACCAAATTCTTCAAGAAAACTTTCAGTTAATAAATCCCATGAGTTTTTTACATTTTCACCTAGTGTTTCAAACCACCTAAGTGTTGAACCATCCAAAAAGGTAGGAAAAAATTCAGTCCATTATTCCCTTCTTATAAGGCCATTACAAATACAAGATCGTTTAAACTCTTGAATGAAAGAAGAAGCATTTTCATTAGATTGGGTTGAAAAAATAGGAATCTTTCCCATTTTCAAAAGTAACCACCGTGAAATACCAATCCACAAGTACAATCAACAAGACTTATGTGCACAAATAATTGGAATCACTATACTAGAAGTGACTTTACACCTTCTACAAGAAAATAGAAATGACCACAAGAAACTATGGTAAAACTTGACTTACATCGTGGTAAACACTATTCATGGTAAAAAGTGAAGTTACTGTGGTAAATACTATTCATGGTAAAAAGTGAAGTTACTGCGGTAAATACTATTCACGGTAAAAAGTGACTTTACCATGGTAACTACTATGCACAGTAAAAACAAGGTTACTCTCCAAATGATTTCTGACTAAGTGGGAATATCTCTCCAGAAAATCCACCAACGAGGAATGGTCCCGGCAACGGAACCAAAATGTCATCACCAATCCGGCACTATGATAATTCTTCACTAGGAACTCCTCGTGCTATGATTATTTACTAATGCACAGCCTTTAGTTTGGTGGATGTAATCTAGAAACACAACAACAAACATAACACAAGAATACTATAGACTATGATAAGAAGGAATGATGATAAATCTGAAATATAAGTGTAAATTATAATATCAACATGAAATTGTTACAATCTCACCCATGAGGTAATTCAAGTGTTATTGACTTCACTTGCCTTCCGGACCAAAATGTCATCACCAATCCGGCACTATGATAATTCTTCACCGGGAACTCCTCGTGCTATGATTATTTACTAATGCATAGCCTTTAGTTTGGTGGATGGAATCTGGAAACACAACAACAAACATAACACAAGAATACTATAGACCATGATAAGAAGGAATGACGATAAATCTGAAATATAAGTGTAAATTATAATATCAACATGAAATTGTTACAATCTCACCCATGAGGTACTTCAAGTGTTACTGACTTCACTTGCCTTCCAACAATAACTATGGGAGAAACTTCACAATTACACTTCTTAATGGCTTCTTTAACACACCTTCAAAATGATGGCTTCCTTTACACACTTACTCATACAATATTTCTCACTACTTCCTTCTATATGCTAAATGAGGGGGGTGGCCTCTTTATTTATAGGAATTTAGGCTTATCCATCTTATCTCTAAGATAGGATAGGAAATCTCTTCCGGCCAATCATATTTCATGCCTAAACTCTTGCCTTTACATGTAGGCTTATCTTCTAAGATAAGATAAACCTTATCATCTCACATGGGTTCCACCTTTTTAGACTTTTCCACAAATAAAATACACAAAATATTTATGACATCACTCTTTGTCCTTATTACAAATATAATATTTCTAATTCCTAATCATGTAGACCCTACTTCTCTACTTATCCCAACTTTGACATTTTAACATTACCGGACCACTTACAACAAATATTTACTTTTTACAACATTCTTATTGTACTTTGACTATTACCGTACTCTACATTATTGGCGGCACCGTACTGACGGCTGCCGTTATCTTCCATCGGACGCTACTACTAATTACACTTAACAACATCCTATTCCTAATACATACATTAATGAAATAGAAATTACGAGGAAAATTTTAGTGTCGATAGTCCCTAGGAATTATAGAGTAGAGTTAGTAAGATTTCCCTTCGTAGGAGTAGATGTATCAAGAGAAATAAGTAGAGGAAGTAGACATTATTCGGAGGTCTATCTCGAGCACAAGGTTCCACAACTTGGAGACAATCCCATGTTACCTCAAATCCTTGAATCATCCATATTTGGGATGGGTGCAATTTTTAGCTCCGAAACCTTAGGTTGGTGAGACGTGCACCCTAAGGTGACCTCCAGATTTTAAAGAAGTTGGCTCTTCTCTAGTGGTTGGGGTAGGGTTAGAGGAAAGCATGTAAATGACTAAAAATAAAAAGGTGATGCACCAATCTAAGAGAAGGGAAAGTGACATAATACTTTGAAACCTTTATCTAGAATAGTTGAAGGGCTACACAACATGATCCACTACTCTGATAACGCAAATGTCTGAGGAACTGAAATGATTGATTTATAGATAATAAATGAAATAGGGAAATTCTAAGGGCATCAAGCATGATGAATTTCTTGACTCATTTAGAACTACTTCTCATAAAAGAAACGAAGATTCAGAACATATAAAAATTTGATTGCATAAAATAAGAACTCTTTATTCATATAGAGAATGGGTACATAAGGCCCTCAAAAGCACATATTACACTTCTCTTCTATGACAGAGGCTTACTAAGGCTAGACTTTACAAAACATACAGAACTCTTCACTTTCCTCCTTGTTCTTCTTTGCTGAAAAACTCTCCTTTTTTTTTTCATTTTTACCTCCTTTTAAGGACCTCTTTTCCTCTATTACTTTCAGCTACCACCTTTTTTTCTTTCAATTTTGATAAGGCCTTGCTCTTATCCTTCTTGGCTCCTACCCCCAAATATTTTAAATGCAAGCACTACCACTTGTCGTATATTTTAATTCAGATCTGGAATAAATATTTCACTCCTTTATAGGAATCCATGTGCATCCACTCCCTACTCGGTATTGCCACTGAGTCTCTGCCAGTGAAGCTCCCTTTTCTTGCCACATGGAGGGATCACTCATTTAGGGTCCTCTTTCCCAACCTTATATCAAACATGCACCGGATAGACACATGGAGAGCTTCCACGAGGCAGACGTATCTTTGACTCTTCAACTTGCTTTGGGAGTGACCTCATCAAACCCTGACACATGTGAGAGCTTCCGCAAGTTTGAGAACCCACTTTAAAGTTCCATCTTTGGGGTTGCGCCGATGGGACACATGTGGAAGACTTTCATGGGTCTTTTCATACTTAGTCAATTTTGGCCTTGAGCGATCAAAAGAATCTAGAGTCGGGGAAAAAAAATGCTTAATAAAAGAGTCCTAACAAAAGAATATAATCAGTTTGGTGACTCACCAAGGGATTTCATGCTGGTCATGGAAGAATCCGACATCTCTCACCTTTCCAAAATAAAAAATGTGGCTCACAGAGGGCCACTTAGAGCTTCTGCAAAGCAGCCTAGTATCCGAGCCATTCTTGCTCTATTGGGTAGGTTCTTATTGCAAGGCTTGAAATGCTCGGTCTAGCTCAATTATCTCCTTGTGGGAGAAACCTTGGAGGCTTTACATTACTACATGCAGGTGAAACTCTAACTGTATGATAGGATTAATGATGGCCTCGACCTCAGCGACACTGAGTCCTCTTTCAAAGACTGGAAGACCATCTTGTCTTGGTGCTTAGTGATCAAAATTTGTTGAATTTGGTCCTTTGATAAGACCATAGACTCATCTGGGAAGGGAGAGGGGAAACCTAGTTGCACTAATTCATTGATATTTTGCTTTCTTTCCTTCATTCCTGGCGAAGTTGTGCCAAGATATTTTGACATTTGATAGAAGCTTTGTTACAGCTCAAAATCTCATTGATCTTCACCACTATCAACCACCTGTCAGTGATTCCTACATTCTAAAGAGCGAGGGGTCTGAGGCATCATAGAGTTTTGAATCAAAATATTCAACTCCTGGACCTTGGCGGATAAGGCGTTTTGATGGTGGAGACTACATTTTCTACCTTAGAGCACAACTCTTGTGCATCGGATATAAATCCAAGTGTCGGGGCTAGATTTGCAGTAGTGATGGAAATCCTATCACAACATGAGGCATACAATCCCTACACTAATGATATGATTCCCACCTTTTGGGATCATTTCCCCAATTGGTTGGTCAAGTCCTTGACCATTTCATTAAAAGATTTTATCCTAGCCTGAAGGCCATTCTTTTCCTTGTGAGAGAAAATTGACCAGGGGCCTCGATGCAACAGCTGCTTAGCTTGCCAGAGAGATTTTTCCTCTTCTTGATGAGAAGTTGTGAGGGCTTGCTTGGTCGATGTGTCCTTCAACTCCTTCTTGAGTTTGATCTACCTCTCTATCCTTGGCCTTAAGCTTGGCCATGTGGCCCGCCGACTGTAGCCTCTACCTTTTGAAGGCTGGCTTGCACCTTTTTAAGTTGATTGTTGAGTTTCAAATAGTCGGTAGTGACTACCACCACCATTTCATTCATCAGCTTGACCTTGTCCTGAGGCCAAAATTCAGCAAGGTCCACCGCGATAGCACTAATGGAATAGTCATCATGTTGCATTTGTTTTGGGCTTGATACCTAAGGGACAAGGTGAGTGATGGTCAAAGAGCTCTATTGATGATCATACAAGGATCACACCTTGCTTAGTTGATAGAGCTGCCATCTCCTTCTTTCTCTACTTTAATCTCCTTTGATCCCGGGCTGACTTAGCGGACTCTGCTTGGCTCAAAAACTTGGAAGGAGAAGAGACCATTCCTCCTACAAATGGGAAACTAGGTGGTAGGTCATATGGAATAGTAACTAGTAATTGAGATGCTATAGATACTAGGGCCAAAAGGGGGGACATGATCATGTGGGGTGAGAAGCTTGGGATGGCAGTAGGGAACTATGGAAGTAGAGGAGTGATAGGTGGAGGAAGAGTTCTGAGATGGAGTGATAGACCAAAGGGGACTTTCAAAGGGAAAGGTGGAAGTGGAGGCGTTACATAGAGAGAGAAGTCCCAGGTTGTGGTGTGGACATCACGGGGACTGTGACTAACTTCAGCCTTTTTTGGGCCAGATGGAAAATGAGTCTCCTTCCACTTGTTGATTTTGAGAGGTCAGGTGATGGAAAAATTGGTGAAGGAGTCTGAAGAGAAGTGAGTGATAGATGAAGGCTTCCTGTATCCATTGTTGTGGAAGCTCGGAAGATTCCACGGTTGACCTAAGAGATTGCTCAGAAGTGAGCACAACTATATCCTCACTGTCTAGATCGAGAGTTATGCTCCACATCCCACTTATCCTCCCACAGCTCATCACTAAGAACCTCCTTGAAAGTTCTGTGTGATCTGGCCAATTTCCTACCTATATTTCCAAAAGGCCTCAATTTTCTTGGGGCTCCAGTCCCTTCTTTTTAAGGCCACTCAAAGCCCTTTTCCAATTGTCAGAGTAGGGTCAAATGCATATTTGACTTGGTGGAATGAATCCCAGTCCGAGTTGGGATGTCCTGGAGTTTGATGAAAATATCAGGTGATTCACTTGGGGCTCCGCCACGAATCAAAAAATGGCCTCGGCTCATGCTTGCAAGAGTCGAGAGATTTTATTTGTAGCCGAGTAGTAGCCATTTTCCCATCTGGATCATACCTCCATGAGTCCTTGATCAAGGTGAAACCATAGGAGGCCAACTTCTGTGATAGACAATGGTCACTCACCTTTTGAGTATGGTAATCCCTCCCCTACTAAATGGAAGCTCATAGACTGATTTCTTCTTTTGGGTAGAGTGACCTCCAAGTCCAGGATGATGATGAGCTATCTGGTGACTTCAAGACCGAAATCCGAGGTGTGAGAATCCTTGGGAGCATGAAGGATTCACCCTGAATCCATGGACCCAATCATGGAATGCCCTCTAGAAAAGAAGTAGTCATAGTGTGTAATGGGTCTAAGAAGATAGACCACATGTAGAGTCATTCATTTTGTTATTGATCCCTTCAGGATCAAGCTCTAGAAAAAGAGGCTCCACAAAAGCATTGAAAAATTCATAGACATCTGAAGAATGAGATAGTACATGGGTCCATGTAGATACTGGGATAATATTTTGGGGATTTACTTCCACATCCCACAAGGTCAGAGTCATAAACTAGCCAAAATATTGAGCATTTTGGTACAAGATGAGGTGGAAAAGAAAAGATGAATACCTGAAGGTGGATGCCATCGAGAAATGTCTGAGATACTCACAAATTGACCCCACGATGACCTCCGCGAAGTCAAATTTATATGTTTGCTTCTGCTGGTCCTCATCTAGAATAGTGTCACCATCTAGCCAATCCTCAATGCCTTTGTCAGAGTCCTGCCCAAAAATAAAAGCCAACATAGAATAGGCATCTTGAGCATCAGGCATGAGGGATTTTAAGGGAATGGGGAAACCTGGAATCCCTGAAACGCTGTGTCTGATAGCCTCAACTCCTTGGTGAGGAATGGGACCTTTGTTTGACATAGGTCCATACGTTTCAAAGTTTAGCTATATTATAGAAATTGGTCGTCTGATCATAGGTCAGGGCTAACATGTCCCTGATAGCCTTGGTGTGTAATTACCATGGCTATATTTTGGCCCTGGATTGTATGGCTCTCTAGCTAAAACATGCCACACACATTTGTATGAGCTCTAGGCATGGGTGCATAAGAGGAACCATATATTGGGTGAGATTTGTGCTCCAGGTCCTAGAGCCAAATGACTCAGAGTCTCCCAGAAGGTTGAACCTGGCACATGTTGCTTCTCTTAAAGCTTTAGGCCTTTTGTTGAGACTAGGGTTGAATATATCATCGGTTGGGTTGTTGACCAAAGTGAAGGGTCACTTATACTGGGACAATGGATCTAGGTATTTTAACTTAGGCTAGTGTGGTCGAGGAGGAATGGGTTTCCTTGCATAGGATTTTGTTTCCTGAATAGAGATGGAGGTGGCCATGGTGTCTCTGAATCTAAAAATGACTCTGGAGGCTTTGGAGACTTTGATATTCACCGATTAACTCAAAAAATCTAAATGCTTCAGAATGACCCTGCCGAATAGCTCGAGGCACCTTTAATAGCCATTTCTACCTAGGGAGTAAAATCTCACACGTACTTGAGTCACTTCTTATAACATTCCTTTAAGCGAGACCCAAGGTGCCGAACTCGGTGCCTTTTGATAGATCTTGCATTAATTGTGGATCTCTTCATTAAGAAAAGGGGCCTTACCCTTGATGATGACTTTAATGTGAGAAAAGGCAGGGGCGCTTCCTTCAAAAAAAAAAAAAGAGACATGGATAGGGGTGGTGGAACACATAAAAATACCCAAAAGAAAGTGAAGGCACAAAACAAAAACTAAAAAGAAGGGAAGCAGATATGTACATATGATACAATTTCGAGGACACCTAAACGTAGGGTTTCAGTGAATCCCATTCACTGGGATAGCCAAAGGATCTCCCACCATGGTTTCAAGTTCAAATGAGTTATGTTGCTTACATGCACTTGATTTTGAATGGTCCAGTCCACAAGGGGTCAAACTTCCCATGGTTCCCGGGCTTGGCTGCTCTAGCATCCCACTTTAAGATGGTGGTTCTGACTTGGAAGTTTGGCTCTGATGTCTTTTGATCGAACCATGTCTTGACTATTTGTTGGTGATTGATCATGGTTTCATGGGTGAGTTCATGCCTCTCCTGGAGTTCAACCATCTCAGTGAGCCTTACTAGCATCACTCCATTTTCCTCTATCTCAAATCCTTTCAGTAGTTGTAATGTGGGGATCTCCAAAGAAATTGGCATCACAACACTTTTTCCATAGACTATTTCATATGGTGAAGCTTTCAGATCTATTTTGGAGTGATCTAATCAGCCCATAAGGTTGTTTTAACATGCTCATGCCATAACCTTTTATGCTCATGTCCCATCCTTTTGATGAGTCTTATCAGATTCTTATTTGTAGACTCCGTCAGGCCATTTCCTTAGGGTAATAGTTAGAGGATGTCTTTAGATATATCTCATGCTTGACCACAAAATCAGACACTTTAGCTCCTAGGAAAGCTTTGGCATTGTCAGATATAATGGTGTGGGGGGACCAAAACATGTGGTGATATCCTACAAGAGTCCTAGGATCACATTTTTAGTGGACTCCTTGAGTGGAACTGCCTCCATCCACCGGGTGAAATAATCAGTTGCCATGAGAATCCACCGTGTCTCAGCACTTGAAGTCGGGTTAACCATTCCAATGAAATCAAGACCCCATTATGTGAAGGGTTCCTCAATTAGGATGGGATTGAGGGGAATTCCATTTCTCCGAAAACCTATGTAAACTTGACAAACCTTGCATTTGTTTGTTTCCACTATTTATCAATGAATAGGCTAGGCTAGAAATATCCTACTTGTAAGATCTTTATAGCCATGGTTTGGGCCAAAAGTGACCACCCGAGTCTCCATGATGTAATTCCCTTAAGACTCTCTTGGCCTCTTCATCTTCCAGGCATCTTAACATTAACCCATTAAAATTCCTCTTAAAAAGGAAGTTGTCAATCATAGAAAATGAGTCCCTTGTTGCCTATAATATCTCCTCTTTTTCAAGGGGAGATGGCCTGGGTACTCTCCGGTTTGCATAAAATGAATTCTGTCAGAGACCCATCCCTCAGGTTTGTCCTCCTGTAGGTACATTATCTCCTTTGATTTTCCATTCACTTCGGGGATAGGTTCCTGCGTCAAATATTGACACAACCCTTTCCTCTCACAAGCTTCATGGGTTTTAATTCTATGTCATATTCTAGGATCTTGGTTATCCAATTTTCCCTTTTTTAAGTATCTCACCCTCCATTATGTATTATTTGATGTTGGGGTGAGCCACCATGACCCAATTTTTTTGTGTGTAACTAGGTGTCTAAATTTCTTCAGACCTTTGACTATGGCGTAGGCTTTCCTTTCCACAAAATTGTATCTTGTTTCATAGTCATGGAGGGTTTTTGAAAAGAAAGTGATTGGGTGTTCCTCCTTTGTCATTCTCCTTTTTTGAGTTAGCATAGATGCTATGCTATTTTTCCCCCATATACATACATAATGAAACTCTTTGAGAAGTTAGGGGTTGTGGAGTACGGGGGCCGATGCAATAGCCTCTTTTATTGATTCAAAAGACTAATGACCTCATCAGTCCATTTGAAAACTAGGTCTTTTTTTAGCATGAGAGTGATTGGGTGGATAGTTCCCATGAAATTTGATATAAACCTACTTGAAAAGTTGATCTTTCCTAAGAAGGATTGAACAACCTTCTTGTTGACTAGAAGGGGAAGCTCCAAAATGGCCCTGACTCTCTCGAGATCAATGGAAACTCCCTCCTTTGACACAACATGTCCCAGAGCTTTCCTTGGGAATTCCAAAGATACATTTCTTTGGATTCAGAGAGATTCCAAACTCTTGACATTTTTAAACACGACTTCTAAAGCATCAAAATGCTCTTCCACCATTTTAGTAAACACAGTAAGGTCATCAAGGTATATGAGGATTACCTTGTTTATCAACGCCCCGAACGTGGTGTCCATGGCTCTTTGAAAAGTAGCCCCTGCATTTGTGAGCCCAAAAGGCATTTTTGCATAGGCGAAGGTTCCCCATTTGGTCGTGAAGGTAGTTTTATGTTGATCCCTTTCCACGAGCCATATTTGGTTATAACCCAAAAACCATCCAACAGAGAAAACATCTCGAGCCCGTGACCATCTATAAAATTTGTTCCATAGAGGGCGGGGGTAATGGTCTTTTAGGGAGGCCCTATTTAGATCTCTAAAGTCTACGCATAGAGTCATTATTTCACCATTCTTCTTCCTCACTAGAACCAGGTTGGAGACCCACGTCGTGTGCTTGATTGGAAAAATGATACGAGCTTCCAATAATTTTCTTAACTCCTCAGCCATGAGGGCTTCCACCTTAGGGTTCACGGGCCTCTGTTTTGACACACAGGCTTAGTCCCTTCCTCCAGGTCAATGGTGTGTTGGATAATGTCCTTATCATAACCATGGAGATCATCATATGTCTAGGCCATTACTTTATCATACTTGTGACACAAGGCCATGAGTTGGTCTCTTTCCTTTTGGGTCACCAACTTTCCAACTTTTAGTCATTTTTCCCTAGCTATTTCCAGTTCTACATAGTCTTCTTTTACTACCTCAAACCTTCTTCGATCCAACTAGCATCATCTGAGTTGAAAATATTCTCAAGAGTAATTAATCCTCTTGGGAGCTTGTTCATCTTTAGTTGTATTATCTTGGTCCCCATATGCTTCTTCAATCTTGGGCTGGAGTTGATTTGTGAATTGATCAAACTGCTTGGAGGAAGTGTATGATCTTTCGGTCATTATCAAACACCTACCAATGGTGTATGTTGTCATAGGATAGAGGGGTGAATGATCACTTTTATGGTATCTTTATTTTCAAGTAGATCCTGGTTGGGTCAAATTGAGACCCAATGGTAGCCATCATGTCCCCTCGTATTCTGATCATGGGGAACTACCTTAATATTGAAGGCTTCAAAATCATCTATTAAATCCCATACCCAATTAGTAGGATCTCATCCTTGGGTTCTTAGTGGTGGCGGTATTTCTTACTTGTGTGACCACCAATTCCAATCACCAATACTCTTAGCTTCCTGATACCCTCTTTTTCAGGTGGTGCATAAACCATGCACCAAGGCCTCATACTCTACCTCATTACTAGTACAGAGAACTGGAAATGAACTGACTGGAGTATCTTCTTACCGGTAGGAGATATGAGGAAAACTCTGGCTCTGAGCCATTTTTTCTTCTTCTAGCCCCATCAAAATATAGGGTCCATATTGGAGGGTTACTTGGGAGAGCTTGTCTCCCATGCATCACCTTCTTTTCACCTTTGGGATTGTGGGGTTTTCATCAAAAATGACGTAAGTTCCCAAGCCGGTTGAATCAAAGTTCCCAAAAGGATCTCCAAGGGGAAGATTAGATAGATGATCACCCTCCTGGGGCTCTCCATCCTCTACATACAACTCTTCTTCTCTGTAGTGATCATAGCATGGGAGGCCTCAAACCAGAAGGCACTTGGTCTGTTATATGCTCTTTGGAGAGTGGTTCTGACAAGACCTTCATTTTGGACCCATACTTGGTTCATAGGATTAAATGGGACCAATCCAAAGACATATACCCACCGATCTTAGCTATGAAATCTCGGAGAGGCAGAGCCCAAAGACCATGGTGGGACATTAATCACCATGATATCTTGGCAAAACAATTATATTTGGGTAGGAATAGAGCTATAATGGGAGTCCCTTGATAATTCCTATGGTTGGAACAAATTTCCCATCCAGTTGCATAACTCCCTTCTTCAAGGGTTCATATTGAACTCCTAAAGCATCTGCTATTGCTTGAGGCATGACAATAGTGCTTGCACTAGAATCTATCATGGAGTTATGTAATA
The DNA here is from genome assembly GCA_018340775.1 of Taxus wallichiana var. yunnanensis. Classification (NCBI taxonomy): domain Eukaryota; kingdom Viridiplantae; phylum Streptophyta; class Pinopsida; order Cupressales; family Taxaceae; genus Taxus; species Taxus wallichiana. The sequence goes on along the minus strand of CM031234.1, from coordinate 241,559,498 downwards.
ACTTCTTACCTATAATAAGAGTTAAAAAGAAGGGGTTGGGCCTCGGCTTACCCACCTCTCCTTGTTGATTTAGCAATATGGTTTCTAGGGAACTCAGCATCTTTGACCCATCCTTTCAAGGGACCCACCTTGGTCGCATCCCCTTCTAATTTTAGTGCTTCTTGGAGAAAATCCTTCTCTGGGAATGCTTAGAAGATCCCACAAAGATGTGCTAGCTGGTGCCTTTTTCAGCTATTGGACTATGTTGATGGGTCCAACCAATGATGGTTTGAGAGGTGGCTGATGCTTCATTCTTTCCTTATCAAGGTGATGGACCTCTTGATCCTGTATAGTTGGTTTTGGAGCTTCCTTTATTCTTGGATGACATGTTTATGATAATCAGAGGCTCTTTATACACCTTGTCGATCAAGTTGGAGCTGGTGCATCTGCTTCAATGATCCTCTTCTTGAAGTGGGTGTTGTAGTTAAAATGAATAGGCTTTGGAATAAATACCTCATTTATGAAGACGGACTCCTCCCCTTCTACCCAAGAGAAAAGGGCATGCTCTAGTGTAATCTCCAATTCTTGTTCTAGGGACATCCCTTGCATCTGGGCAGTGAAAGTGGTGCTTTGGGCTCCCTCAAACTAATGGGGTCTAGTTGTATATGCATCATAACCTTCTCTTGATCATTTTTCAGCTATCCTTAGCTACAAGTTCCTTAGGGTAGTCTCTCGGCATATGAGAATTATTGCAAGGGAAGCACTAGGCGTTGGGCTCCTCAACCAGATGGTTTTTTGTCTCGGGGACGAGTTCTCTTCTACTATTGGGGGAGTGGTTCAAAGAGGCATTAGTACAGGACTATTTGATTTGATGGTTGAGTGGTCGGTGGCCTTTGAGTATTCTGGTATGTAGAGGGATAAGTGGGTCACTACCTTGGAAACTCTGATAATTTTTCCTTGGATAAGTTTCCTGATTCCTTTTAAGGTTCACTATCTCGTTAGAAAAACTTCTCAAGATATTCCTCATCTCATCCATTTTGGGAGAGGAAGATGAGGCCGTAGTGGCAAGAATGGGAGCCATAACTAACCATAGGGGGGTAATTATATAAAGATGTAGGGGTTGAGGCCGGGCTCGGTGTTTGTACTTGTGGAAAGGGGGCTATCTCGGGATTTATTGGTAAAAGAGTTCTTGGGAGGGAGCTTCCCGACATCTATTAGATTATTCTCAGCTTGGACCATAATGTTATAGGCATGTGGCAAAGAATCCCCTCCCAATGATTGAATCATTACTAAATATCTGAATTTAGGGCTTTTAGGTAAAAGACAATAGCCATACCTGCAGGTGGTCTAGCCAAGGCCAGAATCCTTTGCCAGTTTTATGGAACCGGTGTTAAAATCTGTCATCAATTCTTGTGACCCTTTTTATACCAATTAGTTGTTGTAGGAGTGATGACCGGTCTCCCTTTTCACTAAACCTTGTCACCAACGCCCCCCTTAACTAGTCCCAAGTACCAATAGAGTTAGGGGTTAAAGATCGGTACCATTCTAGGGCCCTTCCCTTAAAAGAGGTGGCCAATAGATGTAAGGAACATCTTTCTCCCTTATATAATGTACTACACATATCTCTTGCTACATCTTGGAGATGCTCCTTGGGGGTTTTGAAATCCTCACCACTGAATTTGGGTAATGCTTTTAACGCATTGGCTGGAATAGGGTTCCATACCACCGGGGGCATGGGAAAAATGAGTGGGCTTCCCTGATCCCATGAAACAAATGGTCTCGGAGGTGGAGGTTGAAGATGAGCCATAATGATAGGTCTGAGGGTCCTAGTTGACTATGTAAAAGGCCTACCTAGTGGAGGGGTTGAGAGAGTCCGGTCCGGGGGGACAGAGACCTCTGAACCTATCTTCCTCTTCTATGTCATGGAGGAGATAGCTGCAAATAGTTGATTAGACCCTCTTCCCTTGCTCTCTCACCCTCATTCACATTCATTTGTTCCTTCAAGTGGGTGAGCTGGACCTTACTCCAGTTGATATATTTTTGATGCTGCTCAATCCAGGGATTAATGTCCCACTGGCATGCTAGGAAAACTATTGATGATGATCCTTACATGGATGAACCATCAGAGTCATAGGAAACCTTAGGTTGGTGAGACGTGCACCCTAAGGTGACCTCCATATTTTAAAGAAGTTGGCTCTTCTCTAGTGGTTGGGGTAGGGTTAGAGGAAAGCATGTAAATGACTAAAAATAAAAAGGTGATGCACCAATCTAAGAGAAGGGAAAGTGATAGAATACTTTGAAACCTTTATCTAGAATAGTTGAAGGGCTACACAACAACATGATCCACTACTCTGATAACAAATAAATGTCTAAGGAACTGAAATGATTGATTTATAGATAATAAATGAAATAGGAAATTCTAAGGGCATCAAGCACGATGAATTTCCTGACTCATTTAGAACTACTTCTCATAAAAGAAACGAAGATTCATAACATATAAAAATCTAATTGCACAAAATAAGAACTCTTTATTCATATAGAGAATGGGTACATAAGGCCCATGAAAGCACATATTACACTTCTCTTCTATGACAGAGGCTTACTAAGGCTAGACTTTACAAAACATATAGAACCCTTCGCTTTCCTCCCTGCTCTTCTACTGAATAAAAAACTCTCCTTTTTCTTTCATTTTTTCCTCCTTTTAAGGACCTCTTTTCCTCTGTTACTTTTAGCTACCACCTTTTTGCTTTCAATTTTGATAAGGCCTTCTCCCTTTTCTTTCCACGTGGAGGGCTCACGCTCATTTAGGGTCCTCTTTCCCCAGCCTTATATCAAACATGTGCCAGATAGACACATGGAGAGCTTCCATGAGGTAGACGTATCTTTGACTCTTCAACTTGCTTTGGGAGTGACCTCGTCGAACCTAGACATGTGGAGAGTTTCCATGAGTTTGAGAACCCACTTCAAATTTCCATCTTTGGGGTTACGCCGATGGGACACATGGAATAATTTTCCATGGGCCTTTTCATACTTATTTGATTTTGGCCTTGAGTGATCAAAAGAATATAGATTCGGGGCAACAAAAATGCTTAATAAACAATCGAGAGGGATCCCAATGAGCTAATGGTTGAATTCAACTTCAGATTTTAGAAGACATGGGACACAATTTATTTGCTCTTAAGGCCAAATTCACAAGTTTCTTTTATGTATTTCTTAAGAGAATTGAATATTGATATTGTTGTTATGATATAATATATGGGTGTTATGTAAATACTTAATGCCTATCCAATAGCCATTAGGGTTAAAAACTTTTACTACAAGCTAGTAAGATATCCCTAGGTTATTTATGCCTTCATTTCCCGAAATACCTCAAGCCTCTTAGCCTTCTATTTCCCCATTTTTGGATAGATTTCCCAACCCATTTCCTCCACATCCTATTCTCCCCAAAAGTAGAAATAAAATGAAGAAATGAAAGTCCTTATTATAAATTTGTCTCATAAAGTCATATCTTTAGAAAAGAAGCAGGAGAAAGCCTTCGGACATAACTCTACTAAAGGTTTTAGTCAAAGTCATCAGCCCTACAAAAATCAATATCAAAATCAGAAGTATGGGGAAAGCAAAAAATGATAGATGGTAGGGTATTAATCCACACCTTCCTCTTTAGACAATTTCTCTTATGTAACCTCTTCCTACGCCTACCTCAAACAAATAACTCGGGTTCTAGTTTAGAACAACATGGTTTAATAAATAGAATGTTGTTTTCCTTGTAATTTTCCACACGGTCAATAAAACTCCACAAATGCCTTGCACATGCAAGCATTCATGATCCATAATAATTCCAATATTGAGTCATCCATGGACACGTGCAAACTTGATAATGAATAAGTGGATGAAGTAAATCCTGAAACCAACTTAATATTATTTGGGGTTAAATATTTCTAGACAATGATAAATCAAGCGAGTCAAGTGCGTAAGTTTCTAACAACACAAGGTACAAGAAGAGACTATTGGAAACCAACACGTAGTCTTCACCTTCTATTACTCGTAGTAATCCACTATATAAACGAAGGATGACACAAATCCACCCAACAATTCTAGCACACATGCTTATGTGCGTGAAGTTCCTCGCATGGTTGCAAATGAAGTTTTGTGTGCACCTTATACCTCTACAAATCAGGTTGTTGTGCAACCTCAAGCATTTGTTTCAACACCATAACAATCAAGAAAAAATAATGTTGTACCTCAAATGTACAAGTACATGGGCCTTCCATTAAACATTGTCGATCAGATGAAGAATACAACTCAGTAAATGTAATAATTTGGGATGATTTGGTCATTCCATCTTAGTGTGACATGTTGCATGTAGCTCTTGCGCAACTCCCTTAATCTAATCCAATCATTCAAATAACTCAGCTACTATCAATTTATTCCAAGAAGAGGAGAAACAAGTAAGCAAATTTGTTAAAACCCCACCCTTTTATATGTCCTTGATAGTAGGAAAACATCTTGTTCATAATTGCATGATTAATTCAGGGGTTGGTACTTCATCATGCCTAAGAAAATTACTGATATCCTAGGTCTTAAGTATAGCCATGTCTCTAAAGGAGTCTTACAAATTGATGGCTCAACTGTTAACATCCTAGGAGTCATCAAGGATCTTGAGTTAACCCTTCATGTTTTTCCAAGTCTAACCATAACTCAAGATATGCCAGTCATTGAATTTCATCTTTTTTTTCCATTTTTCTATCAAGATATTTCACAACCAAAGTGGGTGGTTACCTATCATTTTATTGGTCTCATATGCTCTTAAAAACAAGGTATGGTACCACATTTACCATCAAGTTGAGTCATATGAACCCTCTTCTCTCTAATCAAACTCGCCTAATTTAAGAAGACCAAGAGCAAGATTCGGTGTTAGAAGAGCACCCTATCCTCCTTCCATACCTAACATATTACTAGATGAATGGGATAAAGAACACTATGAATTTGATCTTTATGATACAACTATTGAAACTGGACTTGGCATCTACTGTATTCTCGAAGAATATTATGTCACACTGCACCCCTCAAGAAAGAAAATGATGATGTTTCTAGAATATGGAAGATGTTCTTTGATGGTTCTAGAAGCAGGAATGACATAGGCACAAGGGTTGTTCCCATTTATCCTAAGGATGAGAAGCTCTTCTTTGCACACAAGGTCAGTAGTTCGTATGCTCCAACAACATAGCAAAATATGAGGCATTGGTGCATGGTCTTCTTATTGTTGAGAAGAGACAGATTAAGGCATTGCAAATCTTTGGGGACATTGAATTGGTCATCCACCAAGTGAAGAACTAGTGTGCAACAAAGAATAATCTTTTGAAAGCTTATAAACACAGAGTTTAGTAACTCCCCGGAGAGCTTTGATGGTCTCAATCTGCAGGTGGTGCCAAGAAAATTAAACAAAGAAGAAGATCATATGGCAGCCCTTGGTTCATAATTCTCACTAGCTGAGGATTTTTTCGAGGCAATGCACGTCACATCAAAGTGGTATTCAGGCCATCAATTCTAGAAAATGAAACCATTGGAAATTATTTGACAAAGATGTGTAGATTGTTCAATTCATCCGAATGAAGCTAAGTTTTCTTCAAAAATGCAAACTGATTTACATGACAATTATTGTGATCAAGTGATTCAACTAAATAAAAAACAAATTTCCAAAAGAATTGGTCACCTTTGAGTATATTTTCAGTCCTGATGATGAGTTCAAATGTGAAGAGAAGAACATGCGTGCAACGTAAGAAGACTTCCAGACAGACTACTATTACGCGTGGCGTAGAGTTATTGCTTGAAAGGAATTGATTAAGCAAATATTCAAATGAATAGATGCCTAAATATGATTACTATTGTAGCAGTGAAGGAATAAATAATCAATTAAGTACATAAATTAACCCAAGAAAACTAAGCTAGAAAATATGAAACCCTAGGTTCAAAGAGGAGATAGAAAATATTAGTTGATTCAAAAAATCCCAAAAGTGTATAAAGATGGAAAACTACAAAATTAAAAGCACATATTATCGCAAAAATATTAGAAAAATGCATATATGGAGGAACATGCTAGACATGGGTGCCCAGAAAGGGGTAGGGGCACTGTAGGCACCATAAAATGGCAAAGGGCACCCGTGATCGCAAAATTCTCATAAAAACATCTTTGACTAGTCGTAAGGTGTTCTTGTCCTTCACCTTTGGTCGTTAATATGTCACATAATGTTCGCCGAGGTCACTAGAAACTTGTAATGAAATAATGACCTAGTAAAACCCTCAAAGAGACATCAAATCCTAAAAAGAAAGATGAAAAATGAGGGGTCGACTATCCTCGCTTGCCAAAAAGTGATCTTAGGACTAATTGTTGTACCACATTTCAGACCCAATGTAGTTATATGTGTGTGTGCTACGAGCTTAACACGTGGGAAAAATTTCCTTCACAAGGCTTACAAGTTAGGGTCCTCATGATTGTCTCTTAGGCCATCATCCTAAAAGGTTTATCCATTCATGCGGTCCCAATAGATGGTTTCGTGTCATTTCTCCATTTAGCATGCATGTTCCAATGGTATCCTAATTTTATTATCTTATTTTCTCTAATGTATAAGATTCTAGAAAGTACATTATACTAAGATCACTTTACAACTTGTGTCCTCTACATTATGAAGGTGGTTACATGTATGGCATTCCACACAAGAAATCTTACTCTTAGATCATTCTTTTCAATTTGTTTCTTTTCTTTCGAGTTCCCAAGTATTTAGTAAAACACACAAAGAGTACATTCATTAATTCCACACAACATCACATTACAAAAAATCATTTCATTTTCAGTTAATAGATGCATTCACACCCTTAACAACATATAACCCACAACCAGAATTACACCCATGATAAAGTGCCCCTTTTTTCCAAAGATCCCAATACACTAACATTTTCATACTCATCACAAAAATCAATAATTAACATTTCCATTTATAACAATAATGCTGATTTATCATTTCCAATTACATTGTTTTCAAAGATAACATGTTATTACAAAACCACAAGTAACGCTAATGAATTCTTTTTGTCCAGGGAACTTGCAACCACAAACATGGTTAGCGGGCTAGAAGCTAGCATGTCAATCTCCCACAACTAACATATTTTACGTATGCATGATTTTCCATCCAAAATGAATTCAAACACTTTGCATGTAGTATTAGAGAGGGTAAGGAATACATTTGCAATTTCATTTCATTTACAATCTAGAGAGAGATAGAGAGAGGAGAGAGAGAAAACACAACATTTCCCAAAAGTAAAATTCTTAATGCAAGTGACAACCAAAGGTTCCATATAGTCATGTGAAGGTGTCCTAAGGTCTCTCAACAGTTATTAAGTTATAAGAGGGTCCACAACAATTTTCCCGTTATTGTTGCAAGTTTACAAAAGTGACCAATTTAGCCCAAGTGGCTACAAAACTAAGTTCGAAAACCAATGTCCAAGACTTGAACACACATTTTGTCAATTCTCATCTACTCCCCTATATATAGGGAAACCCTCAAAATTGATAAATCTCATTTCTAGCGACTAGGGTTCAACCTACGACTACCTTTCCAGAGTTGATTATCGTAATTATGTCATTTCATGCTTATTACAGTAACGATTAGTGGCCTACAAAACCCCCTACAAAACTAGTTCCCAAAGTGGGTTTCTTGAAACTAAGGGTTGGTTACAATTTTCATGGTGAAACTCTAGAGGTATGTGGTGGTAAAATTTCATTTCTCAACATGGATCCCTAAACCACGAGCCAAACCAAAGTGAATTTTCAACTTTTAGTAGTTGTCCCAAGTTGTGAAATAATTAACTAGGGTTCCTAAACATGTGGCGTTAAAGAATCAAATGATCATCTGAATTTGTTATAAACGTTGATGTGGCATTCCACATCACTAGGGAACATGGTCAAACCTTGACTTCCCAGCCACAAGATTTGGAGAGGTGTTTTGCACGTCGTTATAAATCGTGTTTTATTAACTTTTTGCAAGGTGTTCATGTGGCATGTTTAAACGGAAACTTGAGTTTAACACATTATTTTAGAGGCTTCCATTATCCAATTTCATCATCTATTTTTTCCTTAGTCTTGGGACGTGATCCAGGAGCAAGGTTAACACTCAAATGGTAATTCTGGTTGTGTGGGAAGTAAAGTAAATTTTAACATTTTGAGCAACAAAAGTCATTTTAATTAAATCAAACATACTCTTCATTTGATTTTATAATTTTCGGTACCATTATGAAGGGAAAACTATCAATACAAGAATCATGCTAGAACAGAGAGAAAACCATGCATGTTAACTAATGAAGCAGTGTACAAGGTGCTCCAAGTCGATTGAATGCGCACAAGATACGAGTCCACCACAAGAAATTTTGTCAACCAATTCACATGCATTGCGTGTGTTTCCTCATTTTGATAAAGATCAACTTTCAAAACTTGTTTGAATGCCCATACCTCACTTCAACGATCTAAGTTTGGCACAAGCTAAGAGGATGGTAAAGAAGATTGTCAAGTTTGGCTTTACACCCTCCAATTGCATTTGCTTAAAATCTCCAAGCCTTTTCAGTAGACCCATTTTGTGCATACCCAACAGTCCTCGCTATCCGTGAACCCACATTTCATTGAGGCATTATCTCAAACAACTCACATGCCTTGTCTATCTTTCCACATTTTGTGTACATATCTATCTAGGCAGCCACATGTATGGCATTTAATATAATTGTCTTCTATTATTTTTATTTTTTGTCGGATTGAAGGCCATAAAATTTTACATGCTTTTGTGTAGGAGAAGGATCACACCACAGAACAAGGAGATCTATGCAAAGTTGGAGAGATGGTCTTGGGAGATGAATGCACTAGGATATTGTTTGCATTCAAAACATGTACTGAATGACGTGCGCCAGGAAGAAAGAAAATATTCCTCTGCCTTTTAGGGTTGTCTAGTATGTGTTGATTGTTTCACTGCAACCTAAATGAAGCGAGCTCTATGCCCAAGCTTGGGGTATAGCAAAGGTGCATCACGTGAAATTGGCAGTGGTAAGAAGGAATATGGCTCTCTCTCTTCACTTTTGAAAAAACATTTTCTAACTAGTTAGTGAGCTAGATCATTTTTTTGACTCGATGAAATCATATTGTACGGTGATCAATTCCTAGATATATTGATGGGGCATTTGTTGAAGTCTTGTTTCTTCATACCTTGAAGGCATGAGATTGAAATGATTTTCAGGAAGCTTGTACTGTCTTGTTTCGTAATGCTAGAGGAGGAGGCAACAAAGGACATGTGAAGAATCGCTCTCGATGTGGATCATCACTGGAAAGGGGGACTCACAGATTCAGTTCCAGAATGTAAGACTCGTGGTTACCTTGCCCTCTAAGTTCAACCAGCAAACAAAAGACATGCGCATCCTCAAAAAGCATTGACACTGTTTCACCAAATTAAACCAACAGGTGTCCAAACTGATCAATTCACCTTTGCTAGCACATTCCCAACCTGTACATATTTTTCCATCATCAAGACCAGGAGGTCGCATTTCTTTGTGGTATTATGACCTCATCCCCAACGCCTTTTCAAAAACCTATTTTGAGCATATCCCCGAGGCCGCATTTTTTTGCAGCCTTGTCGTCAAACGGTCCACATGCCCACTGCCGAGTTCATGTATTTAATATTTTCTTGTATTGTTTTAATTATTTAAATTCTATCGATATACAAGTTTATTTTCCCTAATTATTTCACCATTTTTTAAAATTTTATATAATCATTTTATTATTTTGAATTTTAATCACATATACATGTTTATTTTTTATTTTTAAAATTTATTATGAATGATTTTAAATCGTTGTTTATTATTATTGCATGTCCAAATCCAAAAAGATGTGTATGTGAAGCCACAGAGGTCAATAATTTGGCCCAAGTTCATCAATGAATTAAGTTTGAAATTGAGATCACGTTTTCAATGAATGAATGTGTCTAGGTTGGCCCACGATGCAGCGATATACCAAGATATCACAGGTCTCTAGATTTTCCATTCCAAATTAAGGGATAATTGGTGGCCAATGAGGGGACACTACACAATTACAATCAAATTTAGAGTCACATATAGAGACACTTTGTAAATCACACTTAGGGTTGAAGTAAAGATGAATATGAAGATGCTTATTAAGTTGGGTATTAATTCCTATTAAAGTCATGAATTAAGTCTCACCATTGTCACATTCTAAGGCAAAGTCAATGTCTCAAAATAAGCCGCCACAATGTCCTAGTAACGTCACCTAACAAAGTGACGCCAAGCTCGAACATTAGGGTGTCTTAAGTTTGACATTATAATTAATGTAATTTAAAGTTGTTGTTTGAGTCATTGTTAAGTCATTAGCGTGACTTTAAATGTGACTTTAGGGTAAGGTGTTGGAATTCGAAAAACATATTTGGTGACTTAAAAGTGACATAACGATGAGTTACTAAAAACTTAAACTTCAACTTATTTTAGTCAAAATATTTTTGTGAGGAGGATTTGTAGGAGGATATTTAGAGTTGTTGAAGCGATTCCGATAAGATTTTCTTTGTATTATGAAGTCACAAAGGAGGAGAGGTAATGGTGAGTAATAAAATATACTCATCCCTCAACCAATCAACCATTATGTAACTAAGAGGTTCACTTCCATTTTGGAGTCATGTAAGTACTTCCAAGATGCATATCCGGAAAGACCAAATAATTAAACATATTCATACTACAACCAAACAATAATTTTATTAATAAGAGGTCCAATTTCATTGTGGTGTCACTTTTATTAGCGTAAGCACCATATTATAAGTTGGGATTTATATGTAACCAAGCATAACACGTCAACCAAACAATGAAGGATTGGTTTTTTTATTGTAGGAGGATTTTTAGAGTCGAAGAAGCAATTCCATAATGGTATTTGACAGCTTGAATTCAAAAGTTATTTCAAGAATTTAAATTTGAATTTAAGAATTCATTTTCAAATTTAAAATCAAAAAAATTAATTCAAATTTATGTGTATTTAAAGTTTAAAACATAATCAAATTTAAAATCAAAATATAAATTAAAGTCTAGAAATATTTTTATATAGCCCATTAATGAAATACATCATATATGCACATTTTAGAATATCAAACATTATCTATCACATAAATGTGACCTCAAATTATAAATAAAATTTATTTAATTCATATTCGCTTAAATATGAGACAATAATAAACAGTTTATTTATCATGTGCTCTTCCATTATTTTCCTTTAAAAGAAAGAAATCTTAACATATAAATAAACAATATAACATTTTTAATTTTTATTGAAATATAAGTTAGTTAAAATAACATACTTAGGAAACCAATTAATTATATTATATTATAGAATGGAGATAAATATTCACCATGGTCTTAATATCAAGTCAACATTTGTAATTACTATCAAAGGGAATATGATATTGACCTGCAAGGTGTGGAAAATAAAACGATTCCAATTGAAAATTATTATTGAGTATAAATATACAATAAATATGCAACAAACCTCACAAATGGTTAACAATATTATCCAATCATTTGAAATATTTAAAATGAAACTGAATCATTGAAACTTGCAATGTGTGTTAGATTGAGAATTGTATTAGAGAATGGTCACTAATCAAAGTATAATTAAGTATTTTTTTCATGTGATGTTGTTTTAATTTCCTCATAAAAGGAGACATTAGAATGTGGAAGAATAGATGGAATGCCAACTTTTTAACTCAAAATGTCTAAAAGATCCAAAGAAATTCAAGCAATATTTGTTTATTATCAACATTTTCACAATCTGTATTTTTTATAGAAAAGAATATGGTGTTTATTATTATCTATCATTAAATGTACTCATGTGTCATAATATTAGTTCGTGGAATATTAAATAGTTTATCAAATCAAAATAATGTCACGCATGCCCAAATTTTTGACTAAGATTATATAAATTCATTTATGATCAATATGAATAATGAAAAGATGTGAACTTTTGTGTTAATCATTTCAAACCAATTAATTTGTCCTTGTTGACCTTCCACAAGCACATATAATGATCAAGTGCTTGTTAGTGAATTCCAATGTCAAAGTTTGTAAATTTTCCCCTACAATGATTTCTACATCCCTCTAATTACTAGATCATACAAGAGTTATTTATCATTTCTAGCATGATAGAAAATTTTAGCACCCAACTATCATGAATATGGTAGCACCCATGAAATAATTACAAAAAAACTCCAACGCTCCCTTACTCAAACAATTTCAAGTGTCTTTCTACAAGTGTAAGATCTAAGGATAGCTTTATTCAAGCATGCCAATGTTGTCCATGAATTTGATTTGTATCTATTCGCATAGCTTCCATGTTGTTACAAACTTAGTGAAAATTCAATTTGAATCATATTTTTGGTCTCGATCGAACTTATCAACAAGTTCAAAAACAATAATTTTTCTTTTTTTAATTAAAAAATTAAAGTGTTTGAATTCAAATAACATCAACACAAAACAAAAACAAAACAAGAAACACTAATACCTAAACACGTAAAGGAAAAAAATCCATAGATAATATATTTATTATATTTATTATGTATAATTGGTTTTTTTTTTTTTTTAAATATCATCATATGCATAACATTATTTTTTTATATTTTTATATTTGTAATTTTTTTAAACGGAACTCGAACCTTTTGAAAAATTCCGAACTCCTAAACCTTTTCCCCTTTCAAACAACTCAAACTTTTCCAACATGGTAACTATGTCTATTTGAATGAGATGATCGCTTGGGAAATTTAATATTTTCAACTCCAAAAAAAGCTTCTAAATCCCATGCCCTCAAGGAAATACTCTATTGAGACTTCATTAGTTCCTCTTTACAACCTTCAATGCTTAAGGCACAAATGAAAAAATTATCCCATATTCGTACAATGGTAGAGGAATATTACTTAACAAATGAAAATAATGCTCTTACCACATAGTCGTACACTTTTGGTTTCTCATAAATTATGCATCGTTTAAAGAATTAAATTCCTCCTCTTCACGAGCTCCGTATGATTAATATATAAGGGAGAGGAGTCACTCTTTGTGCACCCTAAGTTTAAGGGTGCACATAGGCACCATAATATAGTATAATTCAAAACAAAAATACCCTTTAATAGGTTATGCTCTCCCCATTATACATATTTCGTTTTAGAAGTTAAAATTATGTGGAAGAGACTTTTTTAAATATTTAAATTTGGTTATTTTAAATACAAAGAAATTCAAGGTGGGCCATTATTTGAGAATTGAGTCATATATTTTTCCCCACCTATTTGTCATCATTTGATTGGCTAATTGGTTTAGAATGACTTGATGTGACTTCATGTGACTTATTTATTAGGAATTTTTTTTTTCAAAATATACTTGGGAAAGTGACATGTACTAGGTATTTAGTTATCACCTACCCTCACAAGTATTGGTCCATGCTCAACTATTGGCTCCTCTCCCTTAAAGATATGTTTTTATTGGCTCGATACCATTGATAAAGCAATTAGGAACCATGGTTGCACAATAATAGATACATTTATATTGGATTTGATACTAATCATATGGTAAATTAGATCCAAATAGTATATAATTTATCTAATTTCAAAATTTATATTGCAAGGTAATAAATAACTTTTCCAATGGCAAACATGTTGCCATACAAAATAAATCAACCCATTTCCACACGAGAATAAACCAACCGAAATCAACTACCTTATGTTGTGTTTTTCAACAAGAACCTAAACATGTTTTAAAAATAACTACATAAATACACTTTCTTGGTATTTGTATTCAATACCATTCACATTCATTGTACTTATGCTTGTTACCTACACAAACTAGTGAATGGCTTTGAATACATAAAGAAAGTTGGTTATGTTATTGCTGAAAAACATAATGTGTTTTTCAATGGTAACCTAATCACATTTTAAAGATAGGGACCTTTATGTATTTTCTCTCTATTCTATATTCAAATCCACTCACATTGGTGTTAGTAACTCATCGATGACTATTCTCTACATAAAATGCATCTATCCCCAAAATTTACCTACAATGTAATTAATGTTCTACATTAATTGCTCTCTAACCCAAAGATAGAATAAAATATGGAAGGAGTGTCTCCGAGGGATGCATGCCCCATATACAAAATAAGCTAATTACTACAATAATATTTTAATCAACATGACCCAACAATGCTAACTTGGTGAAAATGATCATGAAGATGTAGAGGAAAATCATCGGGCCTAGAATAAAATAATGACTTTGATAGTTTTTTTAACTACAACACTTCCATAATTACTAAAACTATATTTAATGTTGAATAAGTCTTATAATATCCATTGCACTTACATCATATGTCATAGTACTATTTATATTCTTTTTCCCTATCTCTTAGTTGTTGATTATGGGTATTCATTTCTTTATATCTTAACTATCTTTGTGAGTTACCAAAAATTTCATTATTGTTGCCATCATTGCCATCTCCAAATAACTATAGAAGAAAACACTACCCTTACTATGTTATTAATGAACTAAAATATATTTCAATATTAAAAATATAATATTGATGGGTAAGTGCACCAATCTAGGGGGCCAAAAGGGGGTCTTAAGTGGACGCATTTTTCTGAAAAAAACTTCAACTTGTACGATTTTTTTGAAATAGTTACACTCAAAATTGGAAGATGTTGTAGAAATATGAATCGTAGAATTTTGAGTCTAGTTTCTAAGATACTAAATTTTATTGAAAACAGATAAGTTTAAGTGGGTCAAACAACTAAAATACCAACAAATGCTCTTGTTTTTGTTAAAAAACATAATAGAGTGACTTTCATGCCCCCACCATTTTTTGAGCACCATTTAGTATTTTTGAAAACCCTTTAGTAGAAATATAGCTAGGAGTATCTAGTTTGGGCTCCATTTTTTTTTAGATTTTTTTAGCAATATTTTTTTATTTATGATTTTTATAGTACAAAAATTTTATGTTTTGAAAAATAACGGAGCTCAAACCGTGCCCCCTAACTACCTCAAAAAATATCGAAAATTAGATTTTTTTAATATGTATAGAATTATGCCTAGTTTGGGCTAGTATATCTTTTTTAAATTTCGATCACTCAAAAAAAAGATACACCATGAAAGATAGACATATTTTCACTTCAAAAAATAGCTATAAAAAGGCATAGTTAGAAAATAAATAATATGGAAACTTTATATTAGTCAGAAATTTTGAAAATTTGTATTTTTAGAAAGAAGAGACTCTACTCTATGTCGTGGTATAATTTTTTTTAAAATGGATTGATTGTTTTATTTTGATTTATCATAGAGGAAGTGTCATTTTTACATTTTCTTGTAAAAACTCGTTATTTGATGTGTTTGTGCAGGTCCATGCCTCAGGCTTGGGGATCCAAACCAGATCCCAAGCCTTGAGGCATGGCTTGGGAAAAAATAAAACACAAAACTCGTACGCATTCTCGTAGTAGTATAAAAATAATGCATACACGTTACATAACGTGTACACGTTCTATGTAATATAAGTATTATGTATGCTTTTGACATGCTTCTATTTACATAAATAAATGTTTAAGTATACTTTAAATTTATTTATGTAACTATAATAAATTAGGGTCACTCTGCACCTTATGGAATTAGTCTCATAGCTCCATGAGTCATGGTTTAGAATATAGTTTTTTAAAGTATAATATGGTCAGTACATAGGTAATTTTTTAGGATTTCAGCATTCAACCTAAATATTTTAGCATTTAACTTCTATAATTGAAACCCTAAACCATAGGCCATAAACCTAAACACTAAACTGTAAACCTTGAGCCCTAAACCCTAAACCCTAAACCTTTAACCATGATCCCTAGACCCTAAAACCTAAAGCCTAAACCCTAAACCTTAAACATTCAAATTTTACCCGTGAGCCCTAAACCCCGAGCATTAAGCCATAAACCCTAAGCCATATGCCATAAACCCTAAAACCTAAACCCTAAACCATGAACCATGATCCCTAAATGTTAAACCCTAAACCCTGAACTATAAAAACTAAATCCTAAACCCTAAACCTTGACCCCTAAACCCTAAACCTTAAACATCGAATCCTAAACCCTAAACCCTAAGCCTTAAACCCTACACCCTTATCCCTAAGCCCTAAAATCTAAACCCTAAACCCTAACCATATACCCTAAACCCCTAATCCCTAAACCCTAAACCTTAAACCCTAAACCCTAAACCCCGAGCCCTAAACCATAAACCCTAAACCTTAATCCCTAAACATTAAATCCTAAACCCTAAACCCTAAATCCTTAACCTCGATCGATAACCCTAACCATAAACACTAAACCTAAACCCTAAACCTAAAACCTAAAACCTAAATCCTAAACCATAACCCCGAACCCTAAACCCTGAACCTTAAACCCCGAACCATGAGCCTTAAACCCTAAACCCTAAACCCCAAACCTTAAACCCTAAATCCTTAACCTCGATCCGTAAACCCTAACCATAAACACTAAACCCTAAACCTAAATCCTAAATCCTAAACCATAACCCTAAACCTTAACCCTGAACCCTAAAACCTAAACCTTAAACCCTAAATCATGAGCCCTAAACCCTAAACCCCAAACCATATTTCATCAATATGTCTTAGTATCGTGCCTAGAACCATCATTGAGTCTTCTTATAGAACTACCTTGTTTATGAGAGGTGGGACAAGTAACTAAATGGATATGACATCTACCTTGTGCCTCAGTAATGCATTTATTACACATCTCTTCCAAACTTGTTTCTCCCCACATATACTTGTGCTCTTGAATGTAAATTTATTCACACTCAAACAAATTTCACATTTCTCATATTTCCATGTATGGTATTATGAAATCCAGGATGACCCATCGAAGCTAAAAAATATCCATCACAAATAAAAAATTAATCTTAAAGGAAACAAAAGAAACATAAAGATTATATCAATGCAGAGGTGTAGGATCATAATTGAATTTCCTCAGTAGTATCCTTCTCTCCTGAGAAAGATAAAGTTTAAGTGTTCTACCTGAATGGATATTAAATTTTGACGTAACTTCCTAAATTGTTCAAAATAAGCATGAAATAGGGGAATGGCTAAGAACACTAAGGGGTTATTAATTGCCTAGTAAATCGTTCTTTTTTAGTTCTAAATAGGAGTTAATCGCCTATGAATTAGTGACCTTCCATTCATTGATAATTCCTTATATGATACACCCATGGATTTTTTCAAAATCCCCTTGAACAAAAAGATAGGGGTAGTCATCAATCCTAGTGAAGGGTGTGATGTGATTTCCAAGAAACTTGAAATTCATATAGATTTAGAGGTCATAACACGAATTTACAAATATCTTCATCATATAAATGGAAGCCAAGTAATAGTGTCTCCCTATACATCCAAGGATTGAGGACTAATGAGGTCTTTGGAAGGATTGGACAATCAGAATATGACATTTCCCTCCTTCAAAATATCAATAGATGAAAAACATCAAATTTTGATGACTCTCTTTGAATGTTCTGCCTACAAATTTGATGAACCTTGAACTTTGTGACCTAAACCCTTAACCCTCAACCATGAGACCTAAACCCTAAACTATAAACCCTAAACCCTAAAACCAAAATAATAAATCCTAAACCCTAAACACTAAATATTAAACCCTAAAACCTAAACCCTAAACCCTTGACCTTGACCCTAAACCCTGAGCCCTAAGCCCTAAACCCTAAATACTAAATCCAGAGCCCTCTAACCCCCAAACCTTAAACCAATAAATCTGAACCCCAAACCTTAAGCCATAAAACATTAACCATGAACCCTAAACCCTAATCCATAAACCATAAACCCTAAACCTTAAGCCTTGAACCCTACACCCTAATCCTTGAGCCCTAAAACCTAAATCTTAAACCCCGAGCGCTAAACCCTAAATCTAGAGCCATTATCTATAACCCCTAAACCTTAACCCCTAAACCTTAAACCCGTAACTCTGAACCCCAAACCCTGAGTCATAAACCTTAAACCATGCACCCTAAACCCTAAACCCTAAACCCTGAGCCCTAAATCGTAAACCCTAAACCTTAAGGCCTAAATGTTAAATCCTAAAGGTCCTAAATCCTAAACCCTAAACCCTAAACACTAAATCATAAACCCTAAACCCTAACCCCTAAACCCTAAACTCTAAACCCCAAGCACTAAACCCTAAACCTTAAGCCCTAAGCCCTAAGCCCTAAACCCTAAACCCTAAGCCCTAAACACTAAACCCTAAACCCTGAACTCTGCAACCTAAACCCTTAACCTTAAAACCTAAACCATAAACCTTGAGCCTTAAACCCTAAAACCTAAACCCTTTACCCTAAACCCTGAACCTTGACCTTTAAACCTTAAACCCTAACTCCTAAACCCTAAATCGTAAACCCTAAATCCTCAACCCTAAACCTTAAACCCTGAGCCCTAAACCCTGAACCCTTAACTCTCAACCCTAAACCCTCAACCCTGATACCTAAACCCTAAACCCTAAACCCTTTTCCCTAAACCTTGAACCCTAACCTTAAACCTTAAAACCCTAGCTCCTAAACCCTAAACCCTAAATCCTCAACCATAAACTTTAAACCCTGAGCCCTAAACCCTAAACTCTAAGTCCTAAATCCTAAAACCTTAACCCTAAACCCTAAAACCTAAACCTTGACCCCTAAACCCTAAACCTTGAGCCCTAAACCCTAAACCCTAAACCCTAAGCCCTAAACCCTAAGCCCTAAGCCATAAGCCCTAAGCCAAAACCATTAACCTTAAACACTAAAAACTAAACCCTTAACCCTAAAACCCCGAACCTCAACTCGTCAACCCTAAACCCTAAATCCTCAACCCCGATCCCTAAACCCTAAACCCCTAACCTTGAGCCATAAACCCTAAACACTCAACATTGACCCCTAAACCCTAAACCTCGAACCTCAACCCCAAACCCTAAACCTCAACCCTTAACCCCGAACCATAAACCCAAAACGCTAAACCCTAAACCATAAACCCTAAGCCCTGAGCCCTAAACCCTAAACCCTAAAATCAACTATGAGCCTTAAACACTAAACCTTAAACCCTAAACTCTAAACCTTGATTCCTAAACCCTTAGCCCTAAACCCTAAACCCCGAGCCCTAAACCCTAAACCCTAAATCATAAACCCTCACCCAAAGGAAATTCCTAAAATATCATTCAACGTTGTGTTTCAGTGTGTAGGGAATAGTGTTTAAGGTGATCGATTGACTCATTTAGTTTTTATGAGAGACTACTTCCTTTGAAGGCCTAAAAAGGCATTTTTGGCCATTTTGTAGTTAATTAAACACCCTTCATGAAACAAGCTAAAATGAGCTAGTCATGTCACCCAGCTTATCAAGGACCATTATTCAGAAGTATTAAGGCATCGTTTGTCTCCACAATAGACATATGAGCAAAATCATGTATGAGAATCATGAATTTGATTCCATGAAAGGATGCTTTTAAAGCTAGGAAAGGTGAGGGGATGATCTTAATATGGATCACCATGTTTCTAAGAATGAGAAATCATCCGAGTTCACTTGATACAATTCACTTAGTACTATTCGTAACAAATCATTCAACACCTAGTAGTGTTATCACACCTTAAGGAGGAGGCACATTACAATCACCTCATTTTGGCCATAGGACAGAATCCCATTTAGGGAACAATCCTTTATCTACAAAGTGAGGATCTCTTTTTAGTAAGAAGTAGAAAACATCATAGAGTTAATTCATGGTCACTAAAGTGAATTATGGACTAAATTTAAAAATTAGTACCAATTTAAGCAGCAGTTGGTAGGGCCAAAATCCATTTCTGGAAGGTCAAAAACCTAAAAATTACCATATGCTTTCCCAAAACAAAGACCGAATACAATATATATGCCCCGAAAGTTTTAGGTCATTTGCTGAAATCCCGAAAATGAGTAAGTATCACCAAATTAGATTTTGAAAACTATCTTCTAGATTATAACTTGAGCTACGAGACCACTTCCATAAGGTGCAAGTGACCCTAATTTCTTATATTTACTAAAATAAATTTAAAGTATAAGAAATATAAAAGTATAAGAAATAATAAAAGAAATATTATACTTAAAACGCGTACGCATTATATGACGCATCCACACTATGGTTAGGTGATTCCCAAGCCAAAAAAATAAAACGCGAGTGCATTTTAGCAAAACGGTACTCATTTTGGTTTTTTCAATTCTTGTCTCGCTTTTTGACCCCAACTTCATGCACCTACCTTGACGCCAAGTACAACAATAAACATTATTATCGACTTTTTATAAATTAGTTGGTGTAATACTTTAATTGTGAAATAAATTCATTCAATATTGGCACAAGTAATGTTACATGATATCTTATGCAAAAAAAAATGATATCTAATGTTATTGGTAATGTGCTATCCCATAAAATTGACAAGGGTAATTTTGTGGATAACCCAATGAAAATTTTGTTTTGGTCCCCCTCAGGGACCCCTTGCTTTCGAACGTTGCAAAGTCCTTTCCTGGGAAATCTAGTTTTCCGAACTTAGCCATTTTTGGTCCTTTTTGGTTGGGTGCACCTTATGTCTGTGCAACACAGAGTAACTATGTGCCCCCTTCATTTCCTTTGCGCACCTTTGAAGTGTCGACACACATTTTGGTGTGCCTCCCCGTGTTGCAAGCGCTTTTCTGCATGCGCCAAGGCACATGTGGCTTCGTGTCAACAACATTTTTGTTGCGCCGCATTTTGGTGCACCAAGGGCGCACGTATTTCCGTGTTGATAGTATTTTTGTTGCACCAAAGGCGCACATAATAACATGTTAACACGCATTTTGGTGTGCCAAAGGGCGCAAGGTTTGAAGTGTCGATAGCGTTTTGATGCGCCTCTTCAAAAAGTGGTTGGCGCATTTATTGCACCTTTGCCTATATATAGGCACATCCGCCCTGTCACTTTCACAATTAAAAACACGTGATAGATTTTATTCTTTTGCACCTATCAGCGCGCCTGTCGTCCTCGTATCACGTTCGTGGACCCCGCTTCGTTTCTCACGTTATATATATTCTAGGTAGGTGGTCTTTTTCCCCCTGTGTTTTTTTTGGTTGTTGTTTGTTTGTGTAGTAGGTGGCATAGATTTGTCAAAACCCTCTTTTTCTGTCCTGGTTGTCTTTCTCCCATGCTCTCCCTCCTCTTTCCAGATCTGCTGGTAAGGAGGACTCTACCTCAAAAAATCACTTGGCTCTTTTCGTTGTGCCCTCTTCACCATCTATAAACCCTGAAAAGAGGCTTAAAAGATCACAAATCTATAAGAGATAGAAGACTTCAAGACGTTTCCAAAACTACATTTTTCTACTCTTTGGCACAATCACCACCCTTGCAACATAAAACACTATGCCCTCTGGTGCACCTAACTCACTATGTAACATTGCACACGAACTCCTATGCACCATCAAAAACTTGCACCATTGGCCACCCATCCATCCATGCAACACCAACCTTACTTGCGCCAAGTATAAAACTATGTTAAACGGCACAGTGCATCCCTATTACAAGAATACATTATCGCATGCAAACCTTTCATGCACTACACCAAGTTCCCTGTTACAGCACGAAAAGATGATGTTACACACACTAAACTCGCGCCTTTGCGCATCCTCTGCACCCATGTAACATGAAAATATCTGCGCCCATTATAAAACACATGTAAATGGCGCAGCACACTTCCACTTGCAACAAAAAAATGTCATGTGTAGTATCCATGCACCTTGCGCCTTTTTCGGCAATGATTTGTCCTCAGAACACCCTTTTTCATGCGCACATATTATTTAACCCTGCAGCTCGCAGTTGTTCATGCGCCCTGCGCCCTGATGCCTTAAAATTGCTAACTCTTCCTTCTGTCAATGCTTTAATGGGAGATCAAAAAGCTAACATGACTCTTCTACATTGGGTTTCACTTCTTCTTCTTGCAGATCAGCAACTGAGTTCAGAACTACATATGTCTACATCAAGCAAGAGACCAACCAAGTCTAAGGGTAAAGCCAAGCTTACAAAGAAGAGATGAAGTATAAATATCAGAGGGTCAGGATGCCCGAATCCCAGGCAGAATGTGACCTGACATAAGAGACTCTGAGCTCGGCCACATTGATATGGAAGATTTCTGGGCCAGAACCAGGAGGGTCACAGGAAGTCCCTGGATGGACAAACTGGTAGGCAGTGGCCTGCATTTTGCTGGGGGGATCCTAGTCAATGCAGTGAACAATGAATTCATGATGGTAGTGGCCCGCTACAACAAAGACACGAGGTGTGTCCAAATGAGAAGGGCGAGGTCGTGATCAACCTCACTTCCCAGCACTTCAAAATTATGCTTGGCATTCCTCACCACCGGCACTTTGTGGCCGTAAGCCAAGAAGAATGCACCAAGGCTTGGGAGGACAATGAAGACCAGTGTATGCAATTGATGAATGAAGTATACCTGAAAAACAAGAAGGTGGTAACCAGATGGCCACAAGTCATTCATCGCAGTGATTTCTCCGAGGAACTAAGTGATACCATCACGTCCTAAGTAGAGTATTTGGGCTTCTCGACGCCCACTACTTTCATAAATGGATGCTTAGGTACCTGGAGACAATGAACAAGAATGTGCCAGATCAATGCTTCGAGTGGGCGAAGATCATAAGCAACACTATATCCGAGCAGCTCCAATAACTCACCACAACGGCGAGGTTCTACATGAACTCCTACGTAGTTTATGTCAGCAGCCTCGAGAGGGATTATCCAAAGATTGATGCGGTGCGGGGTTTGGCCCCAAGTGAAAATATATGAATACTACCCAAAACTAAAGCTGGAAAATAGTATTTCACAGTTTACAAAGATCAACGACGCTTTCTTCTAGGCATCGTCTTCCTTTTGAGGCCAAACATGACTCACGGTCGCATTTACCAAGAGCATTGTTGCAAAATGAGAAGTGGGGGCCTTATTCACGCAATTCCCCACCTTCACCTATCTAAGGGCAGCCAACTTCTTGGGGGAACCCACCAAATTGCCAAGATATGCCGGCCCCAAGCTGATCCTGTTGGAGCTATCCAGATAGCTCATAACCTACCATGAAAAGTGCTCGAAGAGAAAGAAGGGTGGAACTCCTTTCCCCCTCACAGTGGGCCAGGTACACTTGTCTTTCCCACCACAAAGCCCGGAGATGTTTGCAGAGTTGGAACTGCTCAATCTAAAGCACAACTTCCCGGCAAGGCCCACTTTCGACCCAAGGAATTGCCTTCCCAGGGCCAAACTCGATCCAATCCACATTCCGTAGATCGAGGATATTTATATCGACCTATATCATGAGGTCGAGCTCAGAAGGAAAGATCATTCCCACTTGGCTTTGGCTGAAATCATTCAGTATGGCGTGGCCATTGTCCCAAAGGTTATCAAACTACTGATCAAGAAGTTGATCAGGTATATCTTGACACGGATGGGGACAATGGTTTGTTGTAATTGATAGAACTAAAGTGCCCCAAACCATTGAAGAAAGGGTTAAAGAAACTCTGCAGAGAACAGAGCACTGGTGCAGGATGAATGGCCTCATCTACCTCGGAGTTGATTTCACCACATCTCCATTGGGAAACGCACCTTCCAGACCAAAACATCTGCCAAAGAGCAGAGGAAAAGACAAGGAGGGCGAAGTCAAGCTCTGCCCAAGAAGAGGCTCCTGAGAGTCCCCCTTCCGCCGCACGAGAACAAGTTGTAACTCTAGCTTCTCCAGAGAAAGAAGTGGCCGAAGATGTTCCGATGGGCACATCCACTCAAGATGTTACCACTACTGCAACTGTTGAGGTCCCTTCTATCCCTTCTCCCTCTCCTCCTTCCCCTCCTCACGTGACCCAAGCAACCATTCCTTTGGTCGTGTCCTCTCCCCCATCTTCTACTGTTCCCCTTCCTCATCGTCCATCTTCTCTTCTCTCATGGAGTTGTCCCCCACCATTTCTTCCTCATCTCTCGCCTCCCTTCCATTCCCATGTCTACCTCCCCCCGCAGATCTCTTCCTCCCGTGAGCACTTTCTCGGCCTCCTCTCAATGCCGCCTCCAAGTGTCTCAACGCATTTTCCTTCTACTACTGCAGCTGCTCCCTTTTCTATTTCCGGCCCCTCTCCCATAAGTCCAGCATGGATCTCTCAGCACCTGAGCCAACAAAAGAGGAAAGTTCCCATCACACCGATGGACTTCTCCGTCATCCCATCAAAGGGGGCCAAGAAGCAAAAGCCTATAACCCGCTTCTCTCAGAGTGCGTCAGGAGAGAGAGTAATGGAGATAGCGTATCCCAATCCTTTAAAGGATAAAAAGGATCTGTCTCCGATAGATTATACAATGACCCAAGTCACAATGGGAACATCTTCAAAAATCCTTCAAGGAGAGGCCCTATCTACAGTTGATGCCCTTTGCAAGAAACTCCAGAAGTAAAGGAAGAAAAGAGGTTATTAAAGGAGCAAAATAAACATCTTCTCCACGCCTTGCAGAAAATGGGCAAGCACCTCCTACAACTACCACCAAACTCTTGAGCCTCTCGAGCTGATAAGATTAATGAATACGCCAAAATCGGTGAGCAGGTGGTATGGCAGCTTTCACTGAGAAGCCAAATCCTCAAGGAAAGTGAGGAGAGTAATCGCTAAGTTCACCGATTGTATCGAATATCAATCGGCGAACAAAGAGCTCCAGTGCAATAGCAGACCCATCTCCGAAGAGCTGACCATGCCAGATGCAACATGAGACCTTTCAAAAATGCTCGACTGCTCAAATCATCAAGATCCGGTCAAGTTCGCATCTTTCGGCCACCCTAGAGCCCTCAACAAAATCCTTTCTACTCTGGATTACCGGGTCGATCAGTTGGAGTTTGTCCTAGAGAAGATTGACAAAATCAAGGAGGAAGCCCTGGATGCAATGCATCAAATGGAGCAAATTGTCCTGAGAATGTCTCCGGCTTGCTCACTCCTTCTTTCACCTTAAGAAAGGTTGATGAAACTATTCGGATCTTCAAGGAGATTGTTTCGCAAGGGCTGGGACCAGAAGTCACTTTCGACGCCGAATCCATCAACAACCTGCTGGCCTGTCATGACTTCATAGGGTACCTGATAGATGCAGAAAATGAATATTCCAAGCTCCCAAAAGCTCATAGATGAGCGAGAGACTTGCGAGGCTATCAGTGATCATCACAAGGATCCTTCCCAGGATCAACTTCAGCCCATGATCAGCAAGTTCATGGAATATCGTGCCCAGTTCCACATCACGTCTCCTGAGTAGCAGCAGAAGCAGGATACCCCCTTTCAGCCGCGGGACGATGATGAATAGTTTCATTCTTCTCGACCTTCTCTTTGTAAACATCTAAAGTATGTTGACACAAATGATGACATCATCCATGTTGCACCATGGGATGATGTCATCCACCAAGTTGTCAAAAGTCAACAAATGACTTTAGGATATTTTGTAAGATATTTTTGTAATTAAGTGGTTGGTTTGTTTTTGCCTTCTTTCTTCTCTTCTTTCTATATATACTTGAATATTTGTTGTATTCAAGTGTGGATACTTTTCAGATGAGAAATAGAAGTAAGAAGAAAAGACTTTGAACTTTTTGTAACAGAAACAAATATTAATACAATATTTAGACTTTGTGCTGAATACATGTGTTTTACATCAGACCTTTCTTATGTTAGATCTGTATGATTGTTCTGTTGAATCTACTTCTACTTTGTTGTCATTTATTCATCAATATTGCTTTATTCGTCTATGCAAGTAGGTTCGGCTCTGTTTACTACCAACCCAAATCATAGACCTTCTGACCTTTCTACTTTGGAATTCATTTCTTTTCTCCCTTCAGATCTTTCCTATCTCCCCACCTCATTTCTTTCCCTTCTTTTACAGTTGGAAATACCTCTACTGGGATGAGATCCCAACCCTGAAGGTAGAATATTGTGAGACTTGCACAAGATTCCTACTGGTAGAATAGCAATAAACCAGTTTCACTTTGCTAACTCAAAGAGGGGCTATGCCCTGCACACTGTTGGCTCGTCTGTCCATAGATCTGTCCACCCGATAGATTTTCAACCAATAGTTTTTGGTGACTCTACTGGGATCGAATAGACCTAATGGATCTATGGTAGTGGTGTGTTTGAAAATCAAGAAAAAAAGTCAAAAATCACTACTTTTTTGCAAATTTTAACTTTTTGTCTAAATCCAAAATTTTTGCAAAAAATGCTCCAAACTGAAAATTTTCTTCAGAGGTCCATAGATCTGGGCTAGATAGAGATCTTTAGTTCGCTGAGTTTTTACAAAAGTCTATATTTTTCCGTAGATCTGAGTTTCTGACGGTTTACCAAAATTTTCAAACTCTTTGAAAAGTCAACTCTAGATCTGAAAATCAGCTTACTAAGTTTTACCATCATTTTATCCTTGTTAATCAAACAATAAACCGCAATCGGTTTTCAAGAAAAGGATAAAATTTAAATATTTAGAAAAGTACATGCTGCTGGTTTTTGTCAGAAAAATCAGAAAATCAGCAAGTACAATAAAAAAGAGTTCTTAAATCTGCTCCAAAATATTACAGATATGGAAGGTACACTGGCAGGGTGAACCATTTACTCGAGGCATAGAAGAGCTCGTGGAGAAGTTGATCTTACCTTCGATCTACTTCAAAGGCACAACTTCAGTATAACACCGGCACGCTTCTCATCACTAAGCTCACCGACCGATTGTCCAGGAGTGTCTCACCTCCACGAAGGAAGCATCTCTCACCAGGAACATCTACATCACTTTGCAAAGGCCTCGCTACTCAAAGCTGGAACTGCTTCTTCCAGCTCGTGTTCTTTTTCCGCCATCAAATGGCAAGTACATGGGGAAATGCTATGGGCCCTCTGGCTTTGCCACATCCTATTCACGTGCTCCCACATGGAAACCGAAAGAATTTTCCCAAATTTGATGGGAGCGGAAACCAAAGCACCGATTCACATATATCTGCATTTATCATGTCATGCAGTATCCTCGATGTGACCCATGAAGATGTGTCGGTTCACCTTTTTCTGGAAACTTTGCAAGGACCCGCCGCAGAATGGTTTCAGCATTTGCCTACCGGATCTATTACTAGTTGGGCCACCTTATGGGCTGCATTTGAAGACATGTATAAGCCTTTGAAGACGCGTTCGCATTGCTTGTCAAAGATCACTCACCTAAAGAAGGAGGTCAATGAAACTATGCGTGACTTCATCACCCGTTTCAATTCACTAATCAACCATGTTCCGCCTACCATGCTTCCAACACCGGAAAATCAGAAGTGTTTCTTCGTAAATGCTATGAGCTCAAAAGTAAGTTTCTTACTCCTGCAAGAACAAGTAGCTACTTTGATTCTCACCCAGGCTGCTACCATCCAAATCAAAGATAACTTGCTAATATCTGGTGAATTAAAAAGAGAATCATCCAAGCTTAAAGCTTCGAGCTCTTCTCCCACCACTTCATCTGATCCGGCATTTCAAAAGATGGCAAATGACTTGCTCGCATTAAAGAAGCAGTTAGCCCAAGCTTCCCCTAGTTCCCCATACCGGATATTCCACGAAGAACTTTTACTTCCAACAAGATCCCGCATAGGCCGTTTTCCCGCAATCGCTCCACGGTTGGCGCTTGAGGGTCCTCCGGTCAACGCTTTAGCCAAATCAAGAAGAAGAACAAAATTATGAAGAACCTTCGTCTCAAGGCAAAGATGATCAAGATGTCGGTGAACCGACTAACGACTCTACTATCGGGTATATGGAATTTGACGAGGGGAATCTGATGAAGAGGAGGGTACCCAAGGGTATGCAAGCGAACAGTCATATGCTGTTTTCACCCACTCACAAGGAAAGGAAGCAGAGGTTGCTACCAAGATACAGAAAGAAAAGGCCGTGTCAAGCACGCCTCCAACCATCACTAAACGAGGTAGTCCCCTTCCGGCTCAACTTGTTATTAAATCTTTTTCAAAAAAAT
This sequence comes from Taxus wallichiana var. yunnanensis, assembly GCA_018340775.1. NCBI lineage: Eukaryota > Viridiplantae > Streptophyta > Pinopsida > Cupressales > Taxaceae > Taxus > Taxus wallichiana. The sequence goes on along the minus strand of CM031234.1, from coordinate 241,531,427 downwards.
CTTTTCCTCCCATCTCTCCTCCAAATCAATCCTCTCATGTTCCTATCAAGACCAAAGAATCCTACCCTACCACCGCACGAAATGAGGGACTCATTCCTTCATCAACGCAACCCTTGGCCATTTTGACATAATTGACCACGCCAAAAAGACCAAGATCCAAATGTCTGAAGCCGAGTATCTTCACCAAACCCGAATAGCTTGTAAGGTTGACCAATACATCCAAAGTCAAGTCATTCGAATTCTAATCGTGTTTCCCAAAAGGAATCCTTTCCACCCCTCCTTCATCCCACATAAACGTTGCCTCGACTTCCGCATCAAGAAAGATAGAACCTTTCTACCTCTCCCTCCTAATCAATGGCCACAAACTAAGCAACTGCATAATTGATTCTGGAGCTTCTGATAATGTCATGCCGGAAAAAGTCACCCATGCTCTGGGCCTCACCCTTACCAAGCCTTTTGGCTGATGTTATTCCTTGGAAACCAAGCAAGTTCCGCTGATCGGTCAAATCAAAGACGCGCAATTTGCATTTGCAGCATTCCCAGAAAAAAGGGTAAAAATGACCGTCCTTGTTGCCGATATTCCAAAGAAATTTCTATGGAATTCTGCTAGGAAGGATTTTTTGCAGTGAAGTTGGTGGGAGATTCATATGGACTGGTCTAAGGCTAGAATCCCCGTCAAAGGTGTAATGCAAACATTGGAGCCTGAACCGCAAAAGAAGTACCTGGTTACTAACTCCGATGACCCCAAAGCCCAAATTCTCTTCGAATCATCAGGGATGGGAAACTATTTCTTGTCTACCGAGTCTGACAAAATGGATGTCCTCATCCAAGCAGAGGATCTTAACAAGATCTGGACTTTGCAGTTTGATGGCAGCTGCGCACTAGTGGGTGCGGTGCTGGAGCTGTACTAATATCTCCCGAAGAGGAGATTATTCCTCTCTCTTTCAAGTTACAATTTTTCAACACAAATAATACTCATTGAGTATGAATCTTTACTACTTGGCATGCAAGCCGCAAAGGAAAGAGGAATCAAGAATCTGAAAGTACAAGGTGATGCAGAGATGGTCGTAAATCAAGTTAAAAGGATATACCAAGTGAAGAATGAAAGGCTCAGACATTACCACAATGCGGTGTGGGACAACATCGAGGAGTTTGACACTTTTTCAATAAAATCCATCCCAAGAGCTCAAAATGACATGGCCGATTCATTGGCCATTTCAACATCCCTCATGCTCCTCACCTGTGTTTGAAAATGATAAATATACCATTGAGGTGGTTTTCCACCCAAGCGTGCCGGATAATTCTCAGCACTGGAAAGTATTCAACGATGACAATCAACTCATTGCCTTTCTCAAAAGGTGAAAATTTTAGTGAACTTCATTTTGAAGGATCCACTTCTACATGCCGCGAATCAGTTACCGATCAAAACGAAGAATCAAAAGGAAGCGATGGCATATGTCAGCTCAAAGGAAATAAAATTCCAAAAGGTTTGGTTTCTCTAGAGCGTTTGTTCGATAGGCATGATCATTTTGTAAAAAGAAAAGGTGAGATGATCCTGGCTCCTCCCCAGAAACCGAACCGGTCAATTTAGGTTCGGTTGAACATCCGCAGTTTGTAAACATCGGAAAGTGTTGCACACCCGAGGAAAAGCGGAAGTTCATCAAATTGTTGAAGAAATACATGGATGTATTGGCATGGTCCTATGCCGATCTAAAGTCTTTTAAGCCAAAGGACGTCCAACATGACATCCCGTTGAAAGAGGAGGTCAAACCCTTTCACCAAAAGTAGAGACACTATAATCCTAAGATCTCGGGTACTATCCAGGCTGAAATTCAGAAGATGCTGGATGCAAGGATCATTTTTCCTATCCATCACAATACCTGGGTCACAAACATCGTGCCAGTAAGAAAGAAGAATGGTGAAATACGCATCTGTGTAGATTTTCGCAACCTGAATCAGGTGTCCTTGAAGGACAACTACCCGCTTCCCATAATGGATCAGGTTCTGCAAGCAAGAATCGGATCGAAATGTTGTCCATGCTTGATGGTTTTTCGGCTACAATCAATTGAAGTCTCACCAAAGACCAATTTAAAACAACATTCACTACCCCCGGGGCACATTTTCCTATAAAGAATGCCTTTTGGTTTGACCAACGCTGGTGCCACCTTTCAGTGAGCAATGGACTTCGTGTTCAAAGGTATGATGGGGAAGGTCATCGTAGTCTACTTGGATGACTTAACTGTGTTCTCCAAATAGCGAAATGATCATTGTGATCATTTGGAGCAAGTATTGATTAGATGCCGAGAGCACGGGATCTCCCTGAATCCAAAAAGTCTATTTTGAGTCACAGAGGGAAAATTGCTGGGACATGTTGTTAGCAAAGAAGGGACAAAGATAGATACCGAAAGAGTTAAGGCTATTCAGAGCCTTACTTTACCTACAAGCAAGACCGGCATTCACTCCTTCTTCGGAAAAGTGAATTTTCTCAGGCGCTTTGTTCCCGACTTTGCTGAAAAGACTCGCCACATATTAGACATGATGAAAGGGTCACCAAATTTCCGATGGAGCGAAGAAGGGAAGAAGTCGTTCGAGGAGATAAAAGCCTCCGTCGCTCACACGCCAGTCCTGGTATGTCCCGATTTCTCCAAGGATTTTATTATGTATAGCTATGCATCTGAGCACACTATGTCGGCCATCCTAATGCAAAGGAATTCTCAAAATGTTGAATCCCCGATTGCGTTTATGAGCTCTCCTCAAGCCTCACGAATTAAAAATGACCCAGTTGGAGAAACATGCCTTCGCCATTGTCAAGGCAGTTAAGAACTTCAGGTATTACATTCTAAACTCTCATACGGTGGTTCTAGTTCCTGACACGGCAGTAAAGTCCATCTTAACTCAACAGGAGTTAGGAGTTTGCAAGGAAATTGGATTGCAAAAGTCCAAGAGTACGATCTGGATATAAAACCAACCAAGTTAGTAAGAGGCAAGGGCCTATGTCAACTTATGGCTGAAAACCAAGATTCAGAAGTTTCCTGGGAAAAGATGATTGCGCCAATGGAGCACAAAGCCAGCTGGAGAAAGCCGATTCACTACCTATGGTCCTATTTGTCGCAACCAGCGATGAGTGGTATTCCGATATTGCTTTCTTCCTCACCTATGGTGAATGCCCAGCTCATCTAACTACAAAGGAGAAGCACGCTATAAAGCTCAGAGCAGCCAGATATATCATCTGGGATGACGGTCTATACAAACGTGGAATAGATGGCATCTTCTTGCGATGTGTTGACAAGCCACAAGCAGTGAAGTTACTTGAGAGTTTTCATGATTCGCCCGTGGTGGCCATTTCTCCTCTTCCGTGATGACACACAAGATCATCCGGCCAGTACTATTGGCCAACGCTTTTCCAAGATACAGCCACTTGGGTAGCAAAGTGTGAGCCTTGCCAGCAATTTGTTGGCAAGCCCAAAATGGCTACTTTTCCCCTCAGGCCGGTCATCATTGATGAACCATTCAGATAGTGGGGAATCGATTTTATCGGTGCACTCAATCCCCAATCGAGTGTTGGACATAGTTATGTCCTGACAACAATAGATTACTTCACGAAATGGGTGGAAGCCATACCTATCAAACATGCCACTTCCGAGGTTGTTTGCAGTTTCATCAAAGAAAATATCATTGTCAGGTTTGGCATTCCAAACAAGATTGTTGCTGATAACGCTTCCAACTTCTCCTCACGAGAAGTTGTTGGTTTTTTCTATGAATACGGAATAACTTTGGCTCACGCCTCAGATTATTACCCTCAGGGAAATGGTCAGGCAGAATCCAGTAATAAAAACTTGGTAACCATCATACGAAAGCTAGTGGATGAGAATCAACGAATGTGGCACAAGTCATTATACGACGCTCTGTGGGCGGACCGCATTACTCCCAAGAGGTCTCTCGGCATGTCACCTTTTCAAGTGTTATATGGCACCGACGCCAAGCTTCCCATTTCTATGTGGAACTCCCTGCTCTACGCTTGGCATGAGCAATCGAAGATGAGACTTTCCAAAATTCCCTTGAAAAGAGGATCATGTATCTAGCAGAGCTCAAAGAAAAGAGAGTAAGAGTGGTCGACAGGATCACCGAACATCAGAATCAGGTCAAGAGATTGTTCGATAAAAAATCTAAGCAAAGAGAGTACCAGGTGGGAGACCTCGTCCTTTTGTGGGACAAACGAAGAGAGCCAAAGGGCATGCACGAAAAATTTGATTCCCTATGGAGGGGACCTTTCAAGATCAAGTAGCTCAATGGAGAGAATAGCTTTTATCTCTCGTATCTGGATGGAACTGAGCTCCCGCTTCCCTATATAGCAGGGCAAAGATCTCGAAAATCTTCAGAAGTAGAGCTTGCTCTCTTCTTTGTACATGTAATTTTGCTTTAGTTGTGTGTTTGTTTTTCTCGTGTGTTTTCTTTTGTTGGTTGTGTGTTTCCCCTTTTCGGTCTACCCTTTGTTTTTGACTCTGTTGCCCAATGGATAGGCACATGAAGATCTGGGATTCTCTACCCCTGAGTTCCGCTCAGAGATAGTCCCTAGAAAGAGCCAGCTGTTATCCCGTAAAATTGACAAGGGAAATTTTGTGGGTAACCCAATGAAAATTTTGTTCTGGTCCCCCGTCAGGGACCCCTTTGCAGTTCGGAACGTTGCAAAGTCCTTTCCCGGGAAATCTAGTTTTCCGAACTTAGCCATTTTTGGTCCTTTTTGGTTGGGCGCACCTTATGTCTGTGCAACACAGAGTAACTGTGCACCCCCTTCATTTCCTTTGGCGCACCCTTTGAAGTGTCGACACACATTTTGGTGCACCTCCCCGTGTTGTGCCTTTCTTGCATGCGCCAAGGCGCATGCGCCTTCGTGTCAACAACATTTTTGTTGCGCCACATTTTGGTGCGCCAAGGGTGCACGTATTTCCATGTTGATAGTATTTTTTCTGTGCCAAAGGCACACATAATAACATGTTAACATGCATTTTAGTGAGCCAAAGGGCGCAAGGTTTGAATTTTCGATAGGCATTTTGATGCGCCTCTTCAAAAAGTGGTTGGTGCATTTATTGCACCTTTGCCTATATATAGGCGCATCCGCCCTGTCACTTTCACAATTAAAAACACGTGATAGATTTTATTCTTTTTTTGCACTGCCATCGCCGCGCCTGCCGTCCCTCGTATCGTGTTCATGGACCCCGCTTCGTTTCTCACGTTATATATATCCGGGTAGGTGGTCTTTTTCCTCCTGTGTTTTTGTTGGTTGTTGTTTGTTTGTGTAGTAGGTGGCATAGATTTGTCAAAACCCTCTTTTGTTGTTCTGGTTGTCTTTCTCCCATGCTCTCCCTCCTCTTTCCAGATCTGCTGGTAAGGAGGACTCTACCTCAGAAAAATCACTTGGCTCTTTTCGTTGTGCCCTCTTCACCATCTATAAACCCTGAAAAGAGGCTTAAAAGATCACAAATCTATAAGAGATAGAAGACTTCAAGACGTTTCCAAAACTGACATTTTCTACTCTTTGGCGCAATCGCCACCCTTGCAACATAAAGCACAGTCGCGCCAACACCCTAACTCACTTGCAACACCCAATAACCCTGCGCCCTCTTGGCGCACCGAACTCCTATGTAACATTGCAAAAACTTGCGCCATTGGTGCACCCTGCATCCATGCAACACCAACCTTACTTGCGCCAAGTATAAAACTATGTTAAATGGCGCAGGTGCATCCCCTGTTATAGTAACACATTTCCATGCAAACCTTTCATGCGCCACACCAAGTTCCCTGTTATTGCACATGAAAAGATGATGTTACACACACTAAACTTGCGCCCTTTGGCGCATCCTGTACCCATGTAACATGAAAAATATCTCGCACTGTTATAAAACACATGTAAATGGCACAGGCGCACTTCCACTTGCAACAACAAAAATGTCATGTGCAGTATCCATGCACCTTGCGCCCTTTGGCGCTGATTTGTCCCTTGTAACACCCTTTTTCTGTGTGCCATATTATTTAACCCTGCAACCTGCAGTGTTCATGCGCCCTGCGCCCTGATGCCTTAAAATTGCTAACTCTTCCTTCTGTCAATGCTTTAATGGGAGATCAAATAGCTAACATGACTCTTCTGCGTTGGGTTTCACTTCTCCTTCTTGATCAGCAATCGAGTTCGTAACTACATATGTCTACATCAAGCAAGAGACCAACCAAGTCTAAAGGTAAAGCCAAGCTTACGGAAGAAGAGATGAAGTATAAATATCAGAGGGTCAGGATGCCCGAATCCTAGGTAGAATGTGACCTGGACATAAGAGACTCTGAGCTCGGTCACATTGATATGGAAGATTTCTGGCCGTAACCAGAGGGGTCACAGAAGTCCCCTGGATGGACAAACCGGTAGGCGCAAGGCTCGCATTTTGTCTGGGGGATCCTAAATGGCAAAGAACAATGAATTCATGATGGTAGTGGCCCACTGCTACAACAAAGACACGAGGTGTGTCCAAAATGAGAAGGGTGAGGTCGTGATCAACCTCACTACCCGACACTTCAAAATTATGCTTGGCATTCCTCACCACCGGCACTTTGTGGCCATAAGCCAAGAAGACTGCACCAAGGCTTGGGAGGACAACGAAGACCAGTGTATGCAATTGATGAATGAAGTATACCTGAAAAACAAGAAGGTGGTAACCAGATGGCCACAAGTCATTCATCGCAGCGATTTCTCCAAGGAACTAAGTGATACCATCACATTCCTAAGCAGAGTATTTGGGCTTTCTGACGCCCACTACTTTCATAAATGGATGCTTAGGTACCTGGAGACAATGAACAAGAATGTGCCAGATCAACGCTTCGAGTGGGCGGAGATCATAAGCAGCACTATATCCGAGCAGCTCCAACAACTCACCACAATGGGGAGGTTCTACATGAACTCCTACGTAGTTTATGTTGCAGCCTCAGAGAGGGATTATCCAGCATTGATGCGGTGTGGGGTTTGGCCCCAAGTGAAAATATATGAATACTACCTAGAACTAAAGCTGGAAAATAGTATTTCACAATTTACAAAGATCAACGACGCTTTCTTCTACGGCATCATCTACCTTTTGAGGCCAAACATGACTCACGGTCATATGACCAAGAGCATTGTTGCAGCAACGAGAAGTGGGGGGCCTTATTCACGCAATTCCCACCTTCACCTATCTAAGGGCAGCCAACTTCTTGGGGGAACCCACCAAATTGCCAAGATATGCCGGCCCCAAGCTGATCCTATTGGAGCTATCCAGATAGCTCATAACCTACCACGAAAAAGTGCTTAAAGAGAAAGAAGGGTGGAACTCCTTTCCCCCTCACAGTGGGTAGGTACACTTGTCTTTCCCACCACAAAGCCCGAGAGATGTTTGCAGAGCTGGAACTGCTCAATCTAAAGCACAACTTCCCGACAAGGCCCACTTTCGACCCAAGGAATTTCCTTCCTAGGGCCAAACTCGATCCAATCCACATTCCGCAGATCGAGGATATTTATATCGACCTGTATCATGAGGTCGAGCTCAGAAGGAAAGATCATTCCCGCTTGGCTTTGGCTGAAATCATTCAGTATGGCGTGGCCATTGTCCCAAAGGGTTATCAAACTACTGATCAAGAAGTTGATCAGGTATATCTTGACATGGATGGGGACAACTGGCCATTTGCTGTAATTGATAGAACTAAAGCGCCCCAAACCATTGAAGAAAGGGTTAAAGAAACTCATGGAGAACAGAGCACTGGTGCAGGATGAATGGCCTCATCTACCTCGGAGTTGATTTCACCACATCTCCATTGGGCAACGCACCTTCCAGACCAAAACATCTACCAAAGAGCAGAGGAAAAGACAAGGAGGGTGAGTCAAGCTCTGCCCAAGAAGAGGCTCCTGAGAGTCCCCTTCCCGCACACGAGAACAAGTTGTAATTCTCCGGCTTCTCCAGAGAAAGAAGCGGCCAAGATGTTCCATGGGCACATCCACTCAGGATGTTGCCACTACTACAACTATTGAGGTCCCTTCTATCCCTTCTCCCTCTCCTCCTTCCCTCCTCATGTGACCCAAGCGACCATTCCTTTGGTCGTGTCCTCTCCCCCATCTTCTACTGTTCCCTCTTCCTCATCGTCCATCTTCTCTCTCTCGTGAGTTGTCCCCACCATTTCTTCCCTCATCTCTCAGCTCCCTTCCATTCCCATGTCTACCTCCCCTACAGTATCTCTTCCTCCCGTGAGCACTTTCTCGGCCTCCCTCTCAATGCCACCTCCAAGTGTCTCAACGCATTTTCCTTCTACTACTGCAGCTGCTCCCTTTTCTATTTCCGGCCCTCTCCCATAAGTCCAAAGCATGGATCTCTCAGCACCTGAGCCAACAAAAGAGGAAATTTCCCATCGCACCGATGGACTTCTCCATCATCCCATCAAAGGGGGCCAAGAAGCAAAAGCCTATAACCCGCTTCTCTCAGAGTGCATCAGGAGAGAGAGTAATGGAGATAGCGTATCCCAATCCTTTAAAGGATAAAAAGGATCTGTCTTCGACAGATTATACAGTGACCCAAGTCACAATGGGGACATCTTCAGAAAGCCTTCAAGGAGAGGCCCTATCTGCAGTTGACGCCCTTTGCAAGAAGCTCCAGGAAGCAAAGGAAGAAAAGAGGCTGTTAAAGGAGCAAAATAAACATCTTCTCCACGCCTTGCAGAAAATGGGCAGTGCACCTCCTACAACTGCCACCGAAACTCCTGAGCCTCTGAGCCAGGATAAGATTAATGAATACGCCAAAATCGGTGAGCAGGGTATGGCAGTTTCCACCTGGAGAAGCCAAATCCTCAAGGAAAGTGAGGGAGTAATCGCCAAGTTCACCAGATTGTATCAGAATATCAATCGGGTGAACAAAGAGCTCCAGTGATATAGCAGGACCCATCTCCGAAGAGCTGGACCATGCCAGGATGCAACATGAGACCTTTCAAAAAATGCTCGACTGTTCAGTCGAAGATCTGGTCAAGTTCGGCGTCTTCGGCCACCCCAGAGCCCTCAACAAAATCCTTTCTACTCTGGATTACCGGTCGATCAGTTGGAGTTTGTCCTAGAAAGATTGACAAAATCAAGGAGGAAGCCCTGATGTAATGCATCAAATGGAGCAAATTGTCCTGAGAATGTCTCCAGGCTTGCTCACTCCTTTCACCTTAAGAAAGGTTGATGAAACTATTCGGATCTTCAAGGAGATCATTTCGCAAGGGCTGGGACCAGAAGTCACTTTCGACACCGAATCCATCAACAACCTGCTGGCCTATCGTGACTTCATAGGGTACCTGATAGATGCAGAAAATGAATATTCCAAGCTCCCGAAAAGCTCACAGATGAGCGAGAGACTTGCGAGGCTATCAGTGATCGTCACAAGGATCCTTCCCAGGATCAACTTCAGCCCATGATCAGCAAGTTCATGGAATATCGTGCCCAGTTCCACATCACGTCTCCTGAGCAGCAAAAAGTAGGATACCCCCTTTCAGCCATGGGATGACGATGAATAGTTTCATTCTTCTCGACCTTCTCTTTGTAAACATCTAAAGTATGTTGACACAAATGATGACATCATCCATGTTGCACCATGGGATGATGTCATCCACCAAGTTGTCAAAAGTCAACAAATGACTTTAGGATATTTTGTAAGATATTTTGTAATTAAGTGGTTGGTTCGTTTTTGCCTTCTCTTCTTCTCTTCTTCTATATATACTTGAATATTTGTTGTATTCAAGTGGTGGATACTTTTCAGATGAGAAATAGAAGTAAGAAGAAAAGACTTTGAACTTTTTGTAACAGAAACAAATATTAATACAATATTTAGACTTTGTGTTGAATACATGTGTTTTACATTAGACCTTTCTTATGTTAGATCTGTATGATTGTTTTGTTGAATCTACTTCTACTTTGTTGTCATTTATTCATCAAGATTGCTTTATTCGTGCCTATGCAAGTAGGTTATGCTCTATTTACTACCAACCCAAATCATAGACCTTTTGACCCTTCGCTTTGGAATTCATTTCTTTTCTCCCTTCGATCAAATAAGAACCAAATAGTATGTAATTTATTTAATTTCAAAACTTAGGTCAGCAAGGCAATAAATAACTTTTCCAATTGAAAGCATTTTTCCATGCAAAAATAAGCAAACCCATTTCCAAACGAGAAAAAACCAACAAAACTCAACTACCTTACATTGCGTTTTTCAATAGTAACCTAAACACATTTCAAAATGAAATGCATCTATACATTTTATTGGTATTTGTATTCAATATCCTTCATTCATTGTACTTATGCATTTTACCCACACAAAATGGTGAATGGATTTAAATGCATAAAGTAAAGGTGGTTATGTTATTGTTGAAAAACACAATGTGTTTTTCAATGGTAACCTATGCACATATTAAATTTGGGTGCATCGATTCCTTTTCTCTTTATTCGATACTCAAATCCACTAACATTGGGTCTAGTAACTCATCGATGGCTATTCTTGACATAGAATGCACCTATCCCCAAAATTTACCTACCATGCAATTGAATCTCTACATTAATTACTCTCTAACCCAAATAATATAAAATATGGAAGGTGTTTCCATAGAGAGATGCATGCCCCATATAAAAAATAAGCTAAATACTACAAAAATGTTTGGATCAACATGACACAACAATGCTAACTTGGAAAATGATCATGAAGATGTAGAGGAGGAAAATCATTGGGCCAATAATAACGACTTTGATAGTTTATGACTATTACAATTTTATAATGACTCAAAATTTATTTAATGTTGAATAAGTTTTATAATATTCATCGCACTTACATCATGATGCTATAGTAATATTTATATTTGTTTTTTATATATTAGTTTTTGATTATAGGTATTGATTTCTTAATCTCTTAACTATATCCAATTATGAATATTTTATTAATTAATGATCTTGGTGAGTTACTAAAGTTGTCATCATCATTCCTATCATTATCATCTCCAAATCACAATAGAATAAAGTACCCTTACTATGTTATCATCAACTAAAACATATTTCAATATTAAAAATCTAATCTTGACGAAAGTATGACAATAAACAATATTATCAATTTTTATACATTAATTGGTGTCATACTTTAATTGTGAAATAAATTTATGCAATATTGGCAAAAAAATTATTACATGATATCTATTGAAGAAAAATGACAAAAAAATTATGATGCTGAGGCTAATGACATCAAACAACCATTCACATTGTTAGTACAATCACTTGAAAGAAACATTCAAAATCCATACAATTTTTCACTTTTCCTCTATTTCCAAAACTTGCATTCCATCACCATATGCTATATAAAACTAATTCAAAGCTTGAAAATACTTTAAACTTGCAATATTTCACTAAAAATCATGTACAAATGCTTGGAAAAGTACCAACCCTTCATTCTTACCCCAACTCACTCTAGACCTCACTACTTCCTTCTAGCCCTTCAAAAATGCATTTTTGAGCATAAAATCCACATCTCTCAGAACTAAAACTCATTGGTAAGTTTTTAAGCACAAAATTAATCCCATTAAAGATACTAAAATTTTTACCATAACTCTTTACCCATTTTCTTTTATACTATTTTTGTCATTTTTCTCGCTTCCTTCAATTAGCCCTAGTTTTGTACAAACCTCTATGTTCTCAGAAAACTATCAACTTCCATGTAAAAGTGAAAATTGTTTCAAATACCTATTATCCTTGTTGCACTTTGTGCAAATTTTCTTGTTCTAATTCCTTCTCTAGCACTCCCAACTCATCTTTCACCTTGTTTCTAGGTTCTTATTAGGCCTAACCTAGGGTTTCAAGCCAAAAGCTAGGTTTTCCTTGTTTTTCATTGTTTCATCCATTCCAAATCTTTCATTCACGTATATTTAGGTTATCCAAGACATTTCTAATGCTTCAACACACTATTATCTCCTTTCATGCTACTTTCCCACTTTTGAATTCTCAAGGCTACTTATTTGCTCTGAACCCTCAAAAGGTGCCTATACTTTGTTTTCACCTCCTTTGAGTCTTGGCATAACCTCAATATCCTTAACTTACTTCCAACACCTTCTCCCTCTTAGTCTTACTCATGATCTTCTTCACAATCTAGGTTAAATTTCCTTATTTGCAAACTTCATTATACATATTTCATACCTTTGCTCATGATTGTGACAAGACTATCATCTAGATTATTTGAATGTGATTCTTTTTTAGTCTCATCACACTATTCACATAACCTCTACATACTTCTCACACCCCAGAAATTCTTTTCAACCTCCCTTCTAAGCCTCTACCACAAATATACTTGTTTGAACCTTTGAGTTCTTCTCAAGAATGCTTCCTCCATAAACATCTAATAATCCCTTATCTATGTTTTCACACTTTTCTTACTCTAAAATTTTCTTAGAAATTCTTAGCATCTACTCAATTTTCCATAAGCCCATTAAATCACCCATTATTTTTCATTTTATTCATCTTTGAAAAATAGTTAACCTTGGGATTTAATTTACATTGTTCTCCTAAGATGGTCTCAGGTCTTATACACCCACACTCGTACGCATGTTACATTTTTATCCCACAATCTATTTTTCTAATAATTCATGCATTCCTCTAATTCTCCCTCAAGTATTATGATCTCACAGAGTCTATCAAGTGAAGAACAAGTCTTCAACATTAACTACTTTCCTTCCGAGCTCCTTAACGATGCATGATTAACTAAAATATGAAATATTTCTTTCTATTCTAAGTTAATCTAAACTAGTAATAATAATGAAATAATTGATATGAACTGAAATATGAATGCTAAGTAATTTTATTTAATATTTAATTGAAATGAAATAATTGAAATAGGAGGGATAAGGTACTAACCTGAAAATGAATTACCTCATTGTGATTCGGAATGAATAGGATGGTGTGCAGACAAAGCAAAGTATGATGGTACAACCCATAAAATTACAAAATGGATGAATCTTTGACTGAATGGAACACATGGAAGAGGATCATGGTGCCTATGGGAACCTTAGTTTGCAGCATGGGTGATCTAGTCTGCAGAACAACTCAAGACCTAAATCTAAATGTGTCACTAGATCTTCGTGATGTCTCGATCTTTATCATGTAATTATTGCGGTAAATTTTTGTATATTTCTATAAAACCTATAATGAAGATCTACCTTAAACCCTATAAAAATCATTACATCCCTAAAAAATAAATATGCATATGAAGGGGTCAGACTGACCTTAACAACCACAATGGTGGACTTACTACTAAACGTTGCACTACATTCTAGACCGAATGTAGTTTTTTGTGTGCAATTTTGTGCCTATGGTGCCCTAGCACCAATGACGTAGAGATAGGGGAAATATCTAGATGTAAAATGAAAATGGTGGATGGAATATAATGACTACAACCCTTCCTATGTAGTGTGTGTGATGCAATGATGCCCAAATGCAGTCCCTTACCTTAGTAGATAGCGAGCCCTTGATAATAGATAGTTTGCGCTTAGAATAGTGTGTATGTTATTCTTATATAGGAATCTCTTGCTCAAATTTTAACACTAATTACCCGACAAACCAACTAGTACCTAGGGGAATGAGAGGAAAAATTATAAAGACCGACCTCTAAACTCTAAATTAGATCCAAGTGCTACGGGACCGTGGTGGCTAAAATAAGGAATGGGGAACCCATGGGTGCCCAGCTTCTATCCTAGGTTCCTAGTCAAATACTAGAGATGACCAAAGTGATCAAATAATGACACCTAAGACTCTATGAGAGATGACAATAACTATGTAAACAACTAACAACTATACTAGACAAATGACGATGACAACCAACTAATTAATGACGGGACTAGGGAATAGATCATTAGTGAATATTTTTGTTATTAAAGATCCATATATAATACAACATACTTGGGGGAATAAGTGTAATAGTAAGTGTGTGATTTTGTGACTACATTTTCCCCCACTTTATGTTAGTGAGCAGAAATTTTGGTAACATAAAGTAGATAGAGATGCATACCTGAGAGAAATATGGAGAAGCCCATGTTGTAGTAGAACACACAGATGTAGTAGTAAAAGTGTGCTGAAAGAACCATGTAGCGTGCCGAACCATGGATCATTACATTGATCCATATATCAAAAAATTTAATGCCATTATAAATTTTACTAAATGAAAATGATGATAGAAATGTTAGATGATTGATGATTTCAAATGTTGTATGATGACGATGAGATGGGGTAGGGAGTGATCAGTTTATGACCTAAACATGTGTATACGAATAATTGATTGAAGGATTTGGGCATCCTACCGCCAAAAGAAGAGTGTAGGGAGAAAAGTGTGTTATTCTCCAATCTCTAACTACATCCTCAAGATCTAGCCACTTTGCAGATGGACTCAAATCAAAGATTTTGTAGTTTTGGATCCAAATAATTTTGATCAAATAGTTGACCCATATAGGAGTGGTATAGGAAATGCACTCTTGTCCCCACTCCATGGGTGTCATCACAATGTAATAGCTTCCAAGTTAGGTCATTTAGAAGAAAATGTGAAATGATGGCTTCCAAGTTAGGTCATCTAGAAGAAAATCTAAATTATAGAATAGAATCCCAAGTTAGGTCATCTGGGAGGACACACGTAACTCCCAAGTTAGGTCATTTGGGAGGCCAATTGTGTTGAATTTGTATTTATTGAATAATATGATTTTGATTTTTATAAATTTGGATGTGTTGATTGAATGATTGATGTATTGATTAGATTTATTACTCGTAGAGATATTTTATGCTAGTAGCTCCCAGAGTTAGGTCATTAGGGGGAATGGATAGAAACTGGTGAATGATCGCATAGAAATATTTTTAATCAATTTTTTCCCCAAGTTAGCTCATTGAGGGGAAGTGATGAAATATTACATAGAAAAATTGTGTATTTATTACCCCCATATTAGGTCATTAAGGGGAATTAATGGTGAGATGTCGCAAGTGAATTATTGAATGTTTGAAAATGTTGTATTTGTAATGTTTATTAATCCCATGGTAATGTAATGGGAATAATAGGTAGCCCCAATAATATGCCCCCTCTTTCAGTGAAAGGGAAGTGATGACAAGAATGAATGCTAAGCCAAAAGTAAGCACGAAATAGATAACAAATGATAAAAATTGCCAAGAATATGTATGAATTAGATGGAAGATAGCATTAAAGAAAGAGAATTCCTGCACAATGTGTATGTTATGGTGGTAGGTAAAATTTCAAAAGAATGCCACAAATGGGGTGTAAATCAGAGTAGAAACACTCAAGATATGACAAAAATGGTGTGGTGTGTATTAGTTGTGAGAATAAGCATGAAATAATGACTATAGTAAAGTAGGTGAAAAAGTAATTATAAGTAGTGAAGTGAAAAAGTGTTTAGTCACTTCATTTTTTTTTGCGTGATTGTGAGATTGAGCATGAAATGATTGAAAATGTCACAATTGAGAGCAATGCATCTAAGTTAGTTTGAGAGGGTGGTGATCGTCATAGTGTCACGCATGACTGCGAAGTTGGTAAGTTGGTAAGTACATTGTTTTTCAAAAATGTATGGTGTAGTATTTATTTTTATGGAATTTTTGTAAATTTTAGAATTTTAGTTTTCTTGGCATTTTAGACCTAGATAATAGAGATAATGGCGCTAGTGACCCTTGGGATAGGAGCACCTAGATCTAGGCATTGTTTTCATACTCCAGGATGTCCTAGTCCTACATTTGAGCACCCTAGTCCATAATGTATGCATATGGTCTAGGATGATAGAAATGTGAGGTATAATGTATCATTTTTGTGATGGGTGAGTGTGTTTATACTTGTAAGGTGTTCTAACGTTATGTTTGTTGTTTTTTGTGGTGTGCAGAGGGATATTCACTCAAGGAAGTTCTGTGGTGGGCGTCACATGAGTATGTTGCTTGGATATGGCTTGTTAGATGATGATTGGGATGTTATGGATCATATCGGCCTACAACACATAGCACAAATGGGGATGTTCCCCATAATATGCCAATGTTGACTTGGACTATGTAAGAGATGGTGTGTGGATACGTGTACATTTTGGTTTCCTATGGGGAGATGACTATGACTTTAGAGGATGTGTATCATATATTGTGATTTCCATTTGTCGGAGAGATATTACAGGGTTATGCCACTGGAGGATATGGAGCAGCAAATGCAAGTTGTTAGATGATATTATTGCAGACTCAAGTACTGTTAAGGCCCATATCAGTTTGGATGATATTTTGAGGTTTGGGGTTCCACGCTTGTGGAAGTTTGTTGCAATGGGAATTGCTTCATTGAATGTAGTTAAAGGAGGAGGTGTAGGAATCTTGTATAAGATGTATGATATATGCCAATGATATAGAGGAGGAGAGCACTAGGTACGCATGGCCATAGTGTGTGTTAGAGTATCTATATAGAGACATGTACCAATTTACTCATGATGAGCATAAAGGTGGGATAAGAGCTACTACGCTATTACATGTATGGGTGTATGAGCACATAGCAATGTTGAGGCTAGTTGGAGGTCCACGAGGAGAGTGGGCTAGGCCAAAGATATATGCAAGGAGGTGGATTAATATTCATGGACGTAAGATGGACACAAATACTCATGCAGGCACCGATAGATAGGATGGGGCTGAGAGACAGCTTATATAGAGGCCATACCGTGACTATGGAGGATGACCCAAGGATGCTATAGAGTTGTAGTGTATTCAAAGGAATATGTGGTTAAAGGATTGATTCCTAGGTATAGTCAATATTTTTGAGGTGGAGAGAGTATCACGACATTTTGGCATGTCTTAAGATGTTCCCCAAGAGCCTTATATATGGTTGAGAGCTATCAAAGCACCTAGGAAGGCCGAAGCTATACCATGGCCCACAAAATAGAAGCTAGTACCATTTGGGCTAGATGAAGTGGATGTGGCGATAGATTCGATAGACTCAAACGATGCGGATTGCACAGAGGGAGTACCACACATGGTGGGAAACACATCGATGGGTATTGTTTTTCCCTTTATTTTTAGGTCTAGCGAGGTTACCTTATGGAGGAGAAGGAAAGGAGAGATCCCACACCCCCGAAAATGTGGAAGCATCTATAGCGGAGTGTGAGTATCTATTTATAACTATGTTGTGTGTTTTTTCATTTTCCTATGTGATAATGCTGGTTATCTAAGTTATTGTGATATTTGTTTTGTAGGTGACACGTATTGGTCCTTGATAGTCAACACATCCATCTCGCATTGACGTGAAATGTGCTAACCGATGTACTCAATGGATGGATACTTGAGTGTGTGGATGATATCATGGGTGAGCATGCCCATTTACTCGATCTAGTGGCCATAGTAGTAGCGATGTGTACCGTATTGCTAGGCGAGAGGGACGAGGCATGCGAGGAGACTTGACAAGCCAGAGAGGCATTGGGTGGTGGTCCCTTAGCACATTTTTTCTTTGCATGATTTGTGGATTTGCAATGTCAGGTTATCATATCATTCTATGGAGAATACCTTATTACGTAGGCAAGTGGAGAGGTATCGAGGCCGCGAATAACAACACAAAGTTAGTGGCGAGGCATCTAGTTCTAGGGATCTTGCAGTACCCAAGAGCGATAGTGATGATGAGATTTGATTAGTATTATTGTATATGATGTAGGGGAGTTTCCCCCCAGTGATGATTGTATTTGCTATATATGTATGGACACATGTGATTTATATATGATGATATTATTTTGTGGTGTATCGATGTTTTATGATTTGGTGATTATTGTTGGAATGTATGTGATGTTTTTGTATATTGTTAGTGTTTATTGATGTAATAAATAACATATGTAATGTGAGTGATGAGCTAAGTGAAATGTTTATTAAATGGAATTTGTAACGCATAGTTAGTGTGATGATGATAGTAGAATGAATGTAAAAAGAGATGATGTATGATTATCAAAATAATGTGTTGTGATGAATATGTGTTGTGATAATGTAATCATAATATGTTAGTGTGATAAGTGGGGGAGTTAACGATGCCTTCTAGCGTATGAATGATTATTTTCATTTAATTAAGACCCCTCAAAGCATCAAGAAGAATGAACCATGGAAATCAAGAGTGCGTCATCGGGAAATGATTGGATGTGCTAGATGAACGACAGAGCATGTGATGAAAGGTTCTTAGAGAAAACCCTCAACAGTTGTGTAAGAACCATAAGAACACAAGTGTGTCATTAGGGGGTAAGGTGATAATAATCACCTACCAAAGACCAAGGCAAGCAGTGTAGAGTAGTGGAAGCATATGGGATGGAAGCAAAGATGTGAATATGTGCCAAACTCGATGTTATATTGAGTTGTGGTGGTATGCACAAAGGTGGAGGACCATGAAATTAAATGTAGAGGAGAAAAATGATGCGGTTGATAGCATGAATGTGATGGATGAAGTGAATGTAATGGATGTGATGATGTAGTAGTGTATGGACATGGTGGAGAGCATGCACGAGTAAAAATTTTGGTAGTGGATGCACCATGGTCCGAGCATCGGTGGAGGAGATGAATCAATTGTTGAGAAACTCTCTCGACAAGGCAGAGGAGAGATGGATTACTCACGTGAGCGAGAGCTAAAGGATATGATTCTCTTATCCTCTAAATGTTTAAATATATCATGAAGGGAAATAAATTCATTGTCCCTATGGAAATTTATGTGATGATAATTACAATAAGGTTGGTTATGCTGACGTTGTAGCCTTTGATGTGGATGATGTTGGTTGTATGGTAAACCAAATAGACACTTTTCAAGTAAGGTAAACAACACATCATGAGGTATAGCATGATGAGAGAAATGTAATGGCACATGCAACATAGATGGAGTGGAAGGATAAGTGGCCTATCGTGGAGGAGGACAAGGAGTTCTATGTGGTGGTGGAGTAGGTTGAGCTTGTTTACCTTTCATTTGAGGCAAATTTGGAGACTGTGTAGGATGCTCAACCAATTTAAAGGGAATAGTACTAGATGATATAATAAAAGTAGATGTATGTGGAGGATCAATGACAACTATGGAAATAATATATTTCTCTAGATAGGGAATTTGTAGCATATAAGAATAAATAACTCACATGTATCATACTGTAATCTTTGTTTGAGCGTAGGAATCAAACCACGACAAAAAAAGAATTTCTTCTCAAGGTCTATAGGTTAGAATACTAAATGATGCATACAAGAATTAAATCATAAGATATAATCCTTAATAGATTCAGATGTACCCTAATGTAAAGTAGGTATGCGGTTGTGTTATCTCATTTTAGTGATTCCAACTAAAATTAAGATAACCATAGAAATGTTTTGGAAAAATCTCCTAAAATGCCCTTTTGAGGATATTTTTAGGTTTTCGGTTTCAACAACATGAAAACATATTTTTTACATGATACATGCAATTTTTTTCCCAAAACCCAAAACCCAAAACAAGTCAGTCTGTCAAGTTTTTGAAACTCACGAACATCGAAACATGATTTGCAAAAAGCATGCTACATGTCACTTGACTTCCGAAACCTAAAACCTGATATAATCCTTTGTATCAGGTTTTTGGGACCTGGAACATCCAAACATCTCATGCCTCATGTCACCTGTTTCCCAAAACCCGAAACCCGAATTGATAGCTAATCCTTTGTATCGGGTTTTCGGGCACTCCAAGCATGATGACATGGCATTAACTCCGAGTTGTCGGGTAGTTGGCACATGTGTCAGGTGAAGTGTCATAAATGCTAGGGTTTTATAAATAGCCCAAATTTACACGTCATTTTTACCTGTTGTACTTTTGCTTTGCGTGGATTTTTCGTACTTGTGCCTGCGACCTCCAAACCCGATCGAGCTTCTTGATTGATTTCGTGTTCCATTTTCGATTATTTTTGAGATTACTGAAGGTATTTTACTTTTCTTGCCGATTTGAGGTCTTTTGGATTTTTATTTGAGATATTATTTCAATGTTCTCAATCCTTTCCTATTTTTCCTCTAGGTTTAGGATTTTAGATTTTTTTCTTCATTGAATTTTGTATTCCATTGAAATTTCTTGTTTTGAATTCACCCCTAGGGTGTTTCTTTATTTTATCCCATGGAATATCTCGTGTTGATTATTGAAAAATCTAAAAATTCTAACAGTGAAATGGCGGGAATTTTACATGTCCTGACACCTCAAAAACCTGATTCCTTTATTTTCAAGTTTTACAGGGTGTTCAACATCTCCTTGCTTCTCGCTGTTTTTCAAGCTTCATCGAGTGCTCAACAATCTCCAAGTTCTACTAGTGTATCGGGTTTTACCAAGTGCCGACATCTATCAACCTCCTGACATACACTTTGTAGTGTATCAAGTTTCTTTGAGTGTTCGACATCCTCCGATCTCCGCTTTGTGTCGTCTTGTGAAGTGATCAACATCTTCCGACTTCCACCAGTGCATCAGGTTTTACCAAGTGTCTAACATCTACTAAGTTCCAACACTCTCTGCAGTCTGTCGGGTTTTGTGAAGTGTCCAACAAGACCTTATTTCCAACATACATTCTAGTGTGTCGGGTTTCATTAGGTGCTTTGCAAGTTCTAAAATCCGGATAGTGTGGCAGGTTTGTGGGGTTGCTCAGCAAGCTTCCAAGTCCGATTGTTCAAATAGGAGTTGTCTAGGAATTCTTTCTTCAGGATTTCTCATGTCGGATCCTAGATCATCTAAGGATAAGTCAGACAGGTTAGGAAGATGAAATATAAGTACCAGAAAATGGAATCCCCCTCCTACATAGATTGCAATTACGACATCCGAGATATGGAGCTTGGTAACATTGACATGAAATACTTTTGGAACAGAACCAAGGATTCTTCTTAGAGTCCCTGGATGAAGTCAATAACCAACAGTGGCCTCCCTCTTGCAATAGGATTGCCAATGTCTCACTGCTATATGCCCCGAGTTCATTTTGGCATGTACTTCCAATTATGACTTGAACTCTCGCTTAGTGAAAAATCAAGCGAGAGAAGTCATAGTGAAGTTGGACGGGGGTTAGTTTGATGAGCTCTTAAGATTACCCAACTTTCAGGAATATGTCAACGTAGATCTTAAGTCAACACAGAAATCCTGGGACAAAGATCAAGAAGACTGCATCAAGCATGTGAATAAAATTTCTTGATCAAGGCCAAGCCAGCTGTCTCAAGGTTTCCCAAGTTTGTCCCCAGGAGTGATTTCATCCTTGAAATCAATGACATCATCACCTTGCTAAGTCGAGTATTTAGACTCCCTAAGTCAAGAGACTTCCAAGGATGGATGTATCAATTCATGGTAATTATGAAGAAGAATGAACAAGGGATCGATCGGAGTAGTCTTATAAGTTATTTTTGGTGTAAATCAGTAGCACCCCTAGATGTTGATCAGACTTCTAGTTTGACCTTTTGGACATCCAGTGTGATTGCACAACATTGAATCTTTTCCCCAAGTGTGGGACTTGTAAAATGGGAAAAGAATCTCCAGTTTAGAGGCTGGTTCCTCAACTCCTCTGATCAGGTGTATTACTTGAAAGTTATACAGAGGTTTCAAACTCAAAATCCTACTCTAAATTCACAAGGGGACAGAGATAGAGAATGCAAAAAAATTTGAAACTAGTGCTAATAAGGTGATGCACCAAAGGAGTGGTGAGAATTTTTACTTCTGCAAATTGACACAAATCATGGAAATGCAACAAAACTTCATGCACAAACTGATAAACTATAATGGAAGGTCAGAAATGAATCAAACAACACAAACAAAGGATTAAATTTCATTCACAGAGCCTGCATTGTCATTTCAACATCAAAAACACTTGCATTACAACATCTGAGAGGAAAAAAATAGGTTGCAGTCTTGGAAGAGGTCTAATATTCTACAAAATCACTTTTCAAGGTGAAAAGGGAGCCTGCAATCCATAAAAATGTTCAACCTTTCAAAAATGAGCCAAATCGGCTTTTACAAGTGCAAGAAACAACCCAAGAGAGAGAAACGGGGAAAACATTGGAGAGCTTCAACCACCAACCAAAAATGTAATAAAACGGCATGGGTATCCTTATAGGTCCATTCCCGACATTTTCCACCTGTTAGGAGAGAATGCAAGCCATTCTTCATTAAAAATGGTGGTTGAAACGTCATTTCTGTTCATGACCATGTGCCAGAGGCGTTTTCAATTTTCTCTCTCCAAACTCCATCAAAATACAAAATTGACCTAGGAATTTTGTAGATAATTTCACCATCTTTCTCGTTGATATAAAGAACGTGAAAACCAAGCTTTGGATCGAAATTTATGGCCATTTGAAATTTTAGGGAAAAACAAGGCCAAAACGGATTGGCGGGCGAAAAATTTGAAATTTTCCACTTTTTACATTTGGGAAAATTTCCCAAAAAAATCCCCGCCTCTCACCATTCCAGTGCCATGTGGCACGATTCCATTGGCCACGGGATTTTCCTTTCCTTTTTCCCATGCGGGCTTGTCCTATATTTTTTCCGCCACTAGACACGTGGCAAGATGCCATTGGTTCGCGTTTGGGGCGAGACTTTTCCTTTTGAAATTTCCTTTGTTTTTCTTTGGGAAAATTTCCAATTTTTCCCCCACGTTCCGAAGCTTCGGTTTCCACGAGGCACGATTCCATTGGATGTGGGTCTTTGGGGCGAACCTTCCTCCTTGTGCTAACCTTTTGGGAAAAATTCCCAATCTCCCCGCTCCTCTGCCGGTCCTACCCCCGTGGACACGTGGCCGATCTCACTGGTTGTGGGCCTTCAGGCGAAAAATTCCTCTTGAATTTTGCAAAAACACTTCACCAAATTTTCAAATCTTCCTCCGTGGTCCACGGGTCTTGAGACACGTGGCATGAGGCCATTGGATGTGGACCCCACAGAAAAATTTGACCTTGCGCCCTCGCCAAACATTTCGCCAAAATTCTAACTTCATCTCCACCCTCTGCCACTTCTTGGCCTAAGGACACATGGCGCAATGTGGTTGGGTGTGGGCCTTTCTTGGAGATTTTTCCATGGTGCCAACACTTAGTCATTTTTTCAATTTTTCCCCTTGGACACGTGGCACGATCCAATTCACCGGTGGGCCTACAGGAAAAATATTCTTTTTGAAATTTTCCAAACACTTGGTAAAAAATCCAAGTTTTCCTCTCGACCCCCACCACTTCCTTCGACACGTGGCACCATATTACTAGCTGTGGGCCTTCCAGGGGAAAATTTCCCACAAAAACTCCACCGAGCCATAACTTCAAAAATACATGGAGTTAGGAGGAAAACTTTACCTTTCTGGAAAGCTGAGAAAAGCTCTATCCAATGGTGCCATTTCTAGAAGGTCTTGAGTTCTTGAAAAGCAAAAATTATGACTGAGGCACAAGGGAGGGAAGAATGAAGGGAGTTAGCCACAAAATGAGTAAGGGGCACATTTTGGATAACAATTTTGGCAACTCAGAGGGGTCATCTGCCTCTGGATGAAGTTACCAGTTTCCTGAAGTAATCCATTAGGCATGGAGTCATTAAATTCTCTACCTGGTACCCCAACTGGCTAGAACACTACAAGGAGGAAGGTGGAGGGTGGAACATCATCTGATTGGAGCAAGGCCTGCAAAACACATTTCTAGGAATAGCAATCTTGTGCCAAAGAACTTAGGGAAAGCAAAGCTAATCTACAACAAAACAATGTGCACAAGCACTTGGAGGAATGAAAACCTAAGCTAATATGTACAAGGTGGAGAACTTCCTTCAATAGCAACGCTTCAGATGGATTCCATTGACTGGAATCAACAATTCTTCACCATCCAATGAAGATAATTGGAAGGCATTGCTGTCCTTACACTTTGTGACCATGTATGGGCCACTCCAAATGGCATCAAATTTTGAATGCCTTCCCGGTTTTGCTCTATTTGCATCCCATTTTAACACTAGATCTCCAAATTGGAAAGATCTATCCTTGGCCTTCCTATCAAAGGTCTTCTTGATCAAAGCTTGTCCTTCTCCATTACTTGGGATTCCTGATTTCTAATTTCTTGTAGCTCCATCAATTCTGCATACCTAACCTCCATGGGCTCAAAATCCAACAACTCCAACTATTTCATGAGTTCCAATGTTGGCAACTCAAGTGACATGGGAAAAATTGCCTCTCTTCTATAAACAAGCCTAAATGGAGAGTTACCTGTAGATCTCTTAGGAGTTATCCTATCAGCCCATAAGGCTGATTTCAACTTAGTATGCCAAGATATCTGATTTTCATCAAGAGTCCTCCTAATGATCCTTAACAAGTTCTTGTTTGTAGATTCACTGCCATTACCCTGAGGGTAATAATTTGATGAAGTGCTTAGGTAGATCCCATTCTTGATAGCCCATTCAGTTACCTTGGATCCAATGAATGCCAATGCATTATCTAATATTATTGTAGCAGGTATGCCAAATCTAGTTGTTATTCCCTCATAGAAGTCCAGGATGCTAGATTCATTTGCTTCCTTGAGTGCTACACTTCAGTCCACTTGGTGAAGTAATCTATTGCTGTTAGAATCCATTTGTGTCCTTGGATCGAATTTGGATTAATGACTCCAATGAAGTCCAAACCCCATTGCATGAATGGCTAGTCAACTGAAATTGGATGCAATGGAAGGGTAGCTAGTCTCTCTTTACCTGTGAAGAATGCACAATTCTTGCACCTCTTGATCCATGCATAACAATCACTGAAAATCTTGGGCCAATAATAGCCAGCCCTCATGATCTTTAGAGCTGTCACTCTTGGTGAAAAATGACCACCAGCTGATCCACCATGGAACTCTTCCAACACCCTATGAATCTGATTTGTACCAATGCATCTCAACAACACTCCATTCACATCCCTTTTGAATAAAACACCATCAACAAGGGCATATGGGATAGCCTGCAATCTGAAGTGTCTTCTTTTGGTCTTGTTCATCTCTGGAGGGCATAGACCTGTGTTTAGGAAGTGCATTATGTCTTGGGTCCAGCAAGGAGTGAGGACACCATTATTTTCCTTTTGAGTGCTTCCTTTCTCATGGCTGTCTTGCAACACCAAAACAACCTCCTTCTCATTGCATGCTTCATTGTCTTTGTTCAGACCATCTGCTCACACAACCCTTTTCCTCTCGACCAGCTTGGTGACTTTTATCTCAATGTCATACTCCATGACACGAGTAATCCAACCCGCTCTCTTTTCATTCAGTCTCTATTGAGGAGGAAGTCCTTAACTCCCACATGAGAAACCAACAATTGAACCTTGTTGTTTGAAACTAGATGCTTGAATTTCTTCAAGCTCCCGATTAATGTAAGAACATGCTTCTCAATGAAAGAATATCTCACCTCATAGTCCTCTAGGATTTGGTCAAGAAAGCAATTGGCTGCTCATCATTGTTTTTGTTCTGCTGTACCAAAATTACAGAAATAGTATCATCACCCCCAAATAAATAGAGGATGAAATCCTTGGAGAAATCCAAGTTAATGAGAGTTGGGACTTGAGAGATGGCTTCTTTGATTGCTTCAAAAAAATTTCCTTCTATTGTCCATTTGAAATCCATGCTTTTCTTTAACATCTTGGTGATAGGCTTGACGAGGGCTGCAAAATTTGGGATAAACCTCCAAACAAAATTTATTCTCCCAAAGAAATTTTGAAGGGCCTTCTTGTGGCTTGGCAATGGTAGTGCTCTTATGGCTTCAACTCTTTCTGGATCAATTGTCAATCCTTCTTTGGAGACAATGTGGCCAAGGATTTTTCCTTCATGAGCTAGGAAAATACACTTTTTAGGATTCAAGGATACTCCAAACCTTCTGCATCTTTGGAACACTTGTCTCAGATGAAAGAGATGGTCTGCTGCATTTTTTGAAAAAACAATGATATCATCAAGATATATCAACACCACATTGTTAATCAAATCCTTGAACACCATGTCCATTGCTCTTTGGAAAGTAGCTCTAGCGTTGGACAACCCAAATGGCATTTTCCTGTATGCATAAGTTCCCCATTTGGTTGTAAAGGCTGTCTTGAACTGATCCTCTTCTTTCACCATAATCTAATTGTACCCTAAATAGCCATCAAGTAATGAAAACCTCTTAGAGCCGGAAACAACTTGTAAAATATGCTCCATAGAAGGAAGTGGATAATGATCCTTGAGAGATGCTCTATTCAAATCTCTGAAGTCAACACACAATCTGATTTCCCCACTCTTCTTTCTAACTAGAACCAAGTTGGCCACCCAACTAGAATTCTTGATAGGGAATATGATTCTTGACTCTATCAACTTATTCAATTCTTTTCTCATGAGAGGCTCCATGTGTGGATTGACTGCCTTTGTTTTTTCCTGATGGGTTTAGTACTTGGATCCAATTCAATGGTGTGTTGAGCTAACTTGGGATTGAAACCTTTCAAATCTTCATAGCTCCAAGCAAACACATCAGGGAATTCTTGACAAAGTTGTATGAACTCATACCTTTCTTGCTCAGTTGTCATCTTACCAATTTGGAGTGATTTTCCTTCTTCCACCGAGATGGACACTGAATCTTCTCCCTTGACTTGGATGTTTTCTTTCTCCTTCCTAAACTGATCATTAGGATTGAAAATGGACTCCAAAGTAATAAGTCCCTTTGGTAGTTTGTTGGTTCTTAGTTGTACCACTTGGTCACCATACTGCTGCTCCAACTTTTCCTGATTTTTAGCTGAGAACTCAGCCTCTTCTTACAAGAAATGGATGATTTGTTGATCATTTTCAAACACTTTCCAACTTACATTGTTGTCTGCACTGAAGGCCTTACAATCACATGGATGTTTAGTTGTACCTTGTATTTTTGGATTCTTTCAACAACGTCAAAGGCTGTCCCAACTGCTACAAGCCTGTCAGCAGCTTGGTTCTCTTTTCTAGGAATGGATTTGATGCCAAAGCCCTCAAAATCTTCAATGAGGTCCCACACCCTATTTTTGTAGCACTTGAGTAGATCATTCTTGACAGCATGCTACCCCTTAACCTGGTTGACAATCAACTCACTGTCACCAAAGACTTGCAAGTTCTTTATTCCTCTCTTGATTGACCAATGCAATCCTTGTATCAAAGCTTCATATTCAGCAGTGTTATTAGAGCATGCAAAATGAAATCTAAAAGCTGAATAATACTTAACTCCTTGAGGTGAAACAAGCATAGCTCCCCCTCCCGCACCTTGTCTACTCCTTGATCCATCAAAAACAACTGCCATACCTCATTGTCATCCTTATGGTCTGGCTTGGTGATGCTAGGGATAGGCTTATTTTCTTCATGCATGTAATAGACTCCTAGCTTAGATTCTTCTATTTCTTGATAAGGATCAAAAGCATGCACTTTGTTTTCACATTCATTAAGATTCAAATTTGGGATACTTCCAACCTTGGTGTCGCTTCATCGTGGCTTGGGTAATCTTCTTGATCAAACGTTGAACAATTGGTATTGATTTGGCTTGAAGTGTAAAGCTCAATGTAAAAGTTTTCAATAGGTTCAGATCTAATTGTGGCCTTGGTTCCATGTCTTGTTCTGAACAACATGTGTGACCAATCAGCAGATAAGTAACCTCCAATCTTGGCTGTGAAATCCCTTGACAGACATAGGGCAAAGAGTGGTGGAAGATCTATTACTGAGACATCTTGTAAAACAACAACGTTGGGGCATGCATGCAAAGTAAGAATCAAGTTATTTATCACTCCAAATGTTGTTACTATTTTCCTATCTAATTGCACTACCCCTTTTGATATGACCTCATACTAAATTCCCAACCGGTCAATTATTTGTTTGGGCATTACTGAACTACTTGCCCCGGAATCAATCATGTAATTGTGTACTAATTGGTTTCCAATGATCAATGAAACATAAAATGGAGGGGGCTTCAACATTTTACCTTGCTATCCTCCATGATTCCCCTCAGGATGGGCAGCATTTGTGAGCACCTTGTTTTGCATTTGGACTTGCTTGGTTTGAAGTTGACCAGTCCTTCATGGAAGCTTGTAGCAAATCTCTTTGGCCTGGAATGGATAGTGATTCCCACATTGATATGTTTACATTTGTCTTCTTCATCTGATCAATGATGTTGAATGGAGATGAAGCATCTCTCTGCTATCCCTTGGCCTGCACATTCATTCCTTACACATGGGCAACAACAACTGGCATTTGAGTTGGCCTAGGAGCTATTTTAGGCAGCCCTTGCATGTTTGGAACTGCATTTTGTTTGCCAATAATTTGTGGAGTGATAGAAGGTTGTGGATTACTTAGAGCCAATGGCTGTTCTTCACCCAAATTTCTCCTTTTTGACCTTGTGTTGGCTGCAACACTTTGGGAGATTGTTTGATTCATGCCACAAAAATCTTCTACCTATCAGTTTACAAGTGAGGTATCATTTGGAGCTGATTGTTGTTGGGATGTTTCTTGTTGTTGGTTATTTCCTTGACTCCCTTCACCCTCCACACCAGTTTTTGTCACCATTAATGCTTGATTTAAGGCACCATTGAAACACATAGACTAGTTGTGAGGTTCATTGCATGGGAAACACCAATCATACTCTTGAGCTATGTTGTTTTGCAGACCGCACTATTGCTTTAGAGGTAGATGTAACATTAGGATTATAGGGCTAAAATGGTCTGCATGGCGGTCTTGCTTGATTTTGATTTGCAAATGGATTGAGTTGTCTTTGAGGTTTAGTATATGGCTGCTGTTAGGCGAGCTTGAGGCCGGAAAGAAGGTCTAAAACCTTGGGCTTGCTGCCTCTTGAGTGTAACCAGCTCATTGCCTAAATTTTGCAATTGCTTCATGACTTCTTGAAGTTCATTTGAGGCACTAGAAGATGAAGTAGAAGCTTCACTTGAATTCTGATTTCTAGGAGTGGGAATAGGAGCTAAAATAGGCACTTGACTAGTACTTGGTCTCTCTAAACTTGGATACAATGGCATTGGAGGCCGAGGAGCTAGCTTGCCAGCTTGAATCAAACAATTTTCAGCTCTAATGGAAATGCTATAAGAAACAGGGATAGTTGTGCCCCCAATGCATTGAATTAACATAGAAATATCAGAATTTAGAGCTTTAAGGTAATATAGAAAATCACCTTCTCAACTTGTTGGCCTTACTTCCACTGGAATTCTCTCCCAAGTCATTTAAACTTGAAGTTGAAGTCGATCAACCGTGCATTGGGAGCTCTCTTAATGGTTGTCAATTGTTCCAAAAGGGACAAGTTATCTCCTTTTTCTCCAAACTACTCATGGAGGGCTATACATACTGGTTCCAATTTTTGATATAACCCGAGGCAAGACTCTGAACCATTCGCAAAGCTTTCCCTTTGAATGAGATAGAGAATGCAAAAAATTGAAACTAATGCTAATAAGGTGATGCACCAAAGGAGTGGTGAGCATTTTTCACTTCTGTAGATTGACACAAATCATGGAAATGCAACAAAACTTCATGCACAAACTGATAAACTATAATGGAAGGTCGAAATGAATCAAACAACACAAACAAAGGATTAAAACTCATTCACAAAGCCTACATTGTCATTTCAACATCAAAAACACTTGCATTACAACATCTGAGAGGCAAAAATAGGTGCATTATTGGAAGAGGTCTAATATTCTACAAAATCACTTTTCAAGGTGAAAAAGGGAGCCTGCAATCCATAAAAATGTTCAACCTTTCAAAAATGAGCCAAATCTGGCTTTTACAATGCAAGAAATGACCCCAGGAGAGAGAAACATGGGAAAACATGGGAGAGCTTCAACCACCGACCAAAAATGCAATAAAACAGCATGGGAATCCTTACAGGTCCATTCCCTGACATTTTCCACCCTGCTAGGAGAGAATGCGAGCCATTCTTCATTAAAAATGGTGGTTGAAACGTCATTTCTGTTCATGACCACGTGCCAGAGGTGTTTTTCAATTTTATCTCTCCAAAATCCATCAAAATACAAAATTGACCCCAGAATCTTGTAGATAATTTCACCAGCTTTCTGTTGATATAAAGAACGTGAAAAACTGAGCTCTGGATCGAAAGTTATGGCCATTTGAAATTTTAGGGAAAAATAGGGCCAAAACGGATTGGCGGGCGAAAAATTTGAAATTTTCCACTTTTTGCATTTGGGAAAATTTCCCAAAAAAATTCCCAAGTGCTCCACCATTCTAGGTGCCACATGGCATGATTCCATTGGCCACGGGATTTTCCTTTCCTTTTTCCCATGTGGGCCTGTCCTTTATTTTTGCCACCACTGGACACGTGGCAAGATGCCATTGGTTTGCATTTGGGGGTAGACTTTTCCTTTTGAAATTTCCTTTGTTTTGCTTTGGGAAAATTTCCAATTTTTCCCCGCATTCCGAAGCTCTGGTTGCCATGTGGCATGATTCCATTCGATGTAGGTCTTTGGGGTGAACCTTCCTCCTTGCGCTAACCTTTTGGGAAAATTCCCAATCTCCCCCACACTCCACTGGTCCGACCCCCGTGGACACGTGGCCTGATCTCACTGGCTGCAGGCCTTCGGGCAGAAAATTCCTCTTGAATTTTGTAAAAAAACTTCACCAAATTTTCAAATCTTCCTCCACGGTCCGTGGGTCTTGAGACACGTGGCATGAGGCCATTGGATGCAGACCCACGGGAAAAATTTGACCTTGCGCCCTCACCAAACATTTCACCAAAATTCTAACTTCATCTCCACCCTCCGCCACTTCTTGGCCTAAGGACACATGGCACAATGTGGTTGGGTGCGGGCCTTTCTGGATATTTTTCCATGGCGCCAACACTTAGTCATTTTTTCAATTTTTTCCCCTTGACACATGGCATGATCCAATTCACCAGCGGGCCTGCGGGGTGAAATATTCTTTTGAATTTTTCCAAACACTTGGTAAAAAATCCAAGTTTTCCTCCGACCCCCGCCACTTCCTTCGACACGTGGCACCATATTACTAGCTGCGGGCCTTCCAGGGGAAAATTTCCCACAAAAACTCTGCTGAGCCATAACTTCAAAAATACATGGAGTTAGGAGGAAAACTTTACCTTTCTGGAAAGCTGAGAAAAAGCTCTATCTAATGGTGCCATTTCCAGAAGGTCTTGAGTGCCTAAAAAGCAAAAAATTATGACTAAGGCACAAGGGAGGGAAGAATGAAGGGAGTTAGCCACAAAATGAGCAAGGGGCACATTTTGGATAACAAAGATGATGAGATTGATTCCCAGATGAAGACAGTCTTGACTACTGGAAAATTCTATATGTCGTCATATGTCACCTATGCAGTAGGGCATGAGAAATTATCTAGGGTTGGATGCAAAATGAGATAGGGTAATAAAACACATATATTGGTACTTCCCTCAACTGACAATGAAGGGTTCCAAGGATCAATTCAGAAGAGTGAACGATGCTTTCTTTTATGAAAATATCTGCAGGATGAACCCTGATCTAAGGAAAAGAAGAGTCTCTAACAAAGCATGGGCCAAAGTATCAAAATGGGGTTGTATCTTCTTGTAGTTCAAGAAGTTCACATACCTTCGGGTGGTCATGTACCCAGGTGATCCTTTCTAATTGCCCAGATTCCTAGGTGATAAGCTGATCCTAATGGAGTTAGTAAGACAATTGTTGGATTTCCAAAAATTCCAACAAAGTAAACACAAGGCTGCCGTATCCTTCCCTATTTCCATCGAAGGTACACATGCTCGATCATTGGTTAAAGCTAAGAATGTGGTGCATGAGCTTCAGGACAAGTTGAAGAAGCACATGAAGCATAGAGATGGATTTGATTTCCGAGGAGTCCTTAAATCATACGGGACTTTATATCTACATGTTCCCAACATAGAAGATATTTGGGTTGATCTTCGGGATGAGGTTGCCATCCGAAGAAAGGAAAATAACAGGTTGACAATTGAAGAAATCTAGATGCTGGATTTATCTAACATCCCAAAAGGCACTAAGGACAACGAGAGTGTCCTTGATGCCTCGTATGATGGGTTGAATGAAGATCAATATGTATTCTGGCCAGTGATTTGTCCATTCTTTGAGAAAGCTTCTATCATGACAAGAGCTACTCAAATTCTTTCCCGTACTAAGGCATGGCTCATTTTTTTGGGAATGAGTTATAAAGAAGGGATTTTTACAAAGCTAGATACTTTGGAAGTGGGACCCTCAAAGGGAAACAAGAAAAAGGATAAGAACCCTTCCAAAAAGCCAATGAAGGTTAAGTTTGTAAGAAAGGGAGAAGATCAAGTAACTACACCAGTGGCCACTCTCCCACAAATAGTTGAGGTTCCTAATTCACCTCCACAACCAGAACAAGGGAATCTTCCTTCAAGAGAAGAGATTATTCAACCTTCCATTCCTCTTTTGGTTGACAGTTCATCAGAGGTAAGTCTTCCTCTTACCTCTCAAGCTCTAATTTTGGAATCCTTGCCTCCTCCCATTCAGCCTTCCTTGCCTCAGATTTCTTCACCAAGTTCCTCAGCCATGGCTAGTATCTTCTCTGGCCTCTCACCTCTCCCCACTGGACCCCAGTTAACCATGGACATGCCTCCTCCTTCTGCACCTTCATTCCCTAAATCCATTACCACGATGCTACACTTGCAGTGGTCACCACTCCACAAGCTAACCTTCCTCCACCTGAAGATGTGACCATAACACCTACAATGGGAGAAACTTCTTCCAATATGCCTCAATGGTTAGTAGATCAAACTCTGAGGAAGAGGAAGGTGGTAGTCCCATTACCAGCCTTTGATTTCAGTTCCCTCAAGGTCACTCCTACCAAGTCGCCAAGAAACCCAAAACAGTTTCAAGGATTTCAGTGGATGCCTCAGGGCATAAATTTGTAGAAATTGCTACTCCTGCGGCTAATAAAACTAAGGATGATATAATGGTCACAGATTATCAAATCACAAGGGTGGCTCTAGGGAAGTAACAACAGAGGGAGCACAGCAGGACACACAAGATGCCATGAATGTGTTATGCCAGAAGCTAAAGGAAACTAAGGCAAATAGAGATGAGTTAAAAGAGAAAGTACAATAGCTGACAGAAGTGCTACTCAAGCTCTCAAAGCCTCTTGAGTCAACACCATCATCCTCTACTCCTATTGGGTTCGATTTCTCATCGGTACCCATGATCAAGAGGATTACCGAGAAGGGAGAATGGTCGATGAATGGATCCAAAGTCTTCTCTTGTAAGGAAAAGAAGTCATCGAGGACATCGTGGAAGTCTACAAATCCTTAGAGGATATAAAGAAGGATGGAGAGAAAATGGATAATGAATTTTCGGTAGAAATCAGGAACCTAGAGTTAACTTTTGAATCTCTCCAAACGATGAAATAGATCCCATCTCGCATCTTGGTCGAAGAAGGCATCATTCCACATGGGGATAAAAATTTTCAACTAACCAAAGCCATTAGATCCCATTAGGTCTAATGTGAAGAAGAAAGACTTTGTGTTTTCTTTTAATCATTTGAGGAATAGGAACTGATGCTATTTTGCAAACTTTGTGTTGTGAGATGTATCTTTCTTAAGATATTGTTCTTATGTTCATAATCTTAAGCTATTATTTTTTTAGCATCTTGATTGTTCTAATCATTTCAAACATTACATTTTTATCTAAAGCTCATATGATTATTTCGTGCTCTGTGTTTTCTCAAAAGAAAATATGTTCCTCTCATTTCCTTTCCATTGTGTTTCTTCCATAATAGTAATTTCCTTTCCGATCCATTTCATTTCAAAAGAGAAATATCTTCACCTATTATGGATATGGATTTTAGGATTCTATCCCAACCCCAATGGTTAGAATAGTGTGAATATTATATATATTATTTCTGTTGTGTTTTAGATTAGTAATAAACAAGCAGCCTCACCTGTCTTTGAGGAGGGATTTAATCCCATGTACTATGGTTGAACCTCATATTTTGGCTTGACAAAATATCCAACCAACAAGTTGTAAGTAACCTTAGGGCCATTGTTGAGGATGAAACAATGGAGGAAAGTGTCCTCCATGTCATAGTAAGTACTAATGGACCCAAAGGGAAGATGAGTGTACCATTGCAACGCCTCATCGATAGTAAGACTGTATCGAAAGGCCTTAAGTAATAGCCTATCATTATAATAAGAGGTCATAACCATGTGGTAATGTAGAAAATGAGCATGAGGATCACCAGTACCATCAAAGCAAGTGAATGTAGGCATGATAAAGTCCTTAGGAAATGTAGAATTGTGAATCTTCTTGGGAACAGGGTTACCATGTAATGAGTTGTTATCAATAGAAGCATAGTAATCCCTAATTTATAGAGTAAGAGACTAAACTTGAGATTGTAATTAACATATGCATGCATGAGAGAGATGATATCTTGTGAATGAATAGTGGAATATGGCAACAATGTATTAAGATGTTGTAATTTTCTATTGCGAGTGATCAAAGGAATATTTAGAAATGAGAAAGGAGGTTTTGATCCTAAAAGCACACTAGTAGTAGATGTTTAAGAAGCTATAGCAGGTGATGTAGCTGACATATCCATAGTAGTGGTAGGATTAGCATCAGAAACATCTCTAATAGGTGAGGTGACTCGATGGAGATACATCTATATGAGAAGACAAATGAATGGGTGTAGATGATGTAATAAGAGGA
Organism: Taxus wallichiana var. yunnanensis; assembly: GCA_018340775.1. NCBI lineage: Eukaryota > Viridiplantae > Streptophyta > Pinopsida > Cupressales > Taxaceae > Taxus > Taxus wallichiana. The sequence continues at coordinate 241,496,774 of CM031234.1, read as the reverse complement.
GATGAAATGGTAGGAGAAGAAGAAGTGATAGATGGAGGTGACTCATGCATAGTGCTAGATGCAATATCAGGAGAAGGAAATGATGGAATAAGAGATTCACACTTGGTAGTATGAAAAGAAGGAGAACCATGGATATCAAATGCCTCATCAGTATTAGATAGAGACTCATAAATGAGAATGTCGTTAAGGATGCTATCAATAGGATCATCAACATAATATGAAGGTATATGAGAACTAGTATGTGATGAATGATGAGAAGAAATATTAGAAGTGGAAGAATCATGAGAAAGAACTATATCAGTGGCCTGACTAGAAGAAGAATCGGTATGCACATGTGAATGATTGTCAATACCAAACAAGTAATTGATAAGAGAATCATCTAAAATTTCCTTAGAAAGAGCAGGAGGATCACAAGTAGCCATATAACATGGTGTACAATGATTGAAGGATAGTGGATCCTCAAACATACTAATACCAATGGGAGAATCTTCAAAATGAGTAGGCATATGTTGTTTACCATATAGAAGTTGTTGGATATGAGCTGGAATAGGAGTAGGATTACTATAGAGAGTTGTGAGCTTAGCAATGGCAGCCTCATCATAGATAGGGTTAACACTAAAATGAGACATGATGGGTGAAGAATATGAACTATCCTTAGTCATTAGGGTTTGAAGCGGATCATAGGAAAAATATTCTAAAGTACGGGTTCACCAAAATGATTAACTAAAATATGAAACATTTTGTTCTATTATAAGTTAATATAAACTATAAACATTAATGAAGTAACTGATATGAACTGAAATATAAATGCTAAGTAATTTTATTTGATATTTAAATGAAATGAAATAATTGAAATAGGATGGATAAGGTACTAACCTAAAAATGACTTACCTCATTGTGATTCGAGTTTGAACAGAATGTTGTGTGGATGAAGAAAAGTATGATGGTAGAACCCATATAATTGTAGAAGATGAAGATTTGACTAGAATGGAGGATGTGGAAGAGGATCATGGTGCATGTGGGCACCCTAATCTGCAATATGGGTGATTTGGTGCCAGAATGCTCAAGACCTAAATCGTAAGTGTTGCTAGATCTTCACAATCACTTGATATTTGTCATGTGATTGTTGAAATAACTTTTCTTATGTCACCATAAACCTGTAATAAAGATTTACCTACAAAACCCAAAGATAAAAAATCAAATCCCTAAAAAAGAAAGATGCATATGAAGGGATCAGACTAACCTTAATAGCCACAATAGTGGACTTACGACTAACCACCGCACTACATTCCAAACCCAATGTAGTTATGTTTGTTTGTGTGTAATTGTGTGCCTAGGGTTCCCTAGTGCCAATGACGTGGAGATAGGGGCAATAGCTAGATGTAAAATGCAAATGGTGGATGGAATGAATACAACCCTTTCTATGTAGTCCCTTGCCTTAGTAGATAGTTATCCCTTGATAGTATATTTTTGTGCTTAGAATAGTGTGTATGTTGTGCTTATATAGGGATCTCTTACTCAAATTACAACAAAAATGAGCTCACATGCCAACTAGTACCTAAGGGAATGAGAGGAAAAATTATAAAGACCGACCTCGAAACTTGTTGAGTTGTGGAGCTCAATTACTTTAGTTTAGCATGAAATGGAAACTTGCTAGAAAATACATTAACCATCATTGGTTAGGGGGGAACTGACATTGGTCGGGAAGGACCGACATCATCAGTCAGGCAAGGGAAGAACCAAAGAATGGTTAGGGCTAATCGGTGTCGATTACCTGTGCGAGGATGTTTTAATTAACTCTTGGGAATTAGATCTATTTTTAGCATTAAAGTATATCTATTGATTGTAATTACATGGCTAGGTGCCCTAAGTCTATAAACAAATTTATAAGAATAAAAGTTAGGGTTTAGAAATAAGATTATTAACAAGAATTAGAAAGAACTTGCAAAAATTTGGTGAGAGAGAGAATTCTTGGTGATGAAGCAAAAGCTTGAGGAAAGAAAGTACTGAACATCTGAGAGGTGTGGAAGATTGTAAATCTTAATTGTATATCTTGTCAAAGCTTTAGATAATAGATTGTCTTGTTTCTTAGTGGACATAGCCCACACTTTGGGTGAACCACATTAAATCGGTGTTGATTTATGTCTCTTGTTTTATATATTTCTTCGGGTAGAATATCTACTTTTATTTACATGTATGATTAGATATGATATATTGTTTGTACAAATGATGTGCTTACCCCAACAACCGGTATCAAAGCTTTGTTTGAAGGTTTTGTGTGTTGACAGATTTACTCATAGAGGATTTCGATTGAGTAGGAGCTACAATAATGGTAGAAGAAAAAAATACAAGGTAGAGAAATTTGACGGCCAAAATTATCAATTATGGAAGATGCATTGAGGATTATCTATATCAAAGAGATTTGTATTTACCGTTGGATGATAATTCTAGACCTACGAAGATGACTGATGAAGAATGGAAGATTCTTGATAAAAGGATTTGGGATCTATAATATTGAGCTTGGAAGCATCCATAGATTCCAATATTATGGAAGAGGATTCTATGGTATAGTTAATGAAATATCCTGCTAATTTATATGAAAAACCTAGTGCTTCAAATAAAGTTTATTTGATAAAGAAACTATTTAGTTCTAAGATGCATGAAGGTGGATCTGCATCCTATCATTTGAATGATTTCTGATCTATTGTAAATCAGTTAAAATCGGTTGCAATACCATTTGATGATGAAACAAAAGCACTTTTACTCTTATGTTATTTTCATAATAGTTGGGATAACTTGGTAATGGTTATTAATAATACAACATCTTCTAATAATATTTTGAAGTTTGATGATGTGGTTAGTATAATCTTGAATGAATAAATTCACAGGAAGAGTATAGAGGAATCATCATCTGGAAATTCTTTGAATGTAGAAATCATGGGTAGGAAGGAGAGATCCAAGAGTAAGAGTAATGGGAAATCAAAGTCAATAGATAACATATCTAAATCTATAAGTAAGGGAATTACTTGTTGGAAATGTGGAAAGAAAAGACATGCAAAGAAAGATTGTTGGTCAAAGGATAAAGAGAACCAACAACTAGACAAAGGTAAAGAAGTAAATCTTGTTACATCAGAGGTAATGCAAGATGCTCTTATTCTTTCTTTAGATAATAGAATTGAATCATGGGTTTTAGATTCAGGAGCTTTCTTTCCATGTAACCCTAATAAGAGTTATTTCAAAAATTATGTCTAGGGAAATTTTGGGCATGTTTATTTGGGTGATGATGAACCTTGCAGTATTATTGGTAAAGGGGAAGTTCATCTAAAATTGTAGAATGGAAATACATGGGTATTGAAAGATGTGAGGCATGTGCCAAGCCTCAGGAGGAATCTTATTTCTGCAGGGAAACTAGGTGAATTTGGTTGCATGGTTACTTTTACATGAGACTCTTAGAAATTCACCAAGGGTGTTTTGTTGTGGAAAGAGGTAAGAAGGTAGGAACGTTATATTTATCTACCTATATTACTGATTCTTTTTGCATCATCCACTTCGATTCAAATTCATGCATGTGGCATAACCGGTTGGGCCATATAAGTCAAAAAGGAATGTAAATCTTAAAGGCTAAGGGTAAGTTATCCGGTTTGAAAGATTTAGATCTTGATTTCCGTGAGCATTGTATCTTTGGAAAGAAAAAAGAGTGAGATTTATCAAAGTTGGGGCAACTAAGATGGAGCAGAAATTAGAGCTTGTACACTCGGATGCATGGGGACTAGCTCAGGTAGCTTCTCATGGAGGATCCCATTATTATGTCACTTTCATTAATGATGCTACAAGAAAGGTATGGGTTTATTGTATTAAATGTAAATATGATGTTTTGAGACTTTTAAAAGATGGAAATCCCTTGTTGAGAATGAATCAAATTCTAAGTTAAAGTGCCTTAGATATGACAATGGTGGTGAATATCTGTAGAAAGGATTTCAATGATTATTGTTCAATGAATGGGATATGTAGAGAAAGAATGGTTCCAAGAACACCACAGGAGAATGGTGTTGTTGAAAGAATGAACAGAACAATCATGGAATGTGCTAGAAGTATGAGGATACATTCAAGATTGCCCCTATAGTTTTGGATAGAAGCAGTTGATATAGTGGTTTATCTGATTAACCATGGGCCTTCAAGTTCACTATATGGAGGAATACCAAAGGAAGCTTGGACCAGAAAAGAGGTAGATCTTTATTTTCTTAAACTTTTTGGTTCAAAAGCTTTTATGCATGTTGATAAGGAAAATAGAAAAACGTTGGATGCAAAATCTTAGAGATGCACTTTCATTGCTTATGGATTTGGTGATTTCGGTTTCCATTTTTGGGATTTAGAGAATTCTAAAATTATTAGGAGTCGTGATGTTGAATGGAATGAAAAGAGAATATACTGGGATCAAATTTTGTACCCAAGGATGAACCGGTTGAGAAGTTTGTGAGTGAAAATGAACTCTCAGATTTAAAATTATTACCTACAAGGTTACCTAGTAACTAGTGTTAGTTTACCCTTCACCGGCATCATCGGACGAACCAGTATCGGTTATAGAGGATCAAAACCAACATCAGTTAGTAGAAATGACATCGGTTAGAGGTGACTATTGTCAATCACTATCATATTTGAATAGGAATGTCCAGGAGGTCTAGATTGAGCCTTCGGTACCCCAAACTCCTGTGAGAAGGTCACAAAGGGTAAGTAAACCTCCATAAATATTTACACCTTCTCTATCTTATTTATTATTAAATGATAATGGTGAACCAGAGAGCTTTGAAGAAGCAATGTAGGATAAGACCCATGTCTAGTGGGAGCATGGCATGGATGAGGAGATGGACTCCTTGGAATAAAACTAGACTTGGGATTTGGTTAAGTTGCTTTGTGAGGTAAGAAAAAATTGTAAAACAAGTGGGTTTACAGGATCAAGGAAGAAGAGGGTGGACATAAAAGATACAAGGCAAGGCTTTTAGTAAAGGGATTTACACATAAAGCAGGTATTGACTTTGGTGAATAATTTCCTCTGTTGTTAAGATGATTTCTATTCGTACTATATTGAGCTTAGTTGTAGTAGAATATTTACATTTAGAGCAACTAGATGTGAAGACGACTTTTCTTCATGGTGATTTGGATGAAGAAATTTATATGCAACATCCACTTGGGTATGAAGTCAAAGGTGAGGAGAAATCAGCATGCGCGGTTGAAATAGAGCCTTTATGGGATCAAGCAAGCTCCAAGGAAATGGTACATGAGGTTTGATAGTTTTATGCAAGAGCATGGTTACTTGAGATGTGAATCTAACCATTGTGTTTATTTCAAGAAGTTTGAAAATGGGAGCTATGTTATTTTGTTACTGTATGTGGATGATATGCTCATTGCATGATCTAGTATGCGAGAACAATGGTGAGCTTAAGAGAAAGCTAGCTCACACATTTTCTATGAAATATTTAGGATCTAAAAAAAAATCTTTGGCATGCAAATACATAGAGATAGGAAATACAATAAATTGTATTTTCTCGGGATGATTATATCTACAAGGTGTTAGAAAGGTTCAACATGCAAAATGTAAAACTGTTAGCACACCTATGGCTAGACACTTCAAATTGAGCAAAGATCAGTGTCCTTCATCACATGAGGAGGTAAAATACATGACATGAGTATCATATTCTTTAGCAATTGGGAGTCTCATGTATGCTATGGTTTATACAAGATGAGACATTACACAGGAAGTGGGAGTTGTGAGTAGATATATGGCTAATCTAGGTAAAGAACATTAGAAAGCAGTCTGATGGATACTCAGGTATTTGAAAGGGACATCCAGCATGTAGTTATGCTATGGAGGTTCGGATATTTCATTATGTGGCTATGTTGATTCAGATATGGCTAGAGATCTAGATGGTAGAAGAAGCACTACTGGATATATTTTCACAGTAAGTGGAATGACAGTTAGCTAGATTTCAAGATTGTAGAAGGTTGTGGCTTTGTCTAGTACTGAGGAAGAGTATGTTGTAGCTACAGAGGCTAACAAGGAGATGATATGGATGAGTAGGTTCATGGAAGAGTTGGGAAAGTAGCAAAGTAATTATAAATTGTTCAGTGACAGTCAGAGTGTAATTTATTTGGAAAAGAACTCAGCGTTTCATTTGAGAACGAAACACATTCAGTTGAGGTATCACTTCATATGACAAGTATTGGAGGATGGATAGTTGAATCTGGAAAAGATTCATATGAGTAAGAACCTTGCAGATATGCTAATAAAGCCATTAGTAAAGGAGAAGTTGGAGCTACATTCCACTTATGTTGGTCTTCGAGTTTGAGACTTGAAGAGGAAGAAACAAATCTAAGGAAGGATCCAAGAATGATGTTGTACAGGTATGGTGTATTAATTAATCTCCAAGTGGGAGATTGTTGAGTTGTGGAGCTCAATTACTTCATTTTAGCATGCAATGGAAATTTTGAAAAATATAGAATCTTGTCATCGGTTAGGGGGTACCAAGATCGGTCACCCAAGACTGGAATTGGTCAGAAAGACCGACATCATTCGGGAAAGGGAGGAACCAGCGTGGTTAGTTAGATAATCGGCGTCGATTACTTGTGTGAGGATGTTTTAATTAACTCTCGGAATTAGATCTATTTTTAGCATTAAAGTATATTATTGATTGTAATTGCATGGCTAAGTGCCCTAAGTCTATAAACAAATATATAAGCATAAATCTAGGGTTTAGAAGTAAGAGGATTAACAAGAATGAGAAATAACTTGCAAAAATTTGGTGAGAGAGAATTCTTGGTGATGAAGCAAAAGCTTGAGGAAAGAAAGTATTGAACATCTGAGAGGTGTGGAAGATTGTAAATCTTCATTGTATATCTTGTCAAAGCTTTGGATAATAGATTGGCTTGTTTCTTGGTGGACGTATCCCACATTGGGTGAACCACGTTAAATATGGTGTTGATTTATGTCTCTTGTTTTGTATATTTCTTCTGGTAGAATATCCACTTTTATTTGCATGTATGCTTAGATATGATATATTGTCTGTACAACCGGTGTGCTTACCCAACAAAACTCTAAATTAGACCCAAGTGTTATAGGAAGAAGGGCACCTAAAATAAGTACCGTAGTGCCCATGAGTGTCCCAATTCTATCCTAGGAACTCTAGACAAAGACTATAGATGACCAATGATCAAATAATGACACCTAAGACTCCCAGAGAGATGACCAAAACTTTTTTAAAAATAACTATTCTTGGAAAATGATGACAAAAACCAACTCACTAATGATGGGACTAGGGAATAGATCATTCTTGAATACTTTTCTTATGCAAGATCCATCTATAAAACAACATACTTGGTGATATAAGTGTAATAATAAGTGTGTGATTTTGTGACTAAGATATATAGTCGGTTTATTCCTCTCGATTCTTTAATTTTTAATCCTAACTCTTAGTATATAGGTCTTAGAATATAGGAAATACCTCCAACTTCACCTTTCACCATTCTATTTTGGTTTCTTAACATACTTGATTTTCCCTTATCTCGGTTTTCTTGTCATGAAACGTAGTATGCTTATAATCAAAGTTATACTAGTAAGAATTTAGCATGTTTACCTTACTCAATCCCTCTGAAATTATTCTTACATCTCTGCCCCACCCATGAGATCCTTTTCACCATTTTGTATATTTTTCCATCGGTGGTTTTGAAAATCAGGAAAATTTTCATAAATCCTAAACCCTAGACAGGGTTTTGACCCGAGAATGAGCTTTTATGAGTTTTTGAGAGAAATTTCCCCTTTCAACCCTCTAGTCACTTTTTTTAAGGTCTGTACCATAGGTTACTTTCCTATCAACTTATTTTCTTAACACCAAAATATTTTCAAAGATACTTGATTCCCTTTTACCAGGTCTTCTAATGTACAACTTGTGTCTCACTTTTTCATATAGTTTTGAATGAGTTAACAAATCACCACAAACCAACAATTTCATAAGACTTCTATTATTATAACTCTCTCTTCTATTGACCATTAACCTAAAAACACCCTGAGACTTTGTTGCAAGCCTTTTTAACAAATATAAAACAAACTTTACATCAACATACATTTTCTCACGTATACATGGGATTTTTGCATATCATCATTACCTTGAAGAGTCCTTCAAAGACTTGTACCCACATTTTACACTTGAAGAGATATTTTTATCACATTTCCAATGGAGATTCATTATCCATTTCATAATGTTTAATCCCAATATCATAATTAAATGATCATACATAGTTTTAACATATGAAAAGAAACTTTCATTAGATCTTTCATTCCCATACAAAGATCCTTGAGCCATCAAGGATCCCAAACAGAGATTGCACCTTCCTTTTCTTCCTTACACACATATTCTCACTCATCCATTCGAATACATTCTTAATGATGGAAGGTTGAGAAGGTAGTTAGGGTTCTAACTCCTCTCACTAACTTAAACCATGCTTGATCTAACCAAGGAAGGTTTATGCCTTAGTTAAGGTCATGTAGCCATACCCTAAGGTGGAGAGTATGTCATATGACCCATTTTACATCCCTTGAATGACTCTACTAACACTTAGCTTAAGAACTACTAACAAAACAAATTTGAAAATTTAAACTAGTGATTTTGGAGGGAAACCTCTCAAAATCCACTTATTACAAACAAAGGGTCCAAATGGACTATTTACCTCACAAACCTCCAAATGGACTTCACACACACCTAAAATAGCCTAGATAAGACAAAATTATCTATTTACAATGATGCTCCTGCATCAAATTGGGTCCACCAATTTATTCAATACCGTATAAAAATGAATATTTTGTAAATCTACCATTTTAAAAATAAAAAATCTAATGTAACAATGACAATGATATTCTCGATATAAAAAACAAGTCATTTTTGAAAACCATGTTTTTCTAAAAACTCCAATATGTGGTTTCTTGATGAAATGATATTTTTTAGCTTCAAAAAACACTAAGAAAAATGCATCACCATAAAGGTTTTCAAGACCATAATTTTTACTTTATAATTAATATTCAGCCCAAATTTGATGAAAAATGAGTCATCATAAAATTCATGTTTTCTCCTTTTTGAAAAAAAAATTCATTTAATTCTTTATTCTAACACAATATTTGACACGAAAATACAAAAATACACCAATGTATGTAAAGAGGAACATCAGATCACTGATATGCCCCATTTGAGTCAAAATCAAATGTATCAAATGAATCCTCACTATCTATAATGTTTTAAATTGGTTAAAATAAATCATTTATGTGAACTATAATCCATGTATATGTATTTACATTTGAGAACGAAAACCTCTCAAAGTGTGTGCAATAAAATTGGAGCATAAACTAAAGAATCTTGGATGTAATAACAAATCTTTCTACTCTAACTCAAATGCATTTCTCTGATTGAATGGACAAGGGATAGAAAATGTACCTTTTTCTTGCTAAAAGAAAACTACCTTGTGAAGTGTTATATTTTCTCAAAATGATTTATGGATGTTGGTTTCTTCAAAATGGATTTTGTGTATGAATTTTGGCAGCACTTCCCCTTGGAAGCATGATGATTTATTTATGATGGCTTGAGATTTTGATAAGAGTAGATTGGTTGATTATCAAGGTGATAAGATGTTGGTATCATTCCAATGATTATTTTTTCATAGATGATTTGACTTAATTTATAGATGCCACATGGAGGAATGGATGCCTAGGATGAAACCATGGTGGACTTGGAGTAATCATTGAGATTGATTTGGATGAGGAAGGTTTTAGAGATGTGAGGGGTTTTATAAAATTTAAATTCATGAAGGTGTAAGATGAAGGTTCTAGAGATGGAAAAATCTAGAAAAATATCTGATTAAGTTAGGTTGATGATGATTAGATGAAAGATTAGTTTGAGGATATGTTGAGAGGATAGGATGTAGGTAGAGGTGGGTAAATAAGAGTTTTAAATTCCTAAAATATGAGATGATGTGATTAGATGATTGACTATAGAAATTAATCATGTTGAAAGGGTATGTGAGATGTTATAGGGTTGGATGAAATGAAGGGATAATTAGTAAAGGGATTAATTTATGAGGGGGATTGATGTTAGGAAATTTGAGGTGTTCAATTATTGTTATAATGGTGTCAAGTTTTAGGTGTATACATTTTTCCTCTCTTTGAAAAGTCAATATGACTAGATGAAGTAATGGTTTTTCAAAGAAGATAGAAAATGAAGTCGAGTTAGTAAATGTGATTCCCCCTCAAGGGATCATGTGGGGGGAACGTGATGGATTGTCACTTGAAAGGAGGATAACATGTTAGTAGAATAGATAAAATGTGATGAGAAATGTGGTTAAAAATATGGTTTGGAGGCTTGTCTCCATTGAGGAGTGTTTTATTAATTAACATATTAATAAGTAGATGGTGTTGGGCTGAGAAAGTGTCTAAGTAAAAGCCACACTTGAACTTTGAATAAGTTGTGATGAGACTCTATGAGATGCACGAGAGTACGCATGAGGAAAAGAAATGGATACGAGTATAGATGACAGTGTGAAAGGTGAACACAACGAGTGGAAACACAACGATGCACAAAGGTCTATGCATAGAGACAATAAAGGAGTTAGGATTTCATAATGGACTAAAAATAGAGAAAAGTATAGATGTATTGGTTGGAGAGACAAGTACATAAATAGACTAAGAGAGGATAATGTACCGATAAATTATAAAGAACATGCAAGATGTACAAGGATTGTGCATGGTCATATCTAATTATAAAACGCAAGCATGTATGAGAGAAAATTTATTTATAACACGAAGATATCAAGCCACCTAAGAATAGTCATGGATTCAAGAACAAAGAAGGAGTTTGAAGACATGGATTCTATAATTAGGATGTCTATTATTAGAACTAAAACATGTGAGAAGTGAAGGAAAAGTTCCCAACGTGTGTGTGTGTGTGTGTGTGTGTGTGTGTGTGTGTGTGTGTGTGTGTGTGTGTGTGTGTGTGTGTGTGTGTGTGTGTGTACGTGTGACACATTCCTTTATAAATAATTATTATGATTATGAGGGGTATATTGTGAGATAATTTATGTGAGATTTGTATAATCTTATGATGCGCACATGGATTAATCATCGGTAAGTGTGTATTGTATGCAGAAGTATGTAATATGATTAATTATTTATTAGTAGATGAATGATCATATATATTATTGCATATTGTCTTTGTTATGATGTATTGCTGGAATGTATATCCTTTGCCTTATGTTATGAATGGTTGAGCACATAACCCACATCTTGACAAGTTAGATAGAGAAAGGACATGATAGGTTGCGTGCACTTCAGTGAACACTTGGGAAGTTTTCTAAGTGAAGTGCAAACACAATCGACTAAATAAGTGTTCTCTGCTAGAATCCAACATTTTGGTTTTGTTTTCGGGACCTTTTTATTTTGACCCTCAAAATGTGTATACATAGTGTTCTTGTTTATTTGGATAATATTGGGTTTTGGGTGCACAACGGTCGATGAGTTCACCTAAAGTTATAGAACTTGTAGCATCTTTTATCCGTGGAAAATGGTAGAGGACAATTTATACGATGAATTATATGACACATTCTTAAATTTCTTCCTAGTAGAATTATACTATTGGCTACAATCTTACACAAAAATCAAGGGAGTGGTTTGGGGAGGAAGAAAGTTTAGAGCCAACACAAGTACCAAGAAAAATAATATTTAGATGACCCATGGACTCGAGATGTAAATCGTTGGTGGGAAGGAGTGTTGTGAAATTATACCTTGGAATATGCAATTTCAATGTTCTTATTCCCAGAGGAAGCAGAGTTCCAGCCTTATGCAAGCCAAGAGGATCGTATCTATGTGCACTACCTTTAGCCAAGAATATCTTGATGATTTATTTAGTACTGGAAAAGTTACCCATGGCTAGCTACACACTTTCCACATGCAAGGGAAAGGAACAAGTTTTGGAAGGATGACATTGTTCCAAGCGGGAAAGAGAGACGGAGATAGAGAGCGAGAGATAGATAGAGTGAGAGAGAGAAGATACTTCATAGATATAATGATGCATGAGAGAGGGAAGTTGAAGAGGCACTAAGACTAAGAGGAATAGGGTTAGATGGAATTGATGATAACCTTATAGAAGGTAAGGGGATGTTGGACCATGTCCCTTAGATATTGGGGAAGCGTAGTAGAATAACCACCTTAGCATCAAAAGAGAGAGTTTGATGAAATATTAAGAACCATTGATGTGTATCTTACCCACCCTGGACCCTAGCCCTTGCACATGGTGTTTGGAATCCAAAATTTGTTATAGAATATCATCACACTAATGGGGAGAAAAATGGTAATCAAGGATCACCATGTTGGGTTAGAGATATAGCTAGATATGTACTAGTATCATCTCAGGAGGCACAACAAATAAATTTGGTGCATATGGTAGCACAACAAGATTATGTGGCCAGACATCATATTTTATTTGGAAATAGTCTAGTGGGTGAAGCATCAAGAGAAAATGTTGGCGCTCTACTCAGTGGAAGTAATCCTATTAGAGGAATATCGGGGTAAACAATTGGCACACATTTCAGTTTACTATTACCACACATAATTTTTCACAAACCATTTCATCATGACCATCATTAGTCCCAAAGTGACAAGAGGACCAAGGGGGTTTAGTCCTCCCCAAGAAAAGGAAAACCTAGTGGACGTTCAAGATCCGAATCTTTCCCTACACCAAGAAAATGACCTACACCATAACAACCATAACAATCACATATATACTATGAGATGTCACTCCATCTACAAGAGTGTAAGGGATTTAAATATGTCCTGGAGCATGTGTGTAAGTGCCAACTATTATAGAGGGCCAAGGGAATCACAACCTCATATAGGATGGAAATTTAGTTTACAACCACATTGTAAGGTCATGTACACAGGTTGGTACAAAAAGTATGACCCCATTAGACATTAGTATACTATGATGTATTGCACATTGCCATCTTAGAAAATTTACACATTGCTCAAGGACATAAATAAAGGTTTATCTCGAAAGTTTCGAGAGAATATGATGCAAGTTTTAAAAGGCTTTATTATCTAAAATTTCTTATGACATCCATCAAAACCAGCATACATAATGGTTTGTGGGAGGTTTATTAATGCCTTTCAAAGAGATCTATCACATAATACATTTACCAACCCGCGAGAAGCCTTGGAAATTTTTTTTTGCATAGAATATGTAGGAAGTGTAGATATTGGGGTGATTCCATTCCTTGAAGCCTAGATTGCAATAATGGAAACTCAACTAGAAAAATTATTTACAAATTTCGTGCATGAAACTAACGGTTGTCTCTAGTGTATAGACGGTAATGTAGAAGGGAATAAAAAGGATAGCTTTCCATGTAAGAATTCATGTGTACTACTGACATCTTGTGAAATATGCCACAAAAATTATGATTTCCACAATTTTCCACTTATGTAATGTGCCATGCATAATAATGTTTCCTTGTATTACAAGATTTGTGACACACACACACATGACACATCCAATTTCTATTTATTTAATCGATACATGAGGCTTGTGAGGTAAGGGTGTACCATATGATGGACATAATAATGATGGCTAGAATAATGATAATGGAGGATTTAGAGGTAGATACTATAGAAGAGGCCATGGTGGTCGGGAAGTAGGTTCACTTGGGGAACAAGTTATACATGTGGATCGCCAAACCATTACCAATGCGAGTGTCCCAAAAACTAGTCTTGTGCATACTATGGGAAGGCACATAAGGTGGAGGATTTCCTAGACCTATATGCCCATATATGAAAACATAAGAAGGATAGGGGTGTATTCATGATACGGGTTACATGATATAGGTCGGGAAAATGTTAGCATAAAAATTGGGTTGTAGTAGGGAATCAACCAACATTGGTTAAAACATGTGCATAAGCCTCACGTGCACATGAATAAGGGAGAATGAAGAAACTCATCGGACATGATGATACTTGTACAACCAATAAAATACCTAGAGGCATGGAAGCATAAAGAAGTTTTGAGGAAACCATGGGATTGATTAGAGAATTACATGCACAATGCAATGCGGTTCCTAAAGGAACAAGCATGGTACAAAGAGCACACCAAATAAACTGAGGTACCTAAAAATATGTGGATGACCTCAAGGAAGTGTGTAGAATGATTAGGAAAGAAAATATCATCCCGTGTTATGATAATGGTTGTGGGAGAAAGTTTCGTGCACAGGATAAAAGAAGAATAAGAAAATATTACATGCCAATTTATCACCCCATGACTGTTGGGGCTCAAAATTACACCCATCCTAGATCAGGATGAACTGGGGCTTTGAGGCAGCATGTGACTATCTCCAAGTTGTGGGACTTGCACTTTGAGATAGACCTTGAGTATTCGACTTCCTCTACCAATTTCTCCTGCTAAAACTACTCCTATGAAGGGAAATGTAGCTAGCTATCACTAATATATGATTCTAAATGACCAAGGTGAGAAGGAGATGCATGAACATAAAAACCTAAGCTAAGGGGATGTGATAGCACCAAAAAGAGGGCGATGGACAAACTTAGCTGAGTGAAAAAGAAATAAAATGCACACAAGGAGGGAAGTCAACTACGCCATAGTCTAAAAACATTCACACGGTCATTTCCATGGAGCATAATAGTTAGGATCTTGGAAGACACATGAAAACACACAACAAACCGAAACACTAGGGGAAAGGTAAGAAGACGCAATTAAAACAAGTTAAGGAAAAGAATAGCCATAAAACAAAGCTTTTATTACTTCCAAATATGCACAATTGATTATAATGGTAGAAGATGCAAGTATCCACATGTAGAAAACCATATCGAGGCCTATAACTCAAAATGTAAAGGGACAAGGCTTTGAAAAATTCCTTTAGCAAAGAAAAATATTCCAACCTTTTACAATGAGCAATGCTCTCTAATTTATAGAAGAAGGAGAGAAAAGGAAAGAGGAGGGAAACTCGGATTCTAACATCCAACCACAAACAAAAATCAATAAATGCCATAAAATCCTCCCGCATGGTTTCCGGATTTGCCCCTATGTTTGTTTCACTTGTGGAAGAAGAAAAGTGACCAAATTTGAAGAAATATGGGTGCTTAAATCAACTAGATGTGTGAGTTAATGTCATGACTAACATTTCCCTATTTTCTTCCTACCAAATCCCGCCAAAATCTGATTTCTAAAGACCTAGAGTGTAGCCCATGTCAACATCTTTTAACAAGACCAAGAGCACATGAAGCCAAGCTCGTAAAAATTTATGACATTCTAAAATCTACAATGCAAACTAAACATGAAAGACACGTGACAAACTCGATTGATCGATAGGATTGGATGATTGTCTAGTATTTTATCTTTTTCTGCTACATTTTAGGAACACATTAGATGTTAGGATTTGGTGCATAGTTGGCATGTTCATATAGGGTATATGTCGCATAATTCATTTGATAGGTAAACACATAAGACACTATGACTAACACGAGAATGCACTTCACGTAGGCACAAGATTAATAAGAGGCGCAAAAGGGAAAGAGTGCATAGATCTACTAGTGCACATATGAGGGGTGTGCAAAACGTGGGAAGAAAATATACATATCTGCAAAGGTATGCAAACATGAAAGTGAGTGCTAGAATTTGATCAACTGATTGCATAGCGACAAGGAGGAAAAGGCATGTGGAGAAGACACGAGTGCATAGGAAGGTGAGAAAAAATGTATTATGCACAAAGAAATAATGTGGAAGAGGAATGAGTGAGCGCAATATGGTGCATGGGACTCAAAAAGAAGGGGCATGTATGGGGAAAACATACGAGGGACTTAGCCAAAATAGAAGGCAAGTTAGCGGTGTGAGCACGAAGGGTGGAAATACTTTGGAATGAAAGAGGGCATGTAAGGTTTGTGTGCAAGGAAAATGAAAGGGGATAGTAGAATAATGGAGGAGAGGGAAGGGAATGCAAAGGCACACACGAAGAATCCTGGCCATGTTAATGTTCCATAGTACAAGAATAGAAGTGTGCACAACCTAAAGATCTGATGTTTCAAAGCCAAAATGGATCTCAGTAAGTTGTCTAAATAACCGAGGTGGTTATTTTGGACAAAAATTTGATGACTCTAGGGGCCATCTTCTGCTAGATGAAGGAGATCAGTTTCTTTAGAAGTATCCATTATGTATGGAATCTTCCCGAAAAATATATTTTGATCTATAAATTTGAAGGAACACCCCTTACATCACTTGAAAACACTCTCTCGAATATGTCAATGGTTTCCAACTATTGTAAAGATCCTCAACCGAGCCACCATCCCGGAAGAAAAAAGAGTACATGCAAGAGGATTGTGTGAGAGGAAATAACTATGTACAAACAAAACAATGTGTGTAGAGGAATGCACTTGGAGGAATTGAAACTATTCTAATATATACAATGATGCAAAAGACTTAATGGAAATGTTTGAGATAGATCATGAATATTGTGATTGATAGTGCATTTCCATCAAGATGAGACAACTCGAAAGAGTTAGCCTCTTTACAAAACCTGATCATGTATGGGCCACTCAAAATTGCATCAAAAATTAAATGGTGCCCAGATTTGGCTCTGTCAACATCCCATTTTATGACTAGATCACCTAGTTTGAAATCCTAAGGCCTAGCCCTTTTGTCAAACCACTGTTTGGTTGATCTATGATGTTATTCTAACTTGATCATGGTAGAGTTTCTCAATTCTTCAAGTTCAACCAAATCTACCATTCTGATTTCTCTCTTATCTGTGCCCTTAAATTCCATTTGTTGCGCTAGCTCAAGTGAAGGTAATTCTAAAGATAAAGGAATTCTAGCTTCCTTTCCATACACATGTTTTTAGGGTGAAGTACCTATTACCTTCTTCATCATGATTATGTCTACCCAAAGAGTGTACAAGAGACTTTGTGTGCCACTTCCTTTGGTTGATATTATTTGTTTGTTTCATGATTTTGATCAAGTTCTTGTTATTCAACTCATCAAACCATTTCCCTAAGGGTAGTAGTTGGAAGAAGTATTCAAATAAATTATTAGGCTAAGATCCCAATTAGAAAATTTTGTACCAAGGAATGCTTTTGCATTATCGAGAGATAATGGTATAAGGAACACCATACCTTGTTAATACCTTCGATAAAGTCAAGAATGATTGACTCGATTGATTCCTTGAGTGTGACAACTTATGTCCATCTGGTGAAGTAATACGTAGCCATTAGAACCCACTTATGATCACTACTCAAAGGAGGGTTGACCATACGAATGAAGTCAAGAACCATTGCACAAAAGGTTGATTCACTTGGATTTGTTGGAGGGAAAGTGCTTCCAACTTATTCTTTCCTACAAATAAAGCACATTTTTTCATTTCATGATCCACTTATGTGCATATGTAAATAGGGTAGGCAAAAAGTATCTTTCTTGATGATATTCATCGTTCTTGTCTTGGTAGAGAAGTTTCCACCAAAGAATTCATCATGAAATTTTACTAGAACTTTGTTGACCTACGCGTCGTCAATACATCTCAGCAGTACACCATCAAGATTCCTTTTGAAGAGAATGTCATCAATCAACACATATGGAATAGACTAAACTCATATTTCATCTCTTATCTTTTTTTTCAGACTAGGAGGGTATGCACTAGAAGAAATTAAGGCTATCATGTCCTCCATCTACGTAAGTGCACTAGGATCAATATTTAGTTCAAGTTCTACATAGGGAAGCTCTTCATTTAAAAAAATGAAGTCTCTTGATCAATTAGTGCATCTTCAAAAAGTTTCTCAAAGAATGTACTTCCTCTCACAAGCTTAGTGGCTTTAATAGTCACATAATACTCCATGATTTTGGTCACCCATCTATCTCTTTTCTCACTGATTTCTACTCCCATGATGAAGTCTCTCACACTTGAGTGTGAAACTAGCACCTTGACATGATTTTTGGTGAGCATACTTTTGAACTTCTTTAGTGTACACATGATGGAGAAGACCTATTTCTATGTGTGACTATATTTCAATTCATAATCCTTCAATGTTTGACTGAAGAAATCCACTTGGATGCTCTAGTCCTTGTTCATTTTCTTTTGTCAAGACAACAACAACACTCACATCAGATCCATAAGCATAAATGATAAAATTCTTTAAATAATCTGAATTGATGAGTGTTGGGTTATGCACAATATCTTGCTTGATTTTATTGAAGCTTTCCTTTCTTTATGTTATTCACTTGAAGGGTAAATCCTTTTTGATCATGAGGGTGATAGGCCTAACTAGTCCTACAAAGTTCAAAATGAATCTCTTAACAAATTTGATTTTTCCTAGGCATGATTGTAAGGCCTTATTGTGTGCCGATAATGAAAGAGAAAGGATGGCATATGTTCTTAGGATCAATATTGATTCCATCCTTAGAGACCATGTGGCCCAAACGTTTACCTTGTGCAGCAACAAAAAGTTACACTTCTTGGGGTTAAGAGATACCCCAAATTCTTTGTATCTCTCAAAGACTTTCTCTAGATGAATGATGTGATATGTGCTCTACTTTGAGAAGATAGTTATGTCATCTAAGTAAAATATGATGAACTCATTGATATATCCTTTGAAGGAAATGTCCATGGCTCTCTAGAATGTTGTACCCACATTTGACAAACCAAAAGGCATTTTTTTATATGCATATGTTCCCCATTTGGTTGTAAATGTTGTTTTAATTGATCCTCTTCATTTACCATGATCTGATTGAAACTTGAATACCCATCCATCATGTAAAATCTTTCCATGTCATCCACAATTTACAAAATTTGATGCATACAAGGAAAAGGAAAATGATCCTTCACACTTGTCTTATTCAAATATCTTAAATCAACACAAGTCTAATTTCACCATTCTTCTTGCACACGAGAATAATATTTGCCACCCAAGTAGAGTACTTGATAGGAAAAATGACATTTTCCTTGATTATTTTGGATAACTCATTCCTCATGAGGGGCTCTATCTTAGGGTTGATAGACATTTTCTTTTATCTGATGGGATTCATAATTAGATCAAGGTAAATGAAGTGTTGAGTAACACTTGTTCAAATCTGTTGAGGTCTTCATACTCCCATGAGAAAATTTCATTGTATCTCGACATGACAGAGATGAAGGCTTGTTTTTATCATGTGTGCATTCTTTTCAAGAAACAACTCTTTTGTCGTGCATAATAGTTACTAGGGTGGAGTCTTCTTGCGTTACGTGCATATACTTTTCTTCATCCTTGAACTCATCATTAGGGTTAAATATGTTCTCTAAGGTGGCCAACCCATTAGGAAACTTGTTTGTCTAGAGTTGAATCACTTGTTCACCATAAATGTCATGCAAGTCAGCATGCATGCTTGAAGAAAAATCATCTTCATTCTAAATGAACTGGACAATCATGCTTCATTTTCAAACATTTTCCAACTAGTTTCATTGTTTGGAATGGATGGCCTGACCACCACTTTGATGTGTTACGTGTTTCCTTGGAAAAATCCTTAGCACGTGAGAATTGTGACCCGAGAACTACCATCTAATCTGCTTCTTTGTTTAATTTCCTTGGTACCACTTACATATTGAGAGCTTTGAAACTCTCCAAGAGTCCCAAACTCTATGTTTATAATATTTCAGAAGCTTATTCTTTGTTTCGCACTTGTTTGTAACCTAGTGGATTACCAACTCAAGATCCTAAAAGATCTGCAATGCACACCTTAATCTACCTCTTCTCAAAAATAATAAGAGCCATGCACCAATGCTTCATATTTTGCTGCATTGTTGGAGCATTCAAACTACACCTGTGCATGAAGAATAATTTATCACTCTTGGGCTGAGATAAGAACAAAACCTACACTGCTCCATTTCTACTTCTGGAGCCATCAAAATACAACTTCAATAGTCCAAATTTTCTTCACTCTATTTCAGCTGCTAGGATGCACAACTTCTTCTCTAAGGATACAAGTAAGCATTAGTGCTAGTTTCAAGATCTATATCATAAAGATCAAACTCAAATCACATTTTGGCCCATTCATCTAATAATAGATCAGGTATGGAAAGAGGAATGGGTTGCTCTTATGAAACCGAATCTTGTTCTTTTCTATCTTCTTGGATTAGGAAATTAGCTTAGAGAGGAGATGGGTCATATGACTCAACATGATAAGAAAATATAGGCTCATCTTGTATGGTAAACTAAGTACCATACCTTGTTCTAAGTAGTATATGAGACCAATCAGAAGACAAGTAGCCACCCACCTTGGCAGTGAAATCTCTTGATAGGAAAAGGGAAAAAATGGAGATAAGTTAATTATTGACACATCTTGAGTTATAATGAGACTTGGACATGCATGGAGGGTTAACTCAAGATCCTTGATGACTCCTAAAGTAGTGACAGTCAATCCATCAAGTTAAAAGACTCCCTTAGACATAGGGTTGTACTTAAGTCCTAAGACACCATAAAATTTATTAGGCATAAGCCGAGGTACTAGCCCCTGAATCAATCATAAAATTTTGTAAAAGATGTTTTCCCACTATTAAAGACATATAAAAGGGTGGGGTTTTGGAAATATTTCTTACTTTCTTCTCCTCTGCTTGAAATATGTTGACACCAACTTGAGGTCTTTCGATAACTGGATTAGCATGCAGGAGTTATGCTTTAGAGATTCATGTAATAGGTCATCTTTGAGATGGAATGGCCAAGGCATCCCACATTATGACATTTACATTTGTCTTCTTCATCTGGTCCAAAATGTTGAAAGGAAGGCCCATGGAATTATGCATTTGAGGCACAACAAAATCTTTTCTTGAATGCTCAACCTGGAGAGGTTGGGGCCCTAGTTTGCATAGAGGATTGAACTACCAAAGGAAGGGGGAGTTCCACTTCTCTTTTGGATGATACGCGAAACCTCACGCATAAGAACTTGTGTGCCATAAGTATTGGGTTGAGGAGCGTCCTTTGATGCTTGACGAATGTCATGATTGGCATAAACAAAGGGTTGTGCATCGACTTCCAACATTCTCTTCGTGTATCTTTTGTTGTTATCAACCTATGTGCACTGCTGTTTGAGATATTGATATATTTGTTTATTGCACATAAGTATTCAACCCCAAAGAGCATAAGGTTTCTCTCGGGAAAAATTCTAGCACTTCTTCATTTTCTGGTTCACACGCACTAGTGGAAGGATCATAACTTGAAGCATTTTGAATCATATAGGCTTATGCGTGGAAGACATTTGCGTAGTTGTACTAACTATGTGGTAAGTTACAAGAGAAAACACCATTTTCTCTAGACCGTGTTGTTTTATACTGGAAATAATACTTTACTCACACTGGGCGCTGGAAGGGGTTGTGCAGGGGAAACTATTTGCAATGGAAGGTACGCATTAACATGTCATCTATCATTTTTTTGTTTTTCCCATATCTATGATTTGATATTGATTTCTAAAGGGTTGATGGCTTTGGTTAAATCCTTGATTATATTTATGTCTAAAGGCTTGCACCTGTTTTTTTTTTAAAGATATGAATTTATTGGACAAATTTCTAATCAAGGCCTTCATTTCTTCATCCTATTGTTTTTGCGCAGGATAATAGGATGTGGAGGTAAGTAGGCTAGGATATCTTCTCGGGAATGGGAAATAAAGAAGGGTTGAGGCACTTGAGGGATTTTAGAAAACAAGGGCATGGGTGGTTTAGGGGATAATTTTCCATCTTGGATTAATCGGTTCTCCTCCCTAATGGCTAAAGCATAGGCATCATGAAGATGTGTGCCACCTATAGACTGCTGTTTCATCACCACAATTTCAGAATTCAAAGCTCTTAAGAAGTAAAGAAAAGAACCTTGAGGGGTTGGTCTTAAGAGGGCTAGAATTTTGTCCCATGTCTTCTAAAATCTGAAGTTGAAATCAGCCATGAGCTCATTGGGATATCTCTTGATCATTATGAGTTGTTATAATAAGGAGATGTTATCAACTTTCTCCTCAAACTGATTACAGAGATTGGTACCAAGTCCATCCTAGTTGGTGATAGAGGCAAGTCTTAAAATTTTGTACCATTGAATTACTTTTCCTTTGAGTGAAGAAGCAAGCAGCCTTACAACTACATCATCTTCAATAACTAGATAAATAGAGCATACATTTGCAATGTATTGAATGTGCTAAGTATATGTAACTTGATTCTCAATAGTAAAGAATGGAATACTTTTGAGTGCAAATATTGGTATATCATGTTGCACGGAAAGGGCCAAAGGACTACCACCAATGAAGCTGAAAAAGGTATATTTTTCTACGTCGTGACGAGGAAGGGTCTGAATATCCTGGTAGAGCACACGGAAGGTCTGCAAAGAGGAGGGGTGGAAATTTCTATGCGCATGTAATGTTCTACTATTTATTATTCTTGGAGACAGTTATAGATATTCAAAGTATCCTTCAACTATTATGCTTTATCTCGTGTGTATTCTTCTCATGAATTAGGCACATAGATTGTTGAAATTAGTAGATTTGGATGTTTGGAGCCACTAGATATGTTGAAACAAGCCTCCAAATGCTATAAATTACTAAGATAAACATCAAAAATTATGCTAAATGAAATGTAATCTTCAATACTAGTCCCACTGGGGTGTGAAAAAAATAGTTGGGGATCAAAATTACACTCCTCCCGAGTCAATATGAATCGGGATTTAAGAAACATGGGACTGTCTCTAAGTTGTGGGACTTTCACTTTGAGACAGACCTCCGAGAGAATGTCGACTTCCTCTACCTATTTCTACTACTAAAGCTACTCCTACAAAGGGGAATACAACTACATATCAACTCTACGATTCTCAGGGACTATGGTGAAAAGGAGATGCATGAAAATAAAACCTAAGCTAAGGGGAGGTGATAGAACCAAAAAGATGGGATGTATAGACTTATCTGCTCAAAAACAAAAGGAAACGTGTCAAGAAGGAATTCATCCATCTCATAGAGATGAAACATGTTCACACATTCATTTCCACAAAGCACAACAGCTAGGAACCTGCAAGAGACATGAAAATGCACAACAAACCAATAACGCAAGGGGAAAAACAAGAAGATGTAATAAAAAAAAGCTAAGGAAGAGAATAGCCACAAAACAAAAGCTTGTATTTCTTCCAAATATGCACAATCAATTATAATGGTGGAAGAGGTAAGTATCCACATGCAAAAAACCAAATCTAAGGCCTATAACTCAAAATGCAAAGGGAAAAGGCTCTCAAAATTTTCCTTAGCAAACCAACAGAGTCCAAACTTTTACAATGATCAATGCTCTCTAATTTATAGAAGAAGGATAAGAGAAGAGGAAAGAGAAGGAGGGAAAATCAGATTCTAACATCTAACCACCAACAATAATCAATAAATTCTTGCAAATCCACCTACAAGGCTATCATATTCTCCCCATGTCCATTTCTCTTATAGAATAAGAAAGGAGACCAAATATAAAGAAATATGGGTGGTTAAGTTGACTAGATGTGTGCATTAATGGCCCAACTAATATTTCCTTATTTTTACTTGGCAAAACCTGATTTTGAAATACCTAGAGTGTATCCCGTGTCGTAGCTTTTCAACAAGACCAAGAGTGTATGAATCTCGAGTTATGTAGAAAAATTTATGATGTTATAAAATCTATAGTAAAAACTAAAAACGTAAGAAACATGGTGCGTTCTGATTGATCCATAGGATTGATTGAATGTCTAGTATTTTTTTCCTTTCTACCACATGTCACCACACATTAGATGTGAGGATTCATTCCATAGTTAGACTGTTCTAATAGGTTGCATGCCACAAAATTCATCTAATAGGTTAACATGTAGAAAAATATGAATGGCGCGAGAGGAATGCACTTGGCGCGGGTGTAAGAGCAATAGGCGTGAAAGGGAAAGAATGCAAAGTTCTCGTAAGTGCATGCGTGAGGAGGTGCATGAAGAGTGGGAAGAAAAGGTGCATTTCTAAAAAGGTATGCAAACATGCAAGCAAGCGTGGGCATTTGATCAACTAAGTGAGCATCTATAAGGAGGAGAAGGTGCACGAAGAAGACATGAGCGTGTAGGAAGGCAAGCGCACAAAATTATGATGCACAAAGGAATAATGTGGAAGGGGAATGAGTGAGAACAATTTGGTGTGCAAGACTTAGAAAGACGGGAATGCATGGGAAAACATGTCGGTGACTTAGCCAAAATAGAAGGAAAGTCAACGGTGAGTGTGAAGGGTACACAAAGCGTTGGAATGAAAGTGGGCACGCAAGATTTACATGCAAGGAAAATTAAAGGGGATGGAAAAATAATGGAGAAGTGGGAAGGACGTGTAAATGCGTGCATAAAGAATCACAACCATGCCAATGTGCCAGAGTACAAGACCAAAAGAGAACACAACCTAATGATCTAATGTGTCAGAACCAGAATAGAACTGTAAGTTGTCTAAATAACCAAGGTGGTTATTTTGGACAATAATGATCTTGAATATGATAAGGAGATCACTTTATGTGTATTTATAAATGGATGGTTGGTAAGTAATAATTTGATTGATATAGGCATAGAAGTCAATGTACTTATACTTGATGCTTGGAACCAAATGGGAAGGTTGTAGTCATTTTTACACCCACCAAAGAACAAGGGAATCCCATGCGTGCCGACCTATCACCCAACAGAGCTGGGCGCTCACCCGAGGCACGCATGGGTACCGAGTCTCTATTTTATGTGAGTTGAGTGGAAAAACATCATCTATGATCCAAACTTAAAGGAAGTGAGTGGAAATGAGACATGTAAGCATCATAGAGCCAGAAGCTTCTAGATTAGTGCAGTCATTCCAGACAGAAAATTTCTTAATAGATTAAGAACTGAATCAAAACAGAAAGGGAAATGTGCAAGGATTCAACTCATTCCATAAACATGCATAAAATAGAACCATGAAGATATGTAAATGCACCAAAATCATTACTGATCATATTCATATAAACTGGTAACCTCATTGCATCACGAAAGACATCTCAAGTCATGCATCGTAATCGGATTCCTATCCTTTAACTCTCAAAATGAAAATTTAAACATCTAGGCCCTTGATACATCCATATCCTATGATTTATCTACCCAACCCAAATAGAGTTCCTTTTCGAAATTTCTGTAGAGCTCCGCTCCCTCTTCCTTTTTCTATATCTTTTCTTTTGTGGGTGCTTGTATATATAGGCATCCCAAAGTGCCAAATCATTCTTCTATGGCTTTAGATCCATCGCCAAGTATCTATATGTTGTCCTCCATGGGATCATGCTCCTCCAGGCCTGAGCTCTCCACTCCTTGTCATGATGGTCCTCTAGGAGCTTCCATCGCATGGCATATTCCTTCCTAGGCCAACTTGTTGCCAGGCTAGCACCTTATCCACTCCACATGCATAGATGGGTCATGATTTTATCGTGTCATGCCCGATACACCAAATACAACTAAGTCCTGAGACCTTGTCCTATGGGTGCACAACACAATCCTTCTAAAACCCTCCTAGAACCTTGCCTTGCGCGCCCATTTCTTAACTTCATTCTTATGTGCCCATGCACCTTTTTAGACTTAGTCAATATTTTAGGGGCCCAACATCACCCCACACTTTACCTGTTCTCCACCCGTGGGAACATTTCTCCAATGAATAAAGAATCACAATAGACTTAACATCTTGGGAAAAGAATAAGGGGATGAAGAATTTGGGAAAGAAGAAAGAATGGGGAAGTGATGGAATTATTGCAACAAGATAGGAAAATATTTTTGCAAGTTAGCCTCCAACTTATTCCGGCATCGACAACATTCTACGCTCTCTGGCATAGGTAACCGAATAGGGTGCTTACCTCTCCAAAACTCAGTCCATCTCCTTGAGCGTTCATAGTGTCAAAAAATTTCTCCAACTCCTTTCCCATGTCCTCAAGCACATCCATCCTTCTAGTAATCTGATAGCTCCTTTAGCCGGTTCTTGATCATACCCCTTAGAGCCTCAATAGCTTCTGACTTCTTTTCAACCTCGGTCTAGGATTCTAT
Organism: Taxus wallichiana var. yunnanensis; assembly: GCA_018340775.1. Classification (NCBI taxonomy): domain Eukaryota; kingdom Viridiplantae; phylum Streptophyta; class Pinopsida; order Cupressales; family Taxaceae; genus Taxus; species Taxus wallichiana. The sequence goes on along the minus strand of CM031234.1, from coordinate 241,470,676 downwards.
CCCACTCTACTCTATTCCCTTTGTTATTTTCTTGGAAATATTTAAGCTCTGCTTCATATTTGGTGACCATAATACTCGTCACTTTATCTCTGTCTGCACGCAGTTGTCATATGCGGCCTCAGTTGTATGGGCAACAATCTTTACATCATCAAGGACTTTGTTGTATTCAGCCATGATTGCTACTACCTTTAACTTGTCCTCCTTCTCCAGGCACGTTGTTACTTCTTCTGTGGATTCTAAGGCTAGAGGTTATCTTTCCATGGTGAGGATGTGTGTTAAGTCTTCAAGGCACTCAAGGGAAGATCCATACTTTTACACGGGTGGTGCTAGGTCCGATGCTTCAAAACAATGGCATCTGTGATGGATTATACCTTCTTATATACCTTGCACACCCTTGCCTTTTCTTCCCTAAGTTCACGCTTTATCTGAATGCTAATTAACTCCTCCTACTTTAAATCCTTGGCCTTCTCTTCTAGCTCTTCCTCCTTCTTTTCTAGTTCTGCTTATAGAAAATTTACCTGTCATTTCATCCAAAGAGCCTAGCTTCAACCTCAACTGAGACCTTGTTGGGTGCGTTGCATAACTGCTCATCTAAAAGTTGTTGAGCATTTAACAAGGGGTTATCTCCTTTTGACCCAAGCATTTCCATTAGTGCCCCTGGCTTACCTCGAACTCTGTCTCATCGATGTGGGACTCAATTTCCCAAGAGAGCATCTTCCTTGTCTGAGGGTATGCACCTTCTTCATCAAATAACTTCATTTCCAAGAGTTGATCTGTTGGGATTGTGCTTTGGAAGCACATGCAACACCTTGTTTGGATCATCAATGTAGCTCATTCTTGGCCCTGGATCTCCACACGCTTTCCTCCTGTGTGTGTGCCCATAGATTGGGGCCTCCCACATTGCCATGATATTTCCCTACACTTTCTTCCTTATCTTCTTCCATTACTATATCAGTGCTCTGCTCCAATTCTTGTTCCACCAAGGCCTCGATGATTTTTCGTTGCTTCTTTTTCTGCCACCTCATTTATCTCCTCCTTTATGAGGATTGAAGTTCTTTGACCACCGTGTTCCAACCTCTTTACTTCCTCCTATGTCCTGGGTTCTTTCCTCCTCTTGGATACCCTTGCACCGTACAAAAAGGAACTCATTTTATTCTTCCCTACCCTCTTCTTCGAACTGCATGCTTTGAAAACAAGTGATTCTTGGTCCTCTTCGAAAATCATCATCCTTCTCACCCATGTATTTCTCCAATCTTTCTGTTTCCTCTGAATCAGCTTCCTCCATCACCTTCTGTTTCTTCCTAATTGGGGATTCCAGTATAGGAGATTTTGCTTTCTCTTCCTCCTCCTCTGGTGATTTCTCCTCTGTGATAAGCTTTTCCTATTCTGGCACCTCCTCTTTGACTAGGGACCTCTTCTTGCATGTGTAAGTACTTATTCTAGCTCTTGTTCTCGGGAGCCTACGCACTGCGTAACTTGGGAACTTGGTTCCTTTTTCTACATTTCTTTTTCCTTTTGTCTAGATGTGGGATTCTTCCTACCTGTTAGGTCCTCAAGTATAGCTATCTCGTTTTCAAGATAAGTGCCCTTCTCAAACTTGGGCCTTATACGAAGGTATACATGCCTGTGGACCTCATGCGATAGGCGAGTCGGGGTTTTCACCATTTGGACTTCATGTGACACATACTTCTCCATGTACGTGCACTTGTTGGGGTAGACCAATGTCCTACACATCTCCCTGTGGCCCCGATCCATACTTCTAAGGTCAAGATTTAACTTCTTGGACTCCTTGAATCTATTAACTACCACATGGAAGTATTGGATTGTGAAGGTGAATGGGAGCTTGCACCATGGGCTCATGGTTTCATCGGTCATTCTGAACCTACCAATACAAAAGTGTTGATATATTATGAACTCTGCTTCTCCTACTGTAAGTGCTAGTAGTTGTTCCGGTATTCTCCATTCTACCCCGAACACATTCCTTAAATGCATATACCACTTTTCAAGACACACCTTGTGAACAAGCATCATGATATCACAAGTATATTTCTCAAATATTTTTGTAGGTGAGGGGTCTTCCTCTAGGTACTCCCAAACGAACTTGTCTACTGCATCTGGTACTCCAATCTCTGAGAACACAATGGTTAAGAGGAAATTACCAAAGAGAATCTTGTCTCCTTCCCGTGCGCTGGTGATAATTTCATCTACAATGTATGCAGATAGATTGTAGATGGTTCCTTTGATATTCTTCTACAAACATTCAACCAGGACTTATTTACCTGCATCCATCTTTCTTGCATGTTGAGTTTTGTTATCAGCGCATGACCATTCTCATCATTGGGTCTTGGATATCCGTGATATCAAAGTACCTTGACCCCTTCTTGTATGCATACGCGACCATTGTTTCCTTAATTTCTTCCTTGTCACATAGGTCATCCTTTATATCTTCTCCTTCACAGATAAGGCCTATGAATCTTGAAATTAGCTGAGGGGTTATGCGCATCTTGCGCCCTGCAAAGTGAAAGTGGTCTTCATGTACGCGTGACATTAGCCACTGATAGAGGCATTCTAGATTTCCAAAGTAGGGAAACTCATAGAGTTGTAATAATCCCGCCTTCTCTAACTTCACCTTGACTTTGTCATTATAAATTGGTAACCCCTTAGGTGTTCTCTGGTTAGTCAGGCGCACTAACTCCAGTGTCATTTCCTTTTCAATAGTGTTCGTGCAATGATTTTCATCACTTACTATCATTTTTCTTAAGTGGGATTCCCATTCCATCCCAAGAAAAACCCCATCTAGGTATTACATTTCTGCATACCATTCCTTGTTGGTACTTGCGGTAGTCTCTTGTTGTTTACCCTTACCCTTTCCCTTCTTAGGTGTTACTGCTGGTTTCTTGGGTGCCATTGTGTAGGTTATCTCTTCAACTTCTCTTCCTAGCTCTACTCTTCTATCTTTTCCAAGTTTAGATCTCAAACTTGTGAGAAAAATCCTTTCCAACCCATGCCCTAGCTGTCAAACCCTTACTAGAATATACCCTTATCAAGACTACGCTTCTCCACAACTCTCTCCATGCCCGTGAACTATTTCCCTCCTACTTTACCAATCCAAACTAGTCACTCATAGTTAAATTCCTTCAATTTTTCTTCACACAGATCAACTCTAGAAACCTTAGTTCATAAAATCTCTTCCTCTTCGTATACTCAACATAAACAATGAAGTGTCCAACCTTCTATTTATAGTTTTTCCCACTTTTAGCATTAAATTTCACTTTTCCTACCACCATACTTCAACACTTAATGCATATTTTTCAACAAAGTCTAACTTTAGCACTTTCACTCAAGCGCCCAATCTGCGTAAACAATTCCAACCTTCTTGTGTAACAATCCATCTTGACAGAGACTCTTGCGCACTCATAACCATCACCAAAGGCACTTCTTCTGTCATAATTTTTTCTCTCTCCTACCTCATGTTGTGTTTGTGCTTCTTCCAATCTTGTATGTGGATCTACAATATAGCCTTAACCTAACACCAACCATCCTTTTTCACCTTTCCTTACATGTACTTCCTTCACAGGCCTTTTAACCGGGCTTTCTAATGTAATCCTTCCCGGCACTTAACACTTTGCATTTTCTTCCACCTTACTCTACCCCACACTAAAATGATGTGTGGTCCTCAATGCATTCACAACCTTCAAAAAGTAACAAGGTTACCAGGTGCCCAAGGCACAAAACAACAATAATGAATGAAAAAGAAACACAAGAAAAGTAACAAGTAATAAAGTAAATCCTAAACTAACTGGCAACATTGCCTTATTTAAAAACACCAAGAAGACTTATTTATAGTAGGGCTTCATCCTACTCCCATTGAAGTGTCCTGGAAATCTCGTCCCATCTAGTACTTGTAATTGGCATGCACCTAAATCAAGGATGTACGAGATGATGTAGGGACCCAACCAATGCACTTTCAACTTCCTGTGTAGTGTAAAACTTTGAATCATACAGTAAGACCATCTTCCCAACCTCAAACTTCTTGTTCTTAATATGATGATCATGCCATGCTTTTTGTTTTGGTTTTTTAGTTTCTGGCTCCACCTGGCTAATGATTGTCTCTCATCCAATTGCATTAATTTGTCAATTATTTCTTCCAATGCATGTTCATCATCTAATCCTCCTGCGTGTGTTATATGTAGAGAGGGTAACATGAATTGAATTGGCGGGATAGCCTTTGTGCTAAACACCAATTGAAATGGTGTGGCCTTATTCAACCTCTTGTAGGTTGTCCTATATGCCCAAAGAACGACTGATACTTTATCACCTTAATCCTGTCTACCAACATCACATATTTTAGTCAACGTGTGGCTAAGTATTTTGTTAAACACCTCAATAGTTCCATTTGCTTGAGGGTGATAGGGAGTAGTTTTGTGATGGGCCACCATGAATTTTGATAGCAGAATCCTAATTATTTCATTGAGGAAGTGCGTACCTCTATCACTTGTCAAACTCAATGGGCATCCATACCTGTTGATTATGTTTTCCCATAAAAATCTAGCAATGGTAGCCATTGTACAATCCTTTATAGGTGCTGCCTCTTCCCACCTTGTCAAATAATCAGTGTAAGTGAGGATATACCGTGAACTAGTCCTTTGCACCACTAGTGAGATTGGTCCGAAAAGTCGATAGCCCACTTCTCAAATGGTTCCGTCTTTGGCTATTGGTCGCAAGGGAATTTCATCCCTTTTTCCATGTTTTCCAGGCAATCGGAAATGGTCATAGCCTTACAAAACTCAATGCAATCTTGATAAATGGTCTCCCACCAAATCCCTATGAGTAGAATCTTCCACATGGTTGCATTTCCCGCATAGTGTCCTCCTGCAATCCCACCATGTGCCTCTTCCATAATTGCAATGCGCTCATGTTCTAGTACGCATCGACATAGAACCTCATCACGACCCATTTTGTATAGATATCCACTAATTAACATGTAGGGCACGGCGCGTATGGCCAACTTCTTCTTCTCCAAGGCCTTCATTTGATTGGTACCACACCCGTTTTGAGAAATACTGCAATATCCTCCAAATCGAGGGCTCACGCTGTAACCTAAATAGTTACACGTCTGGCATAGTCTATTCAATGCTCTATGTGTCCTCTCCTAAATCAATCCTAGACAAATGATTAGGTCTGGAATTACTTTTCCTAGTTTGACAACCACCGTGAACTTGAATTCTTGAAACAATAGTACCCACCGACATATGTGCCCTTGTAGAATGGGCTTGTTCACCAAGTATTTCAATGCCATATGGTCAGTGTAAAATATAAAAGGGGTTTCCAACAAATACTGTTTAAATTTATGAAGCACGTAGATCATTGACAATGCCTCATGCTCAGTTGTAGTATAATTTTACTCTACTGGTGTCAATTTCCTGCTTAGAAAGCACAAAGGATGATCAACAATCCCTTCACTAGGTTGTGCAAGTACTACTCCAATGGTCATTCCTGAGGCATCCACATGAACATGGAAAGGCTTATCCCAAGAAGGAAACATAGGATGGGTGCGATGACAAGCCTATCCTTTAAAGTGTCAAATGCCTTCTACTGTGCCTCTCCCCAATGAAAGGCACTTTTATGTCTAAGAAACTCTTCTAAAGGTGTGGCGATCTTGGCATATCCCTTGATGAACTTTTTGTAGTACCCCGTATGTCCAAGAAATCCACACACTGTGCTTTGACTAGTAGGTTCCCTCAATCCCACAATTACTGTAAATTTAGCAGGATCTACTAGTAGGCCTTCCTTACATATGATGTGTCCCAATAATGTTCCAAATAGTGGGTAGCAAAGACACATTTCTTAATGTTGAGGGATATCCTCAACTACCAAAACCTTTCAAATATTAACCTTAAGTTGTCACAATGGTCCTTTACTAACCCATATATTGTCCAATCATCTAGGTAGACTTGAAGAAATTTATGGATAAAGTCATGGAAAGCTTGCACCACAATGCGCAAGAACATAACATGTGCATTATTCAACCAAAATGCATGAATTTATAGGGAAAAATTCCCACTCAGTGATGAAAGTTGTCTTCCTCTGGTCCTTCTTTGCATTTCTTACTGGTGATAGCCCGAGAATCCATCCATGAAAGAATAGACCTCGCGTCTTGCCACTCCTAAGATCTCTTCAGTAAATGGGGTTGGGAAAGGATCAATGATAGATACTACATTCAAGTCCCTGTAATCAACACAAATCCTTATCCTTCAAATCCTTCTTAATACTAAAACCATTGGACTTATCCATTCTAACTCTTCAACAACTTCAATAATACCCGATGTTATCATTTTATCTATTTCTTCCTTGACCTTCACGCGCAGGTTGGGATTCATTCGGTATGGTCTTTTCCTAACGGGAGCATGCACCTTCCTTCAGCTTTATCCTCATCTCCCCCAAGGAATGGTGGATGCCTTTAAGCTCATGATACCTACCCATGAATAAATCCTCAAACTCACATAAAAGATCAATGATCTTGGAGACTTCCTTCTTGGATCAATAGTCTCTGATGATAGCCTCTTTAGACTCTTCTCTTGAGCCAATGTTAACCTTATTTGTCCTTAAAGGTTCATGATAGGTGCGCACCCATTCATTAGAACTGTCTAACACCTTGTGCATCCCCACATAATGGTCAACATCTAAGTTTTACGCTTCTTCTCCATCAATAACATACACCATATTTCCTTTTTATGTTTCCAAACATGCACACTCAAGTTATATCTCTTTGGTTTCTTCTTCCTCAAAGCACGCCTCCAAGCCAGGTTCACCTAGAAACTCCAATATCCTATCTTCTACCATGGCACTATCCCCAATGGTAAGGCACTTGACAACCTACAATGCCTTATCCACCAAGGGTTTTGTACTCCGATACTCGAATGCTTAAATGAGATCAACCACTAACTCTTGCCAATTCCCTATCTAGCGGCGTGTCTCAACATGAATGTACCATGTGCGTGCACAACCTTGTAGGGTTGAATACAACTTTTGAACCCATAATGAAGGTGGAAATGCTTCTACACTTCCCATCTAGGTTGTCTCACATGCTTGGATATGGAAGGAAGTGGTCTCTTTACCATGGTACTCTTTTATAGCCGTGGGCACATTGCTCCTATAAAACCTTACAGAGAAGGCAATTCTCACCTCACGCCATTTCAAGAGGTTATCCTTGATGTGTTTCCCATCAACATGCAGCAGAGCCTCCGAGTAGGACGTAACTTAGCATCCCTCTTCATTCATTTTCCTCCTTCCACTGATCTTCCATCTCCTGCAAAAAGACCTCAGGGAAATATCCTCCTGAGTACTTAGGTAGCTCCTTTCCTCTAGGTGCATCATGTATGCACCTTTGTCACCTTTGTCATTGATCCTCTTAAATTTCTTCGATCAACTCATAGATTCCATGCATCTAATTATCAAACGCTATAATGGTGGTGTAACTTAGGGACGGGGCATCCTCAAACTGGATAACTCCCTATGTGGGATGAATTATCTCTAGATCCTTGATTGAGCACACATATATTCTATCCAGGACCTCTTCTCCCAAAGGTTCAATATAGGGTGTTGATTTTCCATCAGCCAAGGGTATGATGACCCATTCCTCCTCATTTTCAAATCTTATGTATCCCTTGTTGAACCAAAGATCTGCATTGTTCTTATAGCACCATGGGCACCCAAGTAATGTTGGGAAATTTTCTGCCTTAGCGAACACCAAGACTTTGAAGTCCCCAATAAACTTAGCTCCTGAATGGTGATAGCTACATCCTTCAAGACACCGATGGGCATTGCCTTCATTTTTTTGCCATATACAAAAATTTGAAGATGGTCAGTAATGCAGTCTTCCCATTTGATGCCATGTATCCAAGGTGAGAACATTGACATTCGTGCATGTGTCAATTATTAATGTATCCATCCATCCACGATCGCATTTAATGTGATCTCCTATCATAGTCAAGGTTGTGAGGGGAAGGTTTGCATGAAAGACCTTCTGTCACACTCTTCTCTCGGCATGTGGTACCTTCTCTCTCAACCTTGCTCCTAGCAAGGGAATAATATTCTCTTGCCTTATAATTTTACACACTTCCTTGACCTCATCCAGTCATCCTTTGCACCTCGACCTTCCTTGTTTGCTCTTCCCTCTCCTGGACTGCTCCCTTAGACACTGGATTTCTCCTTGTAAACTCCAAATGTTATCTATGGTCTCTTGATATACCTCCTTTTAATGTGCAAGATTTGGGTACTTCCCATGTACCACTTCTTCCCTTGAAACTAGGTTCTTCTGCCTTGGTATCTCCTTTGCACGCGCGGCCTCTGCTCTTGTTGTTACCATAATAGGTTCCAATCCTGCATCACGTGTCACCCATGGCATCCATTGTGTATAAACCTTCTTAATGCTTACCATTGCAATGCCCTTGTCTTTCCGGTGTTGCTGATTCATATGCTCAAACAACTCAGGGCACTCCTCATACTTGTGCTTCTTCCCGCACCATGAGCACTGCAATAAGTTTGGGAACTCACACTTGTAGTGGTCTGTAGACCCATAATTAAAATAGGTTCCATGTGGGAACTCACTTCTTCCTCCTCCGTGGTTACCATGACCACAGAATCCTCTGCGAAATCCCCTTCCACGCGTGCCTCCATCTGTGCGCTCCTCATAATGGTGATCATCACCCTTATAACTATTGGCAACGTTGCTCTGGTGCACACCATGATCAATGGCCTCATAGATCTGATAAATAAGTCTACAATCCTTTATATCATGGGTCATAGAGGTACAAATCTTACAGTAGAAAGATAAATTCTTCTGAATTGTGCATTGTAACAAGGGATATCTAATCACATCATGGTCCCTATGACAAATCTCATAGTCTCGATACGATCACGACAAGTCTTGTCTTTCGGGGTAACTATCCTTGGCATGCCCCTCTACTTCACAATCTGTACACCACATTCCACTACGAGTCTCATGAGATGAGTTCACGATAACTTTTCCAACTTTGCTTAGCCATAGCAATGATTTAAGCTTCAAGAAGCGAGGCTAACACCAGTGTCAACACTTCCAATAGCTTCAAAGATGCAAAGAAGCTTCCAATGCCTCGTGTGGGTCTGTGAAAGTCTTATGAGATAAATCTCTTCTAAATGGGGTTATCAACCCTCCAACAAACCATTGAGCATGTTGTGAAGGGTGAATGTCATATGAAAACTTTGATAGGAGAGTCTTAAACCATGCATCATACTCCTGCACACTCTTCATCATTCCCTGCTTTGAATTTACTTAAGGGCGTTGATGCTCTTCTATTCAAACTCAGGGATGTGGAATTCTATTAGGAAATCATTTTTCAATGTGGTGTAATCTACCACCATCTGATGGGGGTCATACTTCCTATACCAGCTATACACGTTCCCTTGCAATGTCATTGCAAATTGACTGTAGCCTTCCGCTCCGAGGTTGTGATCCCCTTTACGTGCCATAGCAACTCACACTTGTGAACATTCTCCACAAAGCATTTTCAATACCCATGTAATCTGGGAGATGTAAATACATCTCAAAGAAGACTTGAGGATGTGGGTGGGGCCCTTGTCCTCCTAAGCCAGAGCCTTGGTTTCCTCTAGTATTTCCCCCACCTCTCGGATCTAGCAGTCCACCGTGTCTTGTGCCTCCCCGACCCACCGGATCTACCGGATCCACCAGGTCATGTTCCTCTTGATCCACCAGATCCACCAAGTCCTGTAGTGTTCATGTCAACGGTCCCCAAAGTTCTACTAAACTATGCACCGACTGGCATGCAGTGATAATGTCCCACTACCAATAGTGTACCCCGCACCACTCCCAGATGTGAGACCGAATGCTTGTGTGTTTGCACTCTGCCCAAAAATTCCTCTTAACATTGGGATGGTATGTGCAGCCATAGAAGTCCCAAATGAGAAATTATATCTCCTGGGTGTAGATCAATCACTTCCACCGATACTAGCTGGGTTAACAATACTCCTCCCTTGATCTAGAAAACCAAGTGTCAGGGTTTGGTCACTAGGTGGGTTCGATGCGCACCAATGACTCTTCTCTCGTGAGACAAACTCTCATCGAAGCCGAAGGGGTCTCTCTCACGCACTTACCAAGATGTGGTAGCACAAACTGCTCATGTTCCATGTCCTCTGTGTGAACCTCAAATCCTTCCCAGCAACGTTTTCCTCCATACATCCATCACACTTGTAACCTCGCATTGTCTAGCAATATCCCTTTCACGTACTTCACTATACTTGATTCATCTCTCCTCCCTTTCTTTCTCCATCGTAATGTCTGCCATCTTCCTCTACCCTAGCTTCCTTTACCAAAGGTTTAGAACGGTTTAACCAAATCGAAAATTCCTCTAAACTCAAGGTAACAATCAATATCTTCATGGCTAGAGAGGAATTAATTACCTTATAATTGATAAATCCACATCACCTTACCCGCCACCTCACTTTGCCACCTCATCATGACCTAGCCCTAACCCTAAACTAACCTAATTAAGACCCATGACTTGGTCTAGACTCACATCCATAACTAATGCCTCCTTACTCGCACCCAAAGCCGACCTTCTAGCCACTTGACCAAGCCCGCAACTGATCTCTCGGGAGAAAAGTAGGGAAGGTGGGCTATTTTACTAAAAATAGCCTACTTTTTCCTTACCGATGCCGGTTCCTACTCGACCGCCGCGGTTACGCAACCGCCATCGGCCTCGTAAATGGGCTCCCAAACCAAAACAACGGATCGAATTTCATTTTGAGATCACCAAAGGATTTCTGATCAACAGAGCATCATGAGCGAGGAACAGAGTCCGATCTTCACTTGACAGAGCAGAGACGAGTAAAGAAACCAGAAGTGTTTACAACCAAGGAGATCAACTTGCATCTTGGCAAAACCAAGAAGTCACATCTTGCATGTCCTTTGTTATAACATTTCTTATGCTTCTTGAATCTCAGTGCTCCTAAATCCGCTTTCAAATCCACTACCCAACGTGCCATCATCTAACTGCATTCTTTTGCTTCTAATCATCCCATTTCCTAATACCATCCAAAACCAGCCATTACAAACACCATAGCTACCAAGAAGATCGTAGAACCCACCGCTATCGGTTATCGCAGAATCGCCATCGCTTATCGCAAGGACATCGCATCGCTTATCGAATCGCATCGGCTCCTTCCGATCAAAACCAAAACCAGCCTTTCCCCTACCTACTTTAACGAAATAATTTAATTAATATTTTTTGCAAGTCTTTTTGTTTAATTCATATTAGCAGGGAACTCACCACCTTCAAAGGAAGTTTTATATTTCCCGGCCCAAGGCAGCTTCTCATTTATTGTTTAATCAAAATCTTGTGGTCTTGTGTTCTTATTTGCAGTAGTAGTCCTTCCAAGACAAAAAGGAGTCTCTCCGCAGCCACCGATCTTTCTCTACGGTACGCGCACACCATCTCGACATTCAATGTATTCCTCCTAACCCTAACCTCATCTCTGCTTCTAAAAGGAATGAAAGGATAAAGCAACTCTATTCCCGTGGCCAAACATTCCGAGTGAAACATTTTGGCACACGTGGGGGACCCATTTTGGGTTTCTTTCTCTTGCTTATTTTCATTTTAGAAGCGCATATTTGCTGTTGCTGCTTTTTGTTATATATTTCGTAAAGAATTTGTCTTGCTTTCCTAGTTTCGCATTAGTGAAAGTCATCTCTCTTGCTTCATCGAATATAATTTTCGATTTGGGTTTAAAACACGTGCATTGCATTCCTGCTTGTTGTTCTTCAATTCTAGTGAACATAGATTAAGTAACAGGTCGTACACGTGGGGGTGATATCCACGGTATTGACAGGAAATTAACCTTAGTTTCACTGCACAACACATACCGAATCACTTCACAATTAACACAACAGCTCAAACATCCCCCCTTTTCCGCGGTATTCCTCCGCCCGATTGAGGTAACCTTATAAGCCAAAACAAACTTGACATTTCCCCTAGGTCTTGTTGTTTAGGATTCTGACATCATCTTACGTCTAAAGGCATAAGCCCACGATAACTAAAATTAACCCTAGGATTAATCTCTAGATTTGCGTGTGCCTCTTGCTTGTTTCCAAATTCTATTTTCTCTGTCATACTTTGTCTTCTGTGATCAATAAGTTGATAAATATACTCAACGTTGCTAAAAATCAAATTAGCAGCCTTTTTATATCTTCTTATCCTAGACTTTTGACACCGCATCGGTAAGGGACCGACGCTTTTTCTCAGGACCGACACCGTTAGTAAACCGATATCGGTTACCATCGCCTTCATCACCCCCGACAAACCAAAGAACTTGCCAAATTCATCATTCTGAGGTTGTTTTTGTTCTTGATAGATTAAAACTTTCCTGTGTGTTCTTGTCTATGGTTGTCATCACTGGAAGCAAGCCGCCATGGTTTCACATGCCTCGCTCCGTGTCTTTGCCTCGAATCACCCCTTCACATTCTATAGGGAACCCTACTGACACTAGTGAGATCCCCAAATTCCCGTAGGAGACAAGGACTTTGCCAAATTTCTGATGCTAATCCCAGCCACTGCATAATACTATTTGTCTCATGCCCCGACCGTACGCCCGATGGTCACCTCCTTATTGCATGCCTATTAGTATAGCTGCTCATTTAGCTCCCACTCCTCCCGATAACAATGCCTTACTTCCCGCATCTCTAGCCCCGCCTCCCAATCCGACAGCCTTCGAGGTTCATACGACCCCGATTAGCTTTCCTTTGGTTAACCTCGACCCCACGTATCGCTACCACCAACCGCCCCTATCTCATCTCTCTTTCGCACTCACTCCATTCATGACTTACTCTCTCGCCACCTATTCACACGAGCTTTCCTTCTCAAGCTCCGCCTACCTTTTCATTCCCATACACGTATCCAAAGAACCTCAACACCTTATATGGGACATCCCTATTCTCGTGGCATCATCATCTCATCCAACCACAGATTTCATCAAACAAATGATGGACAAAATGCAAAACCTCGAGGCTTCCGCTTTCAGAAGTCGTAGCGCTGACATACGAGCAAGTTTGTCGGAGCCCATTCACCCTTCTCGTCCCCTTCATTCATATCCTCCTCAATGGGAGTTGCCAAAGTTTACTCGCTTTTAACAAGAAAGAGGATCCTCAACAACACTTGCGATCATTTAGACATGCTTGTTATTTGATTGCCCATGATGACGCCTCACTTCGCACCTTCCCATGTCCTTATCAGACCCGCCTGAGTGGTACAAAGCTTTTTAACCCAAAGATTCGATCTTCTCTTTTAACCAACTAGCCCAATCTTTCGATCATTTCTCCATTAACATTGCCAAGAAAGTATCTATCACCGACTCTATGCCATCCGACAATTTGAAGACGAATCTATCGCAGATTTCGCTGACGATGGCGGGCCTTATCAACCAACTTACGATGCCTTGCCTCAAACCGAACTCATCAACTATTTACGCGGCCTCGCGCTAAGCACATCTCCCCTACCCTCCAAATTCAAACTTTCCGCACATTCGACGAGGCCTTTACCATGGCTCTAAAACTTGAAATTCGAGCCTTAGAAGAAGAGAAATTGCGGTCACAGAACAAAACCCCACTTCCGAACTCCCGATTCTACCAACAAGCCAAACACCACCACTCCTCACGCGTCCACTTCTTCTAAATCAAAAGGAGCTGTCCACGCGGTAATGGTCAAATCTCAAACACCGTCCAATACTCCGCCGAAAACCACTTATAAGTACAAAGCCGAGCCCACCAATTACACTCCTCGGGAGAAACTTATGGCGTCATCCTCGAGAAATTGCTCAAAGTCGGGCTATCACCTTGCCCCCTCGTTAAACCTCACTGGGTTTGACTCCACCCGCGCAATACCTTCCCGTACAAAGAAAATGACTTTTGTAACTTTCACCGCGTAAAAGGACATAGTCATGAAAACTGCAAGATGTTGAAAAATATAGTACAGGAAATGGTTGACGCAGGGATATAACCTCGATAATCCTAACGCCCTCGCTAACCGAAATCTGAAAATTTTCAACAAGCCATTCCCGAATCACTCATCCAACAAGAATGTGAACCAAGATATCTTAGCCGAGGAGAGTGTTCATGAGATCCATGCAGCTTCGATTCTCACCAAAAGCCTCTATTGAAAAAATTTTTTTAAATCAAGCCTTCCACCAACACAGAGTTTGAACCTCCTTCACCACCATCAAGCCAAAGTGAAATCATTCCTTTACCCATAGAAGAGTTAATCGCCTGACTTCTCTTCTCATCGACGAGTCTTCTTACACCACATCCCTACAAGACCGTGAGCGGATGCTATCTAATTTATCTATTTCCCAAACGTCCCTTCTACCACTCTTGCTACACAAGAGGAAGGCTCGCCACTCCTTTTGACATCCTTAGCGAGAAATCTCTTACACTAACATCACCACATTCTTTAAACGTGACGATCCCCTCGAACACGCCTCCTACCTATTAGTCCTCATCGCCTAAATCTTTTCAACGACCGGTTGACCTCTTAACATCTATTGATACAAAGGCTCTCATCTACCTCCCCGTGTCACACCCGCAAAGGGACTGAATTACAACCCACCTTTCTTCCGTACAAAAATTACAAATCACACTGAGACTGCCATTCCACGTAAGATGACAGTTCCTATGGGAACGCTTGAGTACCCCTTTTTCTACTCAAATGCAAATGACTCGATCCCGATGTCTCCACCATATACCCAAGTGCTTACGTGCTTAAAATGCCCCCGCTCTCACCTTCACCCCCTCACCTCTACCAAATGCCCCGTCCACTTCTATCAACTTAACCAGATCTTCCCTACGCTGGGACCTCACCAATGCCTGGGCCTAACGCACCCGCCTAAGCGACTCGATCTATCCAAAATAAATCCGCCCCGCCACCTAGAGACAAACTCAATCCGTGCCCCTATCACAATCAAAACCATCATCGCCATACCTACCTTCCATATCGGGACCCCATCCTCTACCTTACATCAATATATCATACCTCCTACGCTTTCTTCAAAACAACCTACGCCTTCCGCACCTATACAGTAAATTCCAGTGGTATAAGAACACCGCTACTCCGCGTATCTCCGTCCACCTATCAACCCTAAACAAATTCCATCATCAAAAGATTTGTTTTCAAATACTCCTATTTCCCGTGGTTGTTTTCTCGATACCACGCCATCTCGCGGCCTCATCATCCAACATAGCTTCGCGCCAAAGAAATCACGTTAGTAAAACCATGTATCAACACCCTCGCTAAACCACCACCCATGCGAACCAATCATGCCCAAACATTACCAAAACCCGCACAACCAATACCCTCATCCTCTTCCGATTTTGACCCACTCAAAGGATCTTACGCCAAAATCCTTGCTATGTTGGTGGAGAATGCGACCATTTCCCTACCCCACTTAGACCTTATGACCCGCCTAAACCCCGACCTATGGGTTACGATGAGTCTAAAATCTGCGCTATCACCGCACACCAGACATGATGTGGAGGGATGCAAAGCTCTAAAACCATCCTTCGCCACCACCTCTCCCGATAGAAAGATTAAGAAAGACAACTTACGAAGGGAGAGACCTTTAGTTTCCATTCCTCTCCTATACCATCTCGTCCCCGCCTCACCAAGATCTCACATTATTACAACCCCACCTCTCAAGACCATGAGTTATCCCAACCATCTTCCTCATCTCAGTCTACGAGATTAATATGATTAGTGTCGCTACTCGAGGGCGTAAAAACAATGGGAAAGCAAAAGAAAACACACTCGCGCATCTCTTTCTCCGTCAAACATCCCGATTGCACCACCACCTAAAGTGGTCATTCGCGACCCGCCTATCCTGCCTCTAATGGCATTGCCCACCGAAATATGATTAAACAGCCTTCACCAATCGCCCGTAAAATGACACTCGTATGATCTCATTCGACTTCAATCTCATCGACAAGCTCTCGTTGAGATCCTTCAAGGGATAGAGGTTTTACCTAATGAAACCCCCGCCTGCGCTCCATTCTAACACCCAATCACGCTGCTTCTCTCACTAAACAACCCACTACTCCAATCACTTCGCCTCTATACCACAAGTCCGCCGCAATGGCTCAAGATGAAATTGTCGACTTTGGTACAGTAAGACCCCGACTCGCCTTTTTTCATCTCCGCTACGTCCGAGACATTCGAGTACGCCGGGTTATGATTGACGGGGCGCTAGCCTAAACATCATCTCTTCAAAAGCCTTCCAACAGATGAACATCCCTTCTAGTTGCATGTGTGCCAACCCCATCATGTCATGGGTCATTCAATGACGCTATTACTTCTACCTTAGGCACCGTGATCCTCAACATTCGCGACCACGTACTTTACCCGAACTCTTCTATGTCCTCGAGGGAGAGTTCCAATATAATATATTGCTTGGGTCGCCCTCGATCCGAGCCATGGGATGCGTTCCTCAACATTACATAGATGCATAAAATTTGAGTACGAGGGGAAGTCTTACACCGTAAAAGCTGACCCTCCCCCCTTTAAAACCTGCAATATGTTATACCGCCCTAACGATGTGCTTATACCAATCAAGACACCCATACATTCAACCCAACCATCCTCCTCAAATGTACCTCAACCATCCACCTCAACCGCGCCTACGCCTTCAATTGATGAAACCACCATCGCAAAACCACTTCCTTCCCGCAGCCTAACATTCCAACCTCCGACCCCTTAGTAGATGTTTTTCAGCGCCTTACGCTGGGGGAGTACCGCCTATATAACGTTAGTTCTTTCCCTACCCCGCAGGAGTACGGACAATTACATGCACATCCCACCTACGACCGTCGCGTGGGGGAGATAATCTCTACGACCACCCCATCGCCGCACTAACCTAACGTATGGGGGTGTTGACGCATCCTCCATTACCCCCGAACCTCCTCTTGTGTGGTTCCTTTCCAATCCGATTTTCAATACTTGACAAATCGCGCTTCGCCTCACCTTCTTGACTCACCAGGCGTGGAAAGGCTTTGGTTTTGGCCTTTACGAACAAGGCCGACATACACTCATTCCCGTGACTACCCGTAAACATAATGATCGCAGCGGGTCTCGGTTTTCCCGAAACACCTACACAGAGACACCTCCCGTCACCGTATCCTCGAAGAAGAAGACGCGCCCTACCAAATCATCATCACCCACTTTGCCATCATCACCCGCAGTAATCTATAGACTCCCGAATCCATCCTCCTAACTTTTTTTTTTTTCATAAATGCTATCTTCATAGGTCCTCTCACTTATCAACGCGATAATGACGACTCCATCTTCTTTGCCCCTTCTTTATCCGTATACATGATCAAGAGGATTCGCCTTTGATTAATGTTGTTGAATGCCAGATGACGACTCCATCCTCACTTACCTCGCGCGATGATTCTTATATTCAACGAGCCTTACCATCTCAAACCCAAACTATGCCGAACGAATCTACTATAGAAATCAATATCCACACGGAGGAGGATCTCACATTGTGAAGATTGACAATCCCTTAACACATCGTAACAAGCCGCCTTTACTACCTTTCTCCGTGCTTCGCAACCAAGCTTTCGCATGGTCTTACGCCGACATGCCAGAATTGATCCTACCATCGCCGTCCATAACATCACCCTAAACCCCGATTCCAAACCACCAAACAAAATTGAGAAAATGCATCCACGCATTGCTCTTCTTGGTCAAAGAGGAGCTCCAACAACGACTCTTTCTCTTTTCATTCATCTTGCCTATCGACTATCCTCAATGGATTTCTAACATCGCACTCGCTACTAAAGCGACAGGGGACTTCTGATATGCACAGATTTCCGGATCTTAACCTCGCTTGCCCTAAGGATGACTTCCTTACCTAGCATTGACCAACTTGTTGATCTAACTCGCAGGTCATGAGATGCTCTCTCATGGATGGCTTTTCAGATACAACCAAATTTTGGTCCTCGCCGATCAACACAAAACGCCTTCATAACTCCTCGGGAACCTTCGTTATCGTGTCATGCCATTTGGCCTTAAGAATGCCGGTGCTACTCTATCAACGCCGGCTATGACCTACATTTTTCATGACATTATGCACACTATCCTCAAGACTATGTCGACGATCTTCTCGGCAAGTCTAAACATCGTAGTGAACATCTCGATGTTTTAACCATTATTTTTGATCGCTCACTATAATATTCTCGTCCGCCTTCAACCAAGAAATGTGTCTTTGTGTTCTTTCGGGAAAACTTCTTGGCTTTATCGCCTCTTTTCATGGGCATCGAGGTCGATCCATCTAAAGTCAAAGCTATCCTAGAAATGCCCCCACCCAAAAATCTCAAACAATTGCGTAGTTTACAAGGTAAGCTCCAATCTATCCGACGCTTTCATCTCCCAACTCTCGATCGGTGTCAACCTTTCCATCACCTCCTTAAAAAGGATATTGCATTCCAATGGAGCGAAGAATGTCACCAAGCCTTCAAGCTCTCAAATCCTATCTCTGCAGCCACCCGTGCTTATCCCACCCCAAGACGACCGCCTTTTCTACCTTTACCTTTCCGCCACCGACCACGCCGTAGGAGCCATGCTTGCACATCGTGACTCGAGAATCACGAACAAGCCGCTTATTATATAAGTCGACTTTGGTGGACTATGAGACTAGGTACACACATGTAGAAAAATTGTGCCTTGCCCTATCATTCGTGGCCACCAAACTCCGACACTACCTTCTAAATCACAAGACTTTCGCCATCACTAATACAGACTCCCATCCATTACATGTATGCCAAACCTCATCTCGAACCAACGCATTGCTAGATGGCTCATGCTTCTCGCCGACTCGACCTTGAGTTTGTCCACCGTAAATCAATCAAAGGACAAACCATCGCACTAACTTGCAGTAAGCTCCTTTACCTGGGAACAATTTACCAATTTCACATTTCCCGACGAACTCATCGCTACTCTTTCCTCACGGAGGAGTCGTACTCCAATGACCTCTTCTTCGATGGATCTAAATGCCACACAAGGAGGAGCCGGCGTTGTTCTCATTCCTCTCAACGCTGAACCTATGCCTCTTTCATTCCGACTTGATTTCCTTGCACTAATAATACAAATGGAATACGAGGCCCTTGCTTCTGGTCTCCAAGTCAGCACACTTAGGTATCAAATCTATCAACATTTTTGCGACTTCAATCGTAGTCAATCAAGCTATGGGCGTCTACCAATGCAAAAACGAGGAACTTCAAAATACAAACACTACGTGATTCACTTCTAGCCTTATTTACCCACTATTCTATACAAACCATTCCCGCTCCACTAACAAATTTGGATACTATGGCTTGCTTAGCCTCGCAAATTCCCGCCGCGCCAACCGACTCAATTATTCGTCGTGGTCCAACAACTTTTTGCCCCATCCTATTCAACCCCGTAGTTTGTATGATAAATACCGTGTCTACTAATTCACAGATACCCGTACCACCAATTTCACGACTACCTTACAATCTCTCGTCCTCCCACCGACCTTACTAGTAACGGCAAACGTGCTTTTCTTAAAAGTGTTTCACGTTATGTTGTCATGGGGGACTCTCTATAAACGTGGCTTTGATGGCATCCTCCTTCGCCGCCTAATCAAGCGAGGCCACTCATACCATCCAACAGTCCATGACGGTATTTGTGGTGGACATTTTAGCGGCTCTTGCTGGGCCAAACGAATCCTTCGCCTTGGTTATTATTGGCCTACTTCAATAACGATCGCTACGAATATGTTAAGCGTTGTGTTATGTGTCAAAGAACATGCCAACCTTCAACATACTCCTAGCCACCCGCTCCAGATCGCTTCGAGATCTTTGCCCTTCTCACAATGGGGTTTAGACCTTATTGGTGAGATTCATCCAACCTCTTCACAACGCCACCGCTGATAATCACAAATGACCGAATATTACACAAAATGGGTGGAGGCTATTCCACTCATTTCAATCAAAAAGAAAAAATTGTCGAAGTTCATTAACCACCACATTATCTCGCCGCTTTGGTGTTCCTCATCGCCCGATAATGTATAATGGAAAATCTTTCAAAAACAAGTTGTTGCAAGACCTTTGTGACAACTTTGGTATCAAACTTAGTTTCTCATCACCTTACTATCCACAAGCCAATGGGCAAGCCGAGTCCTCTAATAAAACACTAACCAAAATCCTCATGAAAGTTGTCAATGAATCCGAAGAAATTGGCACGATCACATTCCCTTTGCCCTTTGGGCTTATCGTACTAGCATTCGTACTCTACTAATGCCACACCTTTTCTTTTCGTATACGGTACCGAGGCTGTTTTGCCTCTCGAAATACAAATACCCTCCCTTAGAATATCTCTTCAGATATTCTCACCAACGATGATTTCCGCCAAGAGCGGTTAGCCCAATTGAGCTTTTGACGAACGCCGCCTTACACTTCTCGATCACCTTCAAATCTATCAAAAACGCATTAAACGTGCTTATGATAAGCGACTTCATGAGCGTATTTTAAGGTTGGTGATCTTGTTCTCAAAGAGAATCAACATGTAACCAAACTAGAAAAGAGCAAACGTGGAAAATTTGCTCCCAATCGATTGGGCCTTATATAATCACTCATACCTATGGATCTGTACTTATCGCTTAGCTTCGCTTAATGGTAAACCCGAGCCTCGAACCCCTTAATGCCTTGCATCTTCGACCATTCTACTGTTGAAATTAGTGTTATATCACTTATCTACCTTCCGCTCGTCCCCTGAGCTCACTTACCACTACATACACTCGCTTTCCTACACTTCATAATAACAATCAAGCTCACATAGTTTGATCCTCACCTCCCTCGATGATGCCTTCCCCTTTTTTAGTCTAGTCCATGACTTCAAAATATTAAAATAAGCCGTATTCTTATGGGATTTTCTTGAGTCAAACTTCCTACTAAACTAGATGCTTCACGCCAAATGAACATCTAGTCATCTAAATTAAATATAGATCGCTTCTCTCGAAGGACAAATTATATGCCGAACTATTGCTGCTATTATATATAGATCAAGCCTCGAAGGACAAATTATGCATTACAATCATATTCGCTACTATAAATAGATCGCTTCCTCGAAGGACAAATTATACACAAAGCTTTTTTATCGAAAGCTTCTCGCATTGATCACCTTCGTGAAGACCTCAAGAATAATACAATCAATATCCTCAGAGACTTCCCGCATCGATCACCTACATTCAATAAAAGAAAAGCCTCATTCAAAAGGACTTTTGAGTCATGGACTTGTCTATTTAGGGTAGGTTCTCTTTCGTCAGAACACTCACTTTGTAATAAGTTCTCCGTACCTCAGCTATATCATCCACCTCACCTCACCATTTGTTTCAACTCAAGGGACGTGACGTATATCCGATATATTGTGATTATACAACTCTTTTCACCTATCGACTTCTCGCCTATGCAAGGTACCTAGGGATTCAAGCTCATCCTATGTTAATATGTGGTTTGTTTAGCTCTTCAACTACGGGACACTTTTGCCTCTTTTTTGCTCGACTCTAGGATTGTGTGTTGACCTTAATCAGATACGGTTCCTACTATTTGGGTAAGCTAACTTTCGCTTTACCTATACCTACATCAACATCGCCATACCTTACCAACACCAACAACATTACCCTATCAACATCAAATTCTTATCAACCAACAAATTGCCTAACCATACCCAAATTGCTCCGAATTCACTCTCCCCGGTCCTAAGGGAGAACTACATCGGCCGAGGCCCCTCCTTGCTTTGTGCAATGGGCTATGTAGGCAAAGACTTCTGAGACATGGGGTCTCCCAAGGTTAGCTCGACCATCCCCTACCATAACCTATCCTGTGTGGTGAATATAAATATTTTTGTGTATTTTTATTTAATCACATTTCTCTTTATCCTTTTTCAAAACACCGAAAATCAAAACACAAACAATCTTATTATTATCGCAACTCAAATCAACATACATATTCAGTTTTATTTAGATGTTAAACAAATACATCTTCTCTATCATCGACACGCAGTCGGCATCCTTATTTATTCTTATACCTTGCTAACATTTACTCGCACCTCACGCCTCATCCCGAACTAGGTGATGATCGTGATCGCCGACCCTCTCGCCGGCCTCTCTCGTCCTCAAGGGTACCACGGCTATTGTACCGCCCCACCGATCTCGCCAATCTCTCTCCCGTAACATATGAATACGCCTCTCGCATGGAGGACTCCAGCCTCTAGTCTCCCGCCCCGACTCCGCAACCACTAACAATCCTCTTGTCTCATTCACTCGCGCTTGAGCTGCCGAACCAAACGCCGCAGATGATCCTCTCTCGCCGTAATCACCGCTATGTCGACGCTCACGTACACCTCGCAGCTTCGCTACCCACCATAATCTATAGGCCTCTCGCTGCTCCCGCATCCATTACCCTGCGATCGGCTGCTACCTCTTCAGGCCCTTCTGGAGGTGTTGGCCGGGGAGGTGAGAATGCTGCCTCGGCGTCGATCCTCATATATGGTCTATAAGCCAGGGGTATATCCTGCACAAATCCAAATTGTCGCCGCACGCGATCTATAGGAATCCTCTCATACTCACCCGGCCTGTGCCCTGCGATCCACCTCAATCGCTCTACACCCCTCAACTCCTCAGCTATGCTCTCTGTCACCATATAGTTCCCGTATGGCCTCCAACAGATATCCGCAACCGCTACTCTCTCCCATACTCGCCGTAATACTCAATATCACCCGCACGGCTCGATCTCGCCTCTTGTTCTCTCTGACCCATCGCCTCAATCCCAACCTCTCGCACTCCGGCTTTCTCCCGATCGATGGGTCGGCCTATTGGTCGCACACAAACAATGTGCTCATAGGCCCAACAAAGTTGTAATAAGTATGAACTATCCAAAGGTCGCCCGTGATTTCACCTACAAGCCCATAAACCCCTCGTATAGCTCCGCCAAATATGCAGTGCCCATGCAAAAGTCACGCCCTTTCTATCATCTCCCAAATAACACACATCAATGCCTTTGAAATCTTCCTTCCGCCTCGTGAACGCATAATACCCTACCGCTATCATTAATATCACCGCTAACCTTGTCTCCTCGTGGTGTGCCGCATACATTACCCCATATGTAAAAGATAAACCTCGCCGTGTCAAATCTCGTGGCGTATGGACCAAATATCACAAGTGTTATCGCTCCCGTGCCGCGCTAGTAGTGCCTCGATATACTGTTCTCCTGTAATAGGAGTCTCAAAATCAAACACATCTTCCAATGTTACCGCTATCTCCCCTGCTGCGCATATAAAAGGTATTTGTCTCGGATTCCATCTCTCAATCAATGCCTCGCAACATAGCATGATTACGTGCGATTCGTGAATAATAGCGATTCCACTTAACCCCAAACGATTTATCAATGTCCATTCACCGGTGTTACATCCGCCGATTCGTGACAACAAATACTGCACACTATCATTCATCCTCAATCCCGCCTCGCCGCATACACCAAAACAACAAACAACCATTCAATCCGGCTGTGGTTTTTTCAAACATTCTCGAAATTTCTCCAAGAATCGGTATCGGGTATACATAACCGAGATCGTTGAGTAACCGATACCGCTTCTTCCTAACCGCTACCGGCCACCGCAATTACATACATCTTGCCTAAAACAACCACCTACGACAATAAATTGATCGCTTATTCCTTTCTCTCGTATACACACGTACATACCAAAACCCCGATTACCTACCACGTAACACTTACCTCACTTATAACCCTTGCTATCATGTTTTCTTTTCATATCTACCCACTTAATCTTTTCTTTATTCAAAACACATGCAAAAATCA
Source organism: Taxus wallichiana var. yunnanensis (assembly GCA_018340775.1). Taxonomy (NCBI): domain Eukaryota; kingdom Viridiplantae; phylum Streptophyta; class Pinopsida; order Cupressales; family Taxaceae; genus Taxus; species Taxus wallichiana. The sequence goes on along the minus strand of CM031234.1, from coordinate 241,446,741 downwards.
AATCACAAACAAAATGATACCTCTTGGGTCAGCAGCAGCTTGAGGTGGCCCTTGTCTTCCTCCCCTGCCTCGCCTCGCTGATGCTTCTCCTCGTTCTCGCCATGATCACCACCCTTTTCAACTTTGTCTTTCTCGCCTTCCGATCGAATCTCGATCACATTCACTTTCCTTGTCTATTTTCTCCTTCTCACCCAAATCTCTCATGCAAATACCTGCCTCACCGCCAAAAGCGCCGCTCACGTATTTAACCTCTCGCATGGCTCTAAAATTAAAACTTAAGTCACCACCCTAGCTTTTCTATTTTTAGAAAAGCTCATACCTAAATAACCGTATCGATCGTGCATTTAAACCGATATCGGCCATATAACTACCGACATCGGTTCCTTAACCGATACTGCTTACACACCTACCTTTTTCTCAACAAAGTTTTTTTTCATTTCTTTCATAAATTTTTGTCGCGCCCGCCTCTTTTCCTGCATAACCACACCATTTACCACATTTGTTCATCCACCACACATCATATCATTACAATTTCATTAAACATCATTTATTTTATACAAATACACAACCATCAACTACGAATTTCAAGAAACTATCAATCTCTACATCATTTGGATCCAACTCATCAGTTACATATATCACAATGTCACAAAACCAACAATTCATCACATCACATGTCATTCATATATACGTACAAAAAAAAAAAACAAAACCATCAACATCATCCATCTATCAACATGCCCACTAAACTTATCATACATTATATATTACCAAACCATTAACAAAATATTTAAACACATTTTTGAACACTACATATGGATCAAAACATCATCTATATATATATATATATATATACCAGTTTTCAAAAATACAATGTGCCCTACATCGGGGCCTCTGTGATCTCATAATATACCAAAGCCGGCACGCAGGCCGCAATACCTACTAAAATCTCGACTCGCTCGCAGCCGGCTCTCATATCAAAATATACTCTCGCTCGCAGTCGGTATCAAATGTACAACCTGCATCGCTCGCAGCCGTATATATAATAAATAAATGAATCAATACAATGAATAAGTGTCGCACGCAGCCTCTATCAATACAACCGCTTCGCAGACGGCCCGTGTCCCTATACAAAACCATGTCGGGGGATCTATCGCCTCCCCACCGCCTCGCACCTCTCTCCCGCTGGTCCCCGTGGTGCCTCTCGCCTCGCCTGCCACGGACACGCCACCGTGGGCTGCCCCTCCCCGAGATCTCTCGGCCGCAGGCGAGGTCTCGCCTATGCGCCGCATACGCCGATACTCGACTCCTGCATTATCAAGAATATCCCGATAATATCGGCCTCTCGCTTCTAACCTCCATATAGCGATCTCGCGCCATCAAGGAGCTGGGCTGGTCCTCGCACCTAACACCAATACCCCGAGCTCGTACTCGCACTCGTGGCCGGGCCGCCGTGGCCGCCGCGTGCCGCCGCTGTACTGCACTGCACTGTGGTGCCGTGGTGGTGCTGCCACATGCACGCTCGTACTCGCACTCGTGGCCGTGGTGCCGGGTGGTGGTGCCGCCGTGCTCGTACTCGCACTCGTGGCCGTGGTGCCGGTGGTGCTACTCGTGCTCGTGCTCGAGCTCGCTAGCTGCACTGTAAGGCCCCTATTCGTGCTCGCGCAGCAGCCTAGCCGCCTCGTAAGAGCCGCACTCGACCCCGAGCTGATCCTCTCTCTCTATAATCAGCAGCCTAAGTCCGGCACAGCAGCAGCGTACTATCTCGCTGCTTTCGCCACCACCACACACCTCGTATGCTCCTGCACCCGCATCATCCACACCTCACCGCCGGTCTCTCCGCTACCTGGGCCTGGGATCCAAAGGCCGGGCGCCGGCAAGGGGGCTCTACATCATCCCTCCTGTACGAGGGAAGGGAGGTGGCTCGCCCTGCCGTAATTCCATCTCGCCTCGCGCTTCTCTCTAGGGGTATCCGCCGATTTCCCCGCCCCGCCCCGCTATCCGTAATGTATACTGATCAGCGCACTGACGCGGCTCTTCGCTCGCCAGCCGGTGACCTCTCGTAGGGTCTCCATACAATGTCTACCGCTGTAAGGCCCTAAGCAAGTGTCTATAATAGGCCACATCCCGACTCGCAACAACCGCCGCGGGCCGCCCACGACTCCCAACCACCTCTCGAAAGCCATATCGTATACGACTGTGGCCCCCGCCGGGGTAGCCCTATCGCCTCGATGCATACGATGTGCTCGTATGCCCAACAAAGGCAACAAAAATGTAGAACAAATACCAAATCGCCTCCTCCGCGATAGCCCCATAACTCCTCAGAGCATTACACTGTATACACACCGTGCCCATGCGAAACATGTGTGCTCCTCCACCATCTCCAAGCAGCACTCTATCAATGCTCGTGGAAGCGGCCTCCTCTCAATCCGGGAGGGCGGCAGTGATCCCTTTATCATCACAACACGGCAAGCCGTGTCTCATGTCTCGTGCGCGTACATGTCACTATATCCAATGCTCACGCTGATGATACGTAAGTAGCGCGCGCCGCATCCCCAAAACTCTGCAGATGCTGTCCATGGCAGCTTCTCGACCTACCTCGAAGATCGCTCTCCTCGATCGGTAGCGCAGGATGCGATACACATCTCTAATGTGACGGCCATCTCCCTGGCCGGAAGATGGAACACATTGGCCGCCGATCCCATCTCTCGATGAGGGCGACCATCGCCGTGATCCTCTCTATCGCTTCACGTACTCTCGACCCCGCCGAGTCCCACTCGCGCATGATGGCCCAATGCGCCGCAGATACGTGTGGCCTCATCCGACTCAATAGTGGAGGCATCCTATCACGCATCGTCAACCGCCGACGTGCCTCGCAAAACCAACCCACATTCTTAGACCTACTTTATTATAACATCTACTTTACCATCTAAACCCCTTTTTAGATCCCCCCGACCACACCCCGACTTTCTACCCCCCCCCCACCTAACAACCTACCACCCCACCACCCACACCCACCCAACCCAACCCAAAACCCAAAACCTAACCCACACCTAACCCTTCTCCACCCCTAACCCAACCCCACACCCCACCCACTTCCCAAACCCAAACCAACCCAAACCCAAACCAACCCAAAACCCAAAACCCCCCACACCTAACCCTTCTCCACCCCTAACCCAACCCCCACACCACCCGCAACCCAACCCAAAAACCCAAAACCTAACCCCACACCTAACCCTTCTCCACCCCTAACCCAACCCCCACACCCACCCCAACCCACCCCAAAACCCACAACCCAACCCAAAACCTAAAACCCAACCCCACCCTAACCCTTCTCCACCCCTAACCCAACCCCCCACAAAACCCCAACCCAAACCAAACCCAAAAACCCAAAACCTAACCCCCCACACCTAACCCTTCTCCACCCCTAACCCAACCCCACACCCACCCCCAACCCACCCCAAAAACCCACAACCCAACCCAACCCAAAAACCCAAAACCTAACCCCCACACCTAACCCTTCTCCACCCCTAACCCAACCCCACTCCCACTCCCACCCACAACCCAAAACAACCAACCCAACCCCACACCCACCCTCAACCCAACCCAACCCCTACATAAACCCACAACCGACGCCGGCCGATACATGACCGACGCCGGTCACCAACAACCCTCCCTTTCCCTAAAATTGTGCGACCGATGCCGGTCGCTTAGTGACCGACATCGGCCATCGTTTTCCCGAGCCGAACCCCGCGCCCCCAAAACCCATTTTTTTACCTATTTCTACCCATCTACCCACCCAAAAACCCTAAAAACTTACCCACCTACCCACCTTAGCCTATCTAACCTATCTACCCTCTCCCTTTCTCAAATTACCTCCATTTACTCATTATTTCCTACAAAATACAAATTCCTACCCAAACCCCCCATTTAGCCTAATAACCATTTCAATGCATAAAATCACGAGTTTAGAACCTACACGGATTTACGACACACGCCGCCGTGGTGGGATGGGTGGTGGCGGTCCACCGGTCCAGCCTCTCCAGCCTCCTCCTCGCTGCTGTGCCATGGCTCCAATCCTGATCTACTGGGTCCCTGGCCAATCACCTGCTGCCTCCTCCTCAACCGGGCCCACTATCAACTCTCTCCGCCAATACAATAGCTCCACCTCACTCAATCCAGCCTCTAATCCCAAGTCTCCACGTCAGACAAGTCGATTTGGATTGCAAATAACAAAAGTGACAATGACAGGCCGTATTTTTCTTTTTATAGGTTTTTCGACCTTAACCGATGCTCGGTTTCATTTTACCCCTAAGGAACCGGATCGGCCTTTAACCGATGTCGGCATGTAGAATCGACATCGGTTCGCTACCCAACTTTCACCCCATTCTTTGCCCTTATTTACTCCTTGCCTCTTTTTCACCAATATCGCCTCTATCCACCTTTTTGCCATTGCACACATTTGTTCACTTGTCCAGCCTGACCTAAGGCCTCAACCTACCATTCGGCCCGACCTAAGGCCTCAACCTACCATTCGGCCCGACCTAAGGCCTCAACCTACCCATTCGGCCCGACCCAAGGCCTCAACCTACCCATTCGGCCCGACCCAAGGCCTCAACCTACCATTCCCGACCTAAGGCCCAACCCAAGGCCCGACCAAGGCCTCAACCTACCAATCGGCCCGACCCAAGGCCTCAACCTACCCATTCGGCCCGACCCAAGGCCTCAACCTACCCATTCGGCCCGACCCAAGGCCTCAACCCTACCCATTCGGCCCGACCCAAGGCCTCAACCTACCCATTCGGCCCGACCCAAGGCCTCAACCTACCCATTCGGCCCGACCCAAGGCCTCAACCTACCCATTCGCCCGACCCAAGGCCTCAACCTACCTATCCGGCCCGACCCAAGGCCTCAACCTACCCATCCGGCCCGACACCCAAGGCCTCGCCTCAACAATTTGACCCCGACCCAAGGCCTCACTCTACCCTTATGACCCGACCCAAGGCCACCACCCAACCACTTGGCTCAACCCAAGGCCGTATCACTTCAATACCATACCCACAATCAACACTTTATTTTATCCATCCATCATGTACCTTTTGTTCAATCGAGCTCACCTGCTCGTGTTTTAGCATGATTAGGGTCCTCGACTTGATCTGTCGACCAACTTTGCCTGCACTCTAGACCGTGACGTTTATCTCAACCAAACCAACCTTTCGTACCGCCAACATGCCTAAACGCCTCGCACTTTACCTCGTTATATACCCCGAGCTACTTCCTATGCCTTGATACCAGTGATTATATCACCCTTGTTTGGATAAACTATCGACCTTTGCCTATACATCGCTGGTTTGCTTTGCCAAATCATGTACCCTAGTCGTACTATTGCATTTCAACATGCGTCTCGCTTCCTCGACCTACCCCACCACCTTACCATCCTCTCTACAACATATACCTTTATCAACCCTATCCCCGATTTCCCGTTCACTCAATCTGTGATAGATTTGAGGGGGATTACCTATATCCTTAACATGAGAAACCACTTCATATTATTGTCCGCGCAGCTTTACAGAACAAGCTACACGACAATAAGGGGCTAATGTAGACACCAAATTCGTGTCTTACGACCCTCAGACCCGCATCCCATTTCGCAACCTAACCTCATTACCTAAACTTTACACAATTATTTATTAATTACCTTAGAATTGATAAATCCACATCACCTTACCCGCCACCTCACTTTGCCACCTCATCATGACCTAGCCCTAACCCTAAACTAACCTAATTAAGACCCATGACTTGGTCTAGACTCACATCCATAACTAATGCCTCCTTACTCGCACCCAAAGCCGACCTTCTAGCCACTTGACCAAGCCCGCAACCGATCTCTCTGAGAGAAAAGTAGGAAGGTGGGCTATTTTACTAAAAATAGCCTACTTTTTCCTTACCGATGCCGCTCTACTCGACCGCCGCTTACTACGCAACCGCCATCGCCTCCTCGTAAATGGGCTCCCAAACCAAAACAACGGATCGGAATTTCATTTTGAGATCACCAAAGGATTTCTGAATCAACAGAGAGCATCATGCGAGCGAGGAACAGAGTCCGATCTTCACTGACAGAGCAGAGACGAGTAAAGAAACCAAAGTGTTTACAACCAAGGAGATCAACTTGCATCTCGTGCCAAAACCAAGAAGTCACATCTTGCATGTCCTTTGTTATAACATTTCTTATGCTTCTTGAATCTCAAAGGCTCCTAAATCCGCTTTCAATCCACTACCCAACGTGCTATCATATCTAACTGCCATTCTTTTGCTTCTAATCATCCCATTTCCTAATACCATCCAAAACCAGCCATTACAAACACCATAAATGCCAAGAAGATCGTAGAACCCACCGCTATCGGTATCAATCGCGAACGCATCGCTATCGCGACCGCATCGGTTATCGCAGAATCGCATCGGTTCCTCTCGATCAAAACCAAAAACCAGCCTTTCCCCTACCCAGCTTTAACGAAATAATTTAATTAATATTTTGCAAGCTCTTTTGTGTTAATTCATATTAGCAGGGGAACTCACCACCTTCGAAAGGAAGTTTTATATTTCCCGGCCCAAGGCGCTTCTCATTTATTGTTTAATCAAAATCTTGTGGTCTTGTGTTCTTATTTCGCAGTAGTCCTTCCAAGACAAAAAGGAGTCTCTCGCAGCCACCCGATCTTTCTCTACGGTACGCGCACACCATCTCGACATTCAACAGTATTCCTCCTAACCCTAACCTCAATTCAGAATCACTCCATAAACATGCATAAAAAAGAACCATGAAGATATGTAAATGCACCAAAATCATTACTGATCATATTCATATAAATTGGTAACCTCATTACATTCATTAGATTCATTACAGAGCATCACGAAAGAAAGACAAACCGAAGTCATACATCATAGCTATATTTCTATCCTTTAACTCTCAAAATAAAAATTTAAACATCTAGACCCTTGATACATCCATATCCTATGATTTATCTACCCAACCCAAACAGATTTCCTTTACAATATTTCTGCAGAGCTCTGCTCCATCTTAATTTTTATATATCTTTTCTTCTGTGGGTGCTTGTATATATAGGCATCCTGAAGTGCCAACTCATTCTTTTGTGGCTTCAAATCTGTCACCAAGTGTCTAGATGTGGTCCTCCATGGGAGCATGCTCCTTCAGGCCTAAGCTCTCCACTCCTTATCACGATGGTCTTCTAGGAGCTTCCATCGCATGGCATATTCCTTCCTAGGCTTATCCACTCTGCATGCGTATTCAGGTCACACTTTTCTTGTGTCTTGCCCGATACGCCAAATACAACTAAGTCTTGAGACCTTGTCTGTGGGAACACAACACGGTCCTTCTTAAACCCTCATAGAACCCCGCCTTGTCGCGCTCCTCCTTACACGCCCATTTCTTAACTTCAGTCTTGTGCACCCATATGCCTTTTTGGACTTAGTCAATATTTTAGGGGCCCAAAAAGGCCACCATTGCAGACATTTTCAATTCTTTTGTATATGGAATACACGAAAAGGGCCATGCCTATTGTTGCATTTAAGAATGCCACCATTACCATTCAGGGAGAAAAATTCAAAGGTTCTTTTGAAGTTTTGGAGCTAACAGAAGTAGACAACTTGCCTGTGCTACTAGGTCTTCCTTGGTGTTATGTTAATAACATAGACACACTCTTAAAAATGTGTTATATAAGCTTCAAGAACAATAAAGAGCACATTGTGATCCCAATGGATGACGTGAATATGACACCTTACATAGAGCCAATAATTGAGGAAGACCTTAACCAGATCTACACGCATATGGTGCACAACCCAGAAAATGTTGAGCCATCAAAGGAGGGTGTGGTTTAGTGGGAGACACACACTCCATAAACAACACTACTAGTGTTTCTTATGATAATTAGGCTCATGGAACTTATGAGATGGTTGGTTGAGAGTTATGGGGAAGAGTAACAAGAGCGATTAGTTCACAACCAGTTAGATGGCTTGGAAAAACCAGTTTTCTAAGGTATACCACAAAAGAGAATCCTAAATATTTCTTAGACATAATGTAAGTGCATGTACAAAACAAAGGAGATAGAAGGAATATATTGGTTTAATCATTAAAGGGAATAATAGTGTGCTTGTGGGTCATGCATAGAGACACCTTTCTAGGTTGACACGAGATAAGAATTACTTTCTTAACAAGGTTGGTCAGGAATAATATTCCATTCCGGATATTAGAATATGATGGGAAGACCTCTCCCATGGCACATGGTAAAACGTGAAATAAATTTTATGCAAGGCAAAGACATGTTTCCACCATCATTTTGGGTTCATAAGAAATATTCTACATTACATAGATGCACGTGCACATGGTATATACATGTGGAGTTAAGGAAAGACACAATGAGTTGGCACGACTTAACCTCGTATCATGCACAAATTTAATTATAATTCTACTAAACCTCGTGTCAATGAATCTTTATAGATAATAAAGTGCATCACTCTAGGAGACTACGGGAAGGCCAAAATCTTATATCCAAGTTATAAGGTGAGAAACCTCTAGTTGTGTGTGTGTGAATGCTTGCCATTGGATGAATTATGATGAACAAATCACGGGGTGCTTGGAAGGAGAAACAAAGGGGAAGCTCATCTATCTCATTGATGATGAAGAGGTCGAGGACCCGAACATACAAATGAAAAAGGTGAGCATAAATTTTTAGACACCGAAGATGAATACACACGCACATACCATGTGCCACTTAAGACAAAGAAGGTAAACATTGGGACTGAAGATGTGCCAAAGGAGGTGATAATTGGTGACTATTGTCCGAGGCAAAGGTTGTGAAAATTATTAAAATAATGTGTGAATTCTAAGATCTATTTCTAAGGGGGTACCATGAGTTAAAGGGATTTCATCCATCACTAGATGAGATGAAGATAAAACTCAAAGATGGCACACGACCATTATGCAAGAGGCCTTACTGGATAAATATTAATCTTCATGTCAAGGTAAAATATAAAACTGAAAAAATACTAAAGCGACATTATTGAACCTATTGAGGAATCAGAAAGGATAAGCCTTATGGTCGTCATCATTAAAAAGGATGTAAGGATAAGGATTTGTGTTGACTATCGAGATTTAAATGTTTCATGTGTCATTGATTCATTTCCCACACCATTCATTGAATAGATTCTAGCAGGTTTTATAGGGTGGAAGATCTATTCCTTCACGATGAATTTTCGTGGTACCACTAGGTTCGGATGGCGTGCAAAGATCAAAATAACATGACACTTAAAATTGAAAGGGGATGATTTTCCTACATAATCATGCCTTTTGGATTAAAGAATATGCCAACGGTATTTTTGTACATCATTGTAAAGGAATTTCAAGACTTCATACCTAAGTTCCTTCAATTTTATCTAGATGATTGGACCATCTATGGGTTAATTAAATATCATTTTGATTGCTTAAGGATTATGTTTGAGAGGTGAAGACAACTTAGCATATCCATTAATATGAAGAAGTTTATTTTTGCAACACCATTTGGTACTTTTCTTGGACATATCATATGTAAGGAACACTTTTTGGTGGATCCAACCAATATTGCATTCATCTTGGGGTTGGAGGATCTAACTAATCGAGTGAAGTATGCGGGTTTCTTGGGCATACAAAATACTACAAGAAATTTATTAATGGGTATGCAAAGATCGTTGCACTATTAATGGAAAGAATAACCACCGCACACATCTTATGCTTCCCTTTTGGCATCTACCATTTCATGTCCATTTCAACACGTCTAGAACATCTATTGGAGCGGTATTGGACCAGCTAGGAGAAGATAATGTAAATCACCCTATCCATTTTGTGAGTAGGAAGTTGACACCAACTAAATAAAATTACATGACTACGGAGTGCGAGGTGTTTTCAATGTGTAAATGCTTCACAAGTTCATAAAATATTTACTGAGAACACCATTTATATTCTACATTGATCATATGGAACTTAAATATTTGGTTAACAACCTAGTATTATAAGGGCGCATTTGTCGTTTGATCCTCTTATTCTAGGACTTTGAGTTATCCATCATAGTTAAGCTTGTAAAAACCAATTTGGGGCAATATCATTTGTCTCATATCACATCTTGCTAGGACACATAGAGCATACACATCACTATGCCGAGATGCCCACCTATTCAGATTATAGTGCCCACTAGCTCATTTGGAGGATATTTGCGTAGTATTCTTGCACACATGCGTTGCACCCGAGGGAACGAAAATTCAAAGAATAAGTAACTCGTCATTCTCAGGGCACCCTACTAGTTAGTCGAGAGGATACCTATAAAAATGGGTAAAGAAAAAAATTTTTCGCATGTGTGTTTTGCGGCATGAGCATGAAGCAATCATGGATGAGGCATATGGTGAGATTTCTCTGCAGACATTATGTAGGAGAAGCCATAGTGTGTAGGGTATTACTTATAGGATTATGGTGGGAGAATCTTTAGAAGGATAGAAAGGCCTTTGTTAAAGCTTGTGATTGTTTCTAGAGAATAGGAAAACTAGGACACCCCGATGAGATGTCATTATGACCCATATCAAGCACAAATCCTTTTGAGAAGTGGGCTATTGACTTTGTTGGCCCAATAGCACCGAGTTAGGTAGAGGACAAGCGCGAGCTACATCATCACATGCAAAAATTATTTGACAAGGTGGATAGAAGCAATGCCCACAAATAATTGCATTATAGCTACAATAGAAATATTCTTATGGGAAAACATTATTAGTAGGTACGGTTATCCATTGAGCCTTACCAATGACAAGGGAACCCATTTTATCAATGAAACAAATCAAATATTGTTAGAAAATTTTATGGTAGCTCACTATAATACTACCCTATCACCCACAATCCAATGGTACTACAAAATATTTCAATAATATCTTGGTACACACATTATAAAAATATGTGATGTAGACATAAATGATTGGGAAGATAAAGTATCGCTTGTTTTATGGGAATACATAACTACTTACAAGAGGTTGAATAAGGCCACACCCTTTTAATTGGTGTTTGGCACAAAAGTAATTTTTCTTATGGAATTCATGTTACCCTCCATGTGTATTGCACACAAAGGGGGACTTGTTGATGAGAAATTAGTAGATGAGCGTGTGGAAAAATTAATGCAATTGGATGAGTGGCGCACGCTTATGCGATGAACCCGAGAGGACAAAAAATCAAGATAGAAGGCTTCACATGCTAGGCATATCAAAAAAGTCTTTTACTATTAGGAAGATGATGTTTTTCAATGACTCAAATTTTTTGCACCACCCAATAAATCTCAAAATGAATTGGTTGCGACCATTTAAAGTATCCAAGATTATGGAATCTAGTGCTTTTCATTCTGAGAATTAGACAAGAATATATTTCATGGTTACTTCAATGGGAGTAGGTTGAAGCCCTACTATAAATAATATTTCCTTGTGTTTGTAATAAGTCATTATTTCAATTTAGATTAGTTTCCTTTCAATTTCTATTTTTTTGTTGTAATAAGTGTGTTCACACGCGAGAGTTGATCAATATGTTTTATAATGATGCATAAAGGACTACGCATGCGTGTAGTGTGGGAAGTAATCAAGCCAAGGTGTGTAATGGGAAAATTTGAAGGTGCGCGAGGAAAGTGTTCTTGTAGTTGGATTGATAAGGCATGATTGTGCTTGGATTGGTGGAATCTATCATGAAGACTTGATGAATAGAGCAACACAAAGTATAACACAAGGGAGGTGGCATAGAGGAAGACTACTTAGTAAGTGGCATAGACGAAGAATATTTGTGGCATAAGAGGATGCACGCAAAGAGGGTTTGCATTCTAAGAAGTAGTAGCACACTAGTTTATGTACTACCGCACGAAAAATACTTCTATTGAAAAAGGTGGGAAAACATAACAAAAAATAGGAAAGCTGAAAAAGATGCATTAAAATTGGAAAGTGGTGGTAGGTGAGTGTAATTAATGTGATTGAAAATTAAAAATTTTTAAAAGGAGTGCAAAAGTAGTCATTCTTAACTTGCTATTTGAGATTTTGTGCAAAAAGAAGTTCTTGTGAATCAAAGAACAAGTGCGTATGAGTGAACTAGAGAGAACCAAAGTTGGGAAAAAGAGTTCAAGTAGAAAACATCTAAATTAAAACTAGGAATCCTTGGGTGAAGTTGAAGTTGTGTGACGTGGGAAAGTTTGGAGGAAGGGTTAAGAATCTAGGGTTGTGGATAAAAATCACATATTAGGGCAAAAATTGAGTTACGAGGATTAAGCTAGGGCATAGTGTTGTTACGCATTGAGTGTAGTTGATAGGATTGAAGCAAGACTTGGGTTATCAAGGACCGAGGAAAAAATTGTAGGGTGGTATAATTTCATAAGGTTATAATGACCAATAGAACTAGAAAAGAAGATACCATAGAACAATAAGGAAAAGAGGAGGCACCGACAATTGGTTTTCAAATTTAGTATCCTCAAGAAGTGATAGTGGGAAAACCATGGGTGTCGTAGGCTGTGGAAGTGTAAGTGTTATCGGTGAATCATAGAACCCTCGATTTCTTAGCATGTGAGTTTGTTAAGGCAAGCAATGTGATTGGGTAACATGGAGTTATCTCAAGGTGTGGGACCTTGTAGTTGAGATAACTCTCCGTAGAGAAATCTTGTTCTTCCTCCTAAACTAATGCAACAACTACCTCTAATGAAGGAAAATCTATATCTAAGCCTATACTATTAATTCTAAGGGACCAAGGAGAAGGAGTGAGCATGAAAATAAGTAAAACTTACACTAAAGGAGGTGATAGCACCAAGAGAAGGGTGTGGGAATCTCTCCAATGGATGAAAATGAAATAATATGCATAACAAAGAGGGTAAAAATAATACCACAGTCCAACAACAACATTCAAACAACCATTTTCATGAAGGCATAATAGCATAAACCCCGTAAGATGAATAAATTAGAAACAGACACCTACAACTAGAATGAAGAGGCAAGAGAATGCAACAACATAAGCGAGGGAATGAGAAATATCCACAAACTCAAGTTTATTGCTTCATCAGTTTACACATTCCATTACAATGCAAGAAAAAGGCCAAGATCATCATGTAAGATGTCTAAAATGGAGGCCTTTACAGCACATTGTTGTTTCTAAAAAAAATTGGAAGAGGATTTTTACAATGAAAATCCCCCTCTTCAAATGATAGGTCATTACACTTTATAGAGAATGAGGGAGAAGAGAAAGAAGTTGAAAATATTGAAATTCCCCTTTCACCCACTTGTAAGGTACCATTAGTAGCTATAAATCATGGTGGGGGACCTGCAAAATTCATCCCTTGCTATCTTGTAACTTGGAGCAAAAAAAATGGTTGCCCATGCTCATTTATTGTATTCCTAACCACCTGGAGGTCACCATTTGAAGTTGGGATCATTTTCTGTAATTTTCACCACCAAAACTCCATCAAATATTTAATTTCTTGATTTTGAGGGTAGAGACAGAGCCACACAATTCCAACGAGTCCATTTTTGTGCGATTTGGTTGAGAAATGAGAAATTTATGACTGTTTGAGTACAAGCAGATTTTATCCTTCTCAGAGCTTGTTCAACACTTCATGGGATCCAGTATTAAAAATGGTAAATGGAAGTAATGTTTTGTTATTTTCACTCCTTCAATAAAGTCTTTGATGTTTTAAAATACTTGGGAAGATTTAAAAATATATGGTGGGCCCACCACATTTAATTTTTAATGGGGGTGCTTGAGTGTTAATCTTTGAATTAGGGGCATCTTGCCACCGCCACTGCTCGCACGATCTGGCCCCTAATCCAAAGGATTAACACCGAAACACCCACCATTAAAACTTAAATGTGGTGGGCCCACCATATATTTTATATGCTTCCTAGGTCTTTTAAAACATAAAATAATTTATTGAAGGAGGGAAAAGTAAAAATTATCACTTCCAGCTACCATTTTTAATACATGACCCGTGAAGTGTTGAACAAGCTTGAGAAGGATAAAATCTACTTACACTCAAACGGTCATAACTTTCTCGCTTCTCAGAAAAATCATACAAAATTGGACTCGTTAGAATTATGGCTCCGTATTCTACACTCAAATCAAGAAATTAAATATTTGATGGATTTTTGGTGGTGAAAATTGTAGAAAACCATCCTAGTTTCATATGATGACCTCCATGTGGTTGGGAATGCAATAAATGAGCATGACAACCATTTTTTCTGTTGCAAGCAACAAGACAACATGGGATGTATTTTGTAGGTCTCCCATCATGATTTATATCTACTTATGATACCTTGCAAGTGGGTGAAAGGAGAATTTTGAGATTTTCAACTTCTCTCTCTTCTTCGTTATTGTCTATAAAGTGTAATGACCTCTCATTTGAAGGGGGGATTTTTCATTGTAACAAAACTCTGCCAAAATTATTTTGGAAACACCAATGTGTTGTAGGCCTCTATTTTAGATATCTTACATGATGATCTTGGCATTTATCTTGCATTGTAATGGGCTTTGTAAACTGGTGAAGTAATAAACTTGAGTTTATGGATATTTCTCTTTCCCTTGCTTATGTTGTTGCATTCTCTTGCCTCTTCATTTCAATTGTAGGTGTATTGTGTCTATGTCATTGTGCCTTCATGAAAATGGTTGTTTGAATGTTTTTGTTGGACTATGGTATTATTTTTACCCTCTCTGCTATGCATTTTCTTTCATTTCATCCATTGGAGAGATTCCCGCACCCTTATATTGGTGATATCACCTCTTTTAGTGTAGGTTTTCTTTATTTTCATGCTCATTCCTTCTCCTTGGTCCCTTGGAATTGATAGTATAGGCTTAGATATATATTTTCCTTCATTAGAGGTAGTTGTTACATTAGTTTAGGAAGAAGAACCAACTTTATCTAGAGAGTTATCTCAACTGCAAGGTCCCACACCTTGAGATAAATCCATGTTACCCAATCACATTGTTTTCCTTAATAAACTCACATGCTAAGCAATCAAAGGGTGTTGTGATTCGGTGATAATATTTTTGGCATGCCTGGTGGGACCACACAAAATTCATTTTTAGTAGGTGTGTATCCTGGTTTACTTTCATTTCATCAATTTTGTTGTGCTCTTGATGAAATCTCATCCTTTGGAGGCATACCCAAGCACAACTAGAGACTCCACTGATCCAAAACAAACCCATTTCTAAGTTGCAAACCTTTCTTTCCACCCATTTCCATCCATTTTCTTTTCATATCTTTCATTTTTCTTCCATCCATGAAGTTTTGCAATCATGACTTCATTCCCATCATGGAATTCTCACTTGCAGCAGAACTAGTTCAATTCACCTCCAAACTTGTAAAATTATTCTTTAGGCTACTTTAACACACCTCCAAATCAGTTTTATGATGAAAATCAATAGTATGCATATTCCCATGAGCAAGATACAAATCAGTTTGGTCATTCACCAAACTATGCAGTTGTTCCATAGTAGGTATATACAAATTTGGAGTCCATCCTACACCTGGAGATGTTGAGTTGTAGATGAAGGTTCGAAATATGGAGGGAATTATGGTGCAAACTAGGGCTATATATCAATTGAAAGCATTCATGATTGGTTTCAGGGTCCCTTATCCATGGGTTGGTCCTATGCCAAGACATTTTAGCCCTTAGCAAAAGCTTGATTTCATGGTTGAGATGTTGCCACAACTTGCAAAGTGGATTGAGAAGATAGAGGCTTATGAATCTAATGCTAGACATTCCTATCAATGGGAAACCCTTGCATTACCATCTCACAACCCTATTCCTATTATCCAACCCACACTATTTAAACCTAAGTTTCAATTACCTATCTTCATACCTGTTGCCCCAATGTGAATTCCACTTCTCCATCTTCTTCCCTTCCACCCCACCTTCAATTCTCTACCCTTTTCTCTTATAAAATTCCTTCCCTCCATAGAGAAAAGAAATTTCACCTTCCCTTCCACCACCAACATTAAAAATACCAATTTAATCCTAACCAACAAATCCTCTCGCATTCCCACACCCATTTTGGGACGAAGAAAATAAAAAATCAATCAAAGAGGGAAGAAAGCCGAGGAGCCTAAAGAAAGAAAATTAACACAAAATTTGAGGAATTGGGCTGTCAGTTCAATATCAAGAAAATTCCATTAATGACTAAGCCTTCAGTTGGGATTGAGGTTCAAGAATAGGTAGCAAAGATGATTTTGTAGAAGAACAATAGAGCAAGAACAAGAAGATGATGACCAACAGCTTCATTTTCTTAGTGTAGTATACATAATGGCATTATATTTTCACATTATTGATCCATCACAGTTGCGAGAATCAGTTGAAGAGGAAGAGAAATCAACTCCAAATCCAAAAGAAGATGAGCACATGGAGGAAAACAAATCAGTTTCAGAGAGCCTACAGAAGAGGAAATCATAGAGATCTTCTTGCTTTCTTGTGGTAATGAAAATTCAGATTTCTCTCTTCCTTCATCTTTTATTAAAAATGATTTGATTGATGAATCCATCATAGAGGAAAGCACCCAAGAAGACATTTCTATCCATAACGGTCCTCAAGATCAACAAGTTGAAGAGTTTGACCTATCAAACTTCATGTTGGATGAGGAAATCGGACAAGAGAATTAGTTTGGTCTTCAAGCGGAGGAAGAGGAACTCCTAAAAGAGCAACAAGCTTCATCCAATTGCAGTAATTCACCAATGATTCCATTAAATGGTGAAATTCGTCTTGAGGAGTTGCATGGTGTAGAGGAGTCTCATATGGAAGAGAACAAGGATGACACCACTCCTATATCGGTCATCAAGGTAGAGGATCAACTGTTTGTAGAAGCAAAACAAGAGTAAAATCAACTTACAAATAGTCACCTTTTCCAGAAAGTCTGCAAAGTGACTTCATTCTTAAAGTTGGGATTAGGAGAAATGGGAAAATTCAATGGATTATACCTTGCCCAATCAGTACTTGGCTTCATTGGAGAAAAATTTAGAGTTTCCACAAGTCATGCTTAGTTCTCGAGCATGAGAATGAGTTTTAGAGTACCAAGGATCAATTGTAATGCCTCTTAAAACCAAATGCAGAGTAACTAAAAGAGGTATTTGTTTTGTTTCTAGTTGATACCTTGATGAGTTGGGTGAAAAATCAGCTTGTATTCAGTTTTTCACTCATACACATGACCATGTTCATTGCAAAATCAGTTACATGGTCCAAATTTGTGAGGAAGGGAAGTTACTTCTCCTTTCCAGTTGTAGGATTTGTTTGAGTTTTTCATTCCTCTAGTTAGAATAGAGTAGGTAGGTTTACTTTCAAAGTAGAAGAAGTGCTTGTGCACACTCTACATGCCTCCACTTGGAGCATGTATGATTTTCTCCTTTTATATATAGTGTGTTGTTGTGTGTTGTTGCTCTTGCACAATTTGTTCATTGAAGTGGCAATGTTTGGGGAAATCATATTTTAATAGTAGTCCCAAGTGCATTCTAGATCAACATGTGTTCCACAAACTTCTGCATGTTTCATACTTCCAAGAAATCATCAGTTTAATCCTTCATACTTGGCAAGAAATCATATTTTGGGATAGATTCAGAGGTTCATCCTTCATCCCATCAAATTAGATAAAAGAAGAAAAGAAAATCTCATATTTAAAAAAATTCCACTCAATCAAAACTTTAAGATTTTCTTATAAAAGTTGGAAAATTTGTGTAAAGGGATCATCTTCAGGTTCAACAATGTTTGAGTGGCTCAAGGACAGGATTTCGAGTTCAGATTAGTTTCCGTGTTTATCGGTTGACTCCATGCCCAATGGATGCTTCAAGGCCACTGGTCAACTAGTCTAGCAGAAGATGTCCCCTTGAGTTGCAAAATTGTTATCCATTTTTACCCCCTAGAAAAAATTGAGAACTCGAGAGAAACTAAACATGGGCAGTTGATAGAGCTTCATGGTTGAGTCTGGAGTTTTTAGGTAAATTTTCATAATTTTGGAGCACTCGGCAGTGATTTTGGGAACTTAGGGGTCATTTGGTGCATTTCCCTTCTTCTAGAGGCAAAGGATTTCAATTCTTAGACAAATTTGAGAAAAAATTAGTAAAATTGGGAAAATTTGGTTTTATGACACTCTAATTCATTTTTTTCTAACTCCTAGATCAAGAGAAATCCAAAATGTTAGAGAAAATTGGAGAAAATTGTAAAAATGAGGAAAATTCATGCTACAAAGGAAAATCCGCACAACAAAGGAAAATTCATGCAACAAAATAAAATCCACACTATAAATGAAAAACCACGCTACAAAGGAAAATCTGCACAAGCATAAAGAAAAAGCCATGCTACAAAGGAAAAGCCATGCAACAAAGCAATATGACAATTTTTTCGCGTGAACTTAAAATGGCCATAACTTTTGACCGTTGCTCTATTTTTCGCAAACTTTATATTGTTGGAAAGGTCTCAACATCCTCTATGAAATGGAAATTGTATTTCTTAATTTTATTGAGGTTAGATGTGTGAAAATTTGGAAAACATCTCCAGCATGAAAAAATTATAGTTCCGGCATCCAACTACCAACATTAATGAAGTATGGCCCTCTTTTATTCTTCCAGAAGTTAGAGTACGTGGGAAATGATTTATAAGAATGTCCATGCCATTTTCAAATCATTCAATGATAGTTGGTGGGTGGAAGCGGAAATACGATATTCACTTTTTTATCTTCTCCATCTCCTTCTATATATTGTAAACACTTCTCATTTGAGAGGAGGATATTCTAGGCATGGGGAAACTCTGTAATTTTGTTTTCCAAAAATAATTGAGTAGAAAACCTTCTCTTAGACCTGGAAAGCATATTTGTGCCAATATCTCAACAATATAATGGATTGTGCATATTAAAGGAGTAATAAAATCCATGTTTGTAGTGTTCTTTCAACCATTGCATTGTTTTTTTGTTGTGTCTCCTTGCCTCTCTGTTTCTATTGTTTTCTTTTTGTGCATGTATGTCTCGTTTATAGTGCAAGGTTTTGTGTTTCATGGAGATTTGGTGGTAAATGAAGACCTGTGTATCTATGTCACATTGGTATGGCCTCTCTCAAATCCATTTTCCTTTTATACTCTCCTCAATAGGATATTCCAGTCCCTTTTTCTCGGTGCTATCACCACCCATAGTGTAGGATTTCCCTTATTTTTGCTCTCTATCTTTCCCGGTCTCTTGGTATGGTTAGATTAACAATAAATAGTTGCATTTCCTTCCTTAGGAGTTGTTTAGTGCTAGGATTAAGTAGAGGAAATATTCTTCTCTCGGAGGTCCATCTCAAGTATGCAAGTCCCATAACTTGAGAGATGGTCCAATGTTAGCAAATTATACCAATAGCTCATACACACACACACATGAAAATTAGAGGGTGCTGGAATTTTACACTAACATTAAGATAAATGAGTATAACCACCACACGTCAGGGCATGAAGGAAACATCATAAAGGATGCTATAGAAGAAACACAACACTTGATCTGTCATAGGATAGATGATCCTCAATGACAAGGTGCAGAAGTCCTTGATCGATGTTGGGGTACCACAATTGTTTGACTTACCATACGTTGGTAAGATTGCATGCATGTATAAATGGCTCATGTCTAGGGTACATGAGGATTATTTCTAATTCATAGGAAAAAAGGATGTGCTTGACCACGCAATTGATCAACATAGTAACAAGGTTGAGAGATAGTGGTAATGAAACAGAACTTGATCTGTGCAATGAGGCAACGATAGAGGAGACATTCACTAAACTTAAGTATCATAGGGGAATTCGTGCCTTCCATGTTTCCAACATTAACGACCTGGGAACCAAAGAGGTTGCGTGATTGGTGAGATGTAAACTAGGCGCATCTCAACGATGGTCAGAGGTTGATAAAAAGAAGTCATATTGCAAACAAGATCCAATATAGCATTGCCTTGTTTATAGCTGAGGGAATCATAGATGAAGCAAAGACCTAAACAAAGAAATGAGAGAAAATTACTTTGGGGTGTATCCTTTTGCTAATTATTTTTGGTAAATAGGGGTTCTAGATGGTCTCGAATATAACATATGGGAACATCTTATTGAGAAGAAGTCTCCAACGCTAAGTTTGGCCAAGTACACTGTGGTGGGGTCATCTCCAATCCATATAAGGCGCGCCTCAAGAAATGGCATAGGAGGATACGCGAAGCGTTTGAAAATGTATAACACATACCCAGGAACTACCAACAATCATGAATAGGAGAGCAGAGTTTACAATAATGCAACACTTCAGCCTAGGTAGGTTCTTACTAGACAATGGAGAGATGGAGCTCGTGCAAAATTTTGTTTGCATTCACCACAAAGTATTTCAAGAGTGTGGTGAACACGATAAAGGATGCACATAAATTGAAGTTCAACATAGAAATGGTTGATTCAAACTACCATACTTTGCGCAAAACATATGGTTATGAAATGAAAGCGTTATACATCGAGACAATGGATATAAATAACATGGACCTAAACCCCATTATGACCCTGTTAGTTGGAAAGGATGCTTGCAGGGTCTATATTTATCTATGAACAAAGCTCAAGGATGGGAAAGTGGTCGATGTGTGTGACCTTGAGCTTCCACAACCACTCGAAAAGATAACGTGAAGATTTCAAAGTGCAATCCCACCCCTCCGAAGGAGACAAAATAAGAAGAGGAGTTTAGGTTGGACCATAGCACAAGGATAAGGATGTAAATGAGGTGTTATGAGGCAAGCTCCTCATGCACTCCTACAGGATGTCCAACTAAAGAAGTGTGAAATCCTAGTCCAACATAGGAGGATAAGCCTCATATTATCCATGATCCGGACCAAGAGGAGGAAGAATACTTAGAGCAACCCACATGCAAGAGGAAACAAAAGAAGAAGAGGTCCAAGATGAAGAGTGTGCACATGAAGAGGAGAATGAAGAAGAGAAATAAGATGTATGTGATAAAGACGAGAAAGAACTTGGGGAAGACCAAGGAGCTGGTGAAGAAACATGTCATGAACATTTTGATATTGTGCAAGAGACACTACACAAGCAATGTGCATGAGGAAGGAGATGGAGGAAATAATAGGTATCTTTCAGTGACGCCATATATAGATGATCCAACAAAGCTTCTAAGGGCCAAATTCTAGAGTACAATTCCCACTGAGGATTTTTTTGTTGGGGCATGTTTGATAAGGCTAAAGCCCATTTGCACACATGTAAGATGCTCTCTTGGGCACTACAAACATATATGAATGAGCCATAGTTAAAGGTAAAATGAGAGTCAATTTTGGAGTTAAGTTCAAAGAAATAACCGGAGCTTTCCCAATAATACTCTACTCGAATCTCAAATGAGAAAGAAAGCAATGCTCTAATAAGAATGGATGCTTTGAGGTATCAAGGAGGAATGTTGACAAGGGCGCTACGGTAAAAAATAATGTAAGATAACATAGAGCGGAAGAGTAGGAAAAATTAGAGGTTGGCAGAGGAGTTAAATGACACGAAGGAGGTGGCAATTGTGTATAATAAAGTAGCCGACCTTGTCACATAATATTGCACACACATGTCATGATATAGTAGTGCATGTCGGACTGCATCATAATACCGAGGAGTACCTAGATGAACCGATACGACTATTCATGGTAAAAGTAAATATTGGGCAAGGGCTTACATAGAAGAGTTGGCCAATATAAATAAGGCCACAAAGTGGAGCATAAGATAAAAGAATACATAGCATTTGGCATGGAGCTGAAGGAAGCCACTCAAAAGGTTGGAAATATTTTTAGAATCTGTTAGGATGTTACAATGATCTTGAAAACATGCATTGAGAAGATGATAACAAATTGAAGAAACCATAGGCCACATTGTAGACAAACAAATTTGAGCATGAGAAGGTTTTACAAGAAGTCGGAGAGAAGAAGGAGATATTAAAAGCTAAGTGCGATAGGATTGAAGAAAGACTTAATGAAATTCAAACTATGGTGATGAAAAAGGTAGATGGTTTAGAGAGCATCACCACATAGTGGTATGTAGTAATAAAAGAGTCAGCAAGAGAAGATCGACGAGCTGACTTTGGAAAAGATTCCATATATTGTTGAGACAATATTAAGCTCATGAGATGAATATGTGTTTAGTAGAGGAAGGATAAGTGATGATTTTTTTAGTAGGGATAATTGTAGTGCCCCCTCCGATTCGAAGAAAATTTTATTTCCTTTCGTGGATTTTTGATTATTTAGGAATGTCTTTTGCATCGTGTTATTTGTTATCCCCACATGCCAAGTGGAAATATGGATAACTCTCAACATTTTTTATTAGAGGTATTTAAAATCCATTTCCAATATTTATATGATTATTGTCATGAGTATTCAATTCATAAAAAATAGAAATAATAATAATGGCATGAATTGCAAATAAAATGATTAATAGAAAAAGGTGGGATTTGTATAATAAAAGGAGATAAATAAAGATATTTTTTCGAGTTACCTAGGGAGAGGGCCCTAGCCCTTTGTGGCATCACCAACCCACACCGGCCATGGAACCATCTAAGGATGGTAGTTTAAGCTCGGAAAGCCCATAGATTAAACCACATTATCATGGTGCCCCATCACCAGGGTATCCAAACTGTCGGTAGTAGGCCACCTTAACACGGAGCCGAGATTTAAACCTTAGACCTCCCAATTACAAGGAGACCCAAGAACCATTACACCACTACCCATTGGATAGGAGATAAATAAAGATGAGTTGTTTTGGTTTTTAGCATTTAATTCCTTTGAGGAAATGATTATGTTTGTGGAGGAGTGTTGGGAGTCCTTTTTGAAAATGTCTCAAAGGAAGCAACCTCATCATGGATTTCGTGGTTTTCAATTTCTCCCACAAATAATCTTTCTAAGATGGTGAATCACCCATTTAATTTGGGGTGGTTGTATGAGTTTTGTTTTATTATTGCTTGGGATGCAAGGGATTTTGTGGTTAAAAAAGATTTCATTATTAATCCACCTTGTGCATCAAAAAAACCTCTATTTCAACCATTCCACTTCTGCAAGCATGTGTTCTAGGTCATGATAATATGGGAGCCTTGGATAGGGTGTGGATGGCTATCAAAGAATAAAGAAATATAAAAAAATTGATAGTAGTTATAGTTGGAAATGCTTTTCTAGGTGGATTTACAAAATGGGATGGTTAAAAATGCATTACAAACTTTCAACAAATGCAATTGATAGACGTAAATCTAAACTCCACAACCTTACCCAATGTTCTCCATGTATGCGCTTAGAATGAGATATTTAGAGTAGGAAATGGGAATTCTCATGAAGTGTTGTTGTTTCACCAAATGCGACCAAAAAGTGTCTAAATGATCGGTTCACCTTTACCTACATATCCGCCTTAGCTCGTGCCAAATACAAGCTTCATTTTTCTTGTTATTTGAACACAACCCATTACTCATGGAGGAATTTATTGACTATCAAATATGAACAAAATGGGTTTATTGTGAAGGCCATTTTAAGCTTCTTAAAAATGCAATAGGCAGGAGTAAAGCCAAATTCCTTAACCTCTGTAACCATTCTCCTTTCTTGCACCTTGTTGAGACTTAAGGAAATGTTTGGAGCAAGATGTTGGTTGTTTGGATAAAATTGGAACGATGCCGAGATGATTGGCACGAATCTTGCACAAGGGCTATAAACTATGTGCTAAAATTCCTGAATGAACATGGTTTCATGGATAGAAATGAATGTTAGGTATGCACTAAATGGGTTCGCTGAATAGGCTTTGGAAATTTTAATCTCATTGCAAAATTGGTAGGTGTAAAGCTAGGCTCTCCAGCTCTACCAACATCTACCAACTTTCTCCAAGATGAGAACTTTTGGACTATTGTTGTCCATCAAAACACAATAGGATTTTTTTGTTATGTCCTAATAAATTTGGTCCAGATTACTAGAAATAATCTAATGTAATATCATAAAAACACAAAATATAAAATTCATCTAAGATAATTTATTCATTGATAGAGAGTTACATATATAGATTAATTAACCCCTACAATGGTGGATTCAAACATGATATTCAATCCTAGAATCTCTCAAACTTATCCCTAAGATATCTCTAGCTAATCTCTAGGATATCTCTTACACTAAAATAGCTAGGTGAGTTCTATTAATATGAGTTATATAAACTCATTATTAATAATATTACAATTTATTTAATAATGTTACACAATATTTTGGTAACATTCACTCCCCTATTGTTAACATTATTAACTCCCAATATACACTCCCCTAATGTTGACATGGTAAAAAAACATTCACACACTTATCTGCAATATGCTCACCCATGTGGCATGCCCAACTTGGCTCATGACCTTGATCAAAAGAAAGGCTCTCTCCTTCCATGGTTTTAAACAAGTTTACCACAAACCTTGACGTGATAGGAACCATCAACTGTCCACCTCATGTGGTTTTCTAGATCTTCCACAAACCTTTTCAAGATCCACGAACTGACTTACATTGGTGTTTCTGATCTTTTGCAATGTTCTAACATCAAGAGAAAATATAGGAAATATCGCTCACGCAGGAGCTCACTTATTACAATAGTTGAATATGTATGATTCATCTATTCTTATTTGCAGAAAGTAAACACACAACTGAAATAAAATGCAACAACATTGTGCGGCCCCATCGCTTGCGGCTGACAAGAGGTCGTTGATTGACCTCCTTCCTCTGTTGCCTCCTTCCTCCATGTAGATGATACTTATTTAGTAAAGAAAATCTTCAGAATTATAACCGTTGTCATCATTCATTGGTTCTTCCTTATCATAATCTTTTTCTTCATCAGCAGCCATGGCATTCTCTTGTAGTTTCCCATCAAGTAGGTCTTGAGCTCTCAGTTTACAGTTTACAACCATATGACCAGGTTGTTTACAATAGTAGCAGATAAATCACTTTTTTGAATCCTTGGAAGTTGATCCTTGCTTGGAAGAATATTTAAATCTTCTTTTAACAAATGATTTGTCATCTTTATTTTTTCCATACAACACACTTTCTTCTGGATCAATATTCTTATTTTCTTCATCTATCAATGAAGAAATTAGATCTTCTAGGCTAGGATTTATTTTTCTTAGTGTAAAAACCATGTTGGAATATTGATAGACATGTTATTTAGTAATACAAATTTTGCATCATCATCAGGCACATCTACTTTTATCCCTGCTAATTGATTTAAAATGGAGCGAAACTTACTTATGTGTCAGCACCATGTTGTCACTTTCCTCCATCTTGAGTCCAAACAATTTTTGTTTGAGAGATATTGTTGCGCTTCCTATTTGGGATCCAAAAAGCTTGTTCAATGTAGTCCATATGACATTTGAACTTTTTGATAAGTCTATATGATGCAAGTAAGCATCAGATAATCCCAGGCCAATAATTGTTGTAGCTTTTCGATCCTTGCTTTCCCATTTGGTGGCTTCATCTGCATCAGTTGGTTTTGGTATTTTACCATAGGTTATTTCCCACAATTCTTTGTTAATTAACAATAATTGGGTTCGAAATTTCCAGGTATGGAAATATTTACCTTCAAAATTTTCAATATGACTTAATTTTTCCATTATGGGTGTCGAACTCAGTCGAAAATGCACCCTTACAATAAACTAAAAAAATGAAATTATATTTTCGATTGACAACAGATAGCATATGATCAATGCAAAGAGCTCGAAAAAACACACATTAAAAAAAATCATCTTAATCTGAGTTACCAGCAGAAATTTATGGCAACTACAAATTTTAAATCCAACATCTTTCCGGACCCCTTTCCAAAAATGGAAAAAAAAATCTATTCTTGTGTTTTTTCACTAAATCCAAAAATGGCAAAAACGGATAACTCACGATTTTTCGTTCCTACATACAAACAGCTTCACCGCTTGGGAACTCGCTTTCCACAATTGGATGATTTGTCAGGGAACTTGCATCACGATATGCATAGATAACCTCCCAGTCATGCATGTAGTAACAAAGACTTGGATCCTTCACAAATACGTATGGAATGCTTGACTCTCATTGCTGGTCACAAGAACCCTAGTGCTCTGATACCAAATAATAAATTTGGTCCAGATTATTAGAAATAATCTAACACAATATCATAAAAACATAGAATATAAAATTCATCTGGGACAATTTATTCATTGATAGAGAGTTACATATATAGATCAATTAACCCCTACAATGGTGGAGTCAAACATGATCTTCAATCCCTACAATCTCTCAAACTTATCCCTAAGATATCTCTAGCTAATCTCTAGGATATCTCTCACACTAAAATAGCTACATGAGTTGTTCTCACAACTCACCAATAATAAAACTATTACAACTATATTATTAATATGAGTTCTATAAACTCATTATTAATAATATTACAATTTATTTAATAATGTTACACAATATTTTGGTAACATGTCCCATGTAATTAGACCAAGACCTCTTGAATCGGTCCTCTCTTCTTAATGTTGTGAAATTTAGTCTGAAATTGATGGTGGAGGGCATTTCCATTACATGATTATTGTTGTGGCATTGGAAAGGTGCATTGTTTTCATATTCCTCCCAACCCCTATCACGTCCTCCCATCTTGTGCCAAGACGGAGCTTTGGAACAATTTGGAGATCCATCAACACATAATGGAAAGTTGCATTTTGTTTGATATTGTGTCTCCAAGTGAGCTAGCTACTAGGTATGAAAATGTGGAGGCATGTGAATTGTTCGAAAAAATTCCTTGGAGAGAACATGTCTCTTTTGATATAGTGATTTCTCGAGATACTCAAAATGGGGGCTTTGGATCAGTCTATGGGCATCCATCAACAATGTTGAAAATGAAATTTTGGGTTAGATGTAAAAGTGTGGAATCTTAGACAAGGCATGTGAACTGTTTGACGAAAATCCTCTTCAATTACATGGTCTCGTGGATCGTGGTTGTGGATCGATTGGAGTCCCTCATACTATGATTCTCGCACAAGGATGGTCATCTTACCCTCTCTTGCATGATTTTAATGTTTCTAGTTTTCCTAATTTTAAGGGAATTGTAAATCAATCTAAAGAAAAATAACTTTTGGGTGAATTAAATGGGACGTATTATTTTATAGCAAAATTTGCCTCTATTTTGTATGAAACTAGACAAGTAACCATGAATGTAAACACCACTCCCATTTTACCTCGTGGATGGTTGGAAAAAATTTGATATCAGTACCGATTACGGAAGCCACACAATTGTTAGATTTAAACTTTAGTGTTAGCTCAAAACTATTCCTTTATGACCTTGTAAAATCTAAATAAAACGAGTTTTCAATGACGCGTAAAAACATTCATATAAACCTTGAATTGAGAAAATTAAGCTTGGATTGTGTTCCTTGTCACATGGAGTGTTTAACCAAACCCTGGGTTGTTCCTTAGATGTTTGTTTGACCTTGTTTCGTCATGCGACCTTGTAAAATCTAAATAAAACATGTTTTCAATTGTGAGCAAAAATTCCTATAAACCTCGAATTGAGAAAATTAAGCTTGGACCTTCTTCCTTGTCACATAGAGTGTTTAACCAAACCATGGGTTATCCATCGATGTTTGTTTGACCTTGTTTTGTCACATGTTTAGGATCCCAACTAGCTAATTCACATCTTTAAACAACTGTTGAAAGTTAAAAATACTGTTTGGTTTTGACTCGTAGTTTTGGCCTTGGGGTAGAAATGGTTTTGGCTTCCACATACCCCTAGTATTTCTTTGTGACAATCACTTCCAACCCTCAATTTTGAGAAAACCATCCCGCAAGCTATCTTTCTAGACATATTTTGTAGGCCTTCGGTCATTGGGTGACAAGGCCATTTGGGTGCGTTTACGATCGGTGGCTTCGAAAGATAGGCGCCATTTGAACATAGTTTGTTACTTTGGGATTTTGTCATCTTTGAGTGTTTCAATGTGTATAGGGAGGTAGGTACGAATTGGTTTCCATGTGTTTTTGAGTCACGAATGTTGTTTTTGAATGTTGATTTTTGAGCAACTTGTCTAAATTTGACACTTTTTGGAAACTTGTAACTAAATGGAGAAAATTGTCATATGACCTTATCCAAGCAAAATAGTGATTAGGAAACCTTGTAAACATAAAAACATGACTGTAGGAAACCATCTTGATGCTTGTTTGAAAAGATATTGAATGTGAAAAGAAATGGTGTTTTTCTCTCTCCTCTCTCTAGCTCTATCTTTAGTTTGGAAATGAAATGAAATGGCATTTGTATTCTTACTCTCCTTAAAAATGTGTTAGGTATTATTTCATTATTATTGGAAAACTGTGAAAACGTAAATCGTGTTTGATTGTAGTTAGATGCCATGCCAACAGTTGTGTTGACCATGCGGTGGTTGTAGGTACACAGGACATGAAGAAAATTGTAGTGTTCTATATGCTTTTGTAATAATGGGTTATCCTTGAAATACATGTAATATTAAATGGATGTATATCAACACTATGTTTATAAACATGAATGTTATTTATGGATTATTTTGTGATGAGTGAGAAATTGTAGTATATTGGTATCTTGGGGAAAATGGGCATTCTATTCTAGGGGTGATTTAATTATAGGTATATATCTTGCTAATGTTGTAGATGTACATTTTAACTAGAAATGAAATGATCTTTCATAGTGTGCTTTTGTGGGTTATTAATGAATGAACTCCTTTGTGTTTTACTAATTACTTTGGAATTCGTAGAAGAACCAAAGAAAAAAGGATGACCTTAGAGTAAGATCCTTGTTTGACACCCTCTTGTGTGTGAGCACATTAGCTTAGAAAACTAAAAATTAAAGGACAAGCCTAGTTTTCTTATCATTCTTTAGCACCTCCTAGCTTAGAGGTAATAAGAGCACAAAATTAGGATTCTGTAGAATCTTGTCTGCTTGTCGACTTTGTCACGAAACCACCCTATAGGAATGGTAATGGTTAAACATTGTTTAGAGTATAAGGGGTTCCTACTAGGAATTATATTCATGCATGTTGAAGTTGTGTGGGATGCTTTAGTTTAAGGCTTAGAGTCACTTTTGTGACATGTGGGATGTAAAGTCTAAGCAACGTAATTGTGTAGTTGTCTTGAGGTTAAGCATGGAGGGCTAAGCATTGAATGTACTTGATTCCTAGGGACAATTAGGAAATGTAATTTCACAACTTTGAAATGTGAGCATGCATACCTTGGCAAACCATAAAGTGAGGTGGTACCTCACTTAGTACCTCTAATAGAATTCTAACTCTTTTAAAATGTGAGCAATATAAGACTGACACATAAGTGAAACTTGGAGTTACCTTATACTTATTTAGGCCTTCTTTTGTTGTTGAAAGTACTTATAAATTGCTCCACGTGAGTTCAAGCATTCGAGAAACATAATCTCTTGTCTAGAAAACAAAACTTATGGTGTATAACTATTATAAATGACTCTAACCTATTATCGAATCATAGAAACAACAAGAGTCAAATGTGGATGAATTTGTTAATAACCTTTAGAATTTAATTTGTATTCTTGAGGTGTCGTTTTTTTGAAAGAAAGTAAAACTTGGAGGTTTGTGAGATAAAGGTGTTTGAACCACTCCAAAACTGATTTTAGTTGGACGTAGAATCCTTGAGTGCAAATAGAAGTAAATTAAAACCTTGGACCTTTTCATTTGTTTTTATTGGTGTTCGAAACCTATAGTCATCTTGTCTACCTGAAAGGTGTCCCTAAGATGTTGACTTTTTAAGTAAAACAAAATATGGAATCTATTCCCTTAAAACCAATGTTAACTCCTTTTGTGTGGTTAATGATGGGATGAAATGCCCCATGCGAGTTTAAGCTTTGGAAGACAAAACTCATGGCACACAAATGCTCAAAGGATCCTAACGATTATTGAACCTTAACAAAAACAAATCAGGGAAAATGTGATTTTAGGTGAAACAAAAACTCTAGTTTGAGATCGAGAGCTAAGAGACTCTCACAGGTGTGTTAAAATGTTTCAATCTAATATTGAGTTATGGAAATGATAGTAATAGAGAAAAGAACCCAATTAAGTGTACTTGTTATAAGTTAAATCTAAAATGAAATGAATAATTTGTAGCATTGTGAATGAGATTATATGTTTGCATGTTAAGCGCTCTTTGAACCTTTAAGGCTAATAATGAAATATGATTTCAATAAAGAGATAACCATGAAAATGTGATATTGTGGAAGGTGCCTATTCGTGATGTTCATGTTGTGGTTGGGTCGTGGTTTCATACTTGTTCATTTTTATATAAGTGTGGCATCGATTTGCATCTTGTGTCATTTGATATTTGCATGTTCTTCATGTTGGTGTAAATGTTGCATGTGGTGTTGAGCAATCTCTTGTGAGCATATATGGTGTCGTATAGTTGTATCAAGTAAATGAAAGTAAAAAAAAATTATCCTGGTATTTTTGGTCTTGTGTTTGGGTCCCACATGGGTGGGCACTACAATAGTGTGTTGAAGGACAATTAGAATAGTTGGTTGGTATAGAGATGAGGATGAGAAAGATTGTTGAGTGGATGAGGAGATGGTGATAGATGCAACAAAAGGAGGAGATTAGCCCTCTTGATTTCATGCTTGCATGCGGTGATTGGAAGAAAGTGATTGATTGATTAATTGATAGATTGATGGTGCCCCAAACAAAAATGTATGTGATGGAGAGAGATTGAGAATGTTACGACCTTGAATTTTCCCCAATCAATGATATATGAAAGGGGGAAGTCGTAAATTGTGGATGGATTGATTGATTTGATAGAAGATTAGATAGACTATTTGGATAATTGATTTGGATTGGAGTTGATTAAATCAATCATTGTTGAAAAGGATGCAAGCATGATTCATAATATAGCCGGTGTTAGATGATGATTGGTGTCATGAGGATGCAATTGAAAGATCAATGATTGAGGGATAGAAAGAATGATAGGTGATGGGGTAATAGGATGCTCCTTGTAGGTGGTGAGGGAGTGAGGGTTAATGATGGGTAGTTAGGGTAGATATGTAGTTAGGTTGGATGAATGATTTGCAATAGAGAGAGATCATTAGATTAGATGAAGATTGGTTGTTAGACTATTGATAAATTGGTTGCTTGATAATTAATGGTGGGAAATGATGGGAGGGGATGATTATGATGGGGAATTTTGTTGTCATGTTGCATACATTTCCCAACTTTGTTTTATCATTAAGCAACCTTATTGTTGTGGCATAGAGTAAGATGCACCATGATATGGAAAAACCATGATGACATTATTGCCATATGCCCCAAACT
This sequence comes from Taxus wallichiana var. yunnanensis, assembly GCA_018340775.1. Taxonomy (NCBI): domain Eukaryota; kingdom Viridiplantae; phylum Streptophyta; class Pinopsida; order Cupressales; family Taxaceae; genus Taxus; species Taxus wallichiana. The sequence continues at coordinate 241,415,393 of CM031234.1, read as the reverse complement.
GACTAAAAAATGAAAATATGCACAAATGTCCTCATGTCATTGGACGAACTCAAAAAAGGAAATATGCATGTGCTCATATCATTGGATAGGTACTAATGCAAAAAAAAACCAAGCTAAACATAAAAGCAAACAAACTAGTAAAACAAAAAAACCACAAAAGAAAATGTGATGTCTCTTGTTCAGTTAAAAATCCATGTTTAGTGATCAATGATGATATTAATTGATTGATTTACCAAAGAAATAATGCATGTGAGAGGAGTGGTATTAGGAACGATGTATTCCATGAAAAGTTGCATAAATCGGTTGTTTGAGGATAAGGATTTTTAACCAGATTTAGGACAAGACAAATGATTTTGGATATGTGGTTTCTTTTTTAAGATTGTTTTAATTTTTATGATTTTTATGATTTTATAGATTTTAGACAACATGCGGAGGGCAAACCGCAAAGGAGAAAACTAGTTCTAGTATTAGGGGAAACAATGATAGTAGATGGATGAGGGGTATATATGATTTAGGATGGGATGGCTAAAAATATTCAAGATAGGGAGGGAAGGATAGGATTAGTTGGCTGAAAAGATTCACAATAGGATAACTAAGGGATGTTCAGGATAGAGTAGAATGGGATAGGATAAGATGGGCTTGAGGGATGTAGTATAGGACATGAATTTCTCCTACAAGCACCAAAATTTTCTTGCATGGGATAACTAATAGAATTCAAGATAATATGGGTGAGGATATGATACAATAAGATGGATGTAGGATAACTAAAAGAAGCAGGATGTAAGATGGATGCCACATACTATCATGTACCCCCATTATCCATGTATTATTTTAATGGTGCATTAAAGAGGATATAACAAGATGTTTCCCAAAACATGTCCTGAGATTTCCTCTACATTTTTAGCAAGGCTAAAATGGGAAGTTGATCAAATATGAGAGGCGTGATGGCGATGATAAGGATGCTTAACATGGATAGTTTAAGATGGGGATGATATGTGAGAGACTAGATGTTGATCTATCCCAGTGTAGGGTAAGATGATATGTGTAGGATGTTATGGGTGGAGGGATGGAATGGTTGATCTAGGATGACGTAGGTTATCAAGGAATGGATAAAGTGGATGGTGCTCCCAAGTTTTTGTACTTGTAGACAACTGGTTTTACATATGATGCCAACTAATCATTCGATGCTTAATTTCTCTCTTTTGGAAGTGCATGCATCTTTGAACCTATACGCCAAGGACGTCTTTGATGTCCTCAAAGACTTAGAATGATGAGTTTGGATTCAAAATAATATTGTTTAGGACTACATTGGATTAGATTTAGAATAAGAATAGATTGGGTTGGGTTGAGGTTGGATTAGAAATGCTTTAGAATTGGATAAATTGTGAATGGTTATAGATTGTATGGATTTTTTTAAAATTGAATTAGGATGGATTTTAGATGAGAATTTATTTTGAAAATGATTAAGATTGGATGAGGATTAAGACTGGATTGAGACCGATCTAGATTATATTGGATTAGAAGAAAACAAGTTTGGATTCATGATTTGAAGGTGGTTTGGTTGAATAAGATGGATGTATATGGATGGGATTCGTTTGATGTTAGATTGGGGGTTTGGATAGAATTTGATTAAGTCATGTTTCTATTTTATCAAGAATGGTTTCGACTAAGTCGTGGGTTTTGTCCCATCCTAAGCATATACCTAGTTTTGGGTGTCACATTCTCCTTTATTTGTGTTTGTAATTTTGATTGAACTTGCTATTGATTTGATCTTTGGGTTTGTATAATTTGGGTGTTGGATTTGTGATTTGGGATAATATTGATCAAAGTTTGGTTTGATGTGAGCTTGCGTAAATGTATAACCCTTTATGTGGATTGATTTAGAAGGATGTTGATGTTGACTAGGGTATATGTAACCATAATTAATTAGATTGCATTTGTCGGATATCATATTAGATAAAGATTGTTGATCTCGAGTTTCAAGCTAGCTCAAAATGGTTGGTTACTTAGATTATAGTTTAGTCAAGCTTAGTTGGATTTTGAAGGATTATGGGATTGGATTGGATTAATTGGGTCTTGGGTGGTACAATTGTTTAAATGACGGTCTTCATAAAGCTTCGATTATTTGAGGGTATGTTTAGACAAGAGAAAATGGTATTAGATCTTTTTGTGTTGTGGATTGTTTATTTATATTGTACGTTGGATGAGGGATGGTCAAAGATGATTTTAGATTTGTTAGATTTGATTTTAGTGTGAGGTTTACAAACAACACGAGTCTCAACAAAACACAAACAAGTTCGCGTAAGCCACAAGCTCTAATGCTAGTATAAAGGGCGTGCAACGTGACTAATAGCACAAAATCTACCACATGTGAAGCAAGTGCTAGATTGATCTCCCAAACCTCAATTCATGCAACCCATAATATCTTTGTAAGTCTTTGAACCTTGCACTACTAATCATTTGTGCCTATAGACCTTAATTCTAGGATTTTTAGGTTTTTCCTCTATATACTTTTTGATATGTGGGGTCCAAGTTTGTGTTACAAAGATGATGCCTAAGGCCTATGCATTGGGACATGGAAGCCCTTCACTTAAACTTTCCAATAAAATAGGTCAACATTTAGCCAAGAACAATAGTTGTCCTATAATTTGTATTCCTTTTAATAACACAAGATGTGTTTTAGTGTGCGGTAATGAAATCCATGTCACAAGATGCCTAATGACTATTAAAAGCGTGTGGGGAGGAAATTCACATCATGCTAACCCTAAAATGAAAGATAAAAAGGGGAGGTGTCGATTCTTTTTATCCCCAAGACCACCTAATGACGTTAGAGGAGAGCATACACAATCTAGCCTTGTGTGAACACTCACACAAAAGGGGAATTAACAATGATATACAAACAAGGAAAACAATGATTTCATTAAATTATGATTACAATGATGGTTTGATATTGATTCTTCAATAAGCGAACCCGTAAGCAAGCACATTGTTAGCGATTTAAAATTCATTTAAGGCTTCAAAAACATGTAAACCTTGCAATAGAGAAAAAACAACAATGGAAAAAATAAAAACGATGTTAAAAAATCAAAGACGTTGTTTAGCATATAAAAATGTCACTCGAAGAACAAAATAGTGCAAAAGAAGTTACTAGACTAGCATAAGCATTGCCAAGTTAGCAAAAACATTGTTAGCATTAGAAAAAACATTACTAGCATTAGCAAAAATGTTGCTAGGTTAGCAAAAACGTCACTAGGTCAAAAATGGTCCTACAATGTTGTTACCTAATCAAAAATGTTGTCGAATGTCATGGCTAACTTGAAAACGTCACGGTTAACGCAACAATGTTGTGGCTAGGTGTGAAAACATCAGTTTTGTGGAAGCTATGCACAAAGAACAAAATGACATTCTATGATGCAAAAATGGCATTATCGGATAAAAACAATGTTTTGTAGAGCAAAAACATTGCTTTGAAAACAATAGAAATTAGATTTTTAAAAATTCTCAAAATTGTGCACCCTAATGGATCTGATTTTTTGATAAGTATTAAATTACTTCCTAGTAAACAAAGAAAGTTGATAAAATGTGTGGGTTTCACATCATGTGCACTAGAAATGTGTGCAAGAAAATTAGAGCATAAACTAGAAAATCATGGATGCAATACCAAAGTTCTCAACTCTAACTCAAATATAGACCTCGAATTAAGTAGACAAGGGATAGCAAATATTCTTTTAACTTACCAAAAGATAACTCCCTTATGAAGAGTTAAATTTTCTCAAAACGATTGATGGATGTTGTAATGGAATTTGTATATGAATTTTGGCAACACCTTCCTTAAAATCTTGATGATTGATTGATGATGAATGAAGGCTTGTATTTTGATAAGAGTAGCTTGGTTGATTGTCAAGGTGGCAAGATGTTGGTATGTTTCCAATGGTTGTTTTGCATGGAGGATGTGGCTCAATTTATAGAGGCCATATGGAGGAATGGATGGCTAGGATGAAGCCATGATGGATTTAGATCAATGGTTGGGATTGATTTGGATGAGGAAGGTTCTAGAGATGGGAGGGATTTTAGCAATTTTAAATTCATGGAAGGTGGTAGATGAAGGTTCTAGAGATGGAGAACTCTAGAAAAGGATTTGATTAGGTTAGGTTAATGATGATTAGATGAGAGATTAGTTGGAGGATTTGTAGGAGAGGCTAGGAGGGTAGGTGGAGGTAGGTAGCTAGGAATTTTAAATTTCTAAAATATGAGATGATGTGATTAGATGATTGATTAGAGAAATTAATCATGATGAAGGGGTATGTGGATGTTATAGGGTTATATGTGATGAAGGGATAATTGGTAAGGGGGATTAATTGATGAGGTGGGTCGATGTTAGGAAATAAGGAGTGTTGAACTAGTGTTAGACTAGTGTCGAATTTTAGGTGTATACACTAAGAAAAGTCAAGGACCTATGCTCTATATATTGAAAGAATGTGGGTAAAAACCATGTCTTTGTAAGACAATGACATTTCCCTTATATCTCATAGGACATCTATGAATAGCATGCGACTCAATCTCAATCGCCTAGAGTGGAGATAGACACGAGTTTGTTGCCATACAAACTATGGTGACCATTCTCAACTAGTAGCTAGTGATTGTATTACCTCTTCTAGCCAAGGAGAATCCTAAATCCAAAGAACCCAATGATGATGGAGATTTGTTGAACAATGATGTGATCTACAATTTGTAGAAAATGTGATAACTCTAGGGTCACAAGTAAGGATCTACGTTTGAGAATGAAAACCTATTGAAGAAAGAGTTAACGACCTCTTATATGTATGCCAAAGGAAAGTGGGTAGAGAGTCATCTGTCTTTGTAAAGATAGCATCTAGATGCAAAAATAAAACGCTTCTAAATTTCTTCCTCTTATAGGAGCTAAAGATAGTGTTATGCAAGGATGCGTCCCCTAGACTTTGGTGACATCCTGAATGTTTCTAGGACTTGGAGAGGCCATTCCCTATTTTTTAAAAATCTTTAAAAGTTTTATGTTGTTTTTTCTTTTAAAAACTATTATTTTTACCAAAAACATTAAATTCTAATATTGAAAATGCCTAAAATACATTAAATAATATTTGAATCCCTAAATTTTATTAAATAAAGTCAAAATATTCAAATATTAATTTTTATGTATTATTTTAATAGTCACTCCCTTGCCCTCCTCAAAGCTTGAGAATTGTTTTCGTTGTCCCACCACCATCCATCCCCTCGTCCCCGAGACTTAGGTAACTATGAATAAATATAATATACCCTATTACCCCACAAACTATGGTGACCATTCTCAACTCATCACTAGTCGAGCATATCCTCATCATGCCAAGGGGAATTCTTAAACTAGAGAACTAATGATGTTGGAGATAGATAGGTATAACACTTATGCCATCTACAATCCGTACAAAATTTGTAATTTCTAGAAACATGGCTTGGTGTTGAGCCATTGTGGAGGTTCCAAGTGAATTGGATGCACTATCAACATAGATCCTCATTGACCAACTTGTTGATCTCCTTCAAAGGAAGCAAGGAAAGGGGATACCTCATCCATGAATGGAGGAAGATGACCAATAGATTGGAGCAACATATTTATTTCAAGATACACATAACATCAACGACTAGTGGGACCCGAAACAATAATCATATTAAAGTTACAAAGTGCCATATATTGACACCTCTCTTGACTTGACACCGAGTCACTCAAGGATATGCATTTCTAAATATAAAAGGTAAGTTTGAAAATATAATGATGAAGAGGTTGGTTGTAAATCTTGACTTGACCAACACATTGTGGCATTCAATTGCAAACTAATGATATATTGAAGCATGAGAATATACATGCTCTCAATATAAACCCACTTAGCGGATCCCAAATCGGGAACTATACTTCTCAAACCTACAAAACCTCAAGTTTAATTAACATTGAAGAGGCTCACTTTCAAAGGAAAACCAAGAAATGTACTTAAAAAGTTGGTGCTCCAAGATACAAAGTGAGGCCTCTCTCTTTTCAAAACATGACTGCAATGTAAGATTTGTAATAAAAGACCGCCCAAAAATTAAACCCATGAGTAGGTGTAAGCTATTGTAATCTCTACAAATTCTATTTTGTAGAAAAATTGAAACTCGGAAAGAGCGTCACTGTAAGGGTTGAATGCGATAAGTGAGTTTTACTAAAGCTCGCAACAAGTTGGGAAAGATTGCAAAAGAAGCACAAACGTCCAACTATCTCTATAAACCATTGATTGATTGAGCTAGGACATCATTAACACAAAGTAAAATAACTACAAAAATAGGATGTAATACAATTGTTATCAAGATGAGCATGTTACCCAAGGAATTCCTCAAGAACATCTTCATTTATAACAAAAAGGTTGGCGAGAGAGGGAACACATTATTGACTATGGTGCAAGTACACTTATCACAATCAAATAACCCCTAAGAATTCCCAAAACAATTGTAGGGAGGAAAAGGGACTCTAATCACAAACTAATCTAAAAGATTATAAAGAGAAATTGCATAGGAGATCCGGGCTTATGGGTCAAGATGGCTGAACTAGGGATTTTACTCATTTGTAGAATACACTAAAAGCCTTTGGGGGAATGATTGTGGGCATCAAGGAGCTCAAGTGGCCTCCATAGAATCATTGTTTATTTTGTCAAAGGAGAGAACAATTATCTCTATGTATGGATGGAGGATTTTGAGCAAGATCGAACCCGACCCTCCAATATATATAGTGGTGAAGTAGGTTGGTAAATTGTATGGGGAAAAAGAATCAAGGGTTGTTTGTTAGAAAACATGAGACCAAATTTACACTTGGTTGGGGCTTGCATCATGTGGGCAAGTGGTAGCCAGTCATAATCTAAGAATGGTAAGCAATGTAATCAATACAATGCCAAGCATCAAAGTGGATTGCGCCACATTGACTTTGTACCATAGAAACCATAGATAGCTTGGAGCCAAAAATAACTTGGTATGAAAGAAAACCCTAGATTTTAGATCATATCGTCATGGTTTAATAGAGTAAATTCATTTGGTTCATCAGATACGAGAGTAGTCCATTCCTATTATGACATTCTTTACAAAAACATTAGTTGTCCTACAAGGTGGTATATTATTGACTATTGGAGTCAAGTTAGATTCTTCAATTGGATCGTTTGATCTAATTATAAAGTACATTTTATCAAATTGCAACAGAATCTTGCATTATTAGTAGATTATGTTCACCCCTTCCTACAACTTTCTTTTGCAAATTGAGGTGGCTATTTTATCTCTTCCCATTCATGCCGTGACTAAATATCCTCATTTTGGGAAAGTAAAAGGGTTTGTATGAGAGGGAGACTCCCGCTCCTTATTTCAATAATCTACATTAGCTTATCAATTGTTGGTGTATATAATTTTGGTGAATGAAAAATTAAGAGCTATTAGAAGACACTAATGTTCACACCATCTTGAGCTTCCTCTTTTTGATCCCAAGACTTGATTTTGAAATCATCCAATGAGGAAGATAACATCCTGGTATGGTTAACCAAAAAGAAAATGTTAAACTGTTGTTCTATGACCCAATGCAATTACAGTTTGTTAGGAAACATGGAAAATAGCCTTTTAGACAATGCTCATGCACTAATAACTGTAGTTCTTCTGAGAGCTGGATCTGGTGGGATGTATAGCAGTAAAGTTAGGTCACAATTCAATTTAGAATGAAATTGTTATTCAAAAATTCTAATGCTGAATCAATAATAAAGATTTTGTGAAAAGGGTGATTAAAGAAAAACAGAAAATATTATGGAATTAAGGGAAAACAGTGTCAAGACCAGGAAAGTCATGGTAAAGGTCGAGGAGCTTCACATTCTCCCATCTAATCTGAATCATTATAAATTTTTACTGAAAAGGGTGACCAAAGAAAAACAGAAAGTATTATGGAATTAAGACAAAACAGAGTTTTAAGCCACTTGGAAAGTCATGGTCAAGGCAGAGGAGCTTCACATTCTACCATCTATGAAACTTTCCTTCAGATTTTGTAGAGAGCTGCGGAGATCTTCCTCTGTTAAGTTTGCATATTGCAAGCATAAAACTCTCTGTGCAACATGGTACTCCTTTCGTAGTGGAAGATACTGCATATGGCTTTGTTCCAGCCTCCTAGTTTCCTGTGTCAAGAATATAAAAACATATGATAAATTACAAAAAGTTAATGGAATTTCAGAAAACTAGAAACTTATGATAAACATTAAAAAAAAAAATGTCTGCAGAAAAGGTCTCAATTACCTTCTCCATTATTGTCTGTGTAATACGCCTAGCTTCTTCAACGACTGAGTTTGGCAGCCCAGCAATACCAGCTAGCAGCAGACCATAGTGAGGGACACTTATATGACCTTCTTTAAGAGAGAACTAAGGATTTCCCATTTTCAAATAGATAAAGTGGTTTGCTTGTTAGTGCTTGAAATTGTCAATAAAGTTGAACATTCATCGACCAAATGAGAATAAAAATGAAATGAAGGGTAAGTTAGATATATAACCTTGAAGTCCATTCTATTTTCTTTGACGTCCACTTGAAAATGACAGACTTTGACATTTGGATAAATACTTGCTAGTTCAGGAAGACGTTCCATGTGTGTTGCAAATATTGTGTACCTGTATGGCATGCGAATTTGATGAAAATTCAAATTTTGGGTCAATTTCTGAAAAGCCTTTTTCATATATTTTCTTCTAATATCTTTATCTAATGTACAATGGTAAAAGTCATGGAAATAGCTCATTAAAGCTATGACTTAATAGATAGTTAAAAATCCCACAAAATAATGTATATGTAATTCAAAACATTTCCGTGAAAGCTCCAACTACTTGGAAAAACAATAAAGAATATTTGTTTGATATGCTGGTCATATTTCGTTTGTTTATGTAGAAGATTTTATCCTCAACTAAAACTAGCAATATTTTTAAAAATTATGGTGAATAAACTGTTAAAATTCAGAGTCACTCATACAATTATGCTTGCTGGTTTGAAAGAGAGAGATGACACAGATTTTTGTACCATATTTCATGTTTTCTTAACAAAAATAACTAAAGATAGACATGAAAATATATCTGGATATCTCACTGAAGAACGATCCTTGAGTCAAAATTTAATGTAATGAAAGAAACGACCAAATGCATTCTAAGGAAATGGACTTCTTTCCCTAGGGGACAAGTGATATTTGCCTGGATTTGTTGTTGGAAATATTGTCATTGATGTCAAAGGCTTAATCATTGATGTATTTGGTTAACGGAATCGTGTAACGGAAGCTGACGGAACTACTGACGGATGTTGACGGAAATGGTAGAAAGTAACGAAATAACCAGCAGTATAGAAGGGCTGAAAACGAAAGTTTAAATACATGAAAAGAAGTGTTTTTGCATAAGGATTATCATGGTTTAAGCGAGATATACACAGTTGTACATAGGAGAGAGATATCAGCATTTTAAGGTGTTCATATGCCATGTTTTATGGGGAAAACGAAGATTCAAATGACAGAATTAAATCTCCATGTTTTAGTATGATAAGGGGTGATTAAAGGAGCAATAAATATGTCCATAGGATGGTTTAAAATACATATAAAAATGCTGTTTTTATTTTGGACGACCCCCTTTGGAAAATAGCGCCACTTTATAGTTATGGCCGACATGTGTATTTGCATTATTAAAATAAAAGATGGTTAATTAAATAATGGAAAGGTTGTGTTGGTTGGAATGATGTGTCTTTTCGAAAGGATGTGAGAAGGAAATATAAGGAGATGGAATCATTTGATTTAGGCAAGCAATTTGAGTGCTTCATTCAAGTTTAAGGGAGAGAAGAAGAAGAGCAGAATATGAAATATAAAAAGGAGTGAAGGGCAGATTTATTTTTAATGAAGAGTTGCAGCGATTTATATATGTGAAGGGACTGAAATAAATTAGAAGAATATTCTTAGCAGCATTTTTGTTCTATCATCTTGTTGAAGCAACAACAACATAAAAGATAGGAAAGAGTTTGTTTTTCGTAAGGTTGGTGCCTTCATATTTGAAGAGATCGGTGTCTCTTGCTGAGTTGGTGCTTAGCAAAAAGGGGTTGGTGCTCCTGTAGGTTGGTGCCCATAAAATTGTAAGTTGGGGATTGGTGTCTCCCGTAGGTTGGTGCCTACAAACATTTGAGAAATATAATAAAGAAGATTTTCTCCATGGTTTTCTCCCGAAAGGGTTTCCACGTAAATTTGTGTCTATTTGTAGTGTGTTGGTTTGCTTTGCATTCATTGATTGCTTTGATATATTCACTGTGAAATTGATTAATTGTGATTACAAATCTAAGATTAAGTGTTAAATTTAAAAGAATATCATAATACTGATTCACCCCCTCTCAGTATTATCTTGTGCTTAACAATTGGTATCAGAGCGGGTGCCTTCAGGAACAATCTAACAATTGGAAGGTAGATCTCAGAAGCACATATGGCTACTCATCAAGTACAAGAAGGTTTTTCTTCGAACAAGGCTCCATTGTTTGATGGAACAAATTATGCATTTTGGAGCATAAGAATGAAAACATATCTAATGGCACTAGGGTTTGATATTTGGCAATCAATAATAGTTGGATATACAATCCCATCAGTTCCACCGATAGATCAAGCCGGAAAGAAGGATTTTGAAAACAATGCCAAGGCGATGAATGCTATCCTATGTGGCCTATCAGAATCTGAGTTTGTTAAAGTAATGCAATGTGACACGGCGAAGGAGATATGGGACAAACTTCAAACTATCTATGAAGGTGATGACAAGGTTAAAAGGGCTAAGCTTCAAACTCATAGGAGACAATTTGAGAGCTTGAAAATGAAGGATGAGGAGAATGTTGCAGCCTATCTTCTTCGTGTGGATGAGGTTGTCAACGCCATAAGAGGGTTAGGCGAAAAGATTGAAGAATCCATGATCGTTCAAAAGATTCTAAGGTCTCTACCATTAAGATTTGATGCTAAGGTGTCTGCCATTGAAGAAATGAAGGATCTTGATAAGTTGAGCATGGACGAACTACATGGAATACTGACCGCGTATGAAATGAGGACTGAGTCAAATAAACCATCAAAGAAGGAAGCTGCATTCAAAGTCTCAAAGAAAGAAAAAATCAAAGAACCTGAGTCGAATGAGAACTCAAACAACGAAGAAGATGAGAAAGAAGCCTTGTTCATTCGAAAGTTAAAGAAAGGATCTGGAAAGTACAAAGGTAAGTTACCATTTAAATGTTTTAATTGTGGTAAAATTGGTCATTTTGCGGCTAAGTGTCCAGAGAAAGAAGATAGCGATGATGAGGAAAGCAAACCTAAATTCAAAAGGGAATTCAAGCAAAGCAAAGGAAAGAAAATATTTGGAAAGCAAAAGAAAAGCTTATATTCAAAAGGAAGTAGTAGATCATCCGAAGAAAGTGGGATAAGTGACTCAGATAGCGATAATGAAGAAATATTATTCATGGCTATAAAAAATGACTTAGAAAGAGATGAAGACATGGAAGAAAAAGGTGAAGTGAATCTTGAAGAGGAACTTATATGTGCCTTGGGAGAGTTGAAAGCTCTTAAAAAGAAAAATCAGAAACAAAAGTTACAGCTCCTAAAGTATGAAGAAGAAGATCGTAACTTTGAAGCTAAGATATCACAATCTCTTGAAGAATCAGGAAAGATGATCGTGGATCTAAAAACCCAAATTGAAGAAGCAAAATGAGTTGAAGGAGGACTAAGGAAGAAGATTGCAGCGTGAGTCAGAGATTGTTGCTTTGAGAAAGGACTTGGAAAAAGCAAATGCTAAAGTTACAAGTAATCTAAAATTCGAGAAAATACTTGAGATACTAGATGAAATTCTGAACCAACAGAAGTCAACATCCGACAAGACTGGTCTTGGATATACGGAAAGACAAGACACCGCTAACACAAAAGGTATAGAGTCGTCGAAAGGGACAAGAGAAGAGAAGTCAAAGACCTATGCAGAGACACTCAAGGAACCTATGAAGAATGAAGAGTTGAAAAGGGAGAAGAGCTTTATGAAGATCAACACTTCTTACAAGGAAAGCAAAGATGAGAACAAGTTTAGAAGACCAAATCCTCCAAGATATACTCACATGTCCAGGTTTGAAAATTCTTTCTATGGCTATTGCTTCTATTGTAATCATTTTGGTCATAAAGCAATAGATTGTAGAATACGGGTGAGAGACAACAATATAAAGAACAAAGGTGTGTATGGATTCTCAAATAGAAATTACAACTCCTTTGCTCCTTTATCGAACTATGTTGAAGATATTGTTTGTTATAACTGCAATAACTATGGACATATGGCAAGATTTTGTAGAAGTGGTTTTGTAGAACCATCTAAATCGAACCAGAAGGTAAATGCTCCAGAAATAAAGAAGAAAGAAGCTACAAAATTTTGGAAATAGAAGAAAGAGGATGATGGGCAAGATAAAGAGAAATCTATGCTTGTTCAAACAACATTCCATGCATAGGATGAAGGGTAGTTGTGGTACATTGATAGCGGATGTTCAAGACATATGACTGGAGATAAAAGTAAGTTCATCTCATTGAAGAAAGTAAATGAAGGTACGGTGAAATTCGGTGATAATGCTAAAGCAAAGATCGCTGGAAAAGGTACGTTGAGTCTTGATAATGGTAAAACAAAAACAGAGAATGTTTTATATGTTGATGGATTAAAGCATAATCTCTTAAGTGTAAGCCAAATGTGTGATCAAGGACACACACTTAAGTTTTATGTTGAAGGGTGTGAGATAAGGAAGGCAGACACGGGAGAGTTAGTAGCAGATGCACATAGAACCACAAATAACCTATACATGCTCGGAGAAGTAAAAGGAGAGAAATGTTGTCTAAGTCAGGTTGAAGAGAGTTGGCTATGGCATAGAAGGATGGGGCATATAAATTTTGATAATCTTGTGAAAATCAGCAACAAGCAGGCTGTGCGGGATATGCCTAAGGTAACGAAACCTACAAGTACTCTATGCAAGCAATGTCAGCATGGAAAGCAAACCAGAGCAAGGTTTAGAACGAAGGAGTATTCGACCACCAAACCACTAGAGCTGATTCATACGGATTTATGTGGACCTACCAGAACAGAAAGCATACAAGGTGAGAGTTATTTCATGTTATTCATTGATGACTACACTAGAATGACATGGGTAGCCTTTCTAAAAGAAAAGTCAGAAGCATTTGAGAAGTTCAAAGCTTTCAAGGCTTTAGTAGAAAATGAAACCAGATTGAAAATAAAGTTCCTGAGGTCAGATCGTGGAGGTGAGTTCACCTCAAATGAATTCATTGAATATTGTGAAGATCATGGAATCAAAAGACAATACTTAGCTGCAAGGACTCCACAACAAAATGGAGTGGTAGAAAGAAAGAATCGAACCGTCCAAGAGATGGCTAGAACCATGTTAAATGAATCTAAGCTATCAGATAGATTTTGGAGAGAAGCGGTAAATATGGCTGTTCATATCTTGAATAGAGGGAAAATCAGAGTTAATCATGACAAAACTCCTTATGAATTGTGGAAAGGAAGACCAACTACTGTAAAATATTTCAAAGTGTTTGGGAGTAGATGCTTTATTAAAAGAAATGAAGAGAACTTGGGCAAATTTGATTCAAGAGCGGATGAAGGAATTTTTCTTGGCTACTCTATTAAAAGCAAAGCCTATAGATGCTATAACAAAAGACTACAAACTATAGTAGAAAGTGCAAATGTGAGAATGAATGAAATCGTGAATCAAAATGCTATAACATGTCTTCATCTCTTTCTAAGTCATCTTTTATAGCCATGAATAATATTTCTTCATTATCGCTATCTGAGTCACTTATCCCACTTTCTTCGGATGATCTACTACTTCCTTTTGAATATAAGCTTTTCTTTTGCTTTCCAAATATTTTTTTGCCTTTGTTTTGCTTGAATTCCCTTTTGAATTTAGGTTTGCTTTCCTCATCATCGCTATCTTCTTTCTCTGGACACTTAGCCGCAAAATGACCAATTTTACCACAATTAAAACATTTAAATGGTAACTTACCTTTGTACTTTCCAGATCCTTTCTTTAACTTTCGAATGAACAAGGCTTCTTTCTCATCTTCTTCGCTTGTTTGAGTTCTCATTCGACTCAGGTTCTTTGATTTTTTCTTTCTTTGAGACTTTGAATGCAGCTTCCTTCTTTGATGGTTTATTTGACTCAATCCTCATTTCATACGCGGTCAGTATTCCATGTAGTTCGTCCATGCTCAACTTATCAAGATCCTTCATTTCTTCAATGGCAGACACCTTAGCATCAAATCTTAATGGTAGAGACCTTAGAATCTTTTGAACGATCATGAGTTCTTCAATCTTTTCGCCTAACCCTCTTATGGCGTTGACAACCTCATCCACACGAAGAAGATAGGCTGCAACATTCTCCTCATCCTTCATTTTCAAGCTCTCAAATTGTCTCCTATGAGTTTGAAGCTTAGCCCTTTTAACCTTGTCATCACCTTCGTAGATAGTTTGAAGTTTTTCCCATATCTCCTTCACCGTGTCACATTGCATTACTTTAACAAACTCAGATTTTGATAGGCCACATAGGATAGCATTCATCACCTTGGCATTGTTTTCAAAAGCCTTCTTTCCGGCTTGATCTGTCGGTGGAACTGATGGGATTGTATATCCAACTATTACTGATTGCCAAATATCAAACCCTAGTGCCATTAGATATGTTTTCATTCTTATGCTCCAAAATGCATAATTTGTTCCATCAAACAATGGAGCCTTGTTCGAAGAAAAACCTTCTTGTACTTGATGAGTAGCCATATGTGCTTCTGAGATCTACCTTCCAATTGTTAGATTGTTCCTGAAGGCACCCGCTCTGATACCAATTGTTAAGCACAAGATAATACTGAGAGGGGGGGTGAATCAGTATTATGATATTCTTTTAAATTTAACACTTAATCTCATATTTGTAATCACAATTAATCAGTTTCACAGTGAATATATCAAAGCAATCAATGAATGCAAAGCAAACCAACACATTGCAAATAGACACGAATTTACGTGGAAACCCTTTCGGGAGAAAACCACGGAGAAAATCTTCTTTATTATATTTCTCAAATGTTTGTAGGCACCAACCTACGGGAGACACCAATCCCCAAGTTACAATTTTGTAGGCACCAACCTACAGGAGCACCAACCCTTTTTGCTAAGCACCAACTCAACAAGAGACACCGATCTCTTCAAATATGAAGGCACCAACCTTCCTTACGAAAAACAAACTCTTTCCTATCTTTTATGTTGTTGCTGCTTCAACAGATGATAGAACAAAAATGCTTTGCTAAGAATATTCTTCTGATTTATTTCAGTCCCTTCACATATATAAATCGCTGCAACTCTTCATTAAAAATAAATCTGCCCTTCACTCCTTTTTATATTTCATATTTTGCTCTTCTTCTTCTCTCCCTTAAACTTGAATGAAGCACTCAAATTGCTTTCCTAAATCAAATGATTCCATCTCCTTATATTTCCTTCTCACATCCTTTCGAAAAGACACATCATTCCAACCAACACAACCTTTCCATTATTTAATTAACCATCTTTTATTTTAATAATGCAAATACACATGTCAGCCATAACTATAAAGTGGCGCTATTTTCCAAAGGGGGTCGTCCAAAATAAAAACAGCATTTTTATATGTATTTTAAACCATCCTATGGACATATTTATTGCTCCTTTAATCACCCCTTATCATACTAAAACATGGAGATTTAATTCTGTCATTTGAATCTTCGTTTTCCCCATAAAACATGGCATATGAACACCTTAAAATGCTGATATCTCTCTCCTATGTACAACTGTGTATATCTCGCTTAAATCATGATAATCCGTATGCAAAAACACTTCTTTTCATGTATTTAAATTTTCGTTTTCAGCCCTTCTATACTGCTGGTTATTTCCATTACTTTCTACCATTTCCCTCAACATCCGTCAAGTAGTTCCGTCGGCTTCAGATTTACGATTCCGTTAACCAAATACATCAATGATTAAGCCTTTGACATCAATGACCATATTTCCAACACCCACTTTATCAAACTCAACGAAGCATCTTTTCCCTTTTTTATTCTCTTGAACAGCTTTAACAATTGTTTTCTCAACTTGCACCGATGCGTTGCACGGTAGGCGAGGCTGAAAGTCTTAGGCTCTCCTGGCTTTCCAAGGGCATGATCCCTAAAAAATTTTATCAAATTATCTATATTTTGCATCCTAAGCCTTTCCCCACTACTTACTCCAATTAATTTGTCAAGTAGAGAGTGCAGACCATCAATGTATTCAGCTGCCTTTTACTCTGTTTCTCTGAGAATATTGACACAATTCTTCAAGGTATCAACCCTTATCTTTGCAGCCTCATGTTACTCGTACTGATTTCCTGAAGATTCACGTGAGATAATTCCCTCTTTGACAACCAAATCATGCTCCAAGTCCGGAAGGGATTTCAACTTTGGTAACATATCACTCCACATTTTGCGTTTGGCCCTACACTTGTCCAATAATGCCTTGGTTGTTTCTATCATATCAAAGATGTGGGAATAGTTGTTGGATGTAATATTGCATGCCTCTAATGCTCATGTGGTGTGGAAGTATTCATCTACTTGCAGCAACTTTCATATATCTATTGTTCAGCTGAGCTAAGACTGACATAACCTAGCTGTTGTGAACTTGTTTGGCATAATATGGAGAAGATTCAAGAAGTACAGGGTGCATACTTTAATGTGGAATATTTGAGCATCTTCAGATTAGCAACGATCCACATATGGCTTGTCTGGTATTTATATTTTGATGTCTGAGCATAGTTCGATTGAGGGTTTTGAATAAGTATTTCAGTCTTCTTTCCCATAATTGGTGCAAGGCGAGCTGGTGGTAATTCATATAATTAGGAGGTTGTTTTCATTCAGTTGTGCTTGCTTAATTTTCAGGCAAACAATAGATGGCTGGTTGGAAATTGTAGAAAGATCTTTGAGGAAGATTACAAGTATTTGTTATAGTTCTTGTCACTCTTGTTTGAAGCTCAATAACAAGTGATTTGCATAGATCTGGTTTTTAAGTTCAGTTTGGAAGTAATTGTGTGAGCTAGAGGCCATTAAACCCCTATCTTTGGGTTTATTGAGCCATCTACTCAACTGGTACAAGTAGTTTTGATTGAGTTTGCTATTTTCAGTTGATTGGTGTATTGAAGGAGTTGTTGATTACTTATTTTCCATTGATTCCGAAACCGGGACATTACACTTGAACGTTTTGAATTACCTTATGCTGTATGGTCTTCCTATCATCCTCAGTTTCTCTTGCCACAATAATGATTGCGACTATAGATGGAATAGGTATTTATGGGTGCAAACTAGTGGTATGACTACAAGAAAGCTTTCAGACTGCTTCACACTATAGATGATGTGTCATTTCAGTTGTCTTCGTCATTGGATAATAAGCAATTACCTCTTCTTTATGATGTTTTCTACATTATAGCGAGCGAAATCTTCGAGATTGTTGTAAATATACTCTCTTTCCAATACATTATGATAAAGCGCTGAAAAGAAGATTTGTACTAAGCCAAATCATTGTGAATGACACCTTCATGATCACAATTGGCCTTGGCTTCCAATCCTTCGAATGTAAATTATACAAGTTCCGTTCATGGCGACATACCATGCTTGCCATCTATACTCTTATGTTATTTTGTGCGTTTTTAAAAAATGGAAAAATAGTTGGACTTGACAGAGTCTAGACATGGGACTCGTGAGTCTTGTCAAATTTGTGAGTCTAGCAGACTCACGAAAGTCGCCTAAAACTCGCCGAGTCTTCTGAATTTTCATCAAAATATCATATAGGTAAACTCGGACCCATATTCGTCGGTCCTCGCAGAGACTTGCCAAGTCTTGATTCACCGGTTTAAACCCTAAATTACATTGAATAAAATTAAATATAAAATATTATTTTAATAGTCGTCCACCTGTTCCCAAAATCTGCAAAACTTTTCCCATCCCAAAACCTCATCTGTTTTCCTCGAGACTTCAATAACCATTCTAATAATCCGGTTGAGTGAATGTGGGAGTCACTTTTGTAAACCCCAAAAGAAAGTTTACACATTTTTGAATGGTGGCCCTTCTTCCATCTTTTTATTAGTCTTTACTTTGTTCTTAATGCATTTTCTTATGCACATTTTGTAAGCTTGGTTACCATTCAAAAATTCACAAGGAGATTTTTTCAGTCTGCAAGTGTTTATCTACTCTTTCTACATCTATCTCAAAATTTTCATGGTGTGAATTTGAAGGTAAGTATTTTTATTGCATACATTTATTTAAAATTGAATCTTTTAAGTAGGGGTCTTAGAATTGTATGCGTTTCAGATCTCTTATTAGATAAAGATCGGCGGTATATTATCACTGTATGAATATATTCCCCTATTTTAGGTCAAACACTAAATTGAGAAAACTCACACAACATTATTCTTAAATGGAATTGTTTACTGTTCTTTGACCTCATGTTATAAATATAGGAGCTAAAAAATTACGCTTGGAGTGACAGTAGATATTCACAACAACTCCATGCAATGGCTAGTCCATCTGATGAGGAAGTGGCTCGACCAAGTTCATCAATCACAATTAGGCTCCTGCAAACAAAATCAATATAGGTAAACTCTTTTGTGCTCAATAACTTTGAGTAATAGATCCCAACTAAACTCAAATGAAGCTTTGAATCTTAATATACCGAGGAGAAACATTTTGCACAAGGAAAGCAGTTTCTTTCATCTCTGTCATAAACTGCAACACACAACAATTCATATATGAGATTCCCGTTGTGAAAAATACATATAATAGTGACAATAACTAGAAGGTGATTAAACATTAGTATAATTACGAAAGTTTTTATAAAGAATAGTAAAATCTATCATCTATCAACATCACAACTTTGTAACTCTAAACTTACAAAATCTTGGACTATTCTATTTTACATTGCGGCTAAGACAAAACTTGTGAGTTTTTAAAGTAAATAGATGCAATCTACAGCTATGCCTGCCAAACACACTCCATTTCTGTCTTTTATTTTGAATAAATGCTTCATATATTAACAGAAACAATTATTACAAAGGGCTGTACAAAGAATGAGCGGTACAGATGTATTTACAATGAAAATCACAACTTAGTCCTTTAAGCAACAATGACAGCAATAAAAGCAGAATAATATCTAGAATCAAGTATTTATGTTGATATTTTATGTTTGCATTGTCCAATATGCATCGAGCATAATTAAGGATGAACAGTCGAACGAATTCTGAACAAGCTTACATTACTCATTGACACTTGGAAAATGCTACTTTGACTAAACAAGTAACTTATCATAAATAAGTTACAGCTATGCTATTTTAAAGCAAATAGATGCAATCTACAGCTATGCCTACCAAACACACTCCTTTTATGTCTTTTATTTTGAATAAATGCTTCATTATTAACAGAAACAATTATTACAAAGGGCTGTACAAAGAATGAGCTGTACAGATGTATGTACAATGAAAATCACGACTTAGTCCTTAAAGCAACAATGACAGCAATAAAAGCCAAATAATATCTAGAATCAAGTATTTATGTTGATATTTTATATTTGCATTGTCTAATATGCATTGAGCATAATTAAGGATGAACAGTAAACGAATTCTGAACAAGCTTACATTACTCATTGACACTTGGAAAATGCTACTTTGACTAAACAAGTAACTTATCAAAAATAACATAAGATGTGGAGATTGTTTCTTTTCTGGCTTTCCACTCTTCCTTTATAAAGTATCAGTTGAGGCTTAAACTTTTTATCGAGATTTATAGAACCCTGCTATGTTATCATTCATCTGAATATGCTAGAGATGTTTCCGATTTCTATCTCTAAAAGCTCTTGACAAATGGAAAATCCTTGGCTAACTCTCCATCCAATGTATGTCATTTAAGTGTTATCAGAACTTTCCATGTAATTCAATTCTTGTCAAGTTTTGTATAATTTTTTTAATGAAACTGGTTTATAAGAACTATTGTGCAGTACTTGCTACAATCAATAAGTAAACATATATTATATGGGAAGAGTAATGTAATCAAATTAAAATCTTTAATGTCATGCAGGATTATTTTACGATCACACAACCAGGTTTGAATGATGGAGAATGGAGCAAGCATACAAAACTGTTATCTCTTTATTCATTAATCTATGCTAACAACGTCAATATCAAAAAAACAAATTAAAAGAGTTATATATCATAAAGGAAAAATATAACACAGACACTTGAAGATGGAAAATATTCAATGATTCCTTTCCACTTATGGATGGAAGATGATGAAAATAAAAATAGAAATAATTGCACAGAAGAAGAAAAATGTCCACTGTACATAAAGTTCAGCTAGGGTTTGAAACATGCTTGCTGAAGCTTTATAGGAAATGTTTGCAGGCGATGCAGAAATGGAAGGGAGGAAATCTGTTCCTTGCACGAAGGCAATACCAAGAGGCAGTTCAGGCTTGACATAGGAGGAGATGGAAGCAACAATTGGAGCAGACAGAAAGCAGGAGGCACCAATCCAAAAACTATGGAACATGTTTGGAAGCCACAAAGGATAGACGCAGTTATGCAACTGGATATGGAGAGGTTGAAAGGAAATATCATAGGTTGGCCACTACAAGGCTGATCTGTCATTTTTGGGCATGCAACTCTTGGTGGTAGAGTTGCATGAATGGGCTAAAAAGAACTGGAAAATGTATGACGATTATGAAATAAGTTCTTTCCCGTAGAATAATTAATAATTCTTTAAGCCAATGAAGCAACCCTCTAGAAAGGAGCTTCCAAGTAAGGCCTAAGTTTTATCGCAATACAGGGCTATTTATGAAGTACTCACACATTGGATTTAAACCCACTGAAAAAATTCCATCAAAGGCTTCCATTGGAATTGATTGTGCCCCTTCCACATCAGCAATGGAAAAAAATGTCTTCTAGATGTGGAAGCATTTAAGGGAAGGCTTATCTACACATCCAAGGCAATTCTCAGAGGAGGAGCTACAAATTATGCAAGGATTTTTGACGAGTTAAGGTCAGACCAACCTCTTCCAAGAGTTTGACCATTACGGGAAATGGCTTGAGTCTAAACAAATGCTCTTTCAACCACAAGATCTGCTTAACCCTTTTCCAAGGCTGCTGAGAAAAGGGGTGAGTGCAATAAGTTGAGAGGCTGATAAATGGCAACTCAAAACACAATTTGTAGTTGAAAAAGTTTCAACGAAAAGGATATTCGTCCTTTTAAGTAACAATTATCCCTTAATTTGAATAGGTATAGATATTCTAACCTAAATCAGATATCCGTTTTGCAACCCTAAAATTTCCTTAACCTTCAAGGATAACATTTGCAAACAAACTTGAAATTAGGTGTCGGTTTTCTTGGAAGTGCATAAGCTTTTGAGGAGAACCCCAAATATGCAATCAAAATGTACTTTTGACAAAGTCCATGAGCTCCATTAGCATCTACACCAATACATATTTGTTTTCGTGATTACACCTTAATTAAGTGCAAGGAGACATATGTGGGTAGATTTGATGTCCTTGAGATTTCACCCTGAAATTTGGGACTACCCTTTTTTAAAAAAATCGTTCTTTTCAAGTAATGGGTCGTTTTGTGTTTGTTTTGTCTGCAATTGTTTGCATTGCTCTAAGGTATCCCCAAAGAGTCATAAAAGCCAAATTCGACAAATACCCACATGCTAAAACTCACTCTATCCCTTCGCTAGGTTTTGTTTGAGAGAATTTTATTTATTTATTAAATAAATAAAGTTCTTTTAAAAATAGATTGAGCTAAAATTGGAGGATTTAGGTTATATAAAGCACTTCACCCCATCATTATTATCATAGAACATTCACTTGGGAGGAAATTTTTTTGCAAGATCAGCTAATCGGAGAAATTTTTCGAGCAATTGTCCGCACTTCTTTCGGGTTTTGTTTTTATTTCTTTTTGTCTTTCTCTGTTTCCCATACGGCAATTCCCGTAGCCTATTCATTCTTCCTGCCAGACCTTTTCCTAGGCCTAGGGTTTTGAAAAGCTATCCAGTGTTTTTAATTGCTAATTAATTTGTCTAAAGAAGACCAGAGCTCAAGATTCCTTCAAGAGATTGCAAGAGGTTGCTTGGTCCAAAAAGGTGCAATAATGGATTTTATGAAAATAAGAAAAATACTGCCACCAATGTGTAGAGCTCGAGAAAATATGCACTTTTAGAGAAAACGACACCTAAAACGGAGCCACAAAGTGAAAGTTATGGCACTTGTAAGTTTTTGCTGCTACATCTTCCCGATCCTTTCCAAAAATGACAAATTTTATTCTATACTTGTGTTTTCTTCACCGAAAATCCAAAAATGGAAATAAAATGTTGTTGATGAGTTTTCATGCAACTTTAAAAGTAGAAGTCATGCAAGTCGCACTTTTTGGGAAGAGCAATTTCATAATACAAGTCGCACTTTTTGGGAAGAAGCTTTCTTCATGCTAGTCACACTTTTTGGGAAAGATGACTTCTCCATGCAAGTGGGAATTTTGGTGTTGCTTGGAAGGTGGGAATTTGGAGGCTGCCTGGAAGGTAAAAAATTCCCATGATGGAAGTCAAGTCATTTAAGTGAAAAGTGGGAATTTTGGGGCTGCTTGGAAGGTGAAAAATTCCCATGATGGAAGTCAAGTCATTTAAGTGAAAAGTGGGAATTTTGGGGCTGCCTGGAAGGTGGGAATTTGGAGGCTTCTGGAAGGTTGTTTTTTCCCATTATGAAAGTCAAATCACTTAAAGTGCAAATGGGAATTTTGGGGCTGCTTGGAAGGGTAAGAATTCCCATCAAAGAGGTTTTATTCACCCATGCAAGTCGCACTTTTGGGAAAAGTGATTTCTTCATGCTAATGGGAATTTCGGGGCTGGAAGGTGGGAATTTGGAGGCTTCCTAGAAGGTTGTTTTTTCCCACAATGTAAGTTAAATCACTTAAGTGCAAGATGGGAATTTTGGAGCTGCTTGGAAGGATAAAAATTCCCACTTCCTTGCCCTCTTATTTTTCACACAATTCCTAGCCAAAAAGTGCGACCCATTCTGGCATAGCTAAATGCCTAAAAGCTGACTTCTTTTAATTGTCGGGAAGCATCCAGTTTTGGCGCCAAGGGTTGGAAAAACTTTTTTTTATTATTCTGGCTATCTGCATGTTGATGTGAGTGCACGGGTGAATAAAAATAATATTTTTAGCTTACTTGGCATGCAAGCAAAGTCTAAAAATAGAGGGCAGCAGGCTTTATAATCAAATTTTGGTGAAGGAATTAAGCATTCATGCCATGGATTCCATGTTTGTCTGAATTATTTGCAGGAATACCTCACTGGTGTTCATATTGGTGAAAAGAAGGCAAAGTCAATGTCAGATACATTGAATATATCTTAAGAATCAAAAGGAAAAATTGCAGGTTCTGCACAAATAGATCCAACTCTCATATTTGCAAGGTCTTCTGGCAGAAATAAAAAAAGATCTCAAAAAAAGGTTGATTCAGGCATGATGAAGGGTGATGATTTTTGTCTGAATTGTTTACGACAAACATTGCATTGGTGCATGTACTGGAGAAGAACTGCAAAAGCTTCAAGGATAAGAGGGAAGATAGGTCAGAGGTAGCACCCGCAAGAAAATCTCAGTCAATTGTTTCCAGATCCAGTTTGGTGAGAATCAAAGGAAAGGATTCAACAACATATGGGAGAAAAAAACATCTCAGATTCAAGGCAGAGATATCATTTAGATCATTCATTGTTAAAGTGAATGAAAGCAGAAGTGCAATACAGTTTGGATCATCATCCAGAGTATGGAAGAAGAACAATACTGAGAGCGTTGCAGCTTTTTTCTAATTTCTTCTCTTCTTTCTCTTATTTTCTCCGACAAAGCAATTGAGCAATCAATTAAAATTGTAAAAATTAGGTAATTGGCTATAAAAGCCGTTATTTCAAGTTATTGGAAGAAGTCAATTACTTGGAAATAGGTGGCAGACATGCAAAATAGAAGGTTTTATTTTCAATTATAAATCATGCATGTCATGCAAAGAGGAATTCTAGGAAGATGTAATATCCCACTTCTGGGATCAATAGAAAATATGCAAATCAACAACCCTTCAATACTCTAATCCACTGAAATTTGCAAAACACAACCACAAACCACTTGAACCAGTCAAATAGATGACTCAATAAACCCGAAGGTAAGGGTTTAATGGCCTTTATCAAATGAGTTCAAATAATTAATTCTTAGCTGAACTAATGGCCTCAGAAATCAGATTCTATTCCTAACTCAGAATGCTGCAAATAAGTCTTCAAACACTGACCAACTAAGCATGTAAGAAGGGTAGACAAATTCAGATCTAAACTCCACCTTTCAGTCACCGTAATTGCTCTTAGAGTAAGAATTAAATCTGAACTTATTTCATCAATTGCAGACCACTATTATTGAGCATTAAGCAAGCATAACCCAGCTACCATGAAACACTTGAAATTACTCCTAAATACCTTTACACATATCGCTGCCAGGTATGATCATTTAGAGAATCATTAAGACAAGGGAACATGCATTCTCCCCTTCTCAGGCATTCAATATCTTACCCAAACAAACATATTCAGATCGCTGCCTTGAATGGCTCAAACATCATGTAAATAACAGCTAAGATCAAATAAATAGTGCCATACAGTTCGCTGATCTTTGGAGGTTCAAAACATACATTAAAACATCCAATACCTTCCTCAATGGAGTCGCTGATCCAAGGAATAACACAGCAGCTTCATTCATACCCAAACCAGATCACAACCATACCAAATACCATCATAGATTTTCCCTGAAAGAGATCGCAAACATTGCCCAGATTGTCGCTGCACATGAGCATACAGAGATCTGGTTATTTATCATTCACAAACAGTCCACAACTACTCAGGCATGGGTCGCTGCAATGAAAGCATGCAAAAGGCTGACTGTACCACACTCAAAAATGCATATAAACAGTAGAAACCAATACACCAAAGTCGATTTGCCAAAAGTACTCCCAAAAACTCTTGTTTTTGATCACAAACCAGCTGCTACAGTGATTCGCTACAGTAAAAACATGCAGATTTCAATGGCAAACTTCATCTAAAAATTAGCTAAAGCCAAAGACATGGATCTCACTTGAGATTGCACAAATAACTTCTTCAAATTGATTCTCAATAACCAGCTACAAAGATCTCCCAAGCATGAGAGAGAGAAAACATCAATGGGCATGCATCCCAACTCCAAGCATGGAGTATCAAAATAATTTCATCATAACATAATAATAATAATGATCCTAGCACTCCTTTTATAAGCAAGGAGGCACAAAATTCGAAATCCCTAGGAGAGGGAAATTATTAAATAAAAGCAGTTTGTTTTCCCTAGGTGTGGCGTCCCCTTTTCAAAGGGTGATTTTATCAATAAAAGCCACCTAAATATTTATTTAATTAATTCCCCATTTAATTTTTATATTTTGGGAATTAAATTAAATAATCTTTCGAATTAAATAATTAAATAATTATTGCTCCAGTAATAATATTTAATTATTTAATAAAGATGTTCCCTTGCAACATCATCGAAGCCCACGGGAAGTATAGGCTAAGGGTCTTGAAATGGGGACATTATAGAAGAATACTACCAACGGCTTCCCCTTTTCATAGCTTCCACATGTGGCAATTCATTGAAAACTTCTTATTTGTGATTGCCCTCTATACACTATAAATAGTGGAAGAGCTTACGAGTTAAATGATCACAATTTGTTTATTAGATTCTTGAGTTCCAAACTTTGTGTCATAGCCTTTGATGTCATTTTTGTGAAAGATGGGGAATTGAATAAAGGCAGATTTCCTGGAGAACTTTGTGTCCACGGTGCATTTCCTTCTTACTTCTGTGTGGATCTTTAGATAAACTGTGTTATCGAGATTTAAATTAGAAGTTTTTCTTTTCCTTTACTTCTAAATATTGTGAGATCTCGTTAGGTTGTGGAGCCTATTTTCATGTGAAAAAATGTTGAAGACTGTACAATAAGAGTACTGTACACTTTCCACAGTTGTCTCGCCGGGGTTCAAGAAACGTGCTTTTCTCATATGGGCGGGATTTTGACCCATAGGTTTATGGGATGGTTTTGGCCCATGGTTTTGATACCCATGGTTTTGTAAAACTACTTAAGCAGTTGTCTACTTATATGGTTTTATGCATATGGTAGGAAAAAATGTAAATATTGCAAATGTGCTTTGAATTCGTGTGTGAATTTCAGAGTTTGTTGGGCATAGCTCCAAACAGATCTGGGTATTGTATTGAGAGAGCGGTGGCTTGTAATAAAATCTGAGCAAGTGATTCTTGGTGGATGTAGCCCAAATTGGGTGAACCACGTTAAATATTGTTTCTTTGTGTTGTGTTATTTTATTCTACACTTTTATTTGAGATCTGTAATATTTTCTGCATATTAGTTTCTCTTTTGTGCGATTCTCGAAGGACTATTCCGCATATTTTATCCCTTATTTTCTAACAAGATCTACTTGTTTATTTAATCCATGTGTATGAAACCAACTCTGTAAACTATTGGTTGAATTACATATCTTCCTTTCTTCTTTCCTAAATTCTATTATTTCCCCTTAAAAAATACTTCATAAACAACTACTTGGTGCGACTTGCTTAGCTATGTATGGTTCATGAGCTTTGTAATTAAAGTAAAACCCCCTACAAATAGTTATTAGGATTTATACTTACCAGATTGATAAACATCTTACACAGGAGCCTCACCGGTAAATGAGGAGATTTATCTCATGACTGCTAGGTTTTTAGTCAATGCAGAAAAATCTAGCCAACAAGATTTATGGAAAATTGGGCATATATGAGCACCATTTGACTAAACTAGGGCCAAATAGGTTTAATCAAGTACATGAAGGTAGATTTAAATAAAATTAGGCATGTTTGAGCACCATTTGTCATTATTTTGTGATTGAATGTCACTATTTGAAAAAATTGACCAAGTTAGGCCCTAATTAGGTGCGATCAAGTAGATGTAGGTATATTTGAGGAAAATTGGCCATATAAACACTATTTGTTACTATTACGTGATCTAAAGATGTTATTTGGGATATTTGGACTTGGTTAGGCCTCGGTTAGGTATGATCGAATAGATGTAAAAAGCATTGGGGAAAATTGGGCATAAATGAGCATCATTTGTCATTATCGTGTGATCAAATTTCACTATTTGAGTAAAATTGACTAACATAGGCACCTATTAGGTGTTATCGGAGGTGAAATTAGACTTGGGGAAAATCAAGCACGTTTGAGAACCATTTTTCATTATTTCATGAACGAATGTTAGTATTTGAGCAACTTTGACTAGATTTAGTGTGATTAGGTACTGATAAATTTGGGTAGATTCAAAGAAAATTGGGCGTATTTGAGCACCATTTTTCATTATTTTACGATCAAATGTCATTATTTGAGAGAAATTGACTAAATTAGGCCGTGATTTGGTGCTTTCAAGTAAATTAAGGTAGATTTAAATGGTGCCAACACGTCACCCCCCCAATATTTTCATCTCTAGTGGCAGGGACGTCCCAAGACTTGGGGAATTCTAGAAAATGTCCCCCTATTGTCCCACCACTGCCACTAGGAGTCAAGGAGGTCCCTCTAAAGTGGGGATGTTTCCTTCTTAGAGGAGACATTTGGGAGACTTTAGAACATCCCCAAGACTTTAGGGAAACTTGCCCAAGTCCCTCAACCATCATGGAAACTCACAGCCATCCCCTGCTCCAAAAGCGCCAAAGAAGTGTTTTTTTTAAATTTAAAAACATACTTTTGGGATGTTTGTGCCCCCAACCCTAACTCTAATAGTTTATGTGGCCCCACCCACATTTTAAGCACTCAAAATAACTATAAATGAATCTCACACCCTTACACTAAATCACTATCAAAGCTTGAAAACATTGGGCAAGGATGCAAGTGAAAGTATGAGAGCAAGCAAGGTTACAAGAGTAAGAGTTTGAGAACATTTGCAAGAGTGAGAGGTTGAAAGCATTAGCAAGAGGGAGAGCAATTACAAGACCTTGAAGAGCGAGTGCCTATAGTTTGAGTGAAAAGGACTTTGGCACTAACTTTAGAGGCATTGGGCCATTAGGCAATTTGTATATGAAATTTGGATGTAATCATCATTTTGAATATGAATTATAATATAAATATTAATATATTGATATTCAGCATTTTCATTGTTCAATGAAAAGTGTTTAGTATTTCAAAGTTTCATTTGTTATTCCTTATACATTTTTTATAACTAACTTTTCAAGTACTATATATATTTGCACCGCCATCCCCAAACCTAGGCCCTTGCTCCCTCCGTCTCCAAGTCAACCCATCCCCTCATTCCAAGATTCTGTGGAACTATGGAAAAACAAGGCATGTTTGAGCACCATTTACAATTATTTCATGATCAAATGTCATTGTTTGCACAAGTAAAGTCCATCGCTGTAAGTACATTGTGGTGGCCACCAAATACTTAACTAAGTGGGCAAAAGCAAGAGCACTTCCAGATAACAGCCAAGTTCATATATGAACAAGTGGTTATCAGATTTAGGATTTCAATGCAAATCACTAGTATGGCGAGGGTATTTCATCAAACATGTGATCTGGTTAATGACTTCAGAGTTCTGCATTTTTCATTCTTCGTCAAGCCCATACTACCCACGTGCTCCATTCATATTTGATGTCGCATCGAAGGAAATGATTGAGAGAAAGACCTACTTGCAACATTATGGGCCTTTCAAACGACATATGATGTTACTACCAATCATACACCCTTCCAATTAATGTATGGTCAAGAAGGGATCGTTTCGATGAAATATGTAGTACCAAGTTTATGGGTGACCATGAAAAATAGATTGGGGGCAGCAAGAGCCTCATAGAACGCCTCTTGCAATTAAATAAACTTGAAGGATTACATTCATTGGCACATTGAGCAATTGCAATTACTCAAAAAAGAAGGAAATACTGCAATTAAGCATGAATTTCAAAGTGGGAGCTCTCGTGCTAAGATATAATGAGTAGCATGAAATTAAACTATGTTTGGGACTGTTTAAAATTTTAGAATTTTCTATAATGGAGCAAATCGAATGAAAATATTTCAATATTTTAGAAATTTTGATAACTAAGCTAAGGATTTCAAAATGCATTAAAGACTTTAGAGGTGTCAAAAATGCAAGGGTTGGCATTGAAAGAGAAAATAAAAGCACCATATGGCTTTAAAGATCCAATAAAAGCAGCATTGCACGACTTGAAAAACCAAATATTTGCAAAATGCAATAAGATCGATCTCATACCAGCTATTCTCCTTCACATTTCCGTACAACCTCCCAACAAATCTACATGTTCTACCCCATAGTGGACCCCTTCTCTTTGTTGTTGTTTGACTTTAGACTGATTGACGTTTCCTAAGAAGTTAATGCACTCTTTGTTTCTCCAAAACTGGATTCAATTGCTTGTGTCTGTCTATGTTCCTTTTGCAGCAAATGGGAATTGACCTTATCAAATGTTAGGGTTTGGCTTTCAGCCATCAAAAGTAGACCCTTCACAAATATTTCATACGAGGGGGGGCAAACTATTCAAAACAAGTGCGGTTAAGTCGTCATCATCCGCATTTTCATTGATGGAACTAAGATGCTCTTATAAATATTTCATCCGAAGAAGGTGTTCAAATAGGGATCCCTCCTCCATCATACTTTCTAAAACCATCAAATTCTTCAAGTAGAAAACCTGACTTTTCTCCAAAGCTGGATACTTGTTTTTAAAAATTTTCCATAGAAAACTCACCTCGGTGGCGTTCAAGACCTCAAGTGTCAAATCATATGACGCGGACATTTTTAGCAACAAGGCCCTCTTATGACGTTTGTCGTAATCCGCAAAGTTAGCAAAACACCTGCCTTTACTGCCAAGAATGATTTTGTCACAATCTTGATACTCGATCATCAAACTTCGTGAGTACAAACATTGTAATTATGGGTAATCAATTTTTGTGCTTACGCAAAACAAGATTCTAAATATTGCCCATTCTCCACACAAGATACTTGATTTTATGACCCAAAAATCAATACAATAGGAAAAACTAGATTCTACAATCTGATTATATAACTTTTGACCTGCAAATTATTGCAACAAATGAAAGTATATTTTGACTGTTGTTTTTTGACCCATAAATCAATTCAAGCACAAATGAATTATTATAGCACGAATTTCAAGATAAACTTACAAATCTCATGTACATTTCTGGTGGAACTCATAAAATATGAAGACTACAAAAACAATTGTGTCCTAAGGGGTATAAGGGGCTGGACAAGTGACCTGACTCAATTTGATTTGCCGGACCATCAATCCATCCCACACCTATAGATCCCATAGAGTTAGATAGGGGGGCCATAGAATATATAGATAGGGCGCCCCCCTCTCTCCCATATAGAGAGTCTATATAGGGGGGGGGAGAGTTGGGGCTGGACAAGTGACCCATCCATTTCTAGTCCATATAGATGCATCCGAAAGCATAATGTCCCCTTTTTCGAATTAATGTCATAGAGACTTCATGTCATTCTCTTCCCATGGCCAATAAGAACAAATGAACAAAGGAAGTAATTGAGCTTCGTTTCAGTTTTCTTTTATTATTTTTATGTTTTTATTTGATGTTTCACTCCTTAAGGCAGGTCGGTTGGGGTTATAAGACCACAACAACAGATTAGAAGATAAAGTGAAGCTTAAAGAGGTTGGTTCTCACCCAAGGGATATAAAAGAAGGTCGTTTGGCCTCATTTGGACAACATCTTTGGCGCATATACACTTATACTTGGTTCTTTGGGATGGTTGCTCAATACCTTTCCACTTGAGGACGAAAACCCTCTTGTGTGGCATCCGAGGAGAACGAAACCCTTCCTTGTGGCTTAGTGGAGAACGAAAACTCTCCATGTTGGGTAATCGAAGACATCTATTGAAGACTCTTTTGCTGATTGAGATCTAGGGCATCAAGAAAAAGACCTCTAAGAGCTTGACATATTTTTGAGCCCATCTCCTAGGGAGTGACTGGGGTATGAGTGTGATTTGCTGCCTTCTAGGGCACATAACTCATTTATTCTTTGATATTCTAATTTATCATATTCTATAAGGCTGGAATCTATAATTTGGTTATTTTTGGAGTTTATCTATCGTTTTCAGCCCTTGTTTGTGGCTTCCCTACTGTTGTCATAAATTTAATTACAGTTGGGTATCATCTCTTGTTTTCTCCATTTCTTTGATGCAAATTGGATGGATAATTGTTGCCATACTTGAAATAATTATTTAGAAGTGTTTTCAGCTCATCATGTGCATGGTTATATGGTGAATTAAAATCCCTATAAAGGTTGTTGCTAGGGTTTCAAGGAATATTAAAGATGTTATAAAAATCAGAATTTACTTCACTTGGGGTTTGTGTGATTTCTTTGATTTACAGTTTCAGCACTAGAAAGGGACATTACAGTGGTATCAAAGCATCAATCTTCCCACCCGAGGGTTTGATGCAAGAAGGCAACAAGAGTTTCATTTTCTATCAAAGGAGAGAAAATAAATCAAACCAACCAAGAGAGGAGGACAATATGGCTCATCAGGATGCCTAAGAAGCCAATATTGACAAGCTAATTGAAGGGCAAGTAAGATTGGCGAGACACCATGGACCTCCTAGCCCTAACCCTTCAGAGATTTCATGAACCTAGGGTTCATAATGGAGAAGGCAACTCATTCGGAGAAAATACTTCACGGCGACCCTTTGGATCAACTCACATATCAGCCACTAAGCCTATCTTCCTCCCAAGGGAAGGAATCATTCCGAAGGATGATACACGAAATTCAGTAGGGAACAATATGGCGGCCATCTATGAGCAGTATAGGGTCCTTCCTACCGAGATTCATGATGCCGTATCACTTACAGAGTTCATACGAATGAACAAAGGAAGGGCAAGGCATGAACCTAGATCTCAAACACCACAAAAGGATCTTCAACATGCCAGGAGAAAGGGAGAGGAGAAAAGCTTCCAAATTGCAATGGCGGAGCAAGAAGAAGAAATCAAAAACAAGAACAAGAGAAGACCAATATGCAGCGTGAAGGTAAAGATTCTTCAACAATAAATGATGTTTTATTAATTTCCAATGATTGCATGTGGCGGCAAGATAGTGAAGGAAAATCAGATCTACAAGAGATTCATGAGGTTGAGATTCGGGATGACCCTTTTGAGAGGCATGCCCTTCAAAAGGAGGCCTTTGCTGAAATTTTCAAATTAGCAACAAATGGTAAACAATTTAATTTATTGCATCACCCTCACACTATGTATTTGCAAGGGTTTGATCATCATGAGAATTATTCTAACAAAGATGAGAGGATGAAGGGTACTAAAGGGAAAAATAATCTTTTCCAAGAAGCCCCTATCCATCTTCCGAGCATTCCAAAGATTGGATCAAGGAAAGAAGAATTCGATTTGCATAGTTATGATAATGAACATCCTTCGGAATTTTCATAATAGTCAATAAGAGGCAAGTTGATGGTGTACATGACTTCAGCAAGAACCATGAAGATGTTCCATGTGAGTGTCAACAAAATATTGTTGAAGCCAAGGCGGAAAGAGCTTCACTTGTTGAATCTAAGGTGAAGGAGAAGGCTGATCCTAATTCAGAAATTCTGAGTCACAAGGTTGGAAGTGTAGAAGATATCTCAATCATTCCTCATCCAACAAGGGAAGGTGAACATGTTGAGGACAACCTAAGGTATGATAGTAATGATCGTATTTCATATTTGTTAATTCCTCCTATGTCGCTGCAATATATTTCTTATCTTGAGCAGCGTGTTGAAATTGATGGGAAGATGAATGGTAAGCAAGCTAGGTGTTATTTTTATCAAGGATTTATTTTATATTCAAGATTTCCAACCAAATTTTCACAAATAACAATCTGATTTTTATGACAGCAAGATATAGAAAAATATGACAGCAAAGTACATTATGGCAAAACATGCAAGGTATAAAATCATTCAAATAACCAATATCTTCACTTTTATTGCAAACCAAATTAAAATCTGATTAACATGCAAAACATGCAAGTAACATGCAAGAAGGTATACATGCAAAATAACCAATAACATGCAATGAACATGCAAACATGCAATAATGCAATAACAAGAAGTTTCCACTCGATAAAATAGATGATCTCTCTTATCAATATGGTTGTCTTCTCTTTTGACTTGAAACTGGATCAACAAGCCTCTCAAACTCAATCTGACAACCCGATCTCGAATAAACTCCACAATAACAAACTAGGGCTGGATCTTTCACCACCGAAGAGTGCTCTACTAGCTAGGGGTAGATCTTTCACTACCGAAGCTAGGGTTCCTACGAATTTCACCTCCACAAGCAAGGAAAGCAAGCTAAAAGCTCCAACATAAGATGGCAAAATGATCCCAAATCCTTTTTCCTCCCCAAACACCACCTTTTATAACTTTTTCCATCATAAAAGTGCCCATAAAACCCTAATTCGACCCCCCTTGGAGATATGTCATGTTTTAATCATCACTTAAAGTGACTTTATTTCTCCTAGGCCAAAAAAAGGTCCACTTAAGTGACCCCAACGAAGAAATAGAACATTACCCCACCTTTTTCACTTAAGTCATCATAAAGTACATGCATAACGCCAAAACATAACATATAAGTGAAATGTAGGTGAAAACCATACCCAACAACCATCTACGCCGCTAGCCCCTTGGGTATGACCAAGGCTAAGACGGAAAACCAGTCGCTAGACCATGGAGGTAGGAATGGGGACATTACAATCCGCCCTTCCCAAAATTTGCTTGTCCTCAAGCGAACGTAAACTAGGGTGCTGTAAAATCTGCTCTCCCTCCCAAGTGGCATCCTCTAGTGGTAAGTCTTTCCACCGCACTAGATATTCTGTGATTACCCTGTTCCGAAGCTTCCTTTGTCTTACCTCAATAATAGATTCTGGTTCTAAGACCAGCTTCCCCTCGTCATCCAATGGTGGTAAATCTGTGGAAGGCGCAATATGTTGTCCAAGTGCCCTTTTGAGGCACGAAACATGGAAGACATTATGAATCTTACTGTGCTCTGGAAGCTCCAACTCATATGCTACTGCCCCAACTCTGCGCACTATCCTGTATGGCCCATAGAATCGCGGTTTTAGCTTCTCTGCACCGCTCTTCTTGAGTGAGGATTGTTCTGTATGGCTGCAACCGTAAGAAGACCAAATCTCCAACCTCGAATGATCTCTCAACTCTTGTGCCTGTCTGCATATACCTTCTGTTGATTCTGCGCTTTCTGTATGTTCTCCTTGAGAGCCTTTAGAATGTCCTGGTTCTCCTGTACCCAATCACGAGCTTTGGGAGCTCGGCTATCTGATAATACTAGGTCTACAAATGAGGATGCCTCATAACCATATAATGCTCGAAAAGGAGTCATACCAATACTCATCTGGTAGGTGGTATTGTAACAATATTCACCCATATGTAGCCATTTGACCCATGCACGCTTGATGTCCTGCAACATAGCTACGCAAGTAGCCCTCTATCCACTTGTTCACTATCTCGTTTTCCCATCAGTCTGTGGATGATAGTTGGTACTAGGTGTCAGCTCCATACCTGCAAGCCTGAAGATCTCCTGCCATAATGTACTCATGAAAATCTTATCCCTATCGCTGACAATACTCTTAGGCAACCCATGATGCCTAAAAATACCTGTGAAGAAAGTCTGAGCCACTTACGCATTGCCTTATGCCCTGAAGGCATAGAAAGGAAATGGGCATATTTAGTCAACCGATCAACCACCACATATATGCAATCGTGCCCATACACTGAGGGAAGACTTGTGATAAAATCCATGGATATACTCTCCCACTTCTGTTCCTAGAATAGGTAGAGGTTGTAGAAGTCCTGCTGGGAAAGAGTGCTCTGCCTTGGTTTGCTGACAAACCAAACACTCCCTGACATGGTTAAGGACATCGTCCTTTAACCCCTTCCATGTGAATCTCTCTCTGATGTACCTGTATGTCTTAAAATATCCTGGATGTCCAGCCAAGGGTGTATCATGCACTGCTCGAAGGATCTTCTCCTTCATTTTGGACTCTGGTACAAGGAAAATTCTATCCTTGTAGTAGATGAGGTCGTCCACAACTCTGTATCGATCATCCTGAATAATGCCATCCATAATCTCACATGCAAACTGATTTTTGGAGTATTCAACAAGTATATGAGCCTTCCAATCAGCTGAAATCTCTGACATAAAGCAAATCATAGAATCAAAGCAAGGTCTCCTAGACAGTGCATCAACCACCACATTATTCTTACCTTTCTTGTATTCTATGTCGAAATCAAAAGCATGTATCTTATTTACCCATCTCTGTTGGTGGTCATTGAGATCCTTTTGCTCCAAAAAGAACCTCAAGCTATTGTGATCCGTATGAACCACAAATTTGTTGCCCACTAAATATTGTCTGAATTTGACCAATGCATGCATAATGGCCAACATCTCCTTGTCATAAATTGAGAATCCTCTCTCTACTGGACTCAATTTCCGACTCTCATAGGCAATGGGATGCCTATCCTGCATGAGCACTGCTCCAACACCCACTCCTGATGCATCGCACTCGAGTACAAATGGCCGAGTGAAATCTGGCAATGTAAGAACTGGACAAGAACTCATCACCCCCTTAAGGTGATCAAAAACCTGTTGTGTTGAATTTGACCAAGCAAAAGCCCCCTTCTTGGTCAAGTCTGTCAAGGGTGCAGTCAAGCGAGAGAAGTTCTTCACAAACCTCCTATAATATGTGCATAGTCCCAAGAATCCTCTCAAGTGTGTCAAAGTCCTAGGTGGTGGCCAATCCAAAATCACCTGAATCTTCTCCCTATCCACCTTGACTCCACCTCCTCCGATCACATAGCCCAAATATAACAGCTCTTGTCATACCAAACTCACACTTAGAAGCTTTCGCATAAAGCGAATTAGCTTCCAAAATTCCCAACACCTCATCAAGATGTTGAATGTGATCCTCCCACGTCCTACTATAGACCAAAATGTCATCAAAGAAGACCAATACAAACTTCCGCAAATGGCGGTTGAACACATGGTTCATGCAGGACTGAAATGTGGCTAGCATTAGACAACCCGAATGGCATCACCAAAAACTCGAAGTGGCCATAGTGGCACCTGAAAGTTGTCTTATGCACATCCTCCTCTCTGACCTTGATCTGGTGATATCCAGATCGCAAGTCTATTTTGGAAAAATAGACTACTCCATGTAGCTCATCTAGTAGTTCATCAATGCGTGGCACATGATACTTATTTTTTATTGTCTTCTTATTCAATGCACGGTAATCTATGCACATTCGCATGGTTCCATCCTTCTTCTTCACCAACACCACTGAAGAAGCAAAAGGACTAGAACTAGGTCTAATATGCCCCATGTCCAGAAGCTCGTGTATAGTCCTCTCAATCTCATCCTTAAACCGTTTGGGGTGACGGTAAGGAGTAGTAACCACTGGCTTGTTGTCCCCAAGCTCAATCACGTGCTCAAACCCCCTGTCTGGTGGTACACCTAGAGGTATGTCCTAAAAACTGCACTGTGCTTGTCCAATAGGCCTTGGACATCCACATGATACTCTGGACGGTCACTCCTTGTATTCTTGGTCGAAACCAAGCAATGAACGGCCCAATCCACCTCATCATGCCAAAAGATCCTCTCCATCCTCTTAGTTGTGACTACCCTGGGTGCTCCTGTAGATAGACCCCTCAAGGTCACATTCCTGCCCTCGACTTGAATTTCAGCTCCATCGTCTGAAAGTTAGTACGAAATTCGCCAAGGGAGTGAAGCCACTGAACTCCCAACACTACGTTGGTCTCTCCAATGCCGACAATATAGAAGTCATCAGTAGTGGTGTAGTTCCCCATGGTGATGCTCAACTATGGAACTTTACGGTGCATCTCATAGACTCACCATTGGCTACAACAACGTTGAAGCCCTCAAAGTCCTCTGTCTGTAGGCCACGTCTCTCAACCAAGGATGCATCAATAAAGTTGTGGGTAGCCCCACTATCAATAAGTACCACAACACGCTGCCCCTGCATAACTCCCCTAACTCTGAATGCCTTGTACCTCGGGTACTAGACAAAGTGGCTATAGTCTCCTGAGGGAAAACCTCCTCCTCCTACTCATCAGTACCATCCAAAGCATCTTCATCTCCGTCATCCATCTCCTGGGTCTCTAGCTGCTCATCTCCATCACTCTCTCTCTCTCTCTCTCTCTCCTCAAAGACCTCAATGAATTGGGCCTTGCCCTTTCCTATGCAATCATGTCCTGGGGCCCACGGTGAATGGAAATCAATCAAACAAAGTTTCTTTCGCCTCAGCTCATCCCTAAGCTCTCGTGAAATAAACGGCTTTCTAGCCGTCTCCTGTCTTTGTGGTGGCCCCTTCGGCTGGAAACCATCAGTCTAGATGGGGGTCCTCTCTGTTGAACTCGAGGTGGAAACCTCGGCTTCGAGTGGCTAACTCCAAATCTCGGGCTCTCCTGATGGCATCATGTAGTGAAGAAGGCTCGAATGCCTTCACAAACCCTGCTAGTGAATCAACCCTGCTATAAAAAGTGAAGTCAACCTCACCTCAGAAACATCAGTAACCATCACTGACAACCGCTGAAAATCTGCAATGTACCCATCCAAGGATCCTGTCTGTCTCAAATGAGTCAACTCTCTGAAGAATCTGTCGGATCCCGCCTATCAAACCTACCCACCAGTCTCTCTGCAAAATCCACATAAGTGGTAATATGTGTGTGTCCCTGTGTGACAAGGCCATGATGCCACCAATCATGTGCATCTCCCTCAAGATGTAGGATTGCAAATTTTATTGCATCCTCTTCGCGCATGGGATTCAAGTCAAAGTAAGTTTTTAACTTCTGAATCCATGATTGTGCGGTACACTTCTTGATCCGTCAAAGTGTGGAACTAAAATCTGCCCCAATCACCTCTGTAGCTCGGGAACATGAGGGTAGTGATCCCGCTTGGGCCGGCTACCGATCTTCATCCTGCAATACTCCGAAAGGCATATTAGCTTTGAACCCTTCACTCAAGGATTCATACTTCTCCCAACAAGTCTCCTCATCAACAATATCCCCTTGTTTCCCTACCAGTGTCACTTCTGGATCTTTCAGAAAACCGGTTCATGCATGCTCAACCATGTGTTTTGGGATGAAGGAGTGTGCTGCCCTGATCTGCCGTTTTCATCTCTGTGAGTCCGCAGCCCGAATTACTGTTTTCACCTCTTTCCATATGGTTCCCAAGGCCACCCTATGATAATCTCTCTATGAGTTGGCTCAAGTAGAGGTTTGTAGTCTCTTGTTGTTTCACCATATTTATAAACATTTTCTTCATAAACTCCTCATTCAGTTGTTCCTCTGATTTTCCATCTTTATCCGCCATGTCTGGACCTTCTTTCTTGGGTGTATTCCTCCTGAATAAACCTTCATACACTACCCAACAAGCTGCAGAAAAGACCGCTCTGATACCACTGAAATATCCCTTTTCCGGATTTATTTTATATTCAAGATTTCCAACCAAATTTTCACAAATAACAATCTGATTTTTATGACAACAGTATATATAGAAAAATATGACAAAGCAAAGTACAGTTATGGCATGGCAGCAAGGTATAAAATCATAAAATAACCAATATCTTCACTTTTATTGCTTTTATGCAACAACATGCAATTAATGCAAGTAACATGCATCAACATGCAATGACATGCAAGTAACATGCATCAACATGCAATGACATGCAATAACAAGAAGTTTCCACTGATAAAATAGATGATCTCTCTTACTGAATATGGTTGTCTTCTCTTTCTGGACTTGAAACTGGATCAACAAGCCTCTGAAACTCTGAATCTGACAACCCGATCTGAATAAACTCCACAATAGCAAACTAGGGCTGGATCTTTCACCACCGAAGAGTGCTCTACTAGCTAGGGGTAGATCTTTCACTACCGAAGCTAGGGTTCCTGTGAATTTCACCTCCACAAGCAAGGAAAGCAAGTTGAAAGCTCCAACATAAGATGGCAAAATGATCCCCGATCCTTTTTCCTCCCCAAACACCACCTTTTATAACTTTTTCCATCATAAAAGTGCCCATAAAACCCTAATTCGACCCCCCTTGGAGATATGTCATGTTTTAATCATCACTTAAAGTGACTTTATTTCTCCTAGGCCAAAAAAAGGTCCACTTAAGTGACCCCAACGAAGAAATAGAACATTACCCCACCTTTTTCACTTAAGTCATCATAAAGTACATGCATAACGCCAAAACATAACATATAAGTGAAATGTAGGTGAAAACCATACCCAACAACCATCTACGCCGCTAGCCCCTTTGCTGGATTTCGGGTATGACCAAGGCTAAGATGGAGAGGTAGGAATGGGGACATTTCATTAATAAGTTTGTTCCATGTGTAAGTACAAGTATTAAAAGAGAAGAGCAGTTGAGTTTGTTTCTCACCCAATCACATGGGGGAGCATATGGGATTGCAGCTGAAAACAGAAAGTTACAGTCCTTGTATGGGTTCCTAACACCTCTACATCAATCATATTACTAAAGCTTACATGGGTTTGTCATATTTGTATCATTTCTATCTGTTGGTCACAATATTTTCAGTCATGAACAGTTGTATCCATGTGCAATTCAAGAAGGTATCCTTGCATGATAATGATACTAGTGTAATCTCCCTCTTTCTCGAATAATTTTATTGAAGACCTTTGGCCCATTTTAATCTACCCGACAACCAAAGGGTGAGACTAAAGGTTACTTAAGTTTTATTAATTTTATTATATTGTGCAAAATTAAAATATAACATTATAAAAGCACACATAATAAATTAATAAACTTAATATCAAATTAGAACTTAGGAAAAGTGCATAAAAATAAAAGCACTTAATTTAATTGTACTTCCTAAGGGAAAATGTGACTAGCTCTAGGGAGTCAAAAATTAGAAAAGTGTGTCAAAGCTCCCTCCAAAAAAATGCGACTTGGCCTAGGGAAGTGCAATGAAGCTGATTGGATGCATTAGAGGTCATTTTGGGTCCCTTTTCCTTTAAAAGAAGAGGTCGACCTACTTAGAGGCATTCCAGATTTTTAATTGATATTTTCTCTTTGCATTGGAAGCTCTGAGCTTTTTGCAAATAAATCCAAGGACGAAAACCCTTAGGATTTACCCCTCTTGTGGACGAAAACCCCAAGAGCATTGAGAGGGATTTCTACTCAGGAAATTCCATTGTTCTTCACATATTTTTATCATTCCAGCAGTGTGTGTTGAAGAAATAAATTGCAGCAGCTGTTATTATATTTTCCAGGGTGGAGCGACCCATCTTTTGTCTACTTTGAGTTGTTGTGGAGTCATTCTAGGTCTGAAATTATTTACCATCTATTGTACTGCATTTTTGGAATCAAAAAGAAGTAATTTCAGAATTTTTGGAAGGGTTTTAAAAGGTATTTCCAGTCAGATTTATATGCAGATTTATGAACTGTTTTGCAGTCACTATTTATCTCTAAAAATCAGATTTAATGCATATTTGGGCTTCTAAAAATATTGTAATCAGTTTATGGTAGAAACAAAATTAT
This sequence comes from Taxus wallichiana var. yunnanensis, assembly GCA_018340775.1. Taxonomy (NCBI): domain Eukaryota; kingdom Viridiplantae; phylum Streptophyta; class Pinopsida; order Cupressales; family Taxaceae; genus Taxus; species Taxus wallichiana. Next base: position 241,374,603 of record CM031234.1, on the reverse strand, counting down.
TTGATTGCTATTTGTGTTGGGTTTCCACTCAAACCCTAGTCACATTTCTCCTAAAAATCAGATCTGCAGTGTTTGTTTTTAGATTTTGTGTTGTTTCAGCTTGGGGTTTCATTCTTTTCCATTAAGCTTTCAATCAAATCTTTGGTGGGGATCTTTCAGTAGTATCAGAGCAATGTTCCTCCTACCTATAGGGTTCTGATTTGATTCTATGCAACCACGAGAGATTGGTCCGCACAGATATTACACACGTAGACGAGCACAACTAGAGGTTGGTCTTGAAACAAGTGTTGGAGCTGAAACCATGAGTGATAGACAAGGAGGATTCTCATAGCCCTCCCGGTATGAGCAAGTGGATCCGGACAGAGAACTTTTTAGGACTATGGTAGCCACTCAACAACAGTTGATTCAGTCCATGGAACGTATGGGATCTACTCTGGACAGGTTGGCCTTGGATAGGCCAAGAGATAGATATGACAGGAGAGATAGATCCATATCAGTTGCTAGTAGTCACAGGAGGCATAATAGATCACCTTTGGAGATTGGTAGTGTGAGGGGATCTCCTTGCCGTGAGAGGAGGCACACTCATACATATGAGAGGAGGCCTACCCGGACAACAGATAGGCCTATGCAGCCCAGTTTCTTGCCTAGAAATGAACCACCGGAGGTTGAAGATCCACTTGAGGAAGTGGCCTTCCAGGACAATGTTATGGCAGCTAGTGATGAGTGGAGGAATCTACCACAACATGTGAGGGATGTTTTCCCCTTCCATAGTATTGTGCACAAAGGAGAGATAGTTTGAGGGCCAGACAGGATAGGAGGCCTAGATCACATTAGAATAGGGAGCTGAAGCAAGCTACCAACAAGGTGACTCTTTCCACCTTTGATGGCAGTGGGAAGATCAGTGCCAGAGCTTGGATTCATAAGCTCGACACGTATCTTACCCTTAATCCTATGCAAGAGCAGGAGGCTATTTAGTTCGCCACTCTACACCTTAAGGGAGTAGCATATGATTGGTGGCATCATGAATTGGTCACACACAACCACGATCTTCTACGGTATTATAGGGAGTTCAATGAGAGATTGATTCCAGATTCGATCACAAGGACGTGGAGCTATATTATAGGGATTTGGCACAGCTCTACCAGAGTGGACATGTTGATGCCTCTATCAACTAATTTCAGCGCATAGTAGTGATGGTTCCAGAGATGCCCGAGAAAAGGGTAGTGATGCTATTCATAGAGGGGATTCATGATAGGATGAGAGGATTGGTCAAGGCTCTTAAGCCTAGGACGTTGCATGATGCCATTTAGATGACATTAGATTTGGACACATCCCCCACTTCTTATCAGCCCAATAAGAAGTTTCCCACAAGCTCCAAACCATTTCAGTGCTCTACTATTCAACAGAAGAGTGCACCCCCTCCTAGGGTGGATCAAGATACTCGTAATGAGTTGAGGAGGAAGAAGCTTTGCTTCCATTGTAAGGATCATTGGGAGCCTGGACATCGCTGCCTTGGTAAAGGCAAGGTGCACCTCATTGAGGTGGTTTCAGATGAGGATGATGAGCACTTACCAGATACAGATGCAAAGGGCAACGATAGCGGTCATGATGTACGTGAGGAGCAACCCCAAATAGAGCTTGGAGAGAGAATGAGGCATTGGGTTCATCCAATGTTACTATTGCTTCACTTTCAGGAGTCCCTAGATACCATCCTTTTCGGCTGAAAGGAGTAATCAAGAGCGGATGGGTTGTTTGTTTGATAGACAGTGGAGCTATGCACAACTTCATAGATGAGGGGTTGGCTGTGAAGTGAGGATTACAGGTTGAGGACTTTGAGGGGTTTAATGTACGAGTTGCAGACGGATTTTCTATGAGTTGCACTAAGAGGATTCCTCAGCTTAGCATCCAGATGGGGGACTACACATTGATGATGATTTCTATGTAGTTGGTCTTGGTGAGATTGATACAGTGTTGGGCATTCAGTGGCTACAATCCCTTGGTAGGTATGTGCAGGATTTCAAGAGGATGGAGTTAGAGTTTATGGCGGATGGGAAGAAGATTGTGCTTAGGGCTCTTTTTGATGGTGGGCCTAGAGTTGTTTCAGCACATAGGATGGAGTCCATTGTCAGACATGGAGAGGTTGCATGGGCAACCCAATGCTTCATTTCAGCCAAATCTTCTTCGATAGTGGGCAGCCTTTTCATGTGGACATCCAATTAGTATTGGATAAGCACGGCCTAGTTTTTGGTGACATTCCTCCAGGTAGATTGCCCGGATAGGGGATTTGAACATGTCGAGAGAGCTAGAAAAGGGTGCCAAGCCCGTGATTACTATGCCTTATCACCATCCTAAGAAATTCAAGGATGAGATAGAGAAGGCCATCGAGAGCTCTTGGATATGGGACATATCCGTCCTAGTTCTAGTCCCTTTGCTTCTTCAGTTGTATTGGTGAAGAAGAAGGATAAGACCATGAGGATGTGCATTGATTACCGTGCTCTCAACAAGAAGACTATCAAGAATAGGTATCCCATTCCTCGCATAGATGAGCTATTAGATGAGTTGCATGGAGCTATATATTTTTCGAAGATTGATCTTCGATCGGGATACCATCAAATTCGTGTTCGTGATGAGGACATTCACAAGACAATCTTCAGATGTCACTACAGGCACTATGAGCTTTCGATGATGCCCTTCGGCCTCACTAATGCACCTGCTACATTCCAGTCGTGCATGAACCATATCTTCAACAGACAATTGAGGAAGTTTTTGCTAGTATTTTTCGATGACATTCTAATTTACAGTAGGACATGGGAGGAGCATTTGAGGCATCTTGATGAGGTACTTAGCATCATGGAGATAGTCTGTATTTGCTAAGATGTCCAAATGCGAATTTGGACTTACAGAGATTTTGTATCTTGGGCACGTCATTGGGGCCATGGGGTCAAGGTTCATCAAGAGAAGATACAAGTTATGCAGGATTGGCCGCCACCTAGGAACATTTCAAACTTGCGTGGATTCCTAGGATTATGTGGTTACTACAAGAGGTTTGTTAGAGGCTATTTTGAGCTTGCAGCTCCATTGATAGATCTTACATGGAAGGGGGCATTTAGATGGAAAAATGAAGCACGGTGGTATTTGATAGGCTCAAGGTGGTTATGAGCACTTGTCCAGTTTTGGCTCTTCCGAATTTCTCTCGGCCCTTCATATTGGAGTGTGATGCTTCTGGTTTGGGTATTGGTGCAGTTCTTATGCAGGACCGCCATCCTATTACCTACGAGAGTAGGAAGTTGAGAGACAATGAGAGGTTTTACTCCACCTATGATAAGGAGATGCTTGCCATTATGCATGCCTTGGCGAAATCAAGCAATATTTGGTAGGTGGGAAGTTTGTGGTGAGGACCGACCACAACAACTTGAAATACTTTTTGGAACAAAAGGAGCTCAATGAGAGGCAACAAAAGTGGGTCAGTAGAATCCAGGCATATGATTTTGACATTGAGTATGTCAAAGGTAAGAAGAATGTAGTGGTTGATGCACTTTCCAGAAAACCACATCTTGGCTGCCCTATGTTCTTTGAGCAATATTTCAGCAGATTGGAAATCTCAACTATTAGTTGAGTATTCCAAAAATTCTTTGGCGTGTGAGATTATGGATGGTAAGATTCAGGATGAGTGATACAAGGTAATAGCTGATTTGATTTATTATAAGGGCAGAATTTATCTAGTTCTTGAATCTAAGCTTAAGGAAAATTTTGCATGCCTTCCATGATGCACCACTTGCAGGACATCCAGGGTATTTCAAGACATACAGGCAGGTTAGAGAGAGATTCTCTTGGAAGGGTCTCAAAGAGGATGTTCTACGCCATGTTTGTGAGTGTGTGACTTGTCAACAAAACAAGTCAAAGCATACTTTTCCAGCAGGTTTATTGCAGCCCTTGCCCATTCCAGAGCAGAAATGGGAAAGTATTTCGATGGATTTTATTACAGGTCTTCCCATAGTGCAAGGGAACGATCGCATTTATGCGGTGGTTGATAGGTTGACGAAGTATGCACACTTCTCGCCATCCCAACCAGCTTTAAGGCACCACATGTGGCTGATTTGTTTTTCCGAGAAGTATTCAGATTGCATGGACTTCCGAAGAACATTGTTAGTGATCGGGATAGCAGGTTTTTGAGCACCTTTTGGCAGGAGCTTTTCCGATTGGTTGGTACAGAGTTGACTCCGAGTACTAGTTATCACCCTCAGACAGATGGACAGACAGAGATTGTGAACAAATGGATAGAGGGTTATCTTTGCAACTATGTTTCGGGGCAGCAGAAGGCATGGGTGAGATGGTTGTATTTGTGTGAGTATTGCTATAATACTACTTACCACATGTCTATTGGTATGACCCCCTTCCGAGCATTGTATGGGTATGATGCGACATCCTTTGTTGATTTGGCTTTTGGGGACAGTAGAGCTCCTAAGGCTCGGGAGTGTTTACAGGATAGTCAGGATATCCTTAAGGTACTTAAGGATAATATTCAGCATGCCCAAAACCAACAGAAGATGTATGCGGACCGGCACAAGATTGAGAGATCATTTGAGGTGGGAGACATGGTATTTTTGCGTCTACAACCATATAGACAGAGTACTCTCAAGAAGAGTGGTGCAAAAAAACTTAAGCCTTAGTTTTATGGTCTATACAAAGTGTTGAGGAGAGTTGGAGAGGTAGCTTATGAGCTAGAGTTACCTTCTGAAAGTAAGATACACAATGTTTTTCATGTGTCTTGCTTGAAGAAGGCATTGGGGCAGAACGTGGTATCTTCTGCAGAGTTGCCACCCTTGGATGAGGAGGGGAGATTTGATCTAGTTCCTAAGGAGATCCTGGATAGAAGAGACAAGAGATTGAGTAGAGTGATTCTCAAGGCAATTTTGGCACAACAGCCTTAGGAGGGCAATTTTTTATTATTTTAATCCTCATGCATGGTCCTCATGGCCACAGGATGATGAATTAAATAAAATAAAATATTTTTCATGCAAAAGGAGGGTGAAATTGGGATGCAACAGTCTATATAGAGGGATTTTTATCATGAAAATCAGTGAAACTACTTCCAACTGTTTTGCTATTGTAATCCTATCTTGTACTTGCATCTCTGAATAAAAACTCCATTTTTCCTTCTCATATTGCTGGTTTTCTAAGTTTTCATCGTGTTTAGCAGGGTATTGTATTGCTTTGGTGTGGAAAGTTTTCCCTCTACTGCTGTCCTTTAACCCAAACCTTTGAATTAATTTTGCAGATTAGCTTAGAGTTGTGCAGGTGTGTGGATCTTTGTATTTTCTGTATGCAATAGTACGTATGTGTGTCAAATCATTGGTGTATCACCTCAATTTTCCATTTCCCGCATTCCTTCTCCCTTTTCCTTGTCAAATTTGTTAGTTTTAGGTGATTCACAAGGGAACCAGCCCACTCTGGAGGTTCACCTCAGTCATAGGTTACCCACAACCTTGAGGTGTTCCAATTTTGTCAACAAAAGAGAGAGTACACACACCATTCTCTATCAGGGTGCACTACGGGTGACAATAGGAATGTCACGCAGCTCCTTTGTTCTCAAGTCTTGTACATTGCTCGCCCTAGGAATTCTTTAAATTTTCTAGCTGCCTATGACATGGGGGTCCACCATATGATGTTTCTAAATTATCTTACCAAATTTATAAGAGAGGACTCTAAAGGATGCAAACAAAAGACAACATTTGGGGGAATTAAAATGTCAACAGATGGAAATGCAATCACTTACATGCAATTTGTAGATGTCTCAATGCTTTCTAGCATTGAGGGAGTGCAATCTTATTAAAGAAGTTATGTGTGAGTTTGAAATGGCTTTAGATCAAATGAATAATAGGAGGAAATCTAAATATTTCTTCATGATTGTCAAAGTCGATGATCAACAATACCTTGCAAGAATTTTGGTTTGTGGGAAAGCTTCATTCCCAGATACTTATCTAGAAATAACTTTGTTTGAGGGGAAGGTAAAGTGTTGAGTAGTTGAAAAGACAAATGTCTTAAATTTGTAGGTATATTGGCTTTCTTTTAGTCATTCCTTCAGTTACTTCTAACTTTTGCTTCTCTATCTTGCACGAATGTTGAAGTATTCTTTGAAAATTGGATAGGATGGTACACCTATTTAGCTAGGAATCGAAAAAAATATTCCTTTAGTTGCTTGGCAGATGGTGTCTTCTAAATGAATTATAAGGAGCATGAATCAAGAATTGTTTAATGACTAACCTTGCCACTGAGCACAAAGCTAGCTTGGAGATTGTATAAAGTACCTATAACGAGGTTGGAGCATTTTAATGCACAACAAATATTTGACAATGAAGAACAAAAATATTTTCACAACCGTAAACAAAATAATAAATAATTTATATGTAACCCTAAAATACTCTTTTGAGTTAAGTAATGATTCACAAAAAAATAACATATATGAATCACAAACAAAATAATATATAATTTATATGTACACCTAAAATAAGATAATATAAAGTAAAAGGATTTTTGAACATCCTTGTAGTCATGCCTAACATCATTGTATAATGGGCATGTAAGAAAGAAGTGTGATTCATCTTCTATCTCTTTTAAGTTACACAACCTATAGATGCTTTTTCCTAAAATCTATTAGTTTCATCATGTAGATCATGTGAATTGTTTGTTTTTGTTTTTGTTTTGAAAAAATGCATCTTATATTACTCCAAGGAACAAATAGTTACATCAGCTGAGCATAATGCTAACAAGAAGAATCTCTCCCTACATACACAAGGAAAGAAAGCACCTAAGCCTGCACCCCAATGGGCAAAGAGTTCACATCTCTTCAAAACCACTCAAACTTAGTTTGTACAATCAAAGCCAACCTTGCCTAAAAGCCTCAACTTCCCCATACTGAAAGGGGATGTATCCTCCTGAAAGAAGTGAGTTGGTTCTTAGTTTTACAATCTTAATTTTCTTTTTGGAGCTTTACCTTATTCGATTCGAGATGGATATCCAAGTTTGGGGTTGATGTTTTTGTGGTAATATAGTTTTCTTTTACGAGTGATTTTTCATCCTTTCATTAGGTTTTGGAGACTTTGTTCTCAATTTTAAAGCTTAGGTTTATTTCATCTCGGAAAGTCATATCATCATGGATGCCCCTAAAAAAATAATCAAAGTCCTTTTTCTAAATTTTTCTTAAACATAGATGGATTAGGTATGATTGTCTATCTTGATCTAGCTTTGTGATATTATGTTTGTATAGCATATACCATTTTAAGGATTAACTTTCAATTGTAACATACCAGCTTCCATGAAAAGGATAGGATAAGTTTAATGATTTTAATATTTAAGTTTTAAATAAAAACTGCCATTTGATTTTTCAATTTTGTTCCAACTTTCCTAAGATGTTTCCACCCCAAACTTCACAACCATAAAGAATCACGTGAGCTACAAGACTAGAGAATAACACTTTATTATTACCCCAATGCCAAAGTTCAGCATCTGTAAAATGGTTTTCCAAGTCATAGTAAGCCTTCCAATAAGAAAAAAAAATATGGAGGTTCTAATTAGTTTAGGATTGAGATCAATATCTAAGTATTTGTAAGAGTGGACCATCTCTAGATGTTAATTATTGAAAGAAATCGTAGGGAAAGCTCTGTTTTGGATTTGATAATGATGAATTTTATTTTTCAATATTTACCATCAAACTAGACTTGTTGCAAAATGTTTGACAAACACTTAATTGTTTTTCTAGGTCAATAAGGTGTTTATCAAGGAGGAAAACATCATCAGCATATGCAACACAAAAGACATCACCAAGGACGGTATGGATGAAATCCCTTAGTGGGATCACTTCAGATACTATCATTAACATGTAGTAAATAAACTAATCAGGTCTTCATAATCAGAAGTTTATACTTGACGTCAAAAAAATCTTATAAGGTCTTCGTTATTGAATCTACAAAATACACTAAATATCCAATTGCTTTCTACAATGGTCTTTGAATTGAAATAGAAAAGCAAATGAAATGGCAACAGAAACTTGAACCTCACCGTGCTAGAATTGGACTCTAGATTGTCTCCAGTTCCTATACGTGTAAACAAACAAGCGATCCACAACTCAAACGAAGCAAAATGAGCAGGAACATAGCAACCAATTTGAGCAAGGATTACTAAGAGACAAACTTGCTTAAGATAAGTGCTCTTCCCACTCCTGAAAATCAGTAAAATAATTAATAAATATTTGTTCTTAGTGTTATTAGTTATCAAGTTCCATCGCTGAGACTTTATTGCAATGTTGCTACTCCATTGAAACAATGTTACAATTTCCCACCTCCAAGACACTATTAATTACAAAAGAAAATTGAAAAACAGTACTATGGTTGACACACATGTTTGGTCCCATGACAATAACCATATTGGAAGCTTCTGAGAGGAAAATATTGTTTGCCTGCAATAAACACATTTTTACTTTAATACTGACACTATTAACCCAGGTTATTGCAGAAGTCGGAAATTAATATCTTTTAATGTTATCAATGATAAAAAGAGTGTATAAATAAAGAAATGAGCTTTAGAACTTACAACAAATCCTTCAGGGCGAATGCATTCAATAATAGGGTGCCTTCCTGCCTCTATTGCCAGAGGGCCATTTTCTTATGCCCTCAAACAACATCAGAAAACATTACTATTGGTTCAGATACAATTGAATTAATAACTTTCCCAAAACAATTTATGTAAGTTTGTACCAGTGAACTCAGGTCGCGTGTAGAAGTCAATAGGTTTACTTGATATCATATGGGCAAAAGAATTTACGATCATGTCCAGGAGACACAAAGATTCTGAAAGAAGAATGAGGAATAAAATGTCTTCCCTTATAGAATCGATTAATCCTGCAAAAGTATCATGTCTCAGCTGCCAAGAAAAAGACCAAAAGCATGTATATTATCAATCTTCAACATCTACCTTCCAAAAGTCAGGGATAAGGAAAACGTGGATAACATCTACCATATGAAAAAAATATTCACGACTCTTACATAAATTATGAACAAAAAAATTGTTCTTTTAGAGATATTCTGGATTCTATCTCGAGGCAAAACTTGTTTCAAGTAATGTCACAAGGAGGTAATTATCTTGTTAGAGGTGCATCATACCAATGTGCACAAAGACAAAAAAAAATGTTTTTAGGATCTTCCACACATACGTCTCTTTCTTGCTTAAATATGTTCTTTTTCCTTTTCTGTTGGTTTCAACTTTCAACAGCTCTATAAATCTGTATCCTCCTTTAGTATGAGGATTAATAATTTTTACTAGCATTGTGCACCTATACGCATGTTCTTCAGAAAGTTTCCGGTATAGAAAGAAATGTTGGTCATATGGTTGATTTTTAAACTTGATGCATATGAGCGAAACTTTTCTAGAGAGTTAACAGTTGCAATAGATTATAATTTTAAAAGGAAAAAAGCTAAGAGGCAGGAACTGCAAACTAACAGTTTAAATGCTAGAGCATGAGAAATTTGAAGCCAAAGTAGTTGTAATATCCCTATTATAAAAATCAATATTCTGATTTTTTTTGTAATTTTCTGAGTATCAATGTTGATATAAACCCTAAATAATAATAAATCACTGAAATATGCAAAACTGAAAATACCCAACTGCAATATTTATTCAAATATGTTGAATATGAATTTATTACATCAAACCCTAACCTGAAACTACATAGAAAGCATGAAAACTGAATTTTCTCTGAAACCCTAGCTGAAAGAGGAATTCTAGAAGTACGGCACCCTACTGGAAGGTACGGCAGACCCCTGGCAGCAATAATAAATCCTTGTGAGTGTGATGTCAGCAAAATTTTCCTGAAAACTGTAATGTCCCCATTCCTATGTAGTAGGCTTAGGAGGCTTAACTTAGTCTTAGCCTTGGTCATACCCAAGAGGCTAGAGACGTTGGAGGCTATTGGGTATGGGTTTTCGTCTCCATCTTTATCTTATTTTATATTTCGTCATTGACTTAGGTGATGGGTGAATATGTGGTACTTTATGTTATATTTCATTATTGGGATAACTTAAGTCAATTATTTTAACATGTGCACAATAAAATCACTTTTAAGTTATAATTTTTGCACAAGGGAAATTCCCAAAAGAGGGCGCTAAGGCTTCTTTGGCTTTTTAGGAGTTAATAAAGGCTTCTTTTATGGCGAGTGTTGGATTTTCCTAATTTGGATCAGATCTAAGGTGGAGATTATAACATCTTTTTGGATGATGATTATGTATTTCCCCTAGTGGTTGTTTGAGGGGAATCATCTACTTCTATTTTCAGATTTTGCTTGTGCAAACCCTAGACCTGCATGTTATGGGAGTTTTCTTGTTTGTGGAGGTCATATTCTACAGGATCTCTAGCTTTGGTGGTGAGAGATCCATTCCTAGCTGGTAGAGCATTCTTTGGTGAGGGTTTCAGATCCATATCCCTAGCTTGTTGTCCATATTTGGGGATATTTCATATTTCCAGCCTTCTACATTCAGATTTTCAGTTCATATTTGGAATAACTATTTTTTAGGGTTTTGTCTACTCAGTTCCAAATTTGAGGAGCAGTTTAGTGCCTTCCATCCATTGGAAAATTGTGCTTGAATATGCGTTGGATAGATATTGAATTTATCTATCTTTTGAAATATCATTTGGAATCAAATTCCAAGCATTTCCAGAGTTTAATTTTGTAAGTTTCAGCTATATTTTCATCATTAAAAATTCAATAATCAGAATTTCGGATATCTAATTGGATATTCTTTTTATATATATTTCTAGCCATCTTGGGTATTAATTTTGTTAAATTTGAGCAGGTGGAAGTGATAGATCTCAATTTTTCCTAGGTGTTGGGGTTTGGGTGTTTTCATATTTTGTTCACTGTTGTCATAAAAATCAGAATTTTAGTCTTTAGCTATTTTAAGGATTTATCCTGAAAAGGGAATATTTCAAAAACAATGACACCAACGCTGAAAGTGTACTCTAGCTGGTACAAGAGACTATAATTATAGGTGCGACAATATATAGTGATGTGAATAGTGACATCACATTGAAATGTCACTTCTGGAAAATATTTTATTAATTTTCTAAACTATTACAGCCCCATACACAACCATAATTGGCCTGTTTGTACCTATGTGATGGATTTTCTCTTAATCTAAAGATCTAGTGTAATCCTTGGATGGAATTAAAAATAGGTGTGAGAGTTTTCGACCCCAAGCCTTGGCACACGAGGGTTTTTGTCCTCTATGTTAAAAATGGAAGCTACTACCCCAAACTTGCAAAATAAGCATTTGTGAAATTGTTCGAATGATTGAATCCTTCAATTTTTCCAATCAATTCTTTTAATAAGCTCTTTTTCATTCAAAACCCTTTAATAAGCTCTTTTTCATCCAAAACCCTAAAAGTAATTAAAATTACTTTTAATTAGATATTCACCTTTTTTCCATCCTCATAATTATTAATTACTTTTGGCCATGTAATTAATATTTTCTTTTGGCCCCTTTTAATAATAATACACTAAGTGTCCTTTTTCCAAGTTATAACTTAAAGTACCTTTTTGGACAACTTAATGAATTATTATTATATTATTTCCCTTTTTAATCCCCCTTAGCCTATGGGGAATAAAAATAGGCTTCAGGTCCTCTGATTTAATTAATTTGAGAAAGGGGACATTCAGTCCGCCCTTCCCAGAATTGTTTTCCCTCAAGCAATGCTGAACCATCGTGCAAAGACCAAGATCCCAAACCAACCTTTTTGTCTCTTCCAGTCCTCCATGTGAGGTAGTTAGCTTAAGTTGCACTACTCGATAAAATGATGAACTGGAAGCTCTGCAGATGAGGGTCGTCAATCCTCAACATTAATAATGTCAACCCAAGACCGGTGTCTCGAGGGCTATATGCAAAGGAGAGAGATATTTGGAAATGGTCCCCTCTATCCAAAATCCACACTTGCATGAATTAAAAATCACACTTGCAAGAAAATAAATTCACACTTGCATGAAAAGAAAAACACACTTTGCATGAAATTAAAACACACACTTGGCGAAAAGGAAAACATACTTGCATGAAATTGAAAAATTGCAAGGAAATTGCAGAATTGAAAAAAGAATAAATATAGAAAACATCTGCAAAGCTTACTGATAAAAAAATGTACATCACAAAAATATTTACGTGACACAAAGAAAAAGACAAAAAACAAATATAATTATAGAATGGAAAAATAAACATAAATATATAGATCCATCTTCCTTAGAATGAGTGGCCAACTCATTCTTCGAAAAGGATTTTACTCAATACTATTTACAAATGGACAAAATGGAATCTTGAATTGATTAGAAAAATGGTGATTACATTCAAAGGTGTGGGAGGTTGCATTTATAGTTCCATGCTTCTAACCAACTCTTTATTTTAAGAAATACATCTCTATCAAATCTTGTCAACTAAGATTGCAATCTATCCAAAAAGCATCAATCTCCACAAAATACGGAAGAGAGCTTATCTAACTCTAATAACAATCTGATTTAATTATTCTCTAGTTGAGAATCAAAATGAATATTGATTCTTCTTTATTTTACAAATAATAAAACATAGAAATATCTATTTTTAGAATGACTCCCAAAAGTAGATAACAATGCCACCCTTGGAGTTATCTTCACTTATGTAACTCTAATATTCATCCCCAAAGCTTTAATATCCAACTCCGAAGTTATAATAATCAACTTTGAAGCATTCTAAAAGAGACTCCAAAGCATTCTAAAGAAATTCAAGCATTCCAAAGAGACTCCGAAGTGAGTTAAAGGAACTCCGAAGCGAGTTAGAGCATTTTAGGAAGACTCTAAAGCATTCTTAAAACAACTATAACTTTTGCATACGAACTCGAATCAAGATGGTTTTTTAAAAACTTGCATAATTTTTCGAGAGGAATCTGAATATGCAATCAGATTTGGGTTTGGGTATATTCTTGATGACTTTTTCACTTTGTTTCCCAAACATATGCTTAAGGAGCCACTCATAGAACTGCTGAACATTTCTAGAGCTAGTGAAAGAACCTCTGGAGCTAATGCAATGATGAAATAACAATATTTGGAGATGATATGAGAGATTTTGAAGATCTTCCAAGGCTGGTTGTAGCTGGTGTTTAATGCTCAAAATGCCTTATTCAACAATGATAGCGAAGTATCAATTGCATATGCATAAATTGACATTTTTTCCCAATAATAAACGAAAAGATAACAATTAATTCTACGAAATAACCAATGATATATAATCTCTATTTCATCCTAAATAAACCATATGTTCATAGATTAGACTCGAGATCCACTTTATATATGCAAAGATAAAGAATGTCAAATATTGTATTAAATGGGTTATTTCTTGGGCTCATCAGTTGTACCTAATGGTGTTTCCTCAACAACCTCCATGAGTGAACCCATGATAGTTGAATCATGAATCAATTGTGATCTAGTGAGAGTACTACCAAACAACACTCTCCATTCTATTTGTTATGACAACTATAGGGGCTCCATTAGCAATACCCTAAAGTACTACCTCCTCCCCATCTGATTGGAATTTCAGCTCCATAGTCCAAAAATTCTGTGTGAATTCCCCAAGGGAATGTAACCACTGCACACCTAAGACCATAGGTTTTATGCCCACCACATAGAAATCATCATGCATCATGTGACTACCAAGTGTCACCTCTAACTGTTGAATTCTCTGGTGCAAGGAATAGTAGAGCCATTAACTACCATAACATTGAACCCATCAAAGTTTTTTGTTTTCAATCCTCTTCTAGCTACTAATCCCTCTATGAAATTGTGGGTTGCCCCACTATCAATCAACACTTTGTGATCTTGTGCCCATGCAACACTCCACGAACTTTGAAAGGATGATACTTTGTGGTGTACCTGAAAGTGAAGCAAAAGTGCTCCCAGAAATAAGAGTGGCTAGGGTGCCTCAAGAGTTACCTATTTTTTTATCTTCCCGCTCGGTTCCTCTACTTTTGTTTGTAAAATCCCCTTTTGGGCTATTAATTAAATTTTATTAAACTACTTGCAATGGAAGTAAACTTAGAAGAGAAACCCTTCTAGGTTCACCTCAACTAACCCAGTGTCGGCTTCAATACAACCCAAATGGAGTTGGAGTGAGCCAAATGGTTCAAATGGGCTATCTAGTCGGAATTAGTACTTTTTAACCAATTAAATTGCAGAAGTAGTAAAATAAATTAAAGATGCTAGAAAATAGCTGAAAACTTCAAAATTAATATCTTCCTTAATATTGACTCATTTTGCATGAAACAAATTGCAAATGGAAGATAAAATTAGGAGCTTTCAAATGAACCAACAATCAGAATTTTTCACCCACTGAAACCCACTCAAATCAGCCCCCAAATCTGCAAATCAAGTTGTTAGGTTAGGGAAAAATATTTAAATTAATTTCAGCTCTTCCCCTTCACTTTCCAGCCCAATAAATGTTATTTTCAGATCTGCAATAAATGGTTTATGACAGCAGCTCATAAAATATTAGAAAACCCCTTTCAATGATTGTTAAAACCCTCTACACAAGTCGATTTAGCAAAGGTAATTACCAGCCACATAAATAAGCATAAAAATGGTCAAATCATGGCCATATCAATTAAATAAACATGCTGGAAATTATCATATTTAAACTTGCTTCAAATACCACCAATTTGCACCACAAATACCACCCAAACAAGTCGACTTGATGCACAATAATCAGCTGCTAAAATCAGATTGAAATCTTCACACAAAGCTCTCAAAAACCCTCATCAAACAAGCTCATGCACTCTCCAAAAATGGCGACTCACATATATGGAATAAAAATGCAAATAACTTATCAATTCAAGCTCTCAAGGGCACACACACTTCACAATGGGTGGTGTTGATGAACACCTTTTATTTTTGATCACTAGTGGGCATACATCCCTCTTCAAGCATGAAGATAAGTTATAATAACCGTCAACATGCGAAAAGGGGTGCCCTCATCTTCTTTTATAGATATTCCTTGCTCATTCTCCAAAGCTTTCTTCCTTTTGGCGCCATTTTCTAGGAGAATCTTTATTTTTAAAATTGCTTGGAAGTCACACTCAAAAACAAATATTAAATGCATGGAAAAATTAAATATATCAAATGATGCCCATATGAATCGACCCATGCTAAAATAAATCGATTTATTCCAAATAATAATAATTAAATAATCCCAAGGAATTCGACTTGCCTTTATTTATTTATTTATCTCCAAAAATCATTAATTATCCCAAGGAAAATCGATTTCCTTTCTATTTTTTCAATTTGCACAAATAAAAATATATTTTGATTTTTGAAATCCATATGTGCAAATCAATTTTCTCTCATTTTAATTTTTATTTTAAAAGGGGGACATTACATTGTTTCATCATCGATATCACCTCTATGAGTGTACTTGATCTCACCCAAGACATCTATGATCCGGTTCCCATGGATCCTTGCAAGTAAAACAAAGTTTCTTCCTTTTAAGCTCCATTCCAGTCTTGATATCCTTCACTTAGCCTAGAGGCAACTCTTTTTGTGAATTCCCACTTTTAAAGTGGCTTTCTTTGTTGCCCATTTGGAGGTGTTCTTTGCTTGCTTTATGGCTGATATCTCTTGTTCATTAGGTACTGCGATTATGGCTTCCCAATAGTTGTCTCTTTTGTTGTCCTAAGGGCAGAAACTTCCCTTTTGGGGCTGATGTTTCCAGATCCAAAGCCTTTTTAATGGCTTCTTGAAGAGAAGTAGGGCTGAAAGCTTTCACTAATCCTCTAAGTGGTTCAGCTAAACCCTCAATAAACAATACCACAAGCCTCCTTTCTACCACATCTGGTACCATTACTAATAACTTTTGAAAAATCAGCCACATAGTCATCTACTGAATTGATTTCTTTGAGTGGATCAATTTTATCAAATCTCTCAATTAACTTGGTACTAAACTCACCATATGAGTGGATGTGATTGTGTCCTTGTGTGATTAGCCCATGGTACCACCACTCATGTGTTATGCCTTCAAGATGAAGGGTCGAAAATTTGATGGCTTCATCTTCCATCATTGGCCTGAGTGATAGGAAAGTGTCCAACTTCTGTATCCAAGAGCAAGCTGTACACTTACTAGATCCATCAAAGGTAGGAAGTGTCAACTTCCCTAAAGCCTATTGGAGGTCTCTCGATTTGTTTGTGGCCTTGTTTCAACTCTTGGTCCACCTCTGTTTTTCTTCAAATTCATGAAATTAGTGAGAGATATAGCTTCCTAATTTCACCTGGAAGGACCTTGTATTCCTCATAACTTGTTATAATATCTTCAATTGCTAGAGGGTTGAATTTCCACCTCTGCAATTGCTTCTTCCCTACGAAGAAGCTAGGCTGGAAGGGCCTGGCAATAGAGCCAATGGTTGTCCTCTGAGTGGGCTGATTATTGTTCACCCCTGAAGAACTCCTTCACCATTGTGAGCTCTTTGCATATTTGTGTTCTGCATGGTGTGGACTAACTGAGCCATCATGTCACTAACTGTTCTTGGCCTTGCACAAGCCTATCAATACAAGCCTCATCTGGATCCTTATTACTATTACCCATAGCTTCTTTTTCTTTTCTGGCAACTTCAGGAACTTGCTGCCCTAACCTGTCCTCTGGCTGATCTAGGCCCTTTCTCCTCTCTCTCTAGTAATACCGAAATCCCTGTCACTTCCATGCATGAAGTTGACTTTGAAAATTTTATTACCCACAAGCTGGCAAGAAAATTTGCTCGATAGCACTCTACATATCCGTACTTATAAAAAATCAATATTCTGATTTTTTGTAATTTTACTGAGTATCAACGCATGATATAAACCCTAAATAATAATAAATCACTAAAATATGCAAAACTAAAAATACCCAACTGCAATATTTATTCAAATATGTTGAATATGAATTTATTACATCAAACCTTAAACCGAGACTGCATAAAAGCATGAAAACTGAATTTTCTTTGAAACCCTTGCTAAGAGAGGAATTCTGGAAGTTTAGCACCCTGTTGGATGGTACGATAGACCCTTGGCAGCAATAATAAATCCTTGTGAGTGTGATGTTAGTAGAATTTTCTAGTAAAGAATGACGCCAAAGTTGGAAGTGCATTACAGGTGGTTCAATAGACTAATTGCAAGTACAACAATGAATAGTGAAATGAATAGTGATGCTATGAATAGTGACATCAAGTTGAAATGTCACTTCTTTGGAGAATATTTTATTAATTTTTTGAACTATTGCAGCCCCATACACAACCATAAATCAACTTGTTTGTACCTGTGTGATGGATTTCCTCTAAATTTGAAAGCTCTAGTGTAATCCTGAATGGAATTACCAAATGGGTGTTGAAGGTTTTTGTCCTTTGTGTTAAAAATGGAAGTTGCTGCCCCAAACTTGCAAAACAAGCATTTGTGAAATTGTTCAAATGATTGAATCATTCAATTTTTCCAATCAATTCTTTTAATAAGTTTTTTCATCCAAAACCCTAAAAGTAATTAAAATTATTTTTAATTAGATATTCACCTTTTATCCATCCTCATAATTATTATATTCCTTCTAGCTATGAGGAGTACAAGGTACTTCCCAATGAGATTAGAGATGCCATATCCCTCACCAATTTTATTAATCTAAAGGAAAGCAAGGGTGGACCAAGAGTTGAACCTAGGCCACAAACTAATCAAAGAGACCTACAAGTAGGCTTTAAGGAAGTTATCACTCCCTAATTTTGATGGATCTAATAAGAGTTCTCCCTTAGTGATGAGGAGAGAGGAAGAAATCATGGGGCATGAACCAAAGAAAGAAAAATCAGATTTGCAAGAAGGTTTTGGGGTGGAGTTCCAAGAAGACCATGTTGAGGGGCATGAACATGAAAAAGGGCTTTACCGGTTGCTAATGTTGATTTTCAGTTTGCTGGAATTTTCAAAATAGCAACCTATGGGAAGCAAATTGACTGTGTTCATGACTTTAGCAAGAATCATGAAGATGTTTTATTGACTTTTAATGTTTGCATGCATCAACAAGATTCATTTGTTGAATGTGAAGAGTTCAAGGTGAAGAAGAATGTTGATCCTAACTGAGAGTTTCGAGTCACAAGGTTGGGGATGCTATAGATATCTCAACCAAGCTTCAAGTGTTGTGGATTTGTTGCTTCTACTAAGTCATTTCAAATGTGTGGTCATTATGGACAACATAGTGGAAATGGTGATAGAGTGAAGAACACTTTGAGTGGCAAACGACAGATAGATCCGTCAAGTTCCAAATTGTCTAACTATGAGAGTTTGGGATCCTAGTATTTCTTTGAAGGGACTTGCAATTGTTTAAAGATGGGAACGACGGATTGTAATGTCTCCTTTTCGAGAATTAATTAACTCACGAATACCCGAGGCCTATTCTTATTATTTTACGTATGCTAGGGGAAATTAAAGAGGGAAATAAATTAATTTAAGTGGTCCAAGAGTATTTTTATATTTTAATTGGAAAAAGGACACTTAAATTATATTTTTAATCCAAAAAGTAGAAATAGAATAAAATAATAATAGAATGATGAACTTCTATTATTGGGCGCCAAAGATAGAATATTAATTAAATAAAGAATGGGGCGCCAAAGATAGAATGGGTTGCATGAGCATCAAGATCCTATTTTTAGGATGGAGAGAGGATAAAGCAATTTTATATTGTTTATTCCTAATTTTAGGATGGGGCGCCAACATGGGAGAGAGAATAAAGTAATTTTTTAATGTTTTGTTGAGCATGCATGTAATTCCAAAAGGAGGCGCCAACTTTGGAGAAGGCCTTGGAAGTTATAAAGGCAGATTTGGGGTTTGTTATCACAATCATTTTGGAAATTTATCAACTACTTCATTGTCTGCAACTAGCTTATGCTTTTGCATCAATAATAGATGGCGAAAACCCTCATTTGCATACAGATTTGAGGATGTAATCCCTCAAATCTAAGCTTGGCAATTCCATTCAAGGGTTGTAGTGGTCATTCATGGTATAGGTGTTCATCCAGTTCAGCTAGGGCATCATATTCAAGGTTGTTTTAGCATCCAAAATAGCAAGTACAGCTAGGACGTCCCCTTGAATGAACAAATTTCAGTATTAGTGTTATATCTAGAAACAATTTTTGTCAAAGCAATTTGCATGTTCTTATTTGTTGTGAGAAAATTGTATTAAGACATTCAGTGTTTTTATTAAAGCTGATTTGAATAAATAAAAAAGTCTGTTTTTCCTACATATTGGGTTTTCTGTTTTTGTTAAAATAAAAATCAGATTATTACAATTGTCATAGAAGTTAGCGTTTCATACTTCCTTCCTAGGTTTTCGTGCAAATATCGAGGTTTATCTAAAGTTATTTGACAAGGATATTACAATTTACAAGGTACCAAAGCAAAATACAAGCCACATAAATAGATGGGGTACAAAAGGATTAGAATCCATGGTCCGATTAAGTTTGTCTAAACTGATAGAATTTTTCCCTCAATAGTCTAAATAGTCGGGAGGATCCTAAAGAACAAAATATGCTACCCTTGACAATTTAAGGAATGTGTCATAGTTGTATGTGGAAATTCTAGATATGAAGTTATAATGACATAAATAAATAAATAGTACATGTAACATTATATTTCATGATAATGATTAGTAGCTATTTAATGTCTAGATGTAGTTAATTGTAATTTTGAGCTTGTTGGTGGTGGTATACATGATGTTTGAGGGTTATTGCCAACTTACACACCAACCATGGTCATTCCTATACTCCCATCTTATCTCATCAATTAAGGAAGATCCTTTTGATTCTCCATATACAAAATTTTCCATGTACCACAAGATGCTTTATTTCATAATCTATCTTTTTTATCATGCTTTTAATTTTAACTTTTTTGTGTTAATTTAGCTATCTTTTTGTTGATCTCATATGTTCAACATTTGATCAATCCAATTGCATCTTTTTCTGTTCCAGAAACGGTGGCCATCCCAGATCAGGAAATTCTCAATCAATCAAAGGATGTGATCACTCTAGGGCACACTGTAAGGTCTTGGGTTTCTGAGATAGAAAATGGTGGGTTGAGAACAATTGATGAGGTGATAAAAATATCTGAGAATATCTATGCCTACCTTGATCCAGTGTTTCCATTCAAGGAATGCCTCATTGCAGAATTAATAGCTATGGATCAGATCTTTCCAAGTCTTCAGGATCTTGCCCGCATGGAATCTACATTCTTAGCCTCGGAGGGAATCCTTGAGTTTGACCATCGCATGACACAAATTCTATGGCTAAATCATGCTAAGTCCAGAAATTGATTCTAGAAGACTTAGTAATTCAGTTTGATAGTCTGTGTGATGAAGCTTATACCACACTCTCTTCCATTCAAGCCTTCATCAAAGAGATTCCTTGTACCTTTATCAATGAACACAACCAAAGGAATTTAGTACAACATTTGAAGGAACAATTCACGAAATTGATACATGAAATGTACACTCCTGTTGATAATTTTTCCACTTCTTCTATGGATCAATGTTACAAGATCAAACACCTTTGTGAAGAGATCCAATCTAAAGTTACGGGCCTGCATACCATACCAGGTAAGATTCTTGAATTGCAGGTACTCTATGAGGCTTGTCTTCTTCCAAGTTATTTTCCAGAGGAAGAAAATATGTGCCAGACATTGCAGAATCTCAAATCTTTTGAATTGGCGAAAGATCAGGACCCTTGTTTCACCAACAGAATGGTGGGATAATTTCCTATGTTATCTAATGGGTGTGCATGTTCATTTCTCATACGAATGAGAATAGGCGAACCCTACCCAATGGATAAGGCACTAGTTGTTTTACTTAATTTTCATGTGTTTTTCTACATGGGGTCCACATGTACCCATTTCCCTTTATTTATGTACTTCTCCTAAAGTGACTTTCAAATTGTTATAAAGTGATGTTGACTTATTTTAGTTAGGTCATTTAAAAGCAAGGTCACTTAAGGTGCCCTAATTTAATGTTCATGTAAACCCTAACTACCTTGTAACCAACTTTTGGGTTATAAAAGGAAGTTAGGGGCTCATTTGTAAGGGTGACTTTGAGAGAGGAGAAGAAATAATTTTGTGGAAGCTTTGTTTCAAGAAAGAAATTGTGTTCTTTTCTGAAGACATTTTGAAGAGTTAATGAAATATGAACTTTGTGTCCCATTCATTATCTCTTGTAACATTTGATGTTCTTATGTTCATTAGATGTTAGTGTTTAAATCTTGCATGCGAATACTATCTTTGATCTTATTGTCAACATTATTAATTTGTTATTCTTGTTCACAGTAATCAAGCTTTGATATTTACTTGCTCATGTGTGTTCCCTTTCATTTATTCTTGTTTAGCTAATTCAAACTCTGTTTTATTTTAGTTATTCATTGTTCTTCTTCTCTATGCAATATTAGGCTCTGTTTTTACCTAACTATTGTATGCTCCTTCCATCCATTCCTTTCCATTTCTTTCCTTCATTCCATTTCATCTCCCTCATTCACACTTCTTTCCATTTGATGTCCCAAAACACCCCCACATACAATTTTGAATGTATAGATGTAAATACAGTTTTGGTTTTCAATAAAGGCAACCTCACCTTCATTGAGGAGGGACTTTGTCCCCTGACTATTGCATGTCATTTGCATGCATGCAAATCCATTTGTTAACATTGTCCTGTCCAATTGCATCACTCTTTTAGAGATAGTTTCATACTTCAAACCCAATTGATCCACAATTTGCTTCGGCATCAATGAGCTACTTGCACCCGATTCAATCATGCAGTTGTGTACAAGATTGTTTCCAATGATCAAAGATACGTAAAATGGTGGAGGTTTCATATTTCCCTTTAGATGACCTCCCTCTTGCTCCATTGCATTAGTGAGTACCTTATCTTGATTCTTGGATGCTTGATTTGGGAATAGAAATGTTTGTCATTGCTGCCTGCAATATGTCCCTCTGTCCTAGAATTTTTAGTGACTCCCACATTAAGATACTCACATTTGTTTTCTTCATTTGATCAATGTTGTTAAATGGAGATGGACTATCTTTTTGCTGCCCTTTGCTTGGCACAAACTTTCTCTTGCACATGAGCTGCTATAACAGGTACTTTAGGCTGATTTTGTGAGTTTGGGACTGCATTTGAGCTACCAACTCCTTGAAGTGTGATAGGAGGTTGAGAAGCACTTGTATTTGATGACTTTCCTTCCTCTATATTCCTTTTCTTGGACCTTGTGTTCGCTACCACACCCTAAGAAGGAGATTGATTTATCCCACGAAATCCTCTCTTGCTAGTTCATAAGTGAAGTGTCACTGGAGGAGTCTCTTGAGTATTTATTTGTTGTTGATTTTCTTCGTGATTCATTTTGTGAGAAGTACCAATGCTTTACACCATCAAAGCTTGATTCAGAGCACCATTGAAGCATGTTGCTTGGTTGTGAGGTTGTCCACAAGGGAAACACCACTCATATTCTTGTGCCAAGTTGTTCTGAACTAGAACCGAGGCTCTGGATGAAGAAGCAACATTAGGATTGTAAGGCTGAAATGGTCTAGCAGCTTGAGGTTGTCCTTGGTTTTGGTTAGCAGCTTGAGCGGGACGTCTATTAGACCTGAAATGGAGGCCTATTTGGTTGGGCTTGAGGCTGATATGGTCTAAAATTTTGAGCTTGTTGCCTCTTGATTGTTACCAACTCATTGCCTAGATTCTGCAATTGTTTCATGACTTCCTAAAGCTCACCGAGGTGCTTTAAGAAGTAGAGGCTTCATTAGAATTCTGATTTTTGGGAGTTGGGATGGGAGCTAATGTAGGTGTTTGACTAGAACTAGGATTCCCTATTTTTGGATAAATAGGCATAAGGTCATCTAGGTGCAAGTTTACTAGCTTGAATTAGGCATTCTCAACTCTAATGACTATGTTATAAGCTCCTGGTAATGTTGTTCCTCCCATAGATTGTATCATCACTACTATGTCGAATTAAGAGCTTTCAAAAGTAGAGAAATGCACCTTCAACAATTGGTCTCACAGAAATTGGAATTCTATCCCACGTCCTCTAGAACCTGAAGTTGAAGTCTGTCATCTGTTCACTTGGAGCTCTCTTGATTGTGGTCAATTGTTCCAACAAAGATAGATTATCCCCCTCTCTTTGAACTGATCACAGAGAGTTGTGCATAGCTCATTCCAGTTATGAATTGATGTTGTTGCTAAGCTTCTGAACCACTGTAGAGCTTTTCATTTGAAAGAAGAAGCAAGAAGTTTTACTGCCATGTTCATATCAAAATCTCGTGTATATCACAAACATTTGCAATGTCCTAGATATGATCAATTGGGGTTGTGTGATTTTCCGTAATGTCCCCAATGGACCCAATGGAAAGAGAAATGAAAATATCTAATACTTAGCTAAAAATAGAGCCTAAATCTGATATATATATATGCTGCAATAAAAATATAACCGGGAAATGTGATTTGCCAAGTAGATATAAACACCATGAACCAAGCAAAATAAACTTTCTTTTTGTAGTTTTTGCAATAGAGATATATTGATAGATAAAAATGGCATAAATTAATACCAAAATGGAGGTTCCAAAAATTGTTTACATTCATAAAATATTTCAGATCTGACCTGGATATTGCAGCAGCAGAATAAGGGTTTGAAACCCCACCAAAACACTTCAAAAACACTAAATAAAATTCTGGAAATGCTCCTTACAAATCTGATTGAAAATATGATATTTTTTGTTTCTCAAACACCTGCAAAAACCCTCAAAATGGGTCGCTCCAGCTGTAGAAAATGGTTCCCAAAACCTGAATATTATTCTTAAATTTCATCTAACAAAAATAGTAATATTTGGAAGAGTTTTCATTCTCCCAAAACCAGATTTTCTGAGGGTTTTTGTCCCCAGAAAATTACAGCAGCAGCTCCAAGCTCTCATGCACCGAAGGAAAATGTGAAGTGATAGAATAATCCTCTAGGCAAGTCGATTTGCCTCATAAGAGAAAGATATGACCCAAAGAACACCTCCCAAACCATCCAATCACCATGCAACAATTTTTTTGTCATTTGCTCCTCCCATGTCTTCCTAACCAAGTCGCATTTTTACTTGGGGCCTATAAAAATTATAAAGGGTCTTTTTAATAATTCATGTCCCCCTCACAAGGTGACCCAAGTCGCATTTTCCCTTTAGGAACATTAAAACATAAGTTAACTCCCCTTTATGATTTATCATGGCATAATATTAAGTTACTAATATTATTATAAGTGCTTGTATAGTTTTTATTTATTTTTTTAATAGCACTTTATAATAATAATAGCTAACTTAAGTCACCCTTATGTTTCCCTTTGGCCATCGGGTGGACAAAATGGGCCAAAGGTCTTCACCATGGTTATTTTAGAAGAAGGGACATTTCAGTCCTCCCTTCCTCGAATTGCTTGCCCACAAGCAATTTCAAATTTAGGTGCTCTAAAATTTCTGCACCTTCCCATGTTGCATCCTCAAAGGGCAACCCCTTCCATTGTACCAAATACTCCTTAATAGTTCTATTTCGTAGCTTCCTTTCCCGCTCTTCTATGATGGCCTCCGGTTCCAACACTAGCTTACCTTCATCATCAAGAGGAGGCAACTCCATGGAGGGAGAGATATGCTGCCCCAACGCTTTTTTAAACATGAAACATGGAACACATTATGGATTTTGCTTTGAGTGGCAATTCAAGCTCGTAGGCAACATTCCCAACCTTTCTTACAATCTTATAAGGCCCATAAAACCTTGGCTTCAGCTTTTCCGATCCTTTCCCTTGAAAGAAGATTGTCTATATGGTTGTAGCCTCAAGAAAACCATATCTCCCACCTCAAATGACCTCTCTACCCTTCGCTGGTCCGCATATAGTTTCTGCTGATTTTGTGTGTGTGAGAGGTTATCTTTGAGTGCTTTTAGTATATCTTGACTCTGTTGCACCAAGTCCTTAGCACCCGACACTCTACTATCAAGTAAAACAACATCCACAAAAGAATATGTATCGTAACCATTTAAGGCTTTGAAGGGAGACATACCAATAGACATGTGGTATCTTCTACCCCGTAACATAGCTCCTTAGGTACCCCTCTATCCACTTATTAACAATCTCGGTTTGCCCATCCATTTGTGGATGGTAGCTAGTGCTAGGGGTTAATTCTGTACCTACAAGGTGGAAGAGTTCTTGCCAAAAAGAACTTTGAAATCTGCTATCCCTGTCACTCACAATATTCTTAGGTAGCCCATGAAGTTTGAAGACTTCTCTAAAAAAAATTCCAGCCACCAAGGGACCATCAAATTTAGTTGGTAGTGGAAAGAAATGTGCATACTTGGTTAATCTATCCACTACAACATAAAGAACACTTTTACCTTGCACCGGTGGGAGTCCTACAATGAAGTCCATGGAAACACTCTCCCATTTCTGCATTGGAATAGGTAGGGGTTGCAATAGTCCTGCTGGAAATTCATGCTCCACCTTACACCGCTGACATGTGAGACATTCTCTTATGTGTTTGAGCACCTCTTCTTTGAGACCTTTCCAAACAAATTTTTCTTTTATTTGTTTGTACGTTTTAAAATAACCTGGATGTCTTGCAAAAGGTGAATCATGCATTGCTTCCAATATCTTGTGCTTTACCTTGGATTCCGGCACCAAAAAGACCTTGTTCTTGTACAAAATTAAACCATCCACTACCTTGTATTTTTCATCTTCAATCTCACCTTCAAGAACCTTGCTAGCAAGCTGATTTTTTGCATATTCATTTGTTATAACAGCCCTCCAATCCACTTAATTTCTGTCATAGAGCAACAATATGGCTTCCTAGATAGAGCATCCGCCACTATATTATTCTTGCCTTTAACAAATTCAATTTCAAAGTCAAAAGATTGAATTTTTCTCACCCATTTTTTTTGCCTATCATTCAAATCAGATTGGCTGAGAAAATACCTTAAGCTATTGTGATCCGTCTTCACTATGAATTTGCCACAAACAAGGTATTGCCGAAACTTGACCAAAGCATGCATGATGGCTAGCATTTCCTTGTCATAGATGGAGTATTTCTTCTCAATCTCTTTTAATTTCCTGCTCTCAAAAGCGATGGGATGTTTGTTTTGCATTAAAACAGCCCCAATTCCTTCCCCGGATGCATCACATTCCACCACAAAAGGAATAGTGAAATTTGGAACAGTGAGTACGGGGCATGTACTCATCACTTTTTTAAAGTATCAAAGGCCTCTTGGGCTGTCCTAGACCAGCTGAAAGCTCCCTTCTTCGTCAAATCCGTCAAAGGGGCTGCAAGTTGAGAGAAACCCTTAACAAATCTCCTATAATAGCTACATAATCCCAGGAATCCTCTCAAATGTGTCATAGTGGTGGGTGGAGGCCAATCCATAATAGCCACAATCTTTTGTTGGTCCACATGGACACCTTGAGCATTAATGACGTGTCCCAAGTAGAGAATTTCAGTTACTCCAAGTTCACATTTTGATTCTTTTGCAAAGAGTGATTGCTGCCCCAAGATGCTCAACACCATATCCAAGTGTTGTAGGTGATCATCCCATGATTTACTATAAACCAAGATGTCATCAAAGAAAACCAATATGAACTTCCTCAAGTGCTTTCTAAAAACATGATTCATGCACGATTGAAATGTCGCTGGAGCATTTGTTAATCCAAAAGGCATCACAAGAAATTCAAAGTGGCCAAAGTGACACCTAAATGCAGTCTTATAGACATCCTCCTTCCTTACCCGGATTTGATGGTACCCGGATCTCAAGTCAATCTTGGAAAAGTAGATAGCCCCATGTAGCTCATCAATTAACTCATCAATTCTAGGTATGGGGTACCTATTCTTGATGGTCCTCTTATTCAATAGGTGGTAATCAATACACATCCTTATTGTCCCATCTTTCTTTTTCACAAGAACCACCAAAGATGCAAAGGGGCTCGAACTTGGCCTTATGTGCCCCATTTCCAAATAATCTTTAATAGATTGTTCAATCTCCTCTTTTTATGCTCTAGGATGGTGGTAAGGAGTGGTGATAACGGCCTTAGTACTTGGTTCTAATTCAATACTCCCCTCAACTCATTTATGGAATTCTCCCCTTCCTTGCTCCTAGAAGGCTCTCTTTGGTTACTCAAATGATGTTGGAATGGCTTCTTTGCTTGATTTATTGGGGTTGTTCTTGACTGCCCTTGAAAAGAGTGCCTTGGCTGCCCCATGTAGATTTTACCCCTAACAGCTGTAGATTCCAAATTTAGAGATCTTTTATTGCATCTTGAAGAGAAGAAGGTTCAAAAGCCTTCACCAACCCCTTAAGAGGCTCGGTTAATCCTTCCATGAATAGCATAACAAGTCTTCGCTCACTTACATCGGTAACCATGACCGCTAACTTTTGGAAATCAGCCACATATTTGCTCAACGATAGACTCTTGTTTCAGCTGTGCTAGTTCATGAAAGTGTACTTCTGGATCTTTCCTATCAAATCTTTCAACCAATTTTTGACTAAACTCCTCAAGTGTAGTGATGGAGCCATGCCCTTGGGTCACAATACCATGATACCACCATTCGTGGGCTACACCATCCAAGTGAAGAGTGACAAACTTGAGAGCTTCCTCTTCGTACATGGGGTTCAATGAAAGGTAAGTATCCAATTTTTGCAGCCATGCTCTTGCAGAGCATTTGTCGGTACCATCATATGTAGGAAGAGTGATTTTTCCCAATCGGTGTTGGATGTCCCTCCTTGGTTCTGGTTGTTGGTTCACTCTCTTTCTTGGTCCTTCATTCTTTCTTAGTTGGCAAAAATCTCTAAATGAAAGGTCTCTTGTGTGAGGGTTCAAAGATGCATACTCATCCCCATACAAATTAATTTCCTCTGCAAATCCTTGAACCTGTGGCTGCTCTCTCTCTTCTGGTGGCTCTTCCTCCTAAGGAAACTTGCACGAAAATACCTTGAAGAACTCCTGTGTGAATCTCTTTCCATGTGTAATGTAGAGGAGCTGCCCTCACCTGTGATTGCCATGACCCCCTTGAGGGTTTTGCTGCGCTGAAATTTGTTCCTTGTAGAGCCCTTCCCAAATCTGCAATGGCTCCAACTATGGAATCTCTAAGATCCCTTTGTGAGTCTTGTATTTCTCTGTTGCCCCTAGTGAAGATCTCATTTATGTAGCTTAGCCCATCATTAGGAGGTGCCCTTTCTTCCTCATCCATTCCTCCTCTTCTTGGTGTTCTCCTCTGATATTGGTTCCTAAAAAGATCTTCATCCCTGTCCATATAAATCTGAAATCTGAAATCTGAATTTCACCACTACAGGCTGGGAGGAAAACTTGCTCTGATACCACTGTAATGTCCCCAAATGGACCCAATGGAAAGAGCAATGAAAAAATCTAATACCCAGCTGAAAAAAGAGCCCAAATCTGATATATATACGCTGCAATAAAAATATAACTGGGAAATGTGATTTGCCAAGTAGAAATAAACACCATGAACCAAGCAAAATAAACTTTCTTTTTGTAGTTTTTGCAATAGAGATATATTGATAGATAAAAGTGGCATAAATTAATACAAAAATGGAGGTTCCAGAAATTGTTTACATTCATAAAGTATTTCAGATCTGACCTAGCTATTGCAGCTGCAGAATAAGAGTTTGAAACCCCAACAAAACACTTCAAAAACACTGAATAAAATTCTGGAAATGCCCCTTACAAATCTAATTGAAAATATGATATTTTTGGTTCCTCAAACACCTGCAAAAACCCTCAAAATGGGTCGCTCCAGCTATAGAAAATGGTTCCCAAAACCTGAATATTATTCCTGAGTTTCCTCTAACAAAAATAGTAATATTTGGAAGAGTTTTTATTCTCCCAAAACCAGATTTTCTGAGGGTTTTCGTCCCTAGAAAATTACAGCAGCAGCTCCAAGCTCTCATGCAGTAGAAGGAAAATGTGAAGTGATAGAATAATCCTCTAGGCAAGTCGATTTGCCTCATAAGAGAAAGATATGACATAAAGAACACCGCCCAAACCATCCAATCACCAAGCAACAATTTTTTTGTCATTCTTCCTAACCAAGTCGCATTTTTACTTGGGGGCCTATAAAAATTATAAAGGATGTTTTTAATAATTCATGTCCCCCCTCACAAAGTGACCCAAGTCGCATTTTCCCTCTAGGAACATTAAAACATAAGTTAACTCCACTTTATGATTTATCATGGCATAATATTAAGTCACTAATATTATTACAAGTGCTTGTATTGTTTTTATTTCTTTTTTTAATAGCACCTTATAATAATAATAGCTAACTTAAGTCACCCTTATGCTTCCCTTTGACCGTCAGGTGGACAAAATGGACCAAAGGTCTTCACCATGGTTATTTTAGAAGAGGGGACATTTCATTTTATCCATTGAATAATGCAATGTTTTCTAAAGCTGCCACCGGAATTGGATTTTGTGCATTAAGGGCAAGTGGACTATTGCCCGTGAAATTTGCAAATGGATTTGGCGGTGGTTGTGCAGCCATACGATTGGTCTAAGAACTCTAGTAGATTGTAAAAATGGCCTACGAGGTGGAGATGTTGAGAGAGTTCTATTTGGTGGAGATGAAGATCTTTGAACCTGTCTTCCTCTTCTTCCTCTGATTGGAGATAGCTGTAAATAATCAAATGTCCCTACTTCTCTTGTTCAAGACCTAGTTTGGATCCTTCTCATTAACTCCGAACCACCAAGATCGCTGAAACCAGATTATTTTCTTATTGGAGTCGTCGATGTGTTGCTGCAGAGCCTCAACGGCTGAAAATTCACCAAGACACACATCCAATCTTGATAAACATGGAAGAATTGACTTCTTTTCCCACCGGTCATGCTAGAACACGTTATCACCAAGGACAACACCCTCTAATTTGCTTGCAAGTGAATTGTATAGGCAATTAGTGTAACTGGGTAACATGGAGTTATCCCAAACGTTGCGACCTTACAATTGAAATAACTCCCTAGAGAAGGTTGGTTCCTCTTCCTAATCTAATACAACTATTCCTAATGAAGGGAAATCTACTACTTAATCCTATCCTACGAATTCCAAGAGACTAGGGAGAAGGAAAGAACATAAAAATGAAGAAATCCTACACTAAGGGGGTGATAGCACAATGAAACGGGTAATTGGGACGCTTTCCAAAGACTAAAAATGTGTAGAGATGGAGATAGAGAGGGAATGCAAAACCACAATCTATAAAAACACATTTACAACACTATTTCAATTAAACACAGTCATTTTAGAGTTTGCAGGAATTTGAAATATGCACAAAATACCTTCAGATGCAAAGTAGAGACTGGAAAAGACAATAAACACAAGCAAGGATTGAACAATAATCACATTACTTGATTTTAATTCTTCAATATATAACACATTTCATTACAATGAGGCACGAGAGGCATGAAATTCCTGCAAAATCTCCAAAATGGGAGGTTTGAAACTCACAAACACCTACAACAACTCGTAGAGTGGAGCAGCTAGAAAAATGTCCAACCTTTACAATGAGCTCTCCATTTTACACTTATAAAAGAAAGAAGAGACAAAGAGGAAAGAGGAATTCCCGAAATATGCATTCAACCACCAACAAGAAGCATTGAATGATTTGCAAAAAACATGGGGAACCCTACAAAACCCATCCCTCATTGTCCTCTAGCTTGTTGTAGAAGAAAATCTTCCCCCACAGCTCCATTAAAGCATTTTTACCCACCTGGAAATGATCATTTGAAATCTGGGCAAATTTCTTTACTTTTGACCCACCTACCCTCACCAAATCCTTGATTTCCTGATTTCTAAGTGAAGAGGACGGAATCACAATTCCAACGAGTATAATTTTGTCCAATTTGTTTGAGTATTAAGGAAGATATGGCCATTTTAGTGCAGTCACCTTTGATGGCTTGTTCACTAATTCACAGGATCGTGCATTTACTTCTATACCGGAGATGATTATTTGTCATTTTCCCCAAATCCTCCTTTCCCATTTAATTTCATGTTTAATAGCTCTTGAGTGATGATTTTTAAGAAAGTAGGCCCAAAAAATCAAATTTTATTAAAAACGGTGTCTGGGATGCTTATTTCCACTGGCTCCTTGCACTTTCGGTGTCACTCACCAAGCCACCCATCACCTTGCCGAGTTCTTTTGCCTTGTTGGTTTGGACCTCTTCATGACCACCTACGCGTCCGTCCCAACTCGAGTGAGTTGACCTATGACTCGGCGCCCCGTGATACCCACCTCGAATCCCTTTACAACACGGCGAAATAACTCCGTGGGGAACGAGTTCCCCCACTCCTCCGTCGGCCGCATCCATCTCTTACGACTCACCGAGCCTAGTTCCTCGCAGCCCTCCAAGCCCGCTTCCTTTGATGCATCCGCATCACGTCCTCGAGCATACTCCACCCGCACACGCCGAGTTGCTCATTCCCGCATGGACCAGCTCTCCCATACCGTCTTCGACCCGCATTGCATTAAGCCACCATGTATTGCGGCAAAGTCGGGCACTCGTGGAACTCGCGCCCGGACGGCCCGAGTTTTATCTGTGTAATCTCCCCAAATTTGGGACAAACCGGAAAATTAGCCAAATCTGAAAATAAATAGCTGAATCTTATATTTCAACCATAAACCCTCAACAAAAGCACTGAAATCTAGAACTTACTATTTATAGTAAGTTCATCAAAACCCTAGGCTGAAATATTCAAAATTCCATAACTTTTGATTTACAACTCCGAATTGCATGAAATGAAAGGGAAATGATAGATATTAATTAGGAGCAACTTTCCATGCAAGAAAACCACGAAAATACGGAATGCTAATTTTAAAATCCCAAAATATAGCTGCAGCATCAAACCTTCATAACTTGCAAAATATTTATCTCAAAAATTAATAACCATAGCTCAAAACAAAGCATAAATTATAAGCAAAATTATGATATCGATTTTAGAATTTTCCATCCACGAATGCCATCCTAAAAAGTCACCCGAAACTCCGAAACAAATCGCTGCCCTAATTCCGGGAAATTAGGTAAATAATAGAAATCTTCAAAAATCATATTGAGCAATACTTGGAATTTTGACACGAAATTACCCTTGTTAGAAAGCTTAGACAAAGAGCTTCCCAATGAACAAAAATTCATTAAATTCCAACCAATAGAATTTTTCTAAATGCAATAGAAGTTTCAACCAAGTAAGCCCACTATACAAAAATGGCAAAAATAAATATCAAGTCTTCAAATCTTCAATGACAAAGCCTTCAAAATCAAATCTACTTCAATTCCAAATCGAATGAGAGAGCACAATAAAAAGCTAGGGCATACATCCCATTTCTCCAAGCATGGAGAGACATAAATGATCAAATCAACATCCCTTGCCCTCCATGGCAAAATAGATACATATAGTCTTCTCCCAAGGTGGGGCGAACCCCTCTTGGAGGGAAAATCACAATTTGAAATCATAAGACATGCCTTATAATTTCCCCTTTTATTTTATTTTTTTCCCCACGTGTGGCGTCCCCCTTTAAGGGTCTATTTGACATTAAAAAGCCACTCTATTATTATTTAATTAATTTCCTTTTTATTTTGTATTTTTTGGAAATTAAATTAAATAATAAATTACAAATAATTGCTCAATAAATATTCTTTTGTGAGCAATAATACAAGGTAGTGGTGAAAACCACTTAGCATCCATGATTAAATGAGAATTTGCTTTATAATTTCAAATGATCATGATCACTCTCTAGGAAAATCTCAAATAATCAACAACTAATAATTAAATGAATATTGTCTTTAATGACAAATGATTATAATCACTCTCTAAGTAATATCATTTAATTACTAGCATAGTTTTCCCCTTGCAACATCCCAAAAGCTCACGGGGAAAGATAGGCTAAGGGTCTTAAACCTATAGAAAATCAATGTGGAAAAGGGGACATTAAAATCTCTATAATACTACGCCAACCCGACTCCTTCTAGCTTGCTGAGGTGTTTTTAGCTCTTTAGCCAAATTTGAAAAAAAAAATCAATTTTCTTCCATTTTTTTCTTGAATTTCTTGGATTCCTTCTGAACCAAGGGAGCCAAGGGGGTGCAGTGGCCTTCTAAAAAGAAGCATTTTTCAATTTTTCCATTTTATCCATTTTTTCAACTGGGTGTGGGCCTCAGGGCCTGCTTCTTCACCTTGATCAACTACTCACCCCTCAAGCTTCGGAGTTGTCCATTTCCATCAGGCAGTGAAAATGGATAACAATACTTGCTTGGGACACCTTCATGGTGCTTGTCGGAGTCATGTACACCAATAAATGACCCTTTGTTGACTGTTGTTCTGAAAATTCCAGCAAGCTCTCCATTACGAAAATTATGCAAATAAAATTCTTCCTTCTTTGATCCCAACTTTGGAATGTCCTGAAGATGGATGGGGGCTTCTTGGAAAAAAATTATCTCTTCCTTTAGTACTTTTCATCCTCTCATCTTTGTAAGAATAATGCTTATGATGATCAAACCCTCGCAAACACATATTGTGAGTGTGATGCAATAAATTAAATTGCCTACCATTTGCCGCTGATTTGTAAATTCCAGCAGACGACAACCCTCATGAATATCATGTGAGACCTCCTTTTGAAGGGCATGCCTCTCAACCGGAACATCCTAATTTTTGGCCTCAAGAACCTCATGTAGATCTGATTTTATTTCATCAACTTGCTGCCACATGCAATCATTAGAACCCACAAAAGCATCATTTATTTTCAAAGAATGCTTACCTTCATGTTGGATATCGGTTTTCCTTGTTATTTAAAAAAAAAAAAACCACCACATTTATATTAATATAAGTATAAAGTACAAATTACAATGCCAAGCAATTATACTCATACTCGAGGAAATATCCTTAGATTTCCAATAACAAATAAGAGAAGAGAAATAGCATATCTGCAATTTATCCATCATGCAATTTCAAAGAAAGGATCTGCTCAATTCTGTTGCCGTTTCTCCGAGACCAAGTCAAAGGTACAGGGCCAAAGTTGATCAGATTAGAATGATCTAATGCCCAATTAGCCAAAGCATCTACCATCTTGTTCTGACCCCTAAGCACATGATGATATGTGATTGTTTGAAACTGTTTGGCTATGACATTAATATTGTCCTGAATTCTAACAATAAGCCAATTATTGGATGGATGTTGTTGTGGATCTTGTAGAAGGTTACCAATGACCTTGGAGTCAGATTCCACTAGAATACTTTGGGACACCCCAATTTAGTTGCTTCCAAAAGAGCGTGTTGGATAGCCATGATTTCAGCCACATTATTGGTGCAGTGTCCCAATTGATGAGCAAAAAAAAAGAGGGGAGTTCCCAAAGAATCATGGGCTATCCCTCCCATACTAGCTGGACCCGGATTACCTCTAGCTGCTCCATCAGTGTTTAATTTTACAAATCCAAATGGGGGTGGTTTCCATGTTCCGGGCTAGAAGGCATCCTCTGTTTATTAGACTGCTTTGTCTAGACTTGCCTATTACCCAAATTGAGTTTTTGTAACAGAACTTTCCACTTCACAGGTGGTGGGGAGGGAATTTTCAAATTGTGCACTATAGTTTCTCCAATATTACTTCTAGTCAGTTCCATAACATACCAGTTGTCTCTACTTTCTGATTTGAAAATGCGTTTATTTCTTTCCTTCCAAACATTCCACAACATAAGAGAGATAGCGAGCCAAATTCCTTTGGTAAATTCTGGGTATCCCTAACTGAATGTTTCCAACCTCTAATAGTATCCACTAGATTCATAGAGGAGTTCCAAGTAACAGATAGACAATCAGCCAGTGTATACCATAGAGAAGAAGTGAAAGGGCATTGAAAAAGAGATGATTCAGGGTCTCCTCTGCATCTTTGCATAAAGGACACCAAAAGGTTCCAACCATCCCTCTTTTCATCAAATTATCTCCTGTAAGAACCATTTTATAAATTAAAATCCAGATAAAGAATCTCACCTTAGGCCATAGGGCAAGTTGCCAAAGATCCACAAAAATATCCTTCCAGGATGTGGCTGAGGAGCTACCAAAGTTCTATAGCCATTACCTACCGAGCACTTTCCGTCCGAGTCTTTTCCCCATGCCAGGGCATCTGGTCCAGAAGTGATAGGAAGGATACTATTCTGCAGGAGTATTTGAAAAAATGAACTTGATCATGATTCAAGATGATCCTGGATGTGGAAATCCATTCACTCCTTGATATGTTGGCTTTATGTAATGACTCATCTTTTGATTTTCTTGTCCCCGAAGAGTATTCATTATATTTTTAAGATCGGGATATTGTTCAATCAAAGGTGGGTGACCATCCCACGAATTAGTCTAGAAATTTGCCTCGATCTCCTTTCCCAAGTTTCCAAAACAACTAATTTTTGATGATTTCTTCACCTATTCTGAGAATCGAGAGAATGGGTGACCCCTAGAAGGTAAAGAGTGTCACACTAGTTCGTGAGGCCTCATACCCTGTGTGTATTTTGCCCTAATATTGATACTCCACAGCTGGTCCGGATTTTGCAGCAATCTCTAATATAGCTTTTGCTGCCAAGGATTTGTTATTTGGCACACTAGATTTGAACCCCAATCCTCCCTCTTTCTTTGGCAAACATAAGATTTTCCATTTGAGGAGATGCCATTTCCGGACCTGTTGAGATTCCTTACCACAAGAATTGTTTATTAATAGAATCTAACCGGTGCAAAAAAATTGCAGGATGCTCAGAGAGAAGCAAACTAGATAGGAATAGCTTGCAACACAACTTTAATAATAGTTAATCTTCCCCCTGAGGATAACCATCTATTAGTCCAATTACTAAATTTCTGAAGAATTTTAGCGGTGTAGCCAACCCCAATCAATTAATCTTTTAGACTCCAATGGGATACCCAAATATTTAAGAGGTAGTGTGCCCTTCTGAAATCCAAGCTTCGTCAAAATGTCTTGTTCCATCCTGGGAGAGCAATGGAAGAAAATAATTTTTGACTTGAGCCTATTGATATCTTGACAAGTAGCCTTGGAAAAGAGCTCCAATTTCTTTTGGATTTGAGTAGCTTCTTTCAAAGACACTTCCCCCATGATAGAAGAATCATCAACAAACAAGTGAATAGTGGACCCACCTATGTAGCCAATTGAATGCCCCTCAACTTCCTCTGGACTCTTGATGTGGAGAAGAGTCTACCAAAAGATTCTGCAACTATAATGAACAAGAATGGAGATAAAGGATCTCCCTGTCTTATACCTTAGGTTGCAGAAAATCTAGCTGTAGGAGTTCCATTCACCAACATTGAATAAGACACCGATGAAATGCATGCTTGTATCCACAAAACCCAATGGGGAGAAAACCCAAAGCACAGGAGAATGTCCATAAGGAAAGACCAGCTTACTTTATCATAAGTTTTAGAGAAATCAAGCCTTAAAAACATAGCTGGTTTCTTTTGAATGTCCATGGAATCGAGGGCTTCCTAAGCCGAACAATATCATCAAAAATTTGTCTACGGGACAAATACACCTTGTTCGAGATATTACTTTGTCAATAATAGATTTCATCCTTTCAACTATAACTTTTGTAATTATTTTGTAGAGAACATTACATAGAGCGATGGGACGATATTCCAAAAGGGTAGAAGCCTCCTCTTTCTTAGGAACCAAGGCAATATAGGTGTGGTTTATAACCTTTAGAACAATATTTGCTTGTCTGAACTCTTCCACCACTTCCGAAGATCTTTTTAATAATTTCCCAAAATTCATGATAGAATTCTATCGAAAATCCATCAGTCTTGGTGTTTTCCCTTTTCATGACTCATACAACATTTTGAGGTTCCTTTTCGAGACCGGGTTCAAGAGGAATCACGAATTGTTTGCCTCACTAACCAGAGTAGGAATAATATTAAGCAATTGTTGTTGGGCATACCTATCCAAATCAGTTGCAATAAAGATCTTAGAAAAGTACTAGATGGCTGATTCCTAGATTTCTTCTTGTGTTTTTTCCCGAGTACCATCCTCTTTATCTATGTAAGTAATGTGATTATAAGAATGATGAGCTAAAAGAGATTTATGAAAAAAGAGGTATTTTTATCTCCCTCTTTCAGCCACTTAATTTTGGCTTTCTGTTTCCAGAATATTTCTTCTCTTAATTCCCATTCTGTTAATGCTTGTTTGAGGTGGATTTTCCTCGAGTTTGCAGGTCCTTTGAGTAGCCTTGTAGCCTTATTTTATGGGATATCTCTTGTAAGGCTTCCAAGACCTCTTGTTTTTTCGCATGAACATTTCCAAAGTCAAAAACATTCCATTTCTTGAGTTGGGTAGTGAGATGATGCATTCTTCTAGTAAAGCAAAACATTTTGGTGTCATGCTTAGGCTGGCCCTCCTTCCACCATTTCTCAATTAAGGAATGAAGATGTTCATCTCTCAGCCACATCAATTGAAATCTAAATGGTGCTCTGAATGGTTGTGATTTTCCCAGCCCAACAACACCGCCGCTGATCGTTGATCCTGAGTTTTCTAGAACATTAGCAGCTATGGTATAATGTTGCTTTGAAACCATTCTTCGAAATCAGAAATCTGTCCAACCATTCCATAATACAATTCTCCACTACTCTTCTATTGGACCATGTCATTAGTCCGTTTTGGGTTTGAGCATCAACCAAATTCATCCTTTGTATAAAGTCCAACATATTAACAAAATCATTCGAGGCATCCAGATTGAGTTCCCCCTGTTTCTCATGAGAGAAAAGGATTGTATTAAGTCTCCACCTATAATGAGAGGTATTCCAAGATGTGTTGCACGGTCTTGAGTCGCGAATTCCTAGTATTCTCCACCGAGTTTTTTTGCTTTCACCAGTAGCGGGCCATAAATGTTTTGACTTGGGTGAGCAATATTAAAGTAATTTGGTTTTGAGGAATGTATCTAACCACCATATAGAGAACACCCAGTCTCCTCCACTATCTATATAGCAAACTTGCTAAAGATCCCAGATGCATGCCATGCCTCCAGATGCTCCCTATGAGCTTAAAGAGACCACATGGAGATTTTTGTGAATATTTGGGATCACTACTCTTGCCATGAATTCTATGTGCTTTAGTCTCCTAAAGAAATAGCATATAGGGATGATGTTGCCACAAAATATGCTTAACCTCGTTAACTTTGGAAGGGCTGCCTTTCAGCCCTCAAACATTCCAAGTGATCAACTTCATTGTGGGGTTTGTTCAAAGGTTGAAGCCAAATCCCCAACTTTACCATTTCCCGTTAGTTGTCATGCCACCGCTTCGGATACGATGTTGATTAGTTTTCTTTCCTGCTCTCAGAGTTGAATCCATCCGCAATTTTTTCTTCTTTTCTTGTTGAATTCCTGAGGGGGTATTCTTCAGAAGGTGGTTCTTAAGAGGGGGTGTATCTGCCGAGGAAGGCAGTAATGGTAAGATATGACTTTGATCATTTCCCCCTTCTTCCTTCCTTTGTTCCTCTACAAGCTTATGTTTCCTTTGATAACTTTTCATTTCCCCGTATATGATTACTAACACCACCAATGCTTTAGATCATTGATGATGAAGATTCTCCAAACTCATTGATGTGGCACGAGCATTTTGTGTTTCGGGACTTGGATTTCCTGCACTTCTTCCATATCATCCTCTGTCTCTTCCGATTTTAGAGCTGCAAATCTATTGATATTATTCTTCAAGGGCCTTTCCTGTGTTTTTCTTTAATTATATTTCTTTTTGTCGGGATCACAAAGCCCTCATTGTTATGGGTCTTCCCTTGTTCTTGTTCTTCTTCTTGCTCCACCATTACAATTTGGAAGCTCTTCTCCTCTTCCTCTCTTTGTGGAATGGCATGTCTAGGCTTGGGCCTAGATCTTCCTCTATTTAACCCTATGAATTCTGCAAGAGAAATAGCTTCACGGATCTCCCTTGGTAACGCCATGTATTCTTCATAACTTGCTGCAATATTCCTTCCACCCATAGGTCTTGCTTCTTCCGGAATGGTCTCCTCTCTAGGAAGGAAAGTGGGCTTCAAACTCAATCATCAGGATGATCCAATGGGTCGCTTGGCCTTGTTGGTTCCATTCGAGCTACCCCATGCAACATTTTGAAGCCCATGGTGTCCAAAATCCATGGTGTCCGCTAAGTCTTTCTTGGTTGGAAATTAATTTATCCCTTCAAACCCTAGGCCTTTTGAGAATCCGAACTCGATACCACTATAATAACCCTTTTGGGGTTACAACCAAACACACCAAATGCAAATCTGAAATTTAAACCCTATTGCATTTCAAAGTCTAAAATCAACGACATGAACTATTACCAAAAATGCCACAAAACACCAAAAACCAACTTGTCAATATTTTTAATATATTTTATGCAATATTAAAAGCCAAAATCACAAAGAAATAAAATCATTCTTGTTGAAGAATACATTGCTGGAAATTAAATATGAATTGGAAATCCCAGCAGCCGCAAGAAAAATATGAAATATGGATCTAGATACCCTCTAAATTCATCAAACTTCAGATTCCACCTTTAAAAATATTACAAATCAAATTATGAAACCAGATTTCTCAAATTCTTCACCAATAGCTCCAAACCCTACCCAAGGTAGGTCGTCCCTGCCCCAAATAATTCAATTACTAGCTGAAATTACAAATAGATCTTCAAATCAGCTCTTCACTTCAATACCAAACAATGATGAAGGGTCTTCGTCCTTTACCCAAACCACATTGTAATGTCCTCCTTTTTTATAAAAAATTAAAAAGAAGACAAAATCGATTTGCACATGTAATTTTAAAATAAAATTACATAAATTGTGCAAATCAAAATAAAAGGGCAAGTTCGATTTCACCTTGAGATAATAAATGCATTTTTTAAAAGGTAAATCAAGTGACTAGGCAAGTCGCATTTTCTTGGAAGCATTTAATAATTAATATTTGAGACAAAGTGATTATTCCTAAGCATGGGTCGACTCATATGGGCATCTTTTTAAAATCCCTATACATTTACTATTTGTTGTTGGTGACTTTCAGGCACATTTTTAAATAAGATTTCCTCCTAGATGATGGCGCCAAAGATGGAGAAAAACTTTGAACGATGTGTAACTATAAGCTATAAAAGAAGATGTGGTTACTCATTTTTGGCATGTTAACGGTTTATAAAACTTATCTTCATGCTTAAAGAAGAGATGTATGCCTACTTATGATCAAAACAAAAGAGTTTATTAACACCACCATTTGTAAAGTGTGTGTGCCCATATGAGCTTGAAGTAATAAGTTTTTCCAATCATTTCTCAATATATGTATAAGGCGAAATTTTTGGGAGAAGATATAAGCTTGCTTTGAGGGTTTGGAGTGTGATTTATGACAAATATCTTTTATTATATGCTGCTGGTTTTTACTTTATGAAATCGACTGTTTGGGCATGTCTTTAAGAGTGTTTGGAAGGGATTTCAAGTGATTATAAATCTGTTGTTTTAGATTTATTAAATTACAGATCTGGAACTGCATTTATTGACTTTTAAAGTGAAGGAAAAAGTGCTGGAATTATTTTGCAGATTTTACCCTAACCCTAACAACCGGGTTTGGGATTTTGGGGGCTGTTTTGAGTGGTTTCTAGTGCATGGAAAGATATGATATTTATCAGAATAGAAGCTCATAATTTTCCCTTTCTACTGCACTTCGTTTCAAGTCAAAAGAGTTAGTATTTTGGGAGTTATTAATTTTCAAAGTTTCAATTAATTTTTAATAGTATTATTTATTATTTTTACTTCTGCAAAGTGTATTGGATAAAGGAGAGTAAATACCGACTGGATTGCCCATCTAAACCCTCACCTTGGCTCACTCCAACCCTATTTGGGTTGTATTGAAGCTGACACTAAGGTTAGTTGAGGTAAACCTAGGAGGGTTTATCTTCTAAGTTGTTTGTTTTGCAAAGTACTAATAAATCATTAATATCCCACAAGGGGATATTACAATGGTATCGTAACTTCTTTCCACTTTGCATGTGTGGGTGATTTGTGCATGTAGGGTGATAAGAAGTGGTTGTTTTATAAAAGGAGAGATAAGGGAAACATGGATGAAGGAGCATTCACATCGGATCAAGTAAAATTCTTGCATGAACTAATGCAAGGATGTGGGCAAGAACTACAAAGATCCATGAGTGAGCAAATGCCCCAGCTCCTCAAAGAGGCTATGGGTAAAGATAAATATGCCAGCTCCAATGAAGGGAGCTCACATAAGGGAGGCTCTACTTCTAAGTTTTTTAAAGATGTCTTCTTACCTAAAGAGACCATTAGAGAGAGAGAGAGGAAGAAGAAGAACCCACCTTAGCCGAACTCATAGATGCTCAAAGGTTGGAGTACGGTTCTTTGAGCCAAGCCACAAGAGATATGTTGGGATTTGATGATTTTTGTGCCCTCAAGTTGGGCAAGAAGTCAAAAAGGCTCCACAAGCAACCACATAAGAATCTTCAACAAAGATTGGGAAAAGTTTCACTCCCCAACGTTGATGGTTCTAATACCAATACAATAAGAGCTTGGTTGCAAAAGATGGAGACTTACTTCTCCCTCAATCCCATGCAAGAAGAAGAGACCCTCAAATTTGTTAACCTCCATTTGGAAGGCATGACACATGAGTGGTGGTTCCATGGTATGCACACCCAAGGTCATGACTTGATTCACACAATGGAAGAATTTAGCCGAAGGATCATGGAGAGGTTTGAAAGGAAGGACCGGAACTTCATTTTAGAGAATTGACCCAACTCAAATGAGTGGGAAATGTTGTTTAGTATGTTACGACTTCCAAAGAATTGCAGTCATGGTCTCCAAATTAGTGAAAAGAGGTTGATTGTCCTCTTTACGGAGGGTTTGATAGAGCCTCTAAAAGGTTTGGTAAGAGTTTTTAACCCTATGACTTTGCAAGATTGTATTACTAAGGCTCTTGATTTAGAATGTGCAGCTTATAGAGGGGCTTATGTACCTAAAGGACAACATTCTTATACCTCACAAATGCTGCCCAAGAGTGAATTCGTGAGGATAGCCAAGGTCTGATTTACAACAGCCCCTTAAAATGCAAGGAGGGCAGCCCCTAGGGCCATCAATGAAGCCCCAAGAAGGGTCAACAAAGACTATAGAAATCAGCCTCAAAACAATTCACAAAAAGAGGAAAGGGGCGAACTAAGAAGAAAAGGACTATGTTTTGACCGCAAAACTCCATGGGTAAGAGGTCACAATTGTAAAGGTAAAGGTCAAATCCACTACATTGAAATTATTGATTCAGCTTTTGAATTTGATTTTGATGATGCTAACCATGGTACTAATAAAGAAATAATTGAGCATGTGCAAGAGAATGAGGAAATGGAAAGTGCCCTTGCTTCTCTTTCGGGTGTGCCTAAGTATCATGCATTCAAGGTGAAGGGAACCATTCAAGGGCAAAGAGTGATTACCTTGGTTAATGGTGGGGCCACCCACAATTTCATTGATGGAAGTCATTTAAGAAAAATGGGTTTGGAAACCACAATCGCAAGGCTTTCAAAGTAACCATCATGCGGATGGGACTACTCTTCCATGTTCTACAAAGATTGCACAACTTCCCCTCATACTTGGGAAACACAAGGTAACTCGATGATTTTTATGTTGTTGATATTGGGGATATCGATCTTGTGTTGGGTGTTCAATGGTTGCATTCTTTAGGTGATTTCACACAACTACAAAACACTGGAGCTAAAATTCACTAAAGATGACAAGGAAATCATCCTAAAAGGCATGGCGAATGGTGCACCACAAGAGGTGTCCATGAAAAGGATGGAAAGGGCTTTTAGAAGGGGTAAAATTGAGTAGGCAGCTGGCTGTTATATCGAGTAAAATCAGAAAAATCAGAATAGAAGTCATTAGAAGGTGAGTTACAAGCTCTTTTAGAAAAGCATGTTCATGTTTTTGATGATTTACCACATGGGTTGCCTCCCCCATAGAGGGTTTCAAAGATATTATAGAGTTGGAAAAGGATACCGTAATGTACCTCTTTCTCGAATAGTTCGCTCAAGACCTTTGGCCTGTTTTGTCGACCCGATGGCTAAAGGGTGTTTTCAAGGGTGACTTCGGTTTATTATTTTTATTATATAGTGCTCAAAATAAAGTAAAATATCATTAAAACACATATAATGAATTAATAGACGGTTTAAGCGACTTTGACTTAGGAAAGTGCATTTAAATAAATTGACAAAT
The DNA here is from genome assembly GCA_018340775.1 of Taxus wallichiana var. yunnanensis. Classification (NCBI taxonomy): domain Eukaryota; kingdom Viridiplantae; phylum Streptophyta; class Pinopsida; order Cupressales; family Taxaceae; genus Taxus; species Taxus wallichiana. Next base: position 241,331,301 of record CM031234.1, on the reverse strand, counting down.
TATTTAATGTGCCTTCCTAGCCAAAAATGCAACTTGCTTTGGGAAGGGTCAAATAAACCCAAAAATGGTGGGGGAAAAGGAAAATAATTAATTAAAAATTAATTATGAGGATTGGGAAAAAGTGCGATCTTCATGGTATTCGCAGGTTTTTATTATTCCAGCAGTTAGACACAAAAATAAATTGCAGCAGTGGGCATACAGATTTCTTCCTGAGTGGGGCAACTTCTTCTACAGTTGTTTTATGTTGTATCAAAGGTATTTTTCATGATAGATATTTATTGTAATTCCCAACAGAACAAATATATATCAAATTGATTTGGTTTGAATCATTTACAATGGGTTTTTGGTCAATCTTTATTATTAAATCTATCTGCAGATTTATAATTGTATTGCCGTAATATTTAGCATTAGAAATCATTATTAAATACACGGCTGAATTGTTTATGAAGAAATCTGCTGTTAAACCCTAGGCGCCTTTTATGTATTCACCCGGTTTTGGGGTTTGCTTTATTTAATTTATCTATGCACTTTTAGTGTGGTGTTCTATGAATTCTTTTGGTATTACTAGTTCAGATTTGAGCAAGAGCAATATATAAAAAAAAAAAAGTATTCAGGTAAAAAGGGGTTTGGGATCTTTCAATGGTATCAGAGCAGTGTATCCTCCCACTGTGGGAAGGAATCGAAAGGGTATTAAAACAGAAATCAGCTTTGCAGCACGAGAGAGGTCGGTCCACACAGATACTACACCTGCAGACGAGCACGACTCGAAGCTGGTATTGCAGGAGGTGACAGAATGGAATATTTGGGTGAGAGACCTGAGAGTCCTCGAGAGGAACATGCAGAGATCCGAGATAGGGATTTCATTCAGGATATGGCAGCCACACAGAGACAATTATTACAGACCATGGAGCGCATGGGCACTACTTTGGACAAGTCACCACTAGATAGGCCGGGACGTACGGCAGGAGGGATAGATCCATATCGGTGGCCGTGAATTACAGGATCATAAGCAGACCACCTTCGAGCCGGGAGTGTTAGGGGATCGCCACGCCGTGAGCAGAGGCATACTCATACAGATGAGAGGAGACCTACACGGACTGCAGATAGGCCTATGCAGCCTAACTTCCTGCCTAGAGGTGACCCACCAGAGATTGAGGGACGACTGGAAGAAGTAGCTTTTCCAGATACTATTATGGCAGTCAGCGATGAGTGGAGTTTGCCGCAGCATGTGAGGGATGTATTTCCCCTCCCACAGTATTGTGCTCAGAGGAGAGACAACATGAGGGCTGGACAGGACAGGAGGCCTAGAGCGCAGCAGAACAGGGATTTGCAGCAGGTTACCAATAAGGTAACCCTCTCCACTTTTGATGGTAGTGGAAAGATCAGTGTCAGGGCTTGATTCACAAGCTCGACACCTATCTTACCCTCAAACCCATGAGGGAGCAGGAGGCCATACAGTTCGCTACATTACACCTTGAGGGGGTGGCTTATGATTGGTGGCACCATGGGTTAGTTACACAGGGTCATGAGCTTCTACGGTCATACAGGGATTTCAGCGAGAGGCTGATTGCGAGGTTTGATCGCAAGGATGTGGAGTTGTATTACAGGGACTTGGCACAACTCCGACAGAGTGGACACGTTGATTCATACATCAACGAATTTCAGCGGATAGCAGTTATGGTTCTAGAGATGCCTGAGAAGAGGGTGGTGATGTTATTTATAGAGGGCCTTCATGACAGGATGAGAGGATTGGTCAAGGCTCTTAAGCCTAGGACATTGCATGATGCCATCCAGACGGCATTAGATTTGGACACATCCCCCACTTCATATCAGCCCACTTCTTATCAGCCCAATAAGAAGTTTCCCATGAGCTCCAAGCCATTTCAGCACTCTACCGCTCCGCAGAAGAGTGCACCACCTCCTAAGGTGGATCAGGAGACTCGTAATGAGTTGAGGAAGAAGCTTTGCTTTCATTGCAAAGATCATTGGGAGCTTGGACATCGTTGCCTTGGTAAAGGCAAGGTGCATCTCATTGAGGTGATTTCAGATGGGGAGGATGATCACTCGCCAGATATAGATGCAGAGGATGAGGGCGGTGACCATGATGCACAAGGGGAGCAGTCCCAAATAGAGCTTGGCGAGAGTGAGGCATTGGATTCATCCGATGTTACTATTGCTACACTCTCAGGAGTTCCTAGGTACCATCCCTTTCGGTTGAAGGGAGTGCTTAAGGGACAACGGATTGTTTGTCTGGTTGACAGTGCAGCTACACACAACTTCATTGATGAGGGATTGGCTGTGAAGTGAGGATTACAGGTTGAGGAATTTGAGGGGTTTAGTGTGCGGGTAGCAGATGGATTTGCTATTAGCTACACTAAGAGGATTCCACGGCTTAGTATTCAGATGGGGGACTACACATTGACCGATGACTTCTATGTTATTGGACTTGGTGAGATTGATACAGTATTGGGTATTCAGTGGTTATAGTCCCTTAGCAGATATATGCAGAATTTCCGGAGGATGGAGTTGGAGTTTATGGTGGATAAGAAGAAGATTGTGCTTCGGGCTCTTTCTGACGGTGGACCTAGAGTTGTTTCAGCACACATAATGGAATCTATAGTCAGACATGGTGAGGTTGCGTGGGCAACCCAAAGGTTTCATTTCATCCAAATCTTCTTCGAGACGAAAGAGCAGCCTTCTCACATTGACATCCAGTCCATACTGGATAAGCACGGCCCAGTGTTTGGTGACATTCCTCCAGGTAGACCACCAGATAGAGGGTTTGAGCATGTTATAGAGCTTGAGGAGGGTGTTAAACCCGTGATGACTATGCCTTATCGCCATCCTAAGACATACAAGGATGAGATAGAGAAGGCCATTAGAGAGCTCTTGGAGATGGGACACATCCGTCCTAGTTCTAGTCCCTTTGCTTCTTCAGTTGTTTTGGTGAAGAAGGATGGGACCATGAGAATGTGCATTGACTATCGTGCACTGAACAAGAAAACCATCAAGAACAGGTATCCCATTCCTCGCATTGACGAGTTGTTGGATGAGTTGCATGGATCTATTTACTTTTCGAAGATTGATCTTCAATCAGGCTACCACCAGATTCGAGATCGGGATGAGGATATTCACAAGACAACCTTCAGGTGTCATTACGGGCACTATGAGTTCTTGGTGATGCCATTTGGACTCACTAATGCCCCTGTTACATTTCAGTCATGTATGAACCATCTCTTCAATAGCAAGGCAGTTTGTGTTGGTGTTTTTTGATGATATTCTGATTTATAGCAGGACATGGGATGATCATTTGAGGCATCTTGATGAGGTACTTAGCATAATGGAGACTCAGTCTTTATTTGCTAAGATGTTCAAGTGTGAATCTGGACTTACGGAGATATTGTATCTTGGGCATGTCATTGGGGCCAATGGGGTCAAGGTCCATCAGGAGAAGATACAGGCAATGCAGGATTGGCCACCACCTAGGAATATCTCTGACTTGCGAGGATTCTTGGGGTTATGTGGTTACTACAAGAGGTTTGTGAAGGGTTACTCTCAACTGGTAGCTCGATTGGAATCTCACATGGAAGGGTGCATTTAGTTGATCGATGAGGCACAGGTGGTATTTGAGAGGCTCAAGGTAATTATGAGCACCTGTCCAGTTTTGGCTCTTCCAAATTTCTCACGGCCCTTCATTTTAGAGTGTGATGCTTCGGGATTGGGGATTGGTGCAGTTCTTATGCAGGATTGCCATCCTATTGCCTTCGAGAGCCGTAAGTTGAGAGATAATGAGAGATTGTATTCCACCTACGATAAGGAGATGCTTGCCATTATGCATGCTTTGGCAAAGTTCAGGCAGTATTTGGTGGGTAGAAAATTTGTGGTGAGAACCAACCACAACAGTTTGAAATATTTCTGGAACAAAAATAATTCAATGAGAGGCAACAAAAATGGGTCAAAAAATCCGGGCATATGATTTTGACATTGAGTATGTCAAGGGGATGAAGAATGTAGTAGCTGATGCACTTTCTAGGAAACCCCATCTCGCTGCCCTATGTTCTTTGAGCGAGATTTCAGCAGATTGGAAATCTCAACTATTGGTTGAGTATTCCAAAAACACTTGGGCATGTGACATTATGGATGGAAAAATTCAGGATGGCCGGTATAAGGTAATAGCTGATTTGATCTTGTATAAGGGCAAAATTTACATAGTTCCCGAATCGAGTTTAAAGAGAAGATTATGCATGCTTTCCATGATGCACCACTTGCGGGCATCCAAGGTATTTTAAAACATACAGCAAATTAGAGAGAGATTCTCCGGAAGGGTCTCAAGGATGGTGTCTTACGCCATGTTCACGAGTGTATGTCTTGTCGTGAGAACAAGTTAGAGCATACTTTTCCAAAGAGGGTTTACTACAGCCATTGCCAATTCCAAAGCGCGAAGTGGGAAAGTATTTCGATGGATTTCATTACAAGTCTTCCCGTGGTGCAGGGAATGATCACATTTATGAAGTAGTTGATCGGTTAACAAAATATGCACACGCTTTTATTGTCTCTACCAGCTTTAAGGCACCTCATGTGGCTGATTTGTTCCTCCGCGATATTCAGTTGCATGGACTTCCAAGAACATAGTTTGTGACCGGGATAAGCAGGTTTATGAGCATATTTTGGCAGAGCTTTTCGGTTTGGTTCGCACCGAATTGACTCCTAGCACTAGTTATCGCCCTCGACGGATGGGCGTAGCAGAGATTGTGAACAAATGGATAGAGGTTATCTTCGCAACTACGTTGCAGGACAGCAGAAGGCATGGGTAAAGTTGCTATATTTATGTGACGTTTGTTATAACACCACTTACCATATGTCTATTGGTATGACTCCATTCCGAGCACCTTTATGGGTATGATATGAGGTCTTTGTTGACATGGCATTTGGGGATAGTAGAGCTCCCAAGGCTTAGGAGAGTTTACAGGATAGTCAGGAAATCCTTAAGGTACTTAAGGAAAATATTCAGCGGGCCCAGAATCAGCAGAAGATGTATGCAGATAGGCACAGAGTGGAGAGATCATTTGAGGTAGGAGACATGGTTTTTCTACGACTTCAGCCTTACAGACAGAGTACTCTCAAGAAGAGTGGGGCTGAAAAGCTCAAGCCGCGATTCTATGGGCCATACAGGGTGTTGAGGAGAGTTGGTGAAGTGGCATACGAGCTAGAGTTGCCTTCTGAGAGTAAGATACACAATGTTTTTCATGTATCTTGCTTGAAAAAGGCCTTGGGGCAAACATTATTTCTTCTACAGAGTTACCACCCCTGGATGAGGAAGGGAGATTGGACTTAGTGCCAGAGGAGATCTTGGACAGCCGAGAGAGGAGACTGAGGAATAGAGTTATTCGGGAGTTCCTAGTGAGGTGGAAAGAGTTACCAGAGGAGGATGCTACATGGGAGGGCGAGACTATATTACAGCATCCAGCTCTACAGTTGCTTGGGGACAAGCAATCTCGGGAAGGGAGGACTGTAATGTCCCTCTTTCTCAAATAGTTCGGTCGAAGACCTTTGGCCTGTTTTGTCTACCCGACGGCCAAAGGGTGTTTTCAAGGGTGACTTCGGTTTATTATTTTTATTATATGGTGCTCAAAATAAAGTAAAATATCATTAAAGCACATATAATGAATTAATAGACTGTTTAAGTGACTTTGACTTAGGAAAGTGCATTTAAATAAATTAATAAATTATTTAATGTGCCTTCCTAAAAAAATGCGACTTGCTTTGGGAAGGGTCAAATAAACCCAAAATGCGACTTAGTGGGAAAAGGAAATTAATTAATTAAAAATTAATTATGAGGATTGGAAAAAGTGTGACTTGTTCCTTTGGAGGGTTTTTTTTTCATAAGGGAAAATGCGACTTGGGAAAGGGCATTCGATTATTATTATTTTTCCCGATAGCTAGCAGACGAGCTTATGCGACAAAATACAGGACGGAAACCCTCTAGATTAATCCTCTTGCATGGACGGAAACCCCAGGAGCAAGTGAGAGAAGTTATCCATACGGGGATCTTCATGGTATTTGTAGGTTTTTATTATTCCAAATAGCTTAGACACGTAAATAAATTGCAGCGGTGGGCATACGATTTCTTCCGAGTGGGGCAACTTCTTCTACAGGTTGTTTTATGTTGTATCAAAGGTATTTTCATGATAGATATTTATTGTAATTCCCAAAGAACAAATATATATCAAATCAATTTGGTTTGAATCATTTACAATGGGTTTTTGGTCAATCTTTATTATTAAATCTATCTCGCAGATTTATAATTGTATTGCCGTAATATTTAGCATTAGAAATCATTATTAAATACACGGTGAATTGTTTATGAAGAAATCTACCATTTTAAACCCTAGCGCCTTTTCTTATTCACCCGGTTTGCATGGTTTGTTTTATTTAATTTATCTATGTAGTTTTAGTGTGGTGTTCTATGAATTCTTTTGGTATTACACAGATTTGAGCCAAAGCAATATATATAAAAAAAAGTATTCAGCAAAAAGGGTTTGGGATCTTTCGATACTAAGCCCGTTATGATCACTCCCTACCGCCATCCTAGAGTTTATAAGGAAGAAATTGAAAAGACTATTAGGGAGCTTCTTGAGATGGGACATATAAGGCCTAGTTCTAGCCCATTCGCATCTTCTGTTGTTTTGATAAAAAAGAAAGATGGTACTATGAGGATGTGCATTTATTATAGAATGTTGAATAAAAGGACTATCAAAAATAGGTACCCCATTCCTAGAGTTGATGAATTACATGGTGTTTCTTTCTTTTCAAAAATAGTTCTCAAATCCGGGTACCATCAGATAAAGGTAAGAGAAGAAGATGTGCACAAAACAACTTTTAGATGTCATTTTGGGCATTTTGAATTTCTGCTTATGTCTTTTGGATTAACTAATGCACCATCCACTTTCCTATCTTTCATGAATCATGTATTTAGCCAATATCTAAGAAAGTTTGTGCTAGTGTTCTTTGATGACATCCTTGTGTATAGAAAAACTTGGGAAGAGCATTTGACACATTTGGATCTGGTTTTATCCACCTTGGAACAACATTCTTTCTTTGCAAAGAAATCTAAATGTGAGTTTGGTTTAAAAGAAATTGGATATTTGGGGCATGTTATTGGTGCTAATGGTGTGCAGGTTGACAAACAGAAAATTGCAGCGATTATGGAATGGCCTACCCCCACATCTCTCACACAACTAAGAGGGTTTTGTGGTCTATGTAGCTATTATAGGAGATTTGTTAAAGGGTTCTCACGATTTGCAGCTCCTTTGACAGATTTGACTAAGAAAGGGGCTTTCAAATGGTCCAAGCCAGCCCAAGAAGCATTTGAAAAATTGAAAGAGGTAATGTGTTCTTGTCCAGTTCTTGCAATTCCATATTTTTCTAGACCTTTTGTGGTAGAATGTGATGCTTCGGGTGAGCGAATAGGAGCTGTCCTAATGCAAGAAAGACATCCCATTGTTTTCGAGAGTAGGAAATTAAAAAAGCATGAAAGAGGATATAGTGTGTATGATAAAGAAATGTTAGCAATCATGCATGCTTTGACTAAATTTAGACAATATCTCGGTATGTGGGAAGTTTGTCATTAAATCTAATCATAATAACTTGCGTTTTTTCTTAACCAAGAGAACTAAATGATAGACAAAAAAATGGGTAAGTAAAGTGCAAGGCTTCGATTTTGACATTGAGTATGTAAAGGGGAAGAATAATGTAGCTGCAGATGCACTATCTAGAAGGCCCCATGGGATGGGGAAGAAATGGACCAGCCATGTATGCAATTGCTTGAGGGCAAGCAATTTTGGGAAGGAGGACTGTAATGTCCCCCTTTTTTATAAAAAATTAAATAGAAGATAAAATCGATTTGCACATGTAATTTTATAAATTGTGCAAATCAAAATAAAAGGGGAAATTCGACTTCACCTTGAGATAATAAATGCATTTTTTAAAAGGTAAATCAAGTGACTAAGCAAGTCGCATTTTCCCTAAGCATTTAATAATTAATATTTGAGACAAAGTGATTATCCCTAAGCATGGGTCGACCCATATGAGCATCTTTTTAAAATCCCTATGCATTTAATATTTGTTGTTGGTGACTTTCAGGCACATTTTTAAATAAGATTTCCTCCTAGATGATGGCGCCAAAGATGGAGAAGAACTTTGGAGGATGTGTAAGCAAAAGCTATAAAAGATGTGGTTACTCATTTTTGGCATGTTGACGGTTTATAAAACTTATCTTCATGCTTGAAGAAGGGATGTATGCCCACTTCGATCAAAACAAAAGGTGTTTATTAACACCACCATTTGTAAAGTGTGTGCCCATATGAGCTTGAAGTAATAAGTTTTTGCAATCATTTCTCTATATATGTATAAGTTGTCATTTTTGGGAGAAGATATAAGCTTACTTTGAGGGTTTGAGTGTGATTTATGATGAATATCTTTTATTATATGTTGGTTTTTACTTGATGAAATCGACTTGTTTGGGCATGTCTAAGAGTGTTTGGAAGGGATTTTGAAGTGATTATAAATGTGTTGTTTTAGATTTATTAAATTGCAGATTTGGAACTGCATTTATTAACTCTTAAAGTGAAGGAAAAAGTGTTGGAATTATGTTGCATATTTTACCCTAACCCTAGCGACTATGTTTGGGATTTTGGCGGCTGTTTTCAGTGGTATTTAGTGCATGGAAAGATATGATATTTATCAGTGAATAAAGCTCATAATTTTCCCTTTCTGCTGCACTTGGTTTCAAGTCAAAAGAGTTGGTATTTTGGGAGTTATTAAGTTCCAAAGTTTCGATTAATTTTCAACAATATTATTTATTATTTTTACTTCGCAAAGTGTATTGGATAAAGGAGTGTAAATACCAACCGGATTGCCCATCTAAACCCTCACCTTGACTCACTCCAACCCTATTTGGGTTGTTTGGAAGTCGACACTAGGGTTAGTTGAGGTAAACCTATGAGGGTTTATCTTCTAAGTTGTTTGTTTTGCAAGTAATTAATAATAAATCATTAATATCCTACAAGGGAATATTACACACATGAAGGGTTTTTGTCCTTCAATGAAGTCTCACAAGAGGGTTTTCGTCCTCAAGTGGATGAACAAGGAGCAACAAGCTCACAATGCCCAAGTAGAATAAAATGCGCCAAGTCTAGATGCAAATGATGCCTCTAATCTCCATTTATATCCTCCTTTTTGGCACCAATGCTCAATCGAAAAGGCCAACTTGTATAATGCAAGAAAACACTAAAATATAAAATATATTATAAAGATGCTCAAGGGTCTTCTCCATTTTTTTCTTTGCCTGGAGAAGGGATGGCAGAAGACTAATTTCCATCTCTTAAGTGGGTAAAAGGGACATTACACTAGCCTTAACCTTGCTCTTAGTTTGCCTTTAAATTTGGCCATCAGCACATCCCATGTCCACTACACTATCAAGGCGTAGCCTTGGCTACAATCACTTCTCTAAAACTAAAGTATGGAATTTTCCTTAACTAATGACAACCTCCCAATCAACTTGAGAATGGTTTAGTATGTAATTGACCGAAATTTCTCTTAAAAACAAATGGTGTAATGCATAACTTTGTTTCCAATATTTATTGGAAACTCTCAAAGGCAAAAAATTTTGGCAATGCCACCTAGCTTCATTTTTCTAGCATTGATGAGTTTGGTTCTAGAAAACCGTGCAACCAAAACTTTTGAAAATTCTCCAACTTCAGACTTCCCAGCTGCCATCTCTCAATCCTCATTAACTCTAGACTTATATTATTTTGACTGGAACTTAATGTTGGTACGACTGTCCTCGAAGTTTATGCCCTCTAGCTGCAACACAACCCATATGTCTTTCAATTGAACAAGAAGTGACAGCTCAAGGACATTGAAATGATATAAAATGGCAACATCATTAACAAGTCATTTGAAATAAAAGATGCTAGGATGGCTAGCATTATATCATGGTTTAGCTGTCAAAGCATGGTTATGTTAAGGTAGCTATTGTAGATGCCTTCTGCATAATGTGCAGGAAAGAGGAGACAATAAATAAAATCTTCAGCAAGTATTCAAAAGCTAGAGGATTTTGGGGTTGGTTTCAAGCTGAATTCAATTTCCTTTTCATTTTCCCTCTCTTAGCAAAGACCCCCTTAGGTGATTCTTGGATGGTCAGGCCAACAACAAAAGTTTGTGGCATACGATTCAGTTGGTAGCAATCAGTATTCTTTGGAGGAGAAGATGCAACATTGCTTTTCAAGAAAATTCCACCCCTCTCAGCTAGGAGACATTGCAATTTTTAGACAACATTTTGCTTTTGTTTTGGAAGGATGTGATATTTTTCCAATTGGGGTGCAGGCCTGGGTGTTTTCTTTCCATGCCTATGTAGGGAGAAATTTTCCTTGTGATCATAATATTCAGCTGATATAAACCATATTGGCGTAAGCAAAAGAGTTATAGCCAAGCCATCAACAATTGAACACTGAGAAACTAACTACCACTAGGCAAATAAACAACGGTAATTTTCCTCTAGATTGTAGTTTCCTCCAAAAATATCCAAGAGCATTTGCGATAATAACATAGAGGTAGGAAGCTAAAGGACGTTCTTGTCTAATGGATCACTGCAAACATATAGGACCTGTAGGAATACCATTCACACTACCTCTTGCGAAATCATGTGAGAAGAGTCCCCACTAGCTTGTGGGAGAATGATCCAAAGCTAAACCAATCAAGCAAGTTCAGACTCGGTCCAGTCAAAAGCTTTATCAAAGCCAATCTTCAGAAAAAGATCTTTTAACCAAATTATCTTCCCAATTCCTTGCCTTCCGATGTAGAGATAAGGTTATCTAGGATGAATCGGCACTTTATAAATCCTGTCTACTCCCTTTAGACTCTTGTGCCACTGAAACTTTGATCCTTAATGCAAGGTTATTTACATTTTAATTAACAATAAGGAGGGTGATAGGATGCCAGCCACATATCCATCATTTTGGAGCCATTTGAAATGACTTTGATCGGTCTTGCATTTTGACTAACTCACCAACAACTCCCCTTCTGATAGATTTGTGGCATAGCCTTTAAAAAGCCGCATTTTATTGTTGAGCCTCTTGGTTCCACCGGTTTTGAAATTGGGATAGATTGGTGGTACACTGGTCTATGGGCTGAATGGTATAATCTCCATCTATTTATATATGAAGCTATAGTTTATATTATATTAGTTCTTTTTGCACTATGTATCTCCCTTATAGTTTATGTTTATAATTTCCTATTTATCTCAAATGGTGGATCTAATTGAAATATTTGTTTTGTTCGTTTTATTAGATACACTTGCTCTTCTCAACACACAACAGTATATGGGCCCTTTCGCATCCAATAGAAACATCAACTCCAAAAACAAATCCTTCTAAATTATAAATGCCAATTCGATTAAACCTTTAAGTGTCCCTGATGTAAAAACAAATGTCTATGCGTTTGTGTCTATCTTCCTACCTTCCTGTCAAGAGCATCAACCTAAAATTCAAGAATGAATGGAGATGAACATGCAGTACAATATGTATGTTAAATGTTGCCCTATAAGAACAAAATTTAGACTATCATCTTGATGATATTATCACAAAATTAACAAGCTTATTTGAACGTGTCAATGAAAACATCTGATGCAATCATTTTGTAATTCAGCTATGCAAATTCTTACAGGTCTATTAATTTTTGTTGGCAAAAATCGTATAGCCTCATAAATTGAAGGTATTGCAGCACCATCAAATAAACAAAAAGAATCACAAATTTATGAAGCGCAAAATGACCTTCCAAACAGTGTTCGGTTCTTAGATAACATTCTGTGGCAGCTGATTTGTTCCTAATATTTAGCTGCAAGAAAATAGAAAAACTTTAAACAATATTTTTTGACATATTTCCAAGGACCAAATAAGGTACCACATACAAGATTCATAAAAGAGAAATTTACTAGCAAATATTGTGCCCAACACAGAAGTGAAGATTAACCTTCATGTATTTATGATAGTAATTTTATTTTGTATCAAGCAATTGTGTGACAAGCATAAGAGTACATTTGCTCAAATCAACTTTACCATGCTCAAACATACATAAATGCTTGGTAGTTCTTCAGACGATTTGTTGGTAATTATCAATGGTTCCTTCAAAAATATTTGGCAAATCTCATTACTTCCTTTAAGGCATCTACCATGTGCTAATAGGGATAGATTTCATCATCTAGCCTCTCACTTGCATCATACAGAGAGTGACCAAACAATAAATACCAGTCAAGTCTACATGTGATCCAAAAGCAAAAGGGGTAGAGAAAAATCATAAGTTCTGTAGCAAATATATTGTAAGGCAACACTGTCACCACTACAGTAAGTATTGTTAATATCACTCCTTTAGTGAACAACCTTATTCCTCTCAAATTGTTGAGTTAATTCATGACTTGGTGACCTCTAAAATGTGGGCTATAAGCTCGAGTAAGGGAGCCTCATAAGGGTTGAATGAAGTGCATAATTGTTAATACATGTGGATAACCCTTGCCAACTTATTCTATCCCTATTGTTTTCTGGATGACAGTGGATGTGTCCATGTAGCGGGTGTTTTTCAAAAGAAAGACCAAAGAATTATATTTTGTGAAGTTTTTCTTATGGCATTTTCACATCCAGGTGGACTTTCACAACTGACTTGTATCCTTTTGAGAGGTTCTAGAGATGCTTTCTCCTACTAAACTCTCGTGCAATTTTTTTCTTTATAAACAAAAGAGCACTTGCTCAATTACACCATCCAGGGATCTGTATGAGATTAAAATCCAAGATGACCAAAATGTCACTTAGCAAACACTGGTACAAGTGAAAATTTCAATACCTTAATTATATCCCATGGTTTTAAGGAAAAAACTGCAGACCATATACTCTTAAAAAAACCTCCTTTAACGTTTATAATGCTAGAAATTTCCGCTTCACTTGCAATCTTGCATCATCCAAAAACATGTTACTTTAGAGCTAAGTCTAGCAATGTGCAATGTTTCTATTTGCACTCAGTCTTTGGTTTGTAATTTGTGCAAGGTTGGTTTTGCGCCATCCTGTCTTCTAATGTTTTATGCTGGCTGCAAGTGCATGAGTTTCATGATCTTGTTTTGTGCATAGCTCCTAGTGCACATGTATTTGTAATTTCCAGTCCAGTCTCTAGATGTGCACAAGTGTTTGTAATAGTTTAGAGTTGCTTTGTGTTTGAGGCATGTCCAAAGGAACTGAGCAAGGTCTGTGGCATCTTTTCGAGTCAATAACATCCTTCAGAAGATAGCGCAAGCATGTATTTCAGTAGCACAGTGCAGATGTTTCCAATAGAAATAGTTTGTGCATAGAGAATCACCATTTTTGTTTGTGGCATCACTAGAAGCACTTTTAGAGGCTAGTAGTACTAGCTTAACTTCATCTCAATGATGTGCATCTAACATTGAAACCATGAGGTCATTGGAGCTAAATTCATATAGCGTACAAAGATTCACTTGAGAAGTTAGTGCACAGTCTTATGGGAAAAGGTGTAATGTGGTGCATAAATTTCAGAATTTCAAAATTCAACATTGTTCGAAGGAGTCAACGTGATTTCACTTAACTCGTAATTGTAACCGTTACACAATTCAAGTGCATCGATATGTGTTTTCATTTGGGTCCTATCATGCATAGAGGATTGGGACGCATCTAATGTAATATGGATCTCTTATTTCGAGGTGATATTGTAAGGTGGATCTTGCATCTATATAAGCATGCCACTATGCTTGTGTCGTGACAATTTCCACACAATGAAAGATCTATAGTTTGAACTTGTCGGTTCAATGTGTAGTGAGCTATACTTGCAAAGATTGTCAGCTACCCAATAGAGATCTAAGAGTCTATTTTGGATGCATCTAAATTTCTGAGATCGTTGTTGTCAGTTGTGTCTCGCATTTTCCTAATAATTCGCATATAATAATTCAGCTAACAAGAGTTCAGGAAAGACACCATTCCAAAATGTGCATGGGTTGAGTCCAAGAGGATTTGTGGAATTGTGTGACTTGAGGAGCACAAAAGTAAGAAGTGTGGATGCAGATGATTTTTTAGAGGATATGAGAGGTGTACATGAAAAACTACGTAGACAATTGGGGAAGAGTTCAGTGCAATATAAGCAGCAAAGAGAAGTGGAATATCAAGTTGGAAACATGGTCTTAGTTGCAAAAAGATTTCCAAAGGGACATATAACAAGCTAAAGCTGAAGAAGATTAGACCCTACTGAGTGTTGCATTAATTCACAAAGAACGCATATTATATTGAATTATCCGAAGGAGTAGACATTCCACCTATCTTCAATGTGGCAAATTTGTATCAGTATCATGAAACACAAGATGAGAGAGAAAGTGAAGATTCCAATTCAGATATTGATTGGAAAGTGATGCCAAAGAATCAACTCTGAACTCCTCAAGCACCAATGGCTTTGACACCAATGTTAGTAGATGTGAACACAAAAAGAATTAAGAGAAATGAGAAAGGCACATAGCACACACAAAGAGTGTGGTGCTCATATTTAAAATGCTGAAAGAGGTTACAATAGAGTTGGGGAAGTTCATAGCTGAACATTAAATAGTTAATCACTAATAGTTAATTAAACGTTAATTAATGTACTTTTATAGTTGGGACACCATAAAAAGAAATGGTTTGGACAACAAAATCCCAACCACCATAGTTTTCAAAGCAATCATTGAAGCAGCAGGAGATGATCCTCCAAATGATTTTTCCATGACAATCCCGAAAACCAATACCTCCTCAGGTCCAGGACTCTACCACCTTGATGCGCCAAAATTAGCAAGAACTTGACAAGGTCATAACTTGAGCTCCAGGTGTCCGTTTGAGTCCGTTTGTTTTTTGAAACCACATGTTTCGATGAGACGAATGCACCGGCAACCAGCCCTACCGGTTGGAGCAAGTTTCGACACATTTTCGGGCCCTAAATCCGCCATCTTGAGGCCGAAAATTAGGATTTAAGTTGTAGTTCGGTTTTTCCTTTTTTGGGCATTAGTTAATTTTAGTCTATTAGTTGCATTATGAGTTAGAAAGTTGGCAATTCCTCTAATTTAGGAATGTAGAAGATGCGTGGCAATTTTTGTGCCCGTACGAATAAGCATGTGAACTTACTAAGAATAGCAGGTTCTAGTAAACTGCTAAAAATAGTAATTTCCACCACCTAGAGTAGATTTAGTCAAAGTTAGAGTTTGCTTGGCAACTCGAGTTGGGAGTTGTTTTCCTATTTAAGAAACATTGTAATTCATTATTCAATAACAAAGAAGGAGATCTATTTTCTTTTGGAGTTCATATTATTTGCAGTATATCAAGTTTGTTTAGAATTTGGCTACATTATCTAGTATCAGAGTTGGTTCGAGTCTTTAAAAAAAAATGGCAAGAAGAGGAAGAGGAAGAGGAGGTGGTATTGCCCAGATGAATAGAAATATGCAAGATTTGCAGAGGCAAGTTGTTGCGCTTGTTGCAATGATAACCCAGAGAGGAAATCAAGGTGGAGATGACACAGATGAAGAAGAAGTTTGTGAAGAGGAGGAAATGCAAGCACCACCATTAGCTTTTGAAGAAAGGATGCTTCGAGCATTAGAAGGAAAGAATGATGGGATAAGAGTTGATGTTTCAAAGTATGGTGGTAGTCTAAAACCAGAGGAGTTGATAGACTGGTTGACTAGCATGGGGAAATTTTTTGAGTGGAAGGCCATGTCAGAAGAAAAGAAGGTAAAATTTGCATGCACGAAATTGAAAGGTCATGCTATGTTATCAGGGATCACCTACGTAAAGAGCGGTCAAGAAAAGGGAAAGAAAGAATTAGGACAAGTAAGATAGAGAAGAAGCTGAAAGATAAATTTCTCCCTGTGGATTATGCACAAACCCTTTACAAAAGGTTTCAGAATCTAAGACAGAACTTACAAATAGTGCAAGAATACACAAATGAGTTCTACAAGTTGTCCATTCGTGTAGAGCATGAAGAAACTGAGGAACAAATGGCTGCAAGGTATGTAAATGGATTAAAATTTCTATTCAAATGAGATAAGTATGCATATGATTAAGAGCATGGAGGATGCCTATCAATTAGCCTTAAAGGCCGAGGAAAACAAAATCACAAAGCTTTAGGAGATCACCTGAGATGAATAGGGGGGCCTCATCTTCCTTTCGGGGACGAGCTGGTTTCAGCCAAGGTAGGGGAGAATCATCTCGTTGATTGGAAAAGCAAGAGGATACGAGACAAGATTTCCAGAATCAACAAAGAGGCAAAGGATTTTCTAGGGGCAAAGGATATGTTGGCGATAGAGGATGGGAGCCTCCACGAAGACCATTTGTTTGTTACAGATGTGGTGAAGAGGGGCATCGGGCTTTTGAATGCCCACATTCTTATACACATGACAAGAGGCAAGGAGATGCTCCAAGAGTAAATCTTGTTGAACTCGAACAAGTAGAAGATGAACAGGACCTAGAAATTCCACCAGATGTTGGAGAAAATCATGATCAAGAGGACAATGATTTCTCCAAGAAAGGATATCATGGGGATGCATGGTCGCATACAAATATTTTCGAACAAGATGCACTTCAGAGGAAAGGTATGTAATGTTATTAGTGATGGTGGTAGTTGTGAGAACATGGTTTCAAATGAGATGGTCGAGAAATTAGGTCTCAGATTGTCGAAGAATCCTAACCCTTACCGTATTGCATGGTTTAAGAAGGGTAATGAAGTTACTTGTTGATAAGAGATGTTTAAGAAGTTTTTCTATTGGGAAAAGTTATAAGGATGAGATATGGTGTGATGTTATTCCTATGGATGCATGTCATATTGTGCTAGAAAGACCATGGCAATTTGATGGAAAAGTTATTCATGACGGGGAAAGAATACTTATAGTTTCGGAAGGATGGCACAAAAATAGTTTTCATACCTCTTAAGGAAGAGGGAAGGCTGAAAATATGCTTTCACAGTAAAGGAATTTGTGAAGGAGGAAAAGGCAACCAGTTTTTGTTATGCACTAGTCGCAAATAAGGATGAACCCGCAAAGTGCACAAATAGCAGTAGAAATAACAAAATTAATACAAGAATTTTCAGATGTTATTTCAAATAAGCTACCAGACGGATTACCACCCAAAAGAGATTTTCAACACAATATTGATTTGATTTCAAGGTCTTCACTCCCAAATCAAGCAGCTTATAGGATGAGCCCGACATTGCATGCAGAGTTGAATAGGCAAGTGGCAAAGCTCGTGAGAAAGGGGGTCGTAAGGGAGAGCATGAGTCTGTGTGCAACCCCAGCTTTATTAACACCAAAGAAGGATGGAATATGGAGAATGTGCACGGATAGCAGAGCAATCAATAAAATTACAATGAAGCATAGGTTCCCAATACCTCGCCTTGATGATATGATGGATGTGCTTGCTGGATCTAGGTATTTCACCAAAGATTGATCTTCAAGTGGTTACCATCAAATTCGGATCGAGAAGGAGAGGAGTGGAAAATAGCATTCAAGACAGAAATGGATTATATGAGTGGTTGGTGATGCCATTCGGGTTATCCAATGCACCTAGTACTTTCATGAGACTGATGAACACCATGCTGGGGAGTATAATGGTAAGTTTGTAGTGGTTTATTTTGATGATATCTTGATCTTTAGTAAAACTAAAGAAGAACATTTGAGGCATCTAAGGGTGGTATTTGAAGTGTTAAGGAAAGAGAAACTCTATGCAAATATGAAGTGTACATTTATGCAAGAGAGTTTGGTATTCTTGGGCTTTATTATTTCAACAAATGGGGTACAAATGGACTCAGAAAAGATAAAGGCAATTATTGAATGGCCTACTCCACGGAGTATAACAGAGGTAAGAAACTTTCATGGTCTAACAACATTTTACAGAAAATTTATTAAAAATTTCAGCAGTATTGTAGCACCTATAACAGATTGCACAAAAGGAAGGGAGTTTTTGTGGACAAAGGCAACTGAGGATAGTTTTCAGTTCTTGAAGAAGAAGGTGACAGAGGCACCCATTTTGGCACTACCAGATTTTGATAAAGTGTTTGAGGTTGATTGTGATGCCTCACATGTGGGTATTGGTGTTGTTCTAAGTCAAGGTGGAAAGCCAGTAGCTTTCTTTAGTGAGAAACTGAATGAGGTAAGAAAGAACTACTCTACTTATGATGTGGAATTTTATGCAATCAGACAAGCATTAAGGCATTGGAGGCATTACTTAGTGCCTAAGGAGTTTGCGTTAATTACGGACTCACATAGCCCCAAGTATGTGAATACAAAAATGAAGTTGAGATGTAGGCAAGCAAAGTGGGCATCGGTTTTGCCAGGGTTATACTTTTCTCTAAAACATAAATCAGAAAAACAGAATCAAGTCAGCAGATGCATCGAGTAGGCATGTGACTTTGTTTACCACTATGGAAAATGATGTGGTGGGTTTTGAAGCAATAAAGGGTTTGTATTCTTCTAATTCGATTTCAAGGATATTGTTGAAAGGTTAATTCGTCCATCATTGTCGACAATGCATGAGATGTCCAGATGAGTACATTTTACAGATGGCTACCTATTCAAGGGACGCCACTATGTATTCCATTGGGTCTATGAGAGAGAATATAGTGAAAGAGTTGCATAAAGGAGGATTGGTTGGGCATTTTGGTAAAGATAAGACGATAACCTCGTAGCGAGAAAATACTATCAAAAGATGAAAAGAGATGTGGTAAGATATGTGGAGAGGTGTCGAATTTGCCAAGTCTCAAAAGGCCATGCACGAGAATACAAGGTCAGATATGCCGCATCGTTCTCCTAAAGGGTCGTGGGACAGATTTGAGTATGGATTTTGTTTTGGGATTACCAAAAACACAAGGTAATGACTCAATTTTTGTGGTTGTTGATAGGTTTTCTAAGTGGTGTCATCAGATTTCACCCTAAATCTGCGACAACCCTATCTAAATTTTTTCGTACTTTTAAAATAATGGGTCGCTTTGTGTTTTTATTGCCTCGAAAGTTCTGTATTGTGTCCAGATAATCCCAAGAGCCATATTAGCCTTTTTCAACAAATACCCAGATGCCCAAAATTGTTTTATTCTGTCATTGCCGGGATTTGTCTCATGAAAATTTGTATTTAATTATTTTGAGCCCCGTATGAGGCTATTTGCACTCTTTTTAACTCTATTATGAGTGAATATGTTATTATTCCTATGTGCCATAAGGGTTTTAACTTATTTTAAGTTTTGGGCTTTATTTGTAACTTTTGGCAATTTTTCGTGTTTTTGGTGTCCCGCTTCGCTTTTCAGTGAAATTTCTCTGAGCAATTCCTTTGCCGAGTAAGCCCGATTTTTGGCCTGGAGCAGCTGGAAAACATATACGCACATTATGCCCGGAGGAAGTCGTCATCGGAGGTCTGGATCACCGGGAAAAAGCGAAGTCGTATGGCGCGGAAAAGCCTCATGGGGATGGGTGCATTTTTGGAAAACAAAGGATTTAAGCTCGCATGGGAAAAATATAAGCCGCAGCAGGTGGGAATTTTATACCTTCCTACAGGTACTTTTTCCGTGTTATAAAAGTCACTTAAGTCAGCAAAGGGGAAAAAATAGAGGTCAGCAGGCAGCTAGTGGGAATTTATTGCCTACCTTGCAGGTAAAAATTCCCATGATAAAATAAAAGGAAAGTGACTTAAGTCAAATCATGGGATTTTAGTGTCTGCCTTGCAGGATAAATAATCCCATTGTCAAAGTCAAATCACTTAACTGATCACGGGATTTTAGTACCGCCTTGCAGGTAAAGAATCCCATTGTTAAAAAATTCTTAAAAATAGAATTACATGTGCAAAAAGTGCGCCCTTTGTGAGAGGATAAAAGCCTTAGATTGATTATTTTAATTAATCTATTCTCTCAAAAAGTGCGCCTAAGCTTGAGGAAGTCAACAAGTCATAGATGAAATAAAAGAAAGGATTTAAAAGCATTAAAATTAATTTATTTAATGGCTATCCTCTTCCTCTCAAAAAATGCGCCTATTTGGGTATTATTTAATGTTTTTAAGGCATTAAAACATTAAATTAATTTCTATTTTCAATGGCTATGGTCAAAGCACACCGTGAAGCTTAAGTGAAGTGATGTGTGAAGGATTAAATTGGATTAATTTAATTTATTGATGGCTGTCCTTAAACATGCTATTTTTAAAAGAGAAAAACATGATTTTTAATTAATTAATTGCCTTTAATTGTTAGGGCAATGATTAATTATAGAATTGTGAAGGTTATATAAGCATGGGCAGCCATATGGGTGAATTATTCAAATCACAGTGAAGAATTGCAGCCAAGTGGAAAAATACGCCCCATTAAAGGAAGGATTTTGTTCGAGACAAAGTGCTAACAAGGCTAAAAGCTTCCAAATTTGGCGCATGCGTTAGAGGAGGTTGATCTTTGTCTCGCATAATTGTTTCCACAGGGTGTTATAGGAGCTCGTGTGTTGATTGAAGGATTAATGCTCTCTTTATGTGCAAATTAAACACCATTTTTGGGGCAGCAGGCTTGAAAAGTGCAGGTTTTTACAATTTAAATTCACTATTCATGCTCCGATGGCCATTTTTGTTTGAATAAATTGCAAGAATTCATTACAGTGTGCTTTACAAAAGAAAAGAGTTTTTATCTAATGTCCAATACATTGCAAATATCCTCCGAATCAAGAATTGTCCGTGATCTCGCACCAATATTGAAGAAATCCGCCAAGTAAGGAGAAAAAGAATTATTCGACGAAGATAGACAAAGCCATAGCGAAGGGAGATGAAAAAGAAAGCACGATAGAGTCATGCATCGCTTCCAAACTTGCAGACATAGAGACACAGATCTAGGCCCGAACCTCTTGTCGATTTGATTGATAGATCCAGAGCGGTAAAGACTTCACTCATGCGCGGTGCGGTCAAAAGCAAAGTGGAATTATCTCGAGCCAGCTTTTCCATGTACAAACCCAATTGCGAGTTCGTGATGGAGTGTGCTAGATCTTATCATCCTTCATCCAGATCAAGACGTGATGCTTCGGGAAAGACAATAATTTGTTTGGACGCAGAGTTCATCAATTATTGCTCAAGATTCCAGTTTACGAAGGTGGTGACTTCTATAGCATTCGTGATGCTTGACAGGTGGGAGAAGCATAGAGCCGATTGTGTGAGCATCATGAATAAAGGTACATGAAGAAGAAGCCTAGATCTCCTTCAAAGTTCCCGAGAACTCTTCCACGTCCAATTTGGTGAAGGAGGCAAATGATGTCGTCAAATTACTATGCAGATAAATGGCGAAGCAAATGCCTACACTTTCCGTACATGGATGTATGCTTTCATCAGACCATCAAATCAACAAGGTTGATTCTATAATCAATTGGTCGGAAATTATTAGCAGCAACATCGGTGAGCAACTTCGGAACGTGAAGCGTACTTTCAGCTTCAAGATGACTTCATACTTGGTGTATGTTGCAGCTTCACAAGGTGTCTTTTCCAAGCTAGATAGATGTGGTGTTCTTTCCAAGGACCCCATTTTCGAGTGCTACCCGCAGCTTACTGCACCTACAGTGAGAAAGACTTCAAAGTGATCAATGATGACTTCTTCTACGATTTCATCTACAAAGTGCTAGACATGGACTCAAGGCCAACAGGGTAAGGAAGCGTGGGAAGTCAGGTCCAAGATTGGAAGTCTATTCATTCAATTTGCGATTTCACATACCTCGTGGTTATGGGCTTTTCTCGAGAACCAATAAAGATGCCTGTATCCGAATGATAGATTGATCGCCATGGAGCTGAGCAGGCAACTTGTGGAGTTACACGACCTTCACTCAAAGCGGCACAAGTCTACGGGCTTCTTCCCAATCACTGTGGGATATTACAACCGCATTAGCATTCACAGAGCTCGAGGGATGGAAGCGCAAATGTTATCCGAGTATGAGCAAGAGTTCTTCCCTGCACGGCTGAACTTCGATCCATTCGAGTAGTCAGAAGACAATCTCCCAAAGAAGATGCACATGTGCCTTCGTTAGAAAGATTTTTGGATGAAGTGCGGAAGTGAGTACGAGGTTAGAAAGAGATATTTCAAGCGGTCATCAAAAAAAGCAAGTGTTCGACTTTGACTAGCGCGATACTGCATGGATCTTAAAGATGATGGGAATGTGGTACTTGACACTTACCATCATATGGGAGGAGATAAAGCCATACTACGAATAACATAGAGGCTGCAAAACAATTGAAGAAAGGTCGAGAGTCAGTGTTGGTGAATACTTCAAACCGTCACGATTTAAGGGATATTGCCTTGATGA
Source organism: Taxus wallichiana var. yunnanensis (assembly GCA_018340775.1). Classification (NCBI taxonomy): domain Eukaryota; kingdom Viridiplantae; phylum Streptophyta; class Pinopsida; order Cupressales; family Taxaceae; genus Taxus; species Taxus wallichiana. The sequence goes on along the minus strand of CM031234.1, from coordinate 241,308,939 downwards.
AGCATCGATGAATCAAATCACGGCAACTTCGGGCGCAGAGATTCCCTCAAGCGAAAGCATGAAGGAGAAAGCAAAGAAAGGTCCGAGAAGTCAAAGTACAGAAGATCTCAAGAGAAAGAGAAGATCACTTCTATGACCATAGCTTCCGACTCCAGCTTCTCCAAGACTCCAAGATTTCACCAACTATTACACCACAGCAAGAATGGACGCTTTCCATGCCTTCATTCAATCCGCGACGTTCGCCTTCTCTCCTCGACCACTTCGCTCATCACCCGCTCCAGAGGAGATGTCAAGCCGCAGATGGCGGAGTTCGAAAGATCTTTGTCCTCGGATGATTCGAGATGATGGCAGCCATAACACCGTGGCACTTTCTCGACGGAGAGGATGCAGAGCGGGAGATGGTAGTGCACTCAAATGATTTCTCTCTCTCCGAGAAGTAATTTCTCGGAATGGTTGGCTTGCAGCTTGGTTCCGTGCGAGAATGGAGATGAACTTAGAGGAGCACGACTTGAAGCTACTCCAGATCCGAGCGAAGAGACAGAAGGCCTAAAGTTGCTAAAGCAACTTTTAGGTTGATCATTGAGAATTCGGGAGAGAAGTTTGCACGAGATATCAATTCCGGCGAAGGAAAGATAGAAGAGAAGCTCACGGCGTAAGATGTGATGCTGACCAAAGTACCACTCGGTCAAGCCACCACCGAAGGATCAAGCAGATACGCAAACATCGATAGATGCTTTATTCCTTAGGCTCGACAAAGTGAGAAGGCGGAGAAAGAAGAGTTGCAGAAGGCTAAGTATCTCAATTATGTGAGATCATAGCCAAGGTTGCTAAACCTTCCATTCAAATTATTTCAGAGCAGGTGAGTGATCATCTTATGCAGAAATGGAAGACGCAAGCAACCAAGTAAAAGTCATCGACGAATGGAAGGATTTGATTATTCATCAAGCTTCGTACAACTTGGGAAGTGCCACCCGCCTAAAGGTTATGAACGATGCAAAGAAAATCAATTAAAGCAATCGATGGCAAACATAAAGGCATGAATACAAATAGAGAGAGTAACTCGAGTATTTTGGCCGAGATCAACAAGTCACCGAGAGATGTATTGATTACGGAGAACATTGTACTGATTTGGATCACCGAGAAGGGGAAGCAACTAGAGTTTGCAGTATCTTTCGCTTGGAAATCTGCAGAGTTTTGGTCAAGAGGATGCAGCACTCGAGAGTAGAACATCGATTTACTAGACAAAGATTATCATTTCTTTCACCGAGGAAAGAGTGGACGGAGGTGTTACTTCATACGTGTGGATCGCTTCGACTAAGGTGCCTAATTCCCTGGAAGATTCTCTTCTGATGGTACAAAAGAGAATTGATAAAGCTACCAAGCCTTTCACGATGAATTCTATCAAGAGACCGGTGGCGCCGGCAGAAGAAATTGCGAGGTTTGGGCCGAGCTTGGAAGAGGTGGAAGCGTGCAAAGAAAGTGTTGAATGAAGGGTTGCACGCAATTCAGACAGAGAAGGAAGCAGTGGCTAAAACAGATGGAAAGATGCTGAATTACATGTTCGACAAGTATATCCGATATCAGAACAAGAAGAAGACATAAATGTTACAGCTGGCATGACTTCTTCTATTCTTTCTTCTTCTATTTTCTATGTTCCCGAATGAAATTGTAAAACTTCTAAGTTATTGGTTTTGCAACCATTACTTGAAGTCATTCTGTTAGTTAAGTGATACATGTGTCACTTAAGGAGAAGATAGTTGAGGATGATTGCCAAATGTCATCGTTACTTGTTGTTTATGTTTCAGTTCAGTTTAAGTTTTCCATTTGTACTTTCCCTCCTACATTCTATAAGTAGGAGAAGAACCTCCGGGTTAAGGATCGATCAGAATTTGTAAGCAGCAATCCTGAGTTCTAGACTTTGTGCTGAACTCCTGAGAGCAACTTGGAGCAAAGGAATACAAAGGAGCAGGTTTTCCTGAGAACTTTCAGTCACTGACTGTGTACTATGTTTCTTGCTTTGAATCTTAGATCTCTTGATAAACTTTGTGTTATTTTAGATCTAGATCTAGAGCTGCCTTTGTTTTATAATTCCGTGTTCATATCTATTAAGTTTCTTCTATGTGCATGTAATTAGCTCGCTATCTACTAATCGGGATGCACATCTTCCCCATTTCTTCTCTCGTATTTCCTTTACTTCTTTCTTCTATAACTTTCCTTTCTTAAACAAACTACTTACTTGCTGTAACTTCTTAGTTATGGTTCATGAACTAAGTGGTTAAAGTAAAACCCCGATAGATAATAACACATTTTTATCGACAAATCCGACACGGAGCCTCACCGGTTAAATGAGGGAGATTTATCTCATGACTCGCCTAGGTTTGATGCTATGCAAAAATCTAGCCAACACTAAGATGGTTCATTATATCAGCTGCAAGAAAACAAGTGATGTGATAGGCGTAGCAGATTTGTTTTTCGAGAAGTTGTTCGTTTGCATGGTGTTCCAAAAACCATTACTTCAGATAGGGACACAAGGTTCTTAAGTCACTTCGCGAACTTTATGGAAGAAATTGGGAACTCAACTACGCTTCAACAAAGGCATATCATCCTCAAACCGATCGGCAAATAGAGGTGGTAAATCGGAGTTTGGGAAACTTGTTAAGGTGCATCGTTGGGAAAATCCGAAACAATAGGACTTAGCATTACCACAAGATGAGTTTGCATATAACAGTTCCATAAATAGATCCACAGGAAAGTCTCCATTTTCAATTGTGTATGGGAGTAATCCAAATGGGGTGTTAGATTTGGTACAACTACCAGTTGATGGTAGAGTCAGTGATGATGCAGAAGCATTTGCCGAACATATACAACAATTGCAGGAAGAAGTGCGGAAGAAGCTGCAAAATAGTAATGATAAGTATAAGGAAATAGAAGATGTGCACAGACGAAGTAAGGTATTTACAATTGGTGAGTTGATTATGGTATGCTGCGAAAGGAAAGTGTTCCAAAAAGAACCTATAACAAGCTGAAGTACAAGAAGATTGGTCCCTGCAAAATAGTGAAAAAATAAACGATAATGCTTATGAGGTAGAATTGCCAAAGAATTTTGATATTTCTCCAGTGTTTAATGTTTCAGATTTGTAGTATTTTCATGGGGATGGTGAAGAAGGGATGTTATTGATGAAGTAGTAGATTGGAGGCAGCAGGTTCCGGTGAGGAAGAAAGAAGAAGTGGATGTAATAACCCCTTCTTCGGGATTAAGGGAAAAAGCAACACTCAAGTAGAAAAACAACACCAAAAATGATTAGAACATCCCTACAAGTGATGAAACCCAGCCAGTAGTGCTCAGATCTTCAATAAATCATCAAAGAGCTCATGCAAACAATGGATAAGTCCAGCTGATTTGTTAGGCAATGATTTACTTCCAACTCAATCAAGACTAGCCCCTTATGCTATGAAGTAATTAGTGCAAACTGATAATGGAATAACAGTGATTAAATACACACATACTACCAGCGAAATCTTCCCACAACTGCTGCTGTAAGCTCCAACGCTGATCGCTGCACCTGGAAGTTATCTAATACTTCAAACAACACAAACCATGCTCTACAATCACTGAACCTGCTTTAAATGCATGTGTAAGATCTGATCCAAATATTAATCTACAGATCGCTGCCAGAGGGATTCTAAGCACCATTAATAAATGCAAAAGTCGTTGTTCCCAAGCACCATCATGAAGGATGAAGTCGCTGTTTGTAAACACTTAAAAATATGCAAATATATATGGATCTGAACCTTTCTGACACAGATCGCTGTAATAGACCTTAACCCTAATTTGATTAAGCTTGGAATGTATGGCAAAGACACTCAATATTCTACCAAACACCCACAAACAAGTCGCTGGCCAAGGGAGACATCAATCATGCAAATAAATAATTAGCACTTACTCCAACTGAGTCGCTGCCAGGAGGGAGAAAACAGCAGTTTATTACAGTCCAAATTCAAACCATGCACATACACAGTAGTCGCTGGAGTTATAATAAATAAAGCAATTAATTTGCAGGGTATATATAGCTCCACCCTTGCATCAAACATTCAACATGACCTCCAGGTGAAGTCGCAGATTTTAGACCAGCATACAGCAATTTAAAACCTTCCACAACCAATCAAAAACACCCCCAGGTTTTGCGCCAAACTTGTCCAACATAAATCCACTTAGCAAGACACATAATACTCTAAAAACCAGCATTAGATAATGTATTCAAACAACTCATAATATTAATGACAAGTCGCCAAAGCTAGGAAGGAAATTACCCACAAATCGATTTGCAAAGCACATAGAAAATACTTCGATTTGATCACGAAAACCCAGCTGCTACAGTGACGTCGCTACAGTAAAAGGGCAGATTTCCACTTGCAAATTCAATCAAAATGTTTGCCAAAGCTAGAAATATGGATCTCACAATTAAATACTTAACTTGGATCTCAAAACCAGCTCAATACAACCTCCCACGCAAGAGAGAGAGAGAGAGCTTCAATGGGCATGCATCCCAACTCCAAGCATGGAGTATCAAAATAAGTTCATCATAACATAATAATAATAATGACCCTAGCACTCCTTTTATAAGCAAGGAGGCACAAAATTCGAAAACCCTAGGAGAGGGAAAATATTAAATAAAAGTAGTTTGTTTTCCCTAGGTGTGGCGTCCCCTTTTCAAAGGGTGATTTTATCAATAAAAGCCACCTAAATATTTATTTAATTAATTCCCCATTTAATTTTTATATTTTCGGAATTAAATTAAATAATCTTCATAATTAAATAATAATTGCTCTAGGCAATAATATTTAATTATTTAATAAAAATGTTCCCCTTGCACATCCCGAAGCCCACAGGCAATATAGATAGCTAAGGGTCTTTGGAAATGGGGACATTATAGTGGATCAAATTCTAGATAAGAAAACAATGGACACACGACATGAGAAATACAACAAATATTTGGTCCATTGGAAAGGACTGGAATAAGAGGACAATACTTGGGTCACAGAGTGGGAGATTAAGAAGTTGAATGCAGATAAATGGAAGGAGTTTGAAGAAGACAACTTGCAGGAGCTGTGTTTTTTTCAAGCAGGGGACAATTATGTGCCAAAATTAGCAGGAACTCAACAAGGTCATAACTTGAGCTTCAGGTGTCCGTTTGAGTCCGTTTTTTTAAACCACATGTTTTGATGAGACGAACGCACCAGCAACTAGCCCTACTAGTTGGAGAAAGTTTCGGCACATTTTCGGGCCCTAAATCCACAATCTTGAGGCCGAAAATTGGGATTTAAGTTGTAGTTCGATTTTTCCTATTTTTGAGCATTAGTTAATTTTAGTCTATTAGTTGCATTATGAGTTAGAAAGTTGGCAATTCCTCTAATTTAGGAATGTAAAAGATGCGTGGAAATTTTTGTGCTCGTCCCAAATAAGCATGCGAACTTACTAAGAATAACAGTTCTAGTAAACTACTAAAAATAGTAATTTCCGCCACCTAGAGTAGATTTAGTCAAAGTTAGTTAGAGTTTGCTTGGCAACTCGAGTTGGGAGTTGTTTTCCTATTTAGGAAACATTGTAATTCATTATTCAATAACAAAGAAGGAGATCTATTTTCTTTTGGAGTTCATATTATTTGCAGTATATTAAGTTTGTTTAGAATTTGGCTACATTACACGTCCTCATCTTAGTATTTTTATGCCAACCCATAGAATGACGACTGATTTCTACCCTTTGGGTCTCTATCTTCATGTGTTTGGGGGATAAAAGGGGTGATGCGGAGGTGGGAAAGGTAGAGGCATAGCGTCTGAGGAAGAAGGGGTACTCATTTTTGTATCCCAAGAATAAAGACTTAGACTAAGGTTTTTATAGTTTGAAGTATTATATATGCAGATCTAATTGAAAATTGACAAGTATATGATTTCCCCTCCCATTAATTATGAAACAAGGGCTGGTTTAAGCTTCAAACCAAGCATGTGTTGTATACACCCATTTGTTAAGCACACGCTTATACTAAGAGGGGGTGAATCAATATAAGATAAACTTTTACATATTAACACGTACATCCACAATTAAAGCATTCGATAACATAACATAGAGAAACAACAAATTTACATGGAAAACCCTCCCTCGGGAAAAACTACGAAATAAGACTATTTGGATCTACCGTCCAAATCTAGCCCAAAATTAATTTCTTTACAAATGTTCGTAGGCACCAACCTACCGGAGACACCAACTCAGCCAATTCGTGAGCACCAACCCAGTGGAGACACCAATCCCCAAATTGCGAGGCACCAACCTCAACAAAACAAACTTCCACCTTTTGTAGTTGCTTCTTTAATTGGATGATGGCAATGCTGCTAGTCTTCTTCTTCTCTTCACTATATTCGTCAATACATTTATGCTCTTTTCCCGCACTTCTCTTAGACTTTAATGATATATCGATCTATTTCTCATGCTTGCTTTTTCTCCATCCTTTCATCTATCTTTTATACCTTCACATCTCTTCACCAAGAGGGGCAATGTTCCCAAAGGATGTGTCCTTTCTTAAATTGATTTAACTCATATAATAAAGTCGGATGGCCCATTAATTAAATGTCGCCCCTTCATTAAATCGCTTCCCATAATGTGAGTGCCACTTATAGCCATAATATAGTATCAATTAATTGTTAGTATACAATGTGATTATTATTCATTACATTCACTATTTATTATATTAAATCTGGTCACTGTACTATTTCTCTTTGATTGTTGTGCATTCTCCTTTATTAAATCTGATCATTGTACTATTTCTCTTTGATTGTCGTGGCATTCTCCTTAACATCAACAACTCCTTTGACATCAATGACAATATTTCCAACAATCTCCCCATTTTTCATTGATGGCAACACTACAAAGAAATAATCATCTCCTGTAATGTCCCCAAATGGACACTTTTTGACCCCAAACAGATTTTAGGCAAATCCCAAACCCCAAATGCAATTTATAGAAATTATAACAAAAGATATATTGCAGATCTGAATTTTATATGAAAATGGCAACTTGCATAAGAGAGGAAAATCACTCAAAATTGTTGCAAAACCACTGAATATTAAATGGAAACAAATCATCTATTTTTGCAAAGGTGGAATCATGAAGAAAATACCAGCTTTGATCCCAAATGAAGGATGAATTATTTAATTAAAACCAATTGATCTTGGCTTCTAAAATTATGGCAAAGTTATTGGTGACAAGATTTGGGACAGCCATGCCTTAGAATGTACCTAGCTCCACCCACATGGGTGTAGATAACCCTAGATATGGCTGTAAATAAAGTTAAAAAATATGCAACAAGCTTCCACCTTCAAACCCTCACCGAAAGTAACACAAATCTGCAAGTCTACCGTAGGAAAACGTTGAAAAATATAGCTTACTCTTTGATATGCGGTCAAACCCCTGTGTGGAGAATCCTCTCAACTAGGAGAATGGTTTTCGTCCTTCTACTAGATCCCTTAGAGGGTTTTCATCCTCAAGAGATTATTTCTAAAGGTTTTCGTCCTTAGAAATATTTTGTAAAAGCTCTAGGCTCAGACAAAAATCAGATTTGTATAAAATAGAAAAACATGCCTTCTACAAGCAAGTAAACTTGCTTTTATAGATGTAATGGACCAAAGAGCCTCCCCAACTTCCAATCAGATTTCAGCCCTTACATTTAATGTTTTTTTCCACCTTTTCCATCCTCTAAAGGGGTCGCATTCTTTCCTAGGAAAGAATAATAACATAAAGTGATTTTTTTTTCTTATTTTACTTTATCACTTTATATTTGTCTTTTTCTATTTTTAAATTGACTTAATCATTAATAAATTAAGATAAAGTGCTTATAATATTATTTTATTTTGCACTTCTATAATTAATTTATTATGCTAAGTTTCCCTTTCTAACACCCTTTAGCCGTCGAGAAACAAAATTAGGCTAAAGGTCTTCAACCGAGGAAGGGATATTACAATCTTGCTTTCCCAAAATTGCTTGCCCTCAAGCAATTATAACTCATTTGTTCAAGTGCCAAGTGTACGAGACAAACATGCCATAGTGTTTCAAAAACCGAGCTCATGTACTTGTTAAGTGCGATAAATCTTGCCACCATATACTTCTCTCAAGATGATCATATACACAAATTTGCATCAAAGGTATCACATCATGATCTAACTATATAATAAAAGAGAAGATATATTGTTTACCACATAACCTTGCTGAAGGAGAATATCTTCTTGCCCAAAAGTGAATGCTTGGAACACCAAAAAGAGTATCCCGGGTTGCATGTACTTTCTACTATCCATAACCCCAACCATTTGTCCAACTTATGACTGAAAATGTGCATCCTACCATCCAATGAAGTGATGACAACTGAACATTCATCACGAGTGATTAGAATAGGCTTGAAAAACTGAAAATGACCAGCTCTAATGGTTGCCTTCTTGTTTGTGGCAGGAAGCATGATGTAGGGCAGTCTGAAATTGATGATAGCAATATTGCAAAGACTCATAACAGCAAGCTCAAAATTCCAAAAATTAATGTTTGTATCAAGAGTGATCAGATTTACCTCAACATTTCTCTTGAGCCTTTCCTTATCACTTGCATCCCTATCACCGACATCAACCTTGGATTCTTTCCTTTGCTAGGTAACCACTAAGGTGTCTATCAAATGGAAGTGGCATAGTAGGAAGCATTAAACATCTGTTAAACACATTTGAAAGCTTACCAAAGGTTGTTGTTTTGGAAATTACAGCGGGCTGCAATTTCACGCAAGTGTCCATGGAAGTCTCCTCCTCATGTGCAAGTTCCTCCATAAGGTCTCCTTTGGCTTCTTCACTTGGGTGTAGATCTGATTTGTCTTCCTTCATGGGTGTAGACTCCATGGCTTCATTTCCTTGCTTACCCCACCACCATGCATATAATCATTTGAAGGAAAAGAAAATTTTCAATTAATGAGGCATTTTTACCTTGCTCATCCTTGCAATCTTGCACATCAAACCTTTCTAGGAACCTTTGGGTGAAACCTTCAAGGGAGGCAATGGATTCGACCCTTGGGTCTTCAACAGATGATGCCACCACTTATGTGTTATTCCATCCATGTATCTAGAGATGAGCATGAAGGCATCATCCTGACACATAGGATTCCATTGCAAAAATGTCTCAAATTCCTTCAACCAAGATTTAGCAGAAATTTCATTAGTACCATCAAAAAAAAGGAACTTGGGTCCACTTCATTTTTTCCCTAGTTCCATTCAAATATTATTTTTTTCTTCTTTTCCTCACAGCTAGGAGGATTCACCACTCTATACCATTGTAATGTCCCCAAATGGACGTTTTTTACCCAGACGGATTTTAGGAAAAACCCCAAATGCAGTTTATAGAAATTATAACAAAAGATACATTGCATATCTGAATTTTATATAAAAATGGCGACTTGCATAAGAGAGGAAAATCACTCAAAACTGATGCAAAACCACTGAATATTGAATGGAAACAAATCGTCTATTTTTGCAAAGGTGGAATCATGAAGAAAATACTAGAATTGATCCCAAATGAAGGCTGAATTATTTTATTAAAATCTGCAAAATGCTCCTTCGAGACACAACTGAAAATACAATTTCCTTGGCCCAAAAATTATGTAAACCAGCTGATCTTGGCTTCTAAAATTATGGCAAAGTTGTTGGTGATGAGATTTGGGACAACCATGCCCTAGAATGTACCTAACTCCACCCACAGGTGTAGATAACCCTAGATATGGCTGCAAATGAAGTTAAAAATATGCAACAAGCTTCCACCTTCAAACCCTCGCCAAAGTAACACAAATCTGCAAATCTATAGCTAGAAAACACGAGAAAAATATAGCTAACTCTTTGATATGCAATGTAAACCCCGTGTGGAGAATGCTCTCAATTAGGAGAATGGTTTTCGTCCCTTCCGCTAGATCCCTTAGAGGGTTTTCGTCCTCAAGAGATTATTTCTAAAGGTTTTCATCCTTAGAAATGTTTTGTAAAAGCTCTAAGCTCAAAACAAAAATCAAATTTGTATAAAATAGAAAAGCATGCCTTCTACAAGCAAGTAAACTTTCTTTTATAGATGTAATGGGCCAAATAACCTCCCCAAATTTCAATCAGATTTCACCCCTTGCATTTAATGTTTTTTTCCACCTTTTCCATCCACCAAAGGGGTCGTATTTTCTCCTAGGAGAGAATAATAACATAGTGTGATATTATTTTTCTTATTTTACTTTATCACTTTATATTTGTCTTTTCTATTTTTAAATTGACTTTACCATTAATAAATTAATACAGAGGGCTTATAATATTATTTTATTTTGTACTTTTAAAATTAATTTATTGTGATAAGTTTCCTTTCTAACACCCCTTAGCCGTTGAGAAACAAAATTGGGCTAAAGGTCTTCAACCGAGAAGGGGATATTACATCTCCAACCTGAATACTCCCTCTTTTTTGGACTTTTTCCGTTTGCTTTATTGCTCCCCCTTTCTTTAACTATCCCCCTTTGACATCAATGGAAAAGGGATATTCAACACAATCACAATGTATATCACCAAAATATCCATGGAGCTGAATAATGCAATGATTAGCTCCCCCTTAATTCATGCTTCTCTTGATGGTTTTAATGACTAGATGAAGAATGGATCACTCCTAATTTCTGCCTTAGAAACTCAAAAGTTTCTTTTGGGAGGAGCTTTGTGAAGATATTTATTATTTGTTCCTTTGTGGCAATGTACTCCATCTTTTACTTGTTGATCTGCAACCTATTCTCTCAAGAAGTGATACTTGATTGGAATGTGTTTTGTTCTAGAGTGCATAACTGGATTCTTCGAAATGTTTATTGCACTAGTGTTATCACAAAGTATTGAGATTGGATGTTCATATTCTATCTTAAAATCTTTCAATGTTTGCTTCATCCAAAGGACTTGTGTACAACAAGACACTGCTGCTATGTATTCTGCTTCAGCTGTAGATAAAGAAACTCAAGGTCTTTTTTTTTCGCTTAGCCATAACACAAGATTTTTGCCAAAAAAGAATGCTCCTCCACTTGTACTCTTTCTGTCATCAACACTTCCAGCCCAATCTACATCAAGTATATGTTGCTAGGGTGAAATCTTCACCACTTGGATACCACAAACCAAAATCCAAAGTGCCTTTAGATATCTAAATATCCTTTTAATTGTTTGCACATGGGTTTCTTTTGGTACATCCTGAAATCGCGCTACCAAGCCTACAACTTGCATGATGTTTGACCTTGATGTCGTGGTGTATAACAAGCTGCCAATCATGGATCTATAAAGTGTCTGATTTGCTTTAAGAGATTCATCATCTTTACTTATCTTACATCCTATAACCATGGGTATGCTAATGAGATGTATAACAAGCTGCCAATCATGGATCTATAAAGTGTCTGATTTGCTTTAGGAGATTCATCATCTTTACTTATCTTGCATCTTGTAACCATGGGTGTGCTAACAGTGTGCAGTCTTCCATTTTGAACTTCTTCAACATCTCCTTTATATACTTGGTTTGGGAGATAAATATTCCTTTGTTAGATTGAGAAATTTGCAAACCAAGGAAGAATGACAACTCACCCAACATGGACATTTCAAACTCCTTTTGCATATCTTTTGCAAACTCTTGGGACATTTGTTTACTATCTCCTCCAAAAATGATATCATCCACATATACCACAACAATCAACTGATTCTCACCTTCAGTCTTGATATAGATATTACTATCAACAACACCCCTTTTAAAACCTTGTTCTTGTAGATATTTATCAAGCCTTGAATACCAAGCTCGGGGGCTTGCTTTAGCCCATATAGTGCCTTCTTCAATTTACACACATAGTCCTTGTTTTTTGATAGAAGGAAACCTTCTGGTTGTTCAATATATACTTCTTCCTCTAACTTGCCATTTAGAAAAGCAAATTTCACATCCATTTGATAAACTTTGAAGTTCTTAAAAACAACATATGCCAAAAACATTCTAATGGCTTCTAATCTTGCAACAGGGGCAAAGGTTTCTTCAAAATCAATACCTTCCACTTGAGCATACCCCTTGCAAACCAACCTTGCTTTATTTCTTGTTACTTGGCCATCTTCATTCAGCTTATTCCTGAATACCCACTTGGTACTGATTACATTATCGTCTTTTGGCCTAGGAACGAGTTCCCATGTCTCATTCTTTTCAATTTGATTCAATTCTTCTTCCATAACATCAATCCAATGCTTTTCATTGCTATCTTCGCAAAACTTTTGGGCTCTATTTTGGATAACAAAGAGAAATTTACTTGTTCATATGTACTTACTATTCTTCTTCTAGTTTGTACTCCAACATCCTTATCACCAAGAATTAGACTTTCTGCATGATTTTTCTGGACAAATCTTGATGGTGCCTTAGTATCTTCTGTTCCACTTCTTGTTTTTCTACTTCTTCTTTGAAGTCTGGTCCCTCTGAATGATCATTTTTTGTGCATTTTTTGAGGCCTTGTTTCATCCATATTTACACTGGCACTTTCTACGATTGTTTGTAGCCTTTTATTATAACATCTATAAGCTTTACTTTTTGAGGAATATCCAAGAAAAATACCTTCATCAGCTCTTGAGTCAAACTTTCCCAAGTCTTCTTCATCTCTCTTAATGAAGCATTTGCACCCGAACACTTTGAAATATTTGACTAATGTTGGTCTACCCTTCCATAACTCATAAGGGGTTTTGCTATTGTTTACTCTGATTTGTCCTCTTGTTCAAAATGTAGACTGTGGTGTTAACTGCTTCTCTCCAAAACATGTTTGATAGCTTAGATTCATTTAACATTGTTCTAGCCATTTCTTGAACAGTTTGATTCTTTCTTTCTACAACTCCATTTTGTTGTGGAGTCCTTGCTGAGAGATGCCTTTTTATTCCATGCTGCTCACAAAAGTCATTGAATTCATTTGAGAGGAACTCACCTCCTCGATCTGATCTCAGGCACTTGATCTTTAAATTTGTTTCATTTTCCACCAAGGCTTTAAAATCTTTAAACTTCTTGAACGCCTCAGATTTTTCTTTTAGAAAAGTGACCCATGTCATTCTAGAATAATCATCAATGAGCAACATGAAATAACTTTCACCTTGTATGTTGTGTTCTTGTAGGCCCACAAAGGTCTGTATGGATTAGTTCCAATGGCTTAGTTGTTGAGTACTCCTTTGATTTGAAACTTGCCCTTGTCTATTTCCCATGTTGACACTGCTTGCAAAGAATGTTTGATGGTTTTGTAATCTTTGGCATATCTCTTATGGCTTGTCTAGTGCTGATTTTCACTAGATTATCGAAATTCATATGGCCCATCCTTCTATGCCATAGCCAGCTTTCATCAATTTGACTCATGTAACATTTCTCTCCCTTAACTTCATTGAGTATGTACAGGTTGTTTGTTGTTCTGTTTGCATCTGCAACTAATTTTCATGTGTCTATTTTCCTGATTTCACAACCTTGAGCATAAAACGTGAGTGTGTCCTTGATCACACATTTGACTGACACTTAGAAGGTTATGCTTCAAGCCTTCAACATACAATACATTTTTTGTTTTGTTTTTCCATTATCAAGGCTAAGGGTACCTTTTCCAGCTATCTCGTGCCGTGGCATTATCTCCAAATTTTACCGTGCCTTCACTTATTTTCTTCAAGGTGAGAAATTTTCTCTTGTCCCCAATCATGTGCCTTGAGCATCCATTGTCAATATACCATTGTTGCCCTTCGTCTTGTGCATGAAATGTTGTTTGCACAATCATAGATTTCTCCTTGTCTGATTAACTTCCTCTTGCTTTTGTTTCCAAATTTTTGTAAGTTCTCTTTTCTTTACCACAAGAGTATTCAATTTCTTGTTTTGTCTAGGGGGTTCTACAACAACACTTCTATAGAACCATGCTATATGTCCATAGTTATTACAATTATAACATACAATGTTATTCTCTTTGTATTTCAATAATGGGGCAAATGAGTTATAGTTTCTACTTAAAACTTCATAAGTACTTTTGCCATTGTCCCATGCATACCTATTTCTTGCATGTGTCCTACACTCCATTGCTCTATGACCAAAATCATTGCAAGCAAAGCAATAACCATAAAATGAACTTTGGTTCTTGATCATATGAGATTGTTTTGGAAAGAATGATCTTCTATGATTTCTTATGGGAACATCATGCCACTGGTTCTCACCTTTGTTTTCTTCTTTAGGAGGATTGATCTTTTGAGAAAGCTTATCTTCTTTCTTTGGTAGCTCATTAGCTTTTGAATCCAAATTCTTCTTACTAACCTCTTGTTTTTCCTCATAGCCAAGACCAGTCTTGATGAATGGTGACCTCTGGCGGTTGATTATATCATCTAGAACTTCAGTGCTCTTTTCAAATTTTAAACTGCTTTTCAATTGAGTATTTGTCTTCTCCAATTCCTTCCTCAAGGTAACAATTTCAGATTCTAGCTTCTTATAATCTTCTTCCTTTGTCTTCAATTGAATCCTCACCTCTTCCTCTGTTCTCTTTGCCTCTTCAAGTTGTATCTTTAGGTTAATGATCATTTTTTTAATTCCTCTAGACTTTGTGACATTTTTGTTTCCAAAGCACAATTTTCTTCTACATATTTTTGAATCTATAATCTTTGTTTTAGATTCTTTTTCTTAAGCACTTTTATCTCACCTAAAGCACAAATGAGTTCTTCAAGATCTACCTCTCCTTCATCTTCGACATCTTCTTCCTCTTCCAAGGTGTCTTTACTTGAGACATCATTTTTTTATTTTTAATCTTAAAAACCAGCAAAACTTTATATTAGATGGAAATCAAGAAATACATATTTGGTTGTGCCAAGCTTGAAAACTATTAGTCCAAACTTGAGCATTATACAAAAGTAAAGCCGAAGAAATAATCATAACGAAGAATCAAGATTAAGAATATATCTGATGTCTTCTTGGAGCTTGTTGGACCACCATGTAGGAGGCAAACCATAACAAAGAAGATTCCTATTATCCAGGGCCTAGTTAGCCAAGCCATCAGCAACTTTATTCCTTTCACAAGGAATGTGATTGAACTTAACTTCTTGAAATTTCTCCTGCAATGTTTTTATCTTCCAAACCTCCTTAGAAATTCACCAGTTGGGAGAAGAACCAACACTATTTTAAGACATCAACTTCATAATGATTCGAGAGTCTGCTTCAATTTGAATTTTTGCCATCCAATTTTAAAGCCTCTTGCATGCCTTTATAAACCGCTTTCACCTCCGCAAGATTATTGGTAGTAATACCCCTTATTCTCTCTGAAAAGGAATTTCACATCACCTTCCTTGTTTCTCTATGCCACCTATTTCCAAGTAATTGACTTCTTCAAGTAATGGCTTTTAAACCAATCACTTAAGTTTTATAATTTAATTGATCGCTCAATTACTTTGTCGAAGGAAATAAGAGAAAGAAGAAGAAAGAGGAAAGTTGTAGTCTTGTTCTTTTTCATATTCTGCATGCAGTTGATTCTTTTGCCTTTGATTCTCACCAAACTGGATCTAGAAACAACTGACTGTGATTTTGCTTACGGGTGTTGCCTGCTTTGACATGTCTTCCCTCTTATCCTTGAAGATTTTGTAGTTCTTCTCCAGTACATGCATCAGTGCAATGTTTTCCGTAAATAACTCATCATTTTTATTTTTAATTGCATATGAGCAATTAAAAATTTTGGAAAGCACTCCGGGTGAATGCAAATTCAATGAAGGCTTCAATTGGAAGATTGGGAGCACATGCACAAGATCCTGGAAGGAATTCTCCATGCACTGACTTCTACACGGCTACATTAGAAACAAGAGGATGAATTTTTTCTGGAAGACTTTGCAATTGTGCAGATCTAGCAATTTCTTTAGATTCGGAGGACATATTCAATGTATCTGACATTGATTTGCACTCTCTTTCACTTATATGAGCACCCGTAATGAATACCTGTAATTAATTCAAACAAAGACGGATTTCGAGCATGAACAATTGTGTTGGCTAGATTTTCTGCATAAGCATCAAACCTAGGTAGTCATGAGATAAATCTCCCTCATTTAACCGGTGAGGCTCCCGTGTCATATTTGTCAATAAAAATGTGTTATTACCTATCGGATATTTTACTTTAACCACTTAGTTCATGAACCATAACTAAGAAGTTCTCATGTTAAGTAAGCGTTTGCTTAAGAAAGGAAAATTATAGAAGAAGGAAGTAAAGGAAATACAGAGAAGAAATGGGGAAGATGTGCATCCCAATTAGTAGATAAGCAGAGCTAATTGCATGCACACGTAAGGAATTTAATAGATATAACACACGAATTATAAAACAAAGGCAATCTAGATCCGATCTATAATAACACAAAGTTTACTAAGATGTCTAAGATTAAAAGCAAGAAACAAAGTACACCGTGACAGAAAGTTCTCCTAAACCTCGCTCCTTTGTATTCCTTTGCTCCAAGTTGCTCTCAAGGGTTCAAAGACAAAGTCTAGAACACAAGATTGCTGCTTACAAATTCTGATCCATCATTAACCCGGAGGTTCTTCTCCTACTTATAGAATGTAGGAGGGAAAGTACAAATGGAAAACTCAAACTGAACTAAAGCATGAACAACAAGTAAAGATGACATTTGGCAATCATCCTCAACTAACTTCTTCTTAAGTGACACTTGTATCACTTAACTAATAGAATGGTTCCACATGACTTCAAGTAATGGTTGTAAAACCAATAACTTAGAAGTTTTACAATTTCTTCCGGAACATAGAAAATAAGAAGAAAGAATAGAAGAAGTCATGCTTAGCCGTAATGTCTACATCTTCTTGTTCGATATCCGATATACTTGTCGAGCATCCTTCCATCTGTTTTAGCCACTGCTTCTTTCTCTGTCCTGAATTGCAGCAACCCTTCATTCAACACTTTGATGCACGCTTCCACATCTTCCAAACTCGGCCCAAACCTCGCAATGTCTGCCTGCAGCGCCACCAGTCTACTGATAGAATTCATCGTGAAAGGCTTGGTAGCTTTATCAATTCTCTTTTGTACCATCAGAAGAGAACCTTCCAGGGAATTAGGCACCTCGTTAGAAACAATTCGCACGTAAGAAGTAACGCCTCCGACCACATCCTCTTCCGTGAAAGAAATGATACTGTCGGGTAAGGATGACGTCCTACTTTCAAGTGCCTGCATCCTTTTCAGCAAAACTCTGCAGATTTCCAAACGGAAAGATACTGCAAATTCTAACTACTTCCCCTTCTCGACTGATCCGTCCGGTACAATTTGTTCCGCAATCAATACATCTCCCGACAGCTTGTTGATCTCGGCCAAAATACTCAGGTTACTCTCTGCAACTGTATTCATGCCTTCTATGTTTGCCATCAGTTGCTTTAGTTGATTTGCTGCATCGTTCATAACCTTTAAGCGGGCTGGCACTTCCCCAAGTTGTACAGAAGCTTGATGAATAATCAAATCCTTCCATTCGTCAATGGTCTTTACTTGATTGCTTGCATCTTCCATTTCCTGCATAAGATGATCACTCACCTGCTCTGAAATGGGCTAAATGGAAGGTTTAACAACCTTGGCTATGATCTCACATAATTGAGATACTTGCTTCTGCAACTCTTCTTTCTCCGCCTTCTCACTGTCAAGCCTAAGGAATAAAGCATCTATCAATGTCTGCGTGTCCTGCTTCAATCCTTCAGTGGTGGCTTGACCGAGTGGTACTTTGTCACCACACATCTTCTCGCCATGAGCTCCTCTTCTATCTTTCCTTCTCGCGAATTGATATCTCAGCAAACTTCTCTCCCGAATCCTCAATGATCAACCTAGAAGTTGCTTTAGCAACTTTAGGCCTTCTGTCTCTTCTGCTCAGATCTCCGGAGTAGCTGCAAGTCGTGCTCTCTAAGTTCATCTCCATTCTCGCTTCTGGAACAAACTGCAAAGCTAACCATTCCGAGAAATTACTTCTCGAAGAGTGAGAAGTCGTTGAGTGCACTACCATCTCCCGCTCTGCATCCTCTCCGCCGAAAGTGCCACGCAGTTATGGCTGCCATCTTCAATCATCCAAGACAAAGCCCTTTCGAATTCCACCATCTGCAGCTTCAACATATCCTCTGAACGGCGCCGAACGGCGTGGCTCGGGAGAAGATGAATGTCGCTGGATTCGGTGGAGGCATGGAAACGCCTGTTGCTGTGGTGCAATAGTTGGTGAAGCATTGGTACCGGAGAAACCGAGTTAAAGTCATGGTCGCGAAGTGATCCTCTCCTCGATTGAGATCTTCTATGCACTTTCAACTTCTCGACTTTCCTGCTACTTTCTCCTCTCGTGCTTTCGCTTGAGGGAATCTCCACGCCGAAGTTGCACGTGCCTCGATTCATCAATGCTTCATCAAGGCAATATACCTTCACAAGAACTGGGCTTTGAAGTATTCACCAACACAGACTCTCGACCTTTTTCAATTGTGTTGCACCTCCTATGTTATTCTGCAGTATGGCTTTATCTCCTCCCATTTGATGGTAAGTGTCAAGTATCACATTCCCATCATCTTTAAGATCCGTAGGTATCCGCGCTAGTCCAAATGGATCGAAGTTCAGCCGTGCAGAAAGAACTCTTGCTCATACTCGGATAACATTTCGCGCTTCCATCCCTCGAGCTCTATGAATGCTAATGCACCGTAATATCCCACAGTGATTGCGAAGAAGCTCGTAGACTTATGCCGCTTTGATCAAGGTCGTGTAACTCCAAAATTGTCCGCTTTCGGCTCCATGGCGATCAATCTATCATTCGGATACCCGGGCATCTTTGTTGGTTCTCCAAAAAGCCCATAACCCCGAGGTATGTTATATCTGCAAATTGAATGAATGGATCGCCAATCTTGGACACAGCCTTCCCACGCTTCCTCGCTTACCCTGTTGGCCTTCAAGTCCATGTCTAGCCTATAGATGAAATCGTAGAAGAAGTCATCGTTGATCACTTTGAAGTCTTTCTCACCCGTAGGTGCAAATAAGTCATGCGGTAGCACTCGAAAATGGGGTCATTGAAAGAACACCACATCTATCTAGCTTGAAAAGACACCTTGTGAAGCTACAAAGATACACCAAGTATGAAGTCATCTTGAAGCCGAAAGTACGCTTCACGCCCGGAAGTTGTTCACCGATGTTGCTGCTAATAATTTCCACCAATTGATTATAGAATCAACCTTGTTGATTTCAATGGTCTTGATGAAAGCATACATCCATGTACGGAAAATGTAGGCATTCGCTTCGCCATTCATCCCGCATAGCAATTTGACGACATCATCTGCCTCCTTCACCAAATTGACGGTGAAAGAGTTCTCGAGAACTTTGAAGGAGATCTAGGCTTCTTCATGTACCGGCCATTCACGATGCTCACACAATCAGCTCTATGCTTCTCCCACCTATCCGCATCCCGAATGCCTATAGAAGTCACCACCTTCGTACTAGAATCTTCAAACAATAATTGATGAACTCTGCGTCCCAAACGAATTATTGTCTTTCCCAAGCATCACGCATCGATCCGGATGAAGGATGATAAGATCTAGCACACTCCATCACGAACTCGCAATTGGGTCAGACATGGAAAAGTGCAGCTCGGATAATTCCACTTTGCTTTTGATCGCACGCATGAGTGAAGTCTTTCCCGCCTGGATCTATCAATCAAATCGACAAGAGGTTCCGGGCCTAGATCTGTCTCCTATGTCTCTGAAGTTTGGAACCAATGCATGACTCCATCGTGCTTTCTTTTTTATCTCCCTTCGCCATGGCTTTGTCTATCTTCGTCAAAATAATTCTTTTTCTTCTTACTTGGACGGATTTCTTCAATACTGTGCAGATCCGACAATTCTTCGATTCGAGGATATTTGCAATGTGTTGGACATTGATAAAAACTCATTTTCTTTTGTAAAGCACCTGTAGTGAATTCCTGCAATTTATTCAGACAAAAATGGAAACCGGAGCATGAATAGTGAATTTAAATTGTAAAAATATGCACTTTTCAAACCTGCTGCCCCAAAAAATGGTGTTTAATTTTCACATAAAGAGAGCATGAATCCTTTCAATCAACACCTGAGCTCCTATAATACCTGTGGAAACAATTATGCAGATAAAGATCAACCTCCTTCAAAGCATGCGCCAAATCTAGAAGCTTTTAGCCTTGTTGGCACCTTGTCTAAGCAAAATCCTTCCTCTAATGGGGGCGCACTTTCCCACTTGGCTGCAATTCTTTACTCGTGATTTGAATAAGTCACCCATATGGCTGCCCATGCTTATATAACCTTCACAATTCTATAATTAATAATTGCCCTAACAATTAAAGGCAATTAATTAATTAAAAATCATGTTTTTCTCTTTAAAAATAGCATGTTTAAGGACAGCCATCCAATAAATTAAATTAATCCAATTTAATCCTTCACACTTCACTTCACTTAAGCTTCACAGTGTGCCTTGACCATAGCCACTTAAAAATAGAAATTAATTTAATGTTTTAATGCCTTAAAAACATTAAATAATACCCAAATGGGGCGCAGCTTTTGAGAGGAAGAGAGCAGCCATTAAATAAATTAAATTTAATGCTTTTAAATCCTTTCTTTTATTTCATCTTTGACTTGTTGACTTCCTCCAAGCTTGAGCGCACTTTTTGAGAGAATAGATTAATTAAAATAATCAATTTAAGGCTGCCATTCTCTCACCAAAGGGGGCGCACTTTTTTGCACATATAATTCTATTTTTAAGAATTTTTCCACAATGGGATTCTTTACCTGCAAGGCGAGTGCACCAAAATCTCGTGATCCACTTAAGTGATTTGACTTTGACAATGGGATTATTTACCCTGCAAGGCAGGGCACTAAAATCCCATGATTTCACTTAAGTCACTTTCCTTTTATTTTATCATGGGAATTTTTACCTGCAAGGCAGGCAATAAATTCCCGCCTACCTGTGGCCTCTAACTTTCCCACTGCAGCTTAAGTGACTTTTATAAAGACGGAAAAAGTACCTGACAGCGGTATAAAATTCCCACCCTGCCTACGGCTTATATTTTTCCCATCGCAGCTTAAATCCTTTGTTTTCCAAAAATGCGCCCATCCCCGCAGGGGCTTTTCTGTGCACGACTTCGCTTTTTCCCAGTGATCCAGACCTCCGATGGCGACTTCCTCCGGGCATAATGTGCGTATATGTTTTCCAGCTGCTCCAGCCAAAAATCGGGCTTACCCGACAAAGGAATTGCTCCAGAGAAATTTCACAGAAAACGAAACGGACACCACAAAAACATGAAAAATTGCCAAAAGTTACAAATAAAGCCCAAAACTTAAAACAAGTTAAAACCCTTCTGGCACATAGGAATAATAACATATTCGCTCATAATAGAGTTAAAACAGAGCGCAAATAGCCTCATACGGGGCTCAAAATAATTAAATACAAATTTTCCGCAGACAAATCCCGACGACAGAATAAAACAATTTTGGGCATCTGGGTATTTGGCGAAAAAGGCTAATATGGCTCTTTGGGATTATCTTGACGCAATATAAGAACTTTCAGGCAATAAAAACACAAAACGACCCATTATTTTAAAAGTACGAAAAATTTCGAATAGGGTAGTCGCAGATTTCAGGGTGAAATCTGAGTAACACCAAATTGATTTTTATCATAAAAATTTGCATATAAAGCTGCTGCCCTAAAATTTGAGGCTTTGCTTGCATGCAAAGCAAGCATAAATATTTTCAACTTCACCTGGGCACTCATACCAACATGCAGATAATTAACAAGGCTTAAATCAAGCTCCTCCAACCCTAGGCGCCAAACTTTGAAGCTTCCCAACAGTGGAAAATAAACTTCAATGCAAAAATCCTCCTTCCTTGGGTGCCAAAACTGTCCGGGCTGCAATCCTTTGCAAAAAGAATTAATTACACCTTCACTTATGGCAACCCATGCTTATATAACCCTCAACATTCTATTTCTAATAATTTTCCATGCTATTCCTGGCAATTAATTAATAAACAAACATGTTTATTCCTCCAACTTGGGCGCCCAAATTTGCATGCTCATGGCTGCCATTAAATAAATTAATTTAATTTATTTTTAGCCCTCATCTTCCAGTCTTCTTTGACTTCTCCACATGCATTGACTCTTCCTCACCCTTGAGCGCCAAAATTAGGAATAAGAACTATTAATTAATGCAATTAAAATCATTCTTTAATTCCAAAAGGGGTCGCATTTTTTAGCATGGCTGATTTCTTTGTTTAAAAGTCAATTTTTAATGGGATTATTCACCCTGCACTGCAGCTCTAAAAATCCCATCATCCACTTAAGCTATTTGACTTCCATAATAGGAATTTTTACCTTGCAAGCAAGTAAGAAATTCCCATCAATGCCTTAAGTGATTTTTCTTTATTTTATAATGGAAATTTTTACCCATTCAAGGCAAGTAAGAAATTCCTACCGTCTTTTTAAAGAGAGTGACTTCTTCTTTCCCTCTAATTTTCCCATCATAACTTTAGTGACTTTGCCTTCATGGAAAAAGTACCTGCAAGGCAGTACAAAATTCTCACCGTGAATATTGCCACCGCAACAGAGCAAAATCCCATCAAGCTTAAATCCATCCATTCCCAAAAATGCGACTTGCCTGGGAGAGGCTTTTTTGTGCACGACTTCGTCTCTTTTTGTTCGAAAGAGAAGTCGACTTCCTCAGGTAAAGATGTCGATTCTTTCCGATGAAAAAAATTGTATGGCGTCGTAGATGATCTCCGTGTCGATACTCCAAGAAATAAATTATTTTGAGCATTTGATCAGATCTTGCGAAGGAATTGACCTAGGGAATTTCACAGAGAAACACACGCAAAAATCTACAACCCATTTGGACTATTAAATAACTAAATTAATAGTCTCCCTTCCAATTTTGGCACCCAGAGATGATGGAAAGTCAATGCATAAGGAGAAGTCAAAGAAGACTGAAGTAGAATGCTAAAAATAAATTAAATTTAGTTATTTAATACAACCTTAGAGCATGCTAAAAGTGCAACCCATTTGGAGGATGAATAATGCTTTTTGAAGTACTTATTAAATGGGTTTTATTCCTATCTTTGGCATGGAGAAATAAAAGGTCAAAGCATGATGTTAAGTGAAAGTAGAGGGCTAAAAATAAATTAAATTTACTTATTTAATGGCAGCCATGAACATGCACAAAATAGGCGCCCAAATTGGAGAGAAAAGCATGTTTATTAATTAATTAATTGTCAGGAATAGGAGAGGCAATTATTAATTATAGAATGATGAAAGTTATATCAACATGGGCTGCCATAATAATGAATTAATTAATTCTTCTAGCAAAGGAGTGCAGCCCAGACAATTTTGGCGTCCAAAGGAGGAGGATTTTTGCTCAAAGAAGTGTTTTTCACTGCCGAAAGCTTCAAAATTTGGCGCCTAGGATTGGAGGAGCTTGTTTTAGGATTGGAGGAGCTTGTTTTAGGCTTGGTAAATTATCTGCATATTGGTACAGGTGCTCAGGTGAAGTTGAAAATATTTATGTTTGTTTTGCATGCAAGCAAAGCCTCAAATTTTAGGGCAGCGGGCTTTATATGCAGATTTTTATGATAAAAATCAAGTGTTCATGTTCCGGTTGTCGTCTTTGTTTGAATTAATTGCAGGTATTCATTACAATTTCTTATATAATTGAAAAGGAGCTTAAATCAATGTCAGATACATTGAATATATCCTCCGAATCTGAAAAAATTCCCAGATCTGCACTTTTGTTAGTAAAGAATTTTGGCGAATAAAATATAACAAAGGACCAAAGATGGCGTATATACAAAGTGACCAAAGTACCCATAGGTCAAGCCAATACTGAAGAATTGAAGCAAGATACGCAGACATTGATAAATGCTTTATTCCTTAGGCTTGACAAAGAAAAACCGAAAAAAGTTGAACTTCAAAAGCAGGTGTCTCAGTTGTGCGAGATTATTGCCAAAGTTGCCAAATCTTCTACTCAGCCAATTTCAACACATAAGTAGGTGAGTAATCATCTGATGCAGGAAGTGGAAGATGCAGGTAACCAGGTTAAAGCTATTGACGAATGGAAGAATCTAATCATTCACCAAGCTTCTGTACAACTCATAGAGGTGCTAGCCCGTCTAAAGGTTATGAAGGATGCATCGGTTCAGCCAAGCAACAAGTAACGACCACGATGGACATGAACACGAGAGCTAAAAGTAACTTGAGTACTTTGGTCCGAGATAAATAAGTTGTCGAGGGAGGTTTTGATTGCAAAATGAATTGTACCCGATGGATCGGTTGAAAAGGGGAAGCAACTTGAGTTTGCAGTTTCTTTCTGCTTGGAGATCTTCAGAATCATGCTGAAAAGAATGCGGGCGCTTGAGAGTATGGCATCATCACTATCAGACAATGTCATTGCTTTCACCAATGAGGAAGTGGTCAGAACATTTCTTCATACAAAAGGACCATTCCTAACAAAGTGCCTGATTCCCTGGAAGGATCTCTTTTGATGGTGCAAGAGAGGATTGATGGAGCTGTTAGGCCTTTCACGATGGATTCCATCAAGAGTAGTAACGCTGCAGTCAGACATTAAGAAGTTCGGGCCTAGCTTGAAGGATGTGGAAGCGTGCATCGAGGTTTTGAACGAAGGCTTGCTGCACGTTCGGAGACGAGAAAGAAGTTGTGGCTAAAAAACAAATGGGAAGTTGTTGAATTACATGTTCGACAAGTATATTCAGTATCAAAGCAAAAAGAAGATGTAGATGTTACAACTGGCAGATCTTTCTTCTTCTACTCTTTCTTCTTCTATTTCTACATTCTCGGATGTAATTGTAAAACTTTAAAGTTATTGGTTTGAAAACCATTACTTTAAGTTGTGTGGAATGATTCTATAAGTGACAGATGTGCATAATTTTGACTAGAACTCCACTTCATGTCACTTAGAGAGGAATTAAAGGAAGATGATTGTCAGATGTTATCTTTACTTCTTGTTTATGTTCTAGTTCAGTTAAGTTTCCCATTTGTAATTTCCTTCTACATTCTATAAGTAGAGGAAGAACCTTCGGTTAAGGATCGAATCAATTTGTAAGCAGCATTCTTGTGTTCCAGACTTTGTGTTGAAACCCCTGATAGCTATTTGAAGCAAAGGAATAGAAAGGAGCATATTTCTCGGAGAACTTTGTGTCGATGGTGCATTTTGTTTCTAACTTTTTGTCTTAGATCTACTTATAAACTTTGTGTTATTCTAGATCTAGATCTGAAAGTTGCCTTTACTTATAATTATGTGTGTTAATATCTATTGGTTATGTCTATGTGCATGCAATCAACTCTGTAATCTATTGATTGGGTTGCACATCTTCCCTCTTTCTTTCCTGTATTTTTATTATTTCCTTCATCAGATATTTTCTTTCTTTAACAGTTGGTTACTTGCTGCAAAACTATACAGCTATGGTTCATGAGCTGCATGGTTAAAGTAAAACCCACAAATAGATACTAGCATATTTAACTGACAAATCTTACACGGGAGCCTCACCGGTAAATAAGGGAGATTTATCTCATGATTGCCTAAGTTTTCAGCTATGCAGAAAATCTAGCCAACATCTTCCAAGCATCGTAGAATCATCAACAAATTGGAGACAAGATATCGGATGAATGTTTTTAGCCAACTGAATTCCATGAATTTTTTTTCCTAGTAGGCTTTATTGACAAGTCTCCCCATGCATTCCGCCAAAATAATGAATAAGAAAGGTGATAAGGGATCTCCTTGCCGAATGCCTCTGGAAGCTCCAAAAAATATTAAAGAGAGCCATTAACTAAAACAGCAAAGGAAACAAAAGAGATACAAGCCTGTAACCATTGAATCCATTCCATAGAAAAACCAAATTGAGCCAAAACTCTGCACAGGAAACCCCAATCCACTCTGTCATAAGCTTTGGATAAATCCAGTCTAATAAACATTGTCGGTTTCTCTGAATGTCCATAGAGTGCAAATTTCCTGAGCTAGCACAATCTCATCATGAATATGGCGACCAAGAACAAATCCACCTTGCTCAGGAGAAATAATCTTATGAAGAAGGGGTTTTAGTCTTTCCGCTATAACTTTGGTAATAATTTTATACAAGACATTACATAAGGCTATAGGCCGAAACCAGAGATATCCTCCACTTCATTAGCTTTAGGAATAAGAGCAATGAAAGTCTTATTTATCTCTTTAAGCATAGTTTTGGCCATCCTTACTTCCTCAACCACTTGTAAAAGGTCCCCTTTAATAATGTCCCAAAAGGCTTGGAAAAATTCAATTGGGAAACCATCCGGACCAGAGTTTTACCTCTCTTCATATTGAAGACAATACCTTGGAGCTCTTCTTTTGTAATAGGTTGAGTCAACTTTTCATTATCCTGTGGAGAAATACTGCTAGGTAATATGTTCAGAAGTTGTTGTGAGTCTAGATCCAGAGGTTGAGAGGTGAACAACTGCTGAAAATATTGTTGAGCCACTTGTTGCATCCCTTGAATCGAATAAACCTTTGTTCCGTCTCCTTTGGAAAGGGAGTGGATATAATTATGGGCCCTCTAGCTAACAAAGATTTATGGAAGAAAGCTGAATTTTTATCTCCCTCCTTTAACCATTGAATCCTAGATTTTTGCTTCCACATAATTTCTTCTCTAATATCCCATTCCTGTAATTTTGCTTTCAGAGACATTCTTTCTTGAAAAGGTCCAAAGAGAAACTTGAATGTCAGTGAAGAGCATTAATATCTGCCAACTGATCAAGAATCTTTGTTTTTTTCCTTAATATCTCCAAACTCATTCCAATTCCAAGCTTTTAGCTTGAATTTTAAGTAGGTCAATCTTGACAAACATAAACATTTGAGTTCCAAACCTGGGCTTTCCTTCCACCCACCATTGTTGAACATACTTAGCAATATCTTTATGACGAAGCCACATGAGCTGAAATCTAAAAGGAGCTTTGCATGGAGAAGTTCTTCCAATTTCCAAGCATATCGGCCAGTGATCTGAACCACTATTATTGATAATCATTGTCTTAGGAGCACAACCCCTTAACCACCATTCTTCTGAGATCAAAAAATGATCCAATCTTTCCATGATACAATCCTGACCCTACCTTCTATTAGACCATGTCATCATACCATTAACAGTAGGCACATCCACCAAATGATGATTCTGAATGAATTGAGTCATGACAATCGAACTAGCATCAATATGGGGATTACCACCTGTTTCTCTTGGATATTCAAGATAGTATTAAAATCCCCACCTAAAATAACAGGCAACTGAGGAAAAGATTGGATAATAGAGGTCATACCCTGCCATTGTTGTCTTTTTTCTTCCATAACCAGAGGAGCATAAACATTAAAAAATAAGAACTCCTGGTCTTCCATTTTAGAATAGGCATGCAAGCATAATACACCCTTAATCGCACAGGAATTTAAGACAATAATCATTCTTGGGTCCCAAAGAGAGACAATACCTCCTGAAGCTCCTTGAGAGCTTATAGAAGGTGTTTAGCTTTAGGCCAAATGTTTTCAACTAGCACGTACATAAGATCAATGGAGGCTTTGGTCTCCTAGATACAAACCATCGTGGGATGATCAATATTAATCATTCTTCTAAGTTCTTGAACTTTTGAAGGAGATCCCTTCAAACCCCTTATATTCCAAGTGATCACTTTCATTGAGAAGAGCTTTGGAAAAATTGGGACAAGTCCCGAGCTGTTCCCGAATTACTCATCTTTTGACCCTCCTGCTGAAGTTTAACTTGATTCGACTTTCTCCCACCTTCATATTGGTATCCATTTTAAATTTCTTGTTTTTTTCCTGATCCATTCCTAAAGTAGGCTCTATTTGATGTGACACATTAGAGTCTCTAACAACAAGAGCTTTTTCCATTCCTTCCATCTCTTTTGTTTGTTGATTATGTTCTTGAAATTGCTCATGGAATTTATTTTTACGTTGGTAGCTTTTTACCTTGGTTTCGCTTACAGTCTTAGTAAGTTGTTGTTGAAAAATAACCATCTGATTTTGACCTCCGAGACCCGATTGAAATTGAGTTGCTTATTGCTTGTCCATCTGTGCTTTTGGCACTTATGATTCCATAAATACATTCGATTCCTTTTCCTCCTGTTCCTGTAGGCTAGCAAATCTATTATTATTACTAGTTTCAGCATGTTCCTTACCATTCTTTTTGTCATTTGTTTCTTCTTTGGAATAATAAAATCATCTTTGGTCTTTTCTTCCCCTTGTTCTGAAAATTTATGCTTGCAATCCCATACCAGATGCCCATATTCATGGCATAAACGACATCTAAAGGGGATGTTTTCATAGTCCAAAACTTGGTCCCACTTGTCCTCTATGACTAGAGATATTTTTGTAGGCAATGGTTTATTAAGGTCCATCAAAACACAAATCCTTGCATATATCATTTGTTCCAACTGTAGAGAAGCATCAGTAGTCATCATAAAAGTACCCAACGTGTTGCCAACTGCCATGAAAACAATTTGATTCCAATACTCAGCTGAAAGCCCAAAAAGTCTTACCCATATAAAGGCTATCGAGGGAAGCTATTCGTAAGGTTTTAACATGGGGTATCGGGTTTCATGAATAACCCAACCCCGTCGTGTTCCATACTTTTTAGCCCACTCCTTGAAGACCCCTAGCGAAGGTCGGAAACCAAGAAATCGAACAATCAAGCCTCGGTTCTCCAACTCATTGATGTTACCTTGTACATCAATCTTCTGAAGTTGAATAACCGGAGTTCCATCCACTACTAAAGATGCATCCTTTCTCATTCTTCCTAGGATCCAGCTTGGGCATCCTCAAGGGAAATTTCTGAATATCTACCATTTATATTATTCTTCGAAGAACCACGAAGGGCTTCTTTAAATGAGGTATGGAAGTCATTCGTAGCGACGGGAGAATCTTTTCCCGCATCAATCTTCTTCATGTTAGCCATTACCACCAAAATTCACCAAAAATGATCACAAAGGGATAACCCAGAAAAGCTTTCCTTTAAAGAGCAACCGTGGCGAGAGAGGATGAATAGAATAAGGTTCAACAATCTATTGAAGCCAAACACGAGTGAAAATTACAAAGAGCAATGCCACTAAACGACGCATGAAGGGCATCGACGGAAAACACTAGGGAATCATGGCACACAGAGACAAAAAATAAGTTCGAAAATCATACACATACAAAGGAAAACCAACGATAAACACAAGGAGAGGCATCATTTTTTATTTCTATAGTCATGAACAGAGTTTCTTCTCTGTCATTATTTGATATGCTCTCATCACTTTCCTAAAGTGAGCTATTATCCTTTTTGGAATAGAAGTTTTTCTTGTTCTTACCAAACTTTTTCTTATATTTGTTTTGTTTGAAGCTTTTCTTGTATTGAGGTTTGCTTTCCTTCTTATTCCTTTCCTCATTATGATTTTCCTCATCATTCTTTATCATCCTTATGTGGACATTTAGCAACAAAATGTCCTATTTTACCACAATTGAAACACTTGAAAGGTAGCTTACCTTTGTATTTTCCAGATCCCTTTTTAAGCTTTCTAATGAATAGGGCCTCCTCATCTTCTTCATTGCTTGATGCAGACTCTTTATTTTTCCTTTCTTTAAATCTTTGAATGCTACTTCCCTATTTGATGGCTTCTCTTTTCCATCCTCATCTCATAGGCTATGAGAATTCCATGTAACTCGTCCATTTTCAACTGGTCTAGGTCTTTCATCTCTTCAATAGCAAAAACTTTTGCATCAAATCTTAATGGTAGAGACCTTAGTACCTTTTGAATTATTACAGATTCTTCAACTTTTTCACCAAGCCCTTTGATGGTGTTAACAATCTCATCCACACAAAGAAGATATGCCAACATTTTCTTCATCTTTCATTTTCAAGCTCTCGAACTGTCTCCTATGAGTTTGGAGCTTTGCCTTTCTTACTTTGTTGTCACCCTCATAGATGGTCTGAAAGTTTATCCCAAATGTCCTTTGTTGAATTGTAATGCATTACTTTGACAAATTTTGATTCTGATAAGCCACACAAAATTGTGTTCATGGCTTTTGCATTATTTTCACTAGCCTTCTTTTCTGGTTGTATCCGTTGGTGGAGTTTGTGGTGTTATATATTTAATTACTACCAATGATTGTCAGATATCAAAACCCAAAGCCATTAGATATGTTTGCATCCTTATGCTCCAGAATGCATAGTTTGTTCCATCGAACAATGGACCCTTGTTCGAGGAGAAACCTTCTTGAACATGATGACTAGCCATGTGTGCTTCTGAAATCTACCTTCTAGCGGTTAGACTATATCCGAAGGAACCCGCTCTAATACCAATTGTTAAGCACACGCTTATACTAAGAGGGTGAATCAATATAAGATAAACTTTTACTTATTAAAACTTATATCCACGATTAAAGCATTTAAAAACATTCAAATAACATAACATAGAAACGACAACATATTTACGTGGAAAACCCTCTCGAAAAACCACAAAATAAGACTATTTGGATCTACCGTCCAAATCCATCCCAAAATTAAATGTTTTACAAATGTTTGTAGGCACCAACCTACTAGAGACACCAATCCCCAATGCCAAGCACCAACTCAGCCAATTCATGAGCACCAACCCACTAGAGACACCAATCCCCAAAATTGTAAGGCACTTTGTTGGCTAGATTTTCTACACAACTGAAAACCTAGGCAGTCATGAGATAAATCTCCTTCATTTACCAGTGAGGCTCCCATGTAAGATTTTGTTAATTATATTTCCTAATATCTATCTATTGGTTTTATTTTAATTGCGTAGCTCATGAACCATAACTAGGCAATTTTGCAAAAGCAGTTGTAAGCAATATGTGCAGGAAAGAGAAATAATTAAATACAATAAGGAAAGGCGATGTGCAACCTAACGAATAGTTGACAGAGTTGGTCACATGCACATAGACGAAACAAATAGATCTTGAAATGCATAATTTAAAGCAAAGGAAAGTTTCAGATCCAGATCTAAGATAACACAAAGTTTATGCAAAGATCTAAAAATAAATAAGAAACAAATGCACCGTTGACACAAAGTTCTTAGGAAATCTGCCTCCTCTCTATTCTCAGCTTTCAGAAAGCTATCAAGGGTTTCACCAATGTCCGGAACACAAGAATGCTGATTACAAATTCTGATTTTCTAACCCGTAGGTTCTTCCTTTATTTATAGTGTATAAAGGGCAATTACAAATAGGAAACTTTAAATGAATTCCGTGCATGCGGGAGCTATGAAAAGGGAAATAATTGGCAATCTTCCTCCTGAATTCTTCTTTGCATGACATGCATGATTTATAAATCCGAAAAAATAGAACCTTTTATTTTGCATGTATGCCACCTATTTCCAAGTAACTGACTTCTTCAAGTAACGGTTTTTAAACCAATCACTTAAGTTTTATAATTTAATTGATTGCTCAATTACTTTGTCGGAGAAAATAAAAGAAAGAGGAAAAGAAATAAGAAGAAAGTTGCAACCCTCCCAATCTTGTTCTTCTTCCATATTCTGCATGCGATTGACTCTTTTGCCTTTGATTCTCACCAAACTGGATCTGGAAGCTATGCATGATTGTGATTTGCTTGCGGGTATTGCCTTTGACTTGTCTTCCTTTTATCCTTGAAGTTTTGCAATTCTTCTTCAGTACATAAACTAGTGCAATGTTTGTTGTAAATAATTCAGACAAAACTCATCATTTTTTGTAATGTCCCCTTTTTCGAGACATTATTAATATTTATTTTTCATTTGCATTGTAATCTCTTGGCATGCTTAGTGCTACAAGTGTGAATCTTTTAGTTAGTTTAATATGCACATAGGTTAGTTACTTTTATTTATTTAATTAAAAATAAATAAAGTGCACATAGTCTTAGTATTAAATATTTTAATGAGAGTTTATGTTTTCCCTCCAAAAGGGAAAGGGAGGTCTTTATTGGATATTGCACCCCTTAGTTCTATAAAAGGGAGGTCGCATTTCCTTAGAGGGCATGTTGAATGATCATTTGATTTCACTCCATGCTTGGAGTATTGGGATGTATGCCCTAGTTCTTGCATTTTTCTCTCTCATTTGGAAACCATTGTTGAAGATATTGAAGATTTTATTGTTCTCTCCATTGGGATCTCTTGTGTTGGTGTTGGCGCATTTATTTGGATAAAAAATCTGCATGTTCTTGAATATTGTGAAGGGTTTTATGGTGCTTTTATTGCTGTTGTTATTATTGGAATTATTTTAGCCATAGCGACTTGGTTTGGTGATGATTTGTTCATGTTTGGATGCCATAATTGCTAGATCTGCAAATCTGCTATATGTCATTAATTATTTCAGAGCAAAGGGCTAATTTTTGGTGTCTTTGGAGGCTAGGAGAGAGCTGGAAATTATTTAATTAATTTCCTCTAACCCTAGCGACTTGAAATCAGTTTTCTGGGCTGTTTTGGCTAGGTTTTATTGCTCAGAAAATTCAGATCCTTAATGCAATAGAAAGCCCTAAATTTCTAGTTTATTTTGCATCTTGTTTCATAGAAAAACTCTAAGTATTGAAGGAGTTATGAATTTTCCAAGTTTCAACTGTCTCCTGGAAGCATTGTTATTGATTAACTATTGTTATAAAATTCAGATCTGCAATTTGGGGTCAATTTAATATTACATGTGATTGTAGAAATTAGGAGAAATAAGGAGAAGGTGATTTCATAATTTTTGGAGTAGATTTGGTGCCCTAAATGTGCTGGGCGACCTACTTTTTAGGTCAAAATTAGGGTTTTGTGTTGGCTGTACAAAATTTGGTTTTTGCATATTATTCTTCATATTTTTGTGGTCCAATATCCAAAATTTCAGCTCATTTGGACTTCTCTAGACAAAGATATGAATTTTAGAAAATTGCAGCAGTTGGGGTTTGAAAATTATTTATTTTCCAGCAGCATGTGATCAGATTTGTGTTAATTCCTAAACTTGTCCTAGAAGGGGACATTACATTTTTATTTTTAATTGCATATGAGCAATTTTAAATTCTGGAAAGCAATCTGGGTGAATGCAAATACAAGTAAATTCAATGAAGGCTTCAACTGGAAGATTGAGAGCACATGCACAAGATCCTGGAAGGAATTTTCCATGCACTGACTTCTACACGAGCTGCGTTAGAAACAAGAGGATGAATTTTTTCCAGAAGCCTTTGCAATTATGAGATCTGGATCTATTTCTCCCTTTGATTCTGAAGATATATTCAATGTATCAAATATTGACTTTTGCTTTCTTCACCAATATGGGCATCTATGATGAATACCTGCAATTGATTCAAACAAATATGGAGTCCATGGCATGAATACTCAATTTTCATCACCAAAATCTGCTTATAAAGCCTACTGCCCTCTATTTTTAGACTTTGCTTGCATGCCAAGCAAGCTAAAAATATTATTTTATTCACTTGTGCACTCACATCAACATGCAGATGCTCTAAATAATAAAAAGAAAGATTCTCCAACCCTAGGCACCAAAACTGGATGCTTCCCAACAATTAAAAAAATATCAGCTTTTAGACATTTAGTTATGCCAAAATGGGTCGCACTTTTTGGCTAGAAGTCATGTTAAAAATAACAAGTCAAAGCAATGGGAATTTTCACCCTACAAGGCAGTGATAAATTCCCGCTTATCACTTAAGTGAATTTACTTTCATAATGGGAATTTTCATGGCAAGAAATTCCCGCTTTTCACTTAAGTGACTATACTTTCATAATGGGAATTTTCACCCTGCTAGGCGAGCGCAAGAAATTCCCATCCGCTCCACCTCCAAAATTCCATTGGCGCTTTAAGTGATTTGACTTGATTGGAAAAAGTAACATGCTAGAAAGCAAGAAATTCCCGCCTGCCTACCACTACCAAAATTCCCATTGGCAGCTTAAAGTCTTCCTTCCAAAAAGTGTGACTTACATGAAAGATAGCTCTTTTCCAAAAGTGCGACTTGCATTGTCACTACGCTTGAAAATTGCATTGTCACTTTTGCCTTGAAAATTCGTCACTGAAGGCAACGTGGAAATTGGATGAGGAAGGCAGCCTTGAAAATTGCGATTGGCATGAAGACAAGATTTCTTTCCTTTTTTGGATTTTTGGTGAATAAAAATTTGGTGAATAAAATTTGCCATTTTTGGAAAGGATCCGAGAAGATGTAGCAGCAAAAACTTGCATGTGCCATAACTTTCATTACGTGGCTCTATTTTAGGTGTCGTTTTCTCTAAAAGTGCATATTTTCTCGAGCTCTACACATTGATGGCAATATTTTTCTTATTTTCATAAAATCCATTTTTGCACCTTTTTGGACCAAGCAACTTCTTGCAATCTTCTAAAAGAATCTTGAGCTCTGATCGCTTGTAGACGGATTAGTAATTAAAAAAATTCGATAGCTTTTCAAAACCGTAGGCCTGTGGAGATCTGGCAAGAAGAATGAATAGGCTACGGGAATTGCCAGAGAAAACAAACCAAAACACAGACAAAAAGAAATAAAACAAAACAAAAACAGTGCGGGCAATTGCTCAAAAATTTCTCCATTATCTGATCTACAAAAATTCTTCCCCCGAGTGAATGTTCTGTGGTAATAATGATGGGGTGAAGTGCTTTATATAACCTAAATCCTCCAATTTTAGCTCAATCTATTTTTAAAAGAACTTTATTTATTTAATAAATAAAATTCTCTCAGACAAAACCTGATGAAGGGATAGAGTGAGTTTTAGCATGTGGGTATTTGGCGAATTTGGCTTTTATGACTCTCTGGGGTTACCTTAGAGCGATGCAAACAATTGTAGGCAAAACAAACACAAAACAACCCGTTACATTGAAAAGAACGATTTTTTTAAAGGGGTTGTCCCAAATTTCAGGGTAAAATCTCAAGGACACCAGACACCGACCTCAACAAAATAAACTTACACCTTATGTAGTTGCTTTTTCAATTGGATGATGGCAATGTCGTTTTTCTTCTTCTTTTCTTCACTATATTCGTCAATACATTTCTGCTCTTTTTCCACAATTCTATTAGACTTTGTTGATGTATTGATCTATTTCTCATGCTTGCTTTTTCTCCATCCTTTCATCTATCTTTTATGCCTTCACATCTCTTCACCAAGAGGGGCAATTTTCTCAAAGGATGTGTCCTTTCTTAAATTAATTTAACTCCTATAATCAAGTCGGCTGGCCCATTAATTAATTCCAATGGAGGTCGGCTGGCCCATTAGTTGATTCCAATGGAGGTCGGCTGGCCCATTAATTAAATGTTGCCCCTTCATTAAATTGTTGCCCATAATGTGAGCGCCACTTGTAGCCATAATATAACATCAATTAATTGTTGGTATACAATGTGATTACTGTTCATTATATTCACTATTTATTATATTAAGTCTAATCATTGTACTATTTCTCTTTGATTGTTGTGCATTCTCCTTTATTAAATCTGATCATTGTACTATTTCTCTTTGATTGTTGTGCATTCTCCTTTAACATCAATGACTCATTTGACATCAATGACAATATTTCAAACACCGTTCACACAAGAAACGGATCAGTGTAGCCCATCTATTAACAATAATTAATTATCTAGCCAAGAAACCTGTCAATGTAGCCCATCTATCAACTGGTACAAAATCAGAAGAAAATAAATTAACTATCTAGCTAACGTGGTTGTTATCCCCATCTTGAGTTACCAAAGCTTCCTCGGAGGAGAAACCAACCACTTACATTTCAATACAAATGTAAAAACCTTTTACCTTTTGAGTTAATTTCATAATCAGAAATACAACAGAGGGGAAGAAATTAGTTTTTCTTTTTCTTAGATTATTTCTCCTTTTCTACTATGTTTATGCACAACCACCAATTGGTTATCTCATACCGAAATTCTAACTCCCAAACAATCACTTATTAAGTGATTATCATTAATCTTCTACTTAAAGGCCACACTTGGAACAACTTGTGAACTATGTTTCATTCTAACGTACATCATTCATATGTTTATTTTATGATATATTGGATGATGTTGGAAGAAGTGAACAAAAAAATAAAAAAGAGGAATCGGAATGCACACATTGTAAATTATGTGTCCATCATTTTATCATGCAAGAGATAGTTACAAAATGGTTGAGGTGGTTACAACAAAACATTTGTTAATACTTAACTAATATTGACTTTATCGTAAAAGGCAAGCCCTATATCCTAAGATCCCCTCTTAAGGCTTACTATATAGAAAGAAAAAACAAACACATTGACAACAAATTAAACAACAGAACCAAACAGAGCCACGCATTCTCCGAGGCTTTCTTTTTTAAACAATTCTTTGACCAGGTAGTCCTCCATCAAGCTTCCTTGTAACCCTCGTAAAGGTGTAGTTCCGAGTTGAATTCTTGAGTCCTTAGACTCCACCTCCCCACACTCCCGAATTATGAACCTCCAAATTATTGGAATCCATATGGAGCGACATCTATAGTGTTCAATCAAATTGTCTCATGACCCTCGTATGGGTATAATTCCCAAGATCCATAAACTTCCGAACTAACTAGGCAGCCCTTCATGTTAAGCTTCATCTACAATTGATCCCCTCTTTTCTTCAAAGTGTGGGGCTTCTTTAAAATACGTATTCTCCATCAATGAATTTTTCACCCATTTGGTTTTTCTTTGAGCTTTCCCTTGCTGTATGTATAAGGCAAATTGTTTAGCATGCTTTGGAAACCAAGTTTGTAACAACTGAAGGGAGTCGTAGTAGGCCAGTGCCAATCGCGCCACCATTAAACCGGAGGAGAAACCCTAAATTTCTTGTATCAATTCCCCACATAGGGTCTAGAAGCGGCGCTTCAACAATATTTGAAAGCTCTATTGAGCCAAAGAAGGCTCACTTTTTATGGTGCATTCTCTACCAAGGTTTGTCAGTTGGCAAACGCCTCTAGAATCTTGGGGTTATGAACCCCTTGTGTCATGCGTATCAGTGTCCTGAGTCTCTTATGAATTTGTTCTAGTTTTGCCCACTTTCTCAGTCCACCTGGAAGTAGATTCACTCCCTTTTTCATCCATTCCCCCTGAGCCCTTCACCTGGAGAATTGTTTTGTTGGGGGACTCGGCA
This sequence comes from Taxus wallichiana var. yunnanensis, assembly GCA_018340775.1. NCBI lineage: Eukaryota > Viridiplantae > Streptophyta > Pinopsida > Cupressales > Taxaceae > Taxus > Taxus wallichiana. The sequence goes on along the minus strand of CM031234.1, from coordinate 241,271,744 downwards.
ATGCTTCCTGCAAAATTCAACAAATTTTGGCAAATTTTTTGTGCTAAAATTCTATTTGAAATTTGGAAGATTAGAAATGATTCTATTTTTAATCAAACTTCGTTTAGCCTAGAGTTGTCTATGTATGCTAAAACTGGAATTATTGCTCATGTGTTGCTTGGATCGAGGTCCAGGCGGAGAAATTACGCTTGGAAGTTGAACATTTGCGGGATCTTGTCGCTCATTGGGGTAGTGCCCGGTGCTCACTTAGCCGGGTTTCGTCCCCACCACGTCGTCCTTCTCCCCCGCAATGACAGTCCCCTCTTCCTCTGCGGCCTCGTTCTTGTGGTCAAGGAGCTCATCAAAGACAGCATGCTCATGCCCAGCGCAGCCTCTCCCCTCAGCGACAAGTCGGTGGTGTTTTCCAACGGCTCGGTGGCAATGGCTGGGGGGATCCTCCCCATGGCGATGGTTCGGCTGTGGGGCTCCTCCCTCTAGCCCAATTGACAGTGGTATTGGCTCAATATATATTTCAGCCTATGTCATTCAATATACGCTTCCACAATAGCCCATTTTACCCGTTAAGTGTGTATGTCCACCAAGTCTCCTCCTTGGCCCCATATCAAGTTACCTCAAATTCATGAATGGACTGAGGAAATACACCCGCACTTCTCTAAAACCTCATATAGTTGGGAAGAATATAATGGCATGAAGTCTTGCCTTATTGATCGCTGATTCGATGAATAATGTCACGTGCCAAAAGCTATTATTTGGTATCTTCGAACAAGGTCAGCCCCTAAGTCCTAAAAACACTTTCTTCACGATCACATTAGACCCTATATGGCCCCTGTGAGACCCTATTGAAGTTCCTACAAAATGCTTCAAATATTTTCCTTCATTAAGCACTTGCAAAAGAATTTGGGTCGGTCCAAATTAATGTGGAAGCATGTTAATGAGCTGAAAAGCCCTTAGCTTTCCCGTATTGTTTAATCTTTTCATTTGTATCTTGTATATAGGAAAACTTGTGACTGAACAGAAGTGCCCCACATGTTCATATGAACAACCTAACGGTCAATGTGGAAAATATTGCAGATTTAAATCAGACGGATATTCTAATCTGATCATCAATATCAAATCATCAATGGCATGGATCTTCCGTGGTCGAATGACTATCCTTAAAATGGAGTCTTGCAGCAAAAGAACCTATTTACTTATTCGGTAATGTGTCATGGGCTTGTTTACCAAATAAAATAGAGCTTGATGGCCTACAAAGAATATGAATAAGTTAAAAAACACATAATGTCAAAACAATTGAACATTATAGAACATACGCAAAATAAAACTATTTTTTATATTGTAGTCGACTTCCAATTTGAAATATATCCACTTAAAAAGTACATTAGATGATTCAATCCATGGTTACCTTCCATTGTCAATGTGCAATCAATGGCGAAATTCGAGGCACCATGTTTATGAGAAACTCCTTGTTCCAGCCTAGATATGATAAGATAGGCATGCATAGTAACCAAAACATGAGTATCAACATGCACTCATCGCTTACTCAAGAGTCCGCACATGTTGAACACTTGATGTCAAAGATAGAGATTCTAAGGTAGTGACACTTGTTAGTGCATATTTTCTCATTTATTGTTAACCAAACTTGTCGTCCTCCTTGATCATCAATGGTGGGTGGTCCTTGGATGCTCGGGTTTTAGGTATTATCCCCATGAGGCATTAACACGTGGTAGTCCTTGGATTATTCTAGGTACAAGTTTTAAGTACATTGGGATCTGAGTTTATTTGGGCCTATCTTTGGTATGGTGTAGCCACCACGACCAGCCTTAATATGGTAAGAAACTGCAATATCCACTTCCCGGTTGAAAACCCTCACCCATTTTGTCTCCCCTACAAATTCCTAAGGAATAAACACAAGGGGAACTTAAGTTATAATAATTTATTATAAAGTGCAAATAAAATAAAAGAAAATATTATAAAGCACTTATAATAAAATATTATGAATTTAATAATAAAATAAAAATAGAAAAGGAAAAGTTACTTTATGTTTTATTTTCCTAGAGGAGAAATTCGACCCATGTAGAGATGGGATAAAGCAAGAGAAAATATTAAATGAAAGCAAGGGAAAATATTAAATGAAGTGGAAAACATTAAATGAGGCAAGTGAGCTAATTGGTTGTTGGAGGTGGCCATTAGGCCCAATTCTTCTATTTAAGCAAGTCGACTTGCTTGGAGAGGATTCACTTGTCTATTCTCTCATTCTAGATTTGTATGTTGAGCATTTTAGCTTGCATCTTAATCTTCTAAGGACGAAAACCCTTCCTCTAGTTTGTGAGGATTCTCTAAACAAGGGTTTCCATTGTACATCATTGGGTTAGCAGTATTTTCCAGTTGTAGAAAGAAGAAAGTTCCACATTTTTGGCAAGGGTTTGAAGAATAAATTGCTATCATTTTTCTACGCCCTTATTCCAGTTGGAGCGACCACCTAAGGAGTTGATTCAAAATGTTTGAGGGTTGTTTTGGAGTTGTTTGTAGTTGTTATTACATCTGATTTTTATAAATCAGAATCTCCATTTTCAAAAATTTTAGAGTCAAGGAATTATCATTTTCAATCGTCTCTGAGGGCAGCCTGTCTGCACATTTTATAAAATAATTCCAGCGTGTTTTGGAGCTCAAATTCGGTATTTTCTTCATGATTCCGTCTTTATAAAAATTGCAGAATTATTTGGTTGAAAGTTTAAGTGAGTTTGGGTCACATTTGTTGCATTTTCATTCCTAGCCCTAGTCGCCATTTATAGATAAAATTCAGATCTGCATAATAAAATTTGATATCTTGTCTATAATCAGCACTTGGGGTTTGGGATTTGCCTAAAATCCATTTGGGGGTCAAAAGTGTCCATTTGGGGACATTACAGTGGTATCAGAGCCAACTTTCCTCCATCCTATTGGGTAGCAAAAGGGTCAAAATATAGCAGATCGGAAAGATCTCAATGTGGTTTTTATGAAGAAAATGTTCATCAACATGGTGAAATAACAAGAGACAATCAAATTCTACTTGAGTCAGTTCACACAAAACATGAATCAGATCAGATCTGGGAATAATGCGGAAAAATGTGAGAACAGTAATAAAGGGCAGCCAATAGAGGTGATTGATGAGGAGTCTTGTTGGGAAAATACCAATCATTGAGTAAGGGTTTTAGAGATAATATGTCATTTCCATATTATCGCATGATGAAGATTGGTAGCAAGCCTAAGCAAGATCATGTAGTCACCTTTACCTACACCCTTTTTAACCCCAAGCGTGTCGGCACATCACCCACTTTGACCTTGGTAAGGCGCTCAACCGAGGCGCGTGAAGGTGTCAAGCCCTCCTTTATGTGAGCCTTGTAAGAATGTTTCGCCATTAATGGAGGGATATTTGCAGAAACAGAAATACATGCATTCATTCTAGCACAAAAGTAAAGAAACTAGATCTAAGCACATATGCACCATAATGTAAAAGTAAACATTACAACATCACAAAGGAATCAGATCTAAACCATGAGCAATATGAAGAACACTAGGGTTTGGACCCATAAACAAAGATATTCGAGCGATCCATTATATTCATTGATTCGAATCAAGCATGAGCTGATTACATCAAAAGGGTCATAACAGACCAAATACATCATGAAGTAACATCCTAGCTCTACAAAATGACTCTACTCAAAGGGTTCTAACCATGTTCTCTCTTATGCACCCGAATATCCCTTTCCTTGCATCACACATCTTCTTCCTCTCGCATCATCTCTCATTTCCTCACATCCCTTCACAACCTTTGTTTTAGACCCAAACACATTCTTAAATAGAGTGGGATCTCTCCCCCACCGCCTCAAGATCACTCATGAGCAGGTTGCATGCCAAGGGGAATCATGCTCCACCATACTCAAATGCCTATGCCATCTAGCTAAAGCCATGATTAATTTCCACTTTACAACTCCTTAAGCACAATGATTAACCCTTGATTATTCCCTAGAATATTCTTTTCTTGGGCAGCAAGTCTTCATGCGCTAACTTTATCCACTCATCACGCCTACCCGCATCCTCACGTGTTTTCCATGCAACACTATATTCCAAAATGCGGCTAAGTCTCAAAACCTTTTTCGCTTCCGTGCGGCAACCTCCGCGCTCCATGTTTGTGTTCCCAGATTTCACCCTGAAATCTGAGACTACCCCATGTTAAAAATTTTGTACTTTTAAAAATAACGGGTCGTTTTGTGTTTTTATTGCCAGAAGATGCTTGTATTGCGTTTAGATATTCCCAATGAATCATATGAGCCAATTTCGACAAATACCTAGATGCCGAAAATCATTTTATCCCTTCATCAAGTTTTGTTTGCGGAAAATTTTATTTAATTATTTAGAGCCCCGTTTGAAGTAAATTGTGCTCCGGTTTAGCCTTGTTGAAATTTTGCATGTCAATATTCACATATACCAATAGGGTTTTCATCGGAATGGATCTTGGGCTTTATCTGTGACTTCCGGCAACGTTTTGCGTTTTTGTTATTTTTCTCGTTTTTTCTCTCGTGAAATTCCCCTAGGTCAATTCCTTCGCCAGTACAGTCTATTTTCTTGCCTGGAGTATCTAGAGATCATCTACGGCCGCCATGCCAAGAGGAATCAGTCTCAGGAAGTCGGGTTCTCTTCAAAAAGACGAAGTCGTGCACAAAAAAGCTTCTTCTGCACAAGTTGCATTTTTGGGAATGGATGGATTTAAGCTGCAGTGGGATTTTTGTTACGATGGGAAAATTAGAGGCAACAGCAAGCGGAATTTCTTACTTGCCTTGCAGGTGAAAATTCCCATTATAAAATAAAGAAAAATCACTTAAGGCATTGATGGGAATTTCTTACCTGCCTTGCAGGGTAAAAATTCCCATTATGGAAGTCAAACAGCTTAAGTGGATGAAGGGATTTTTGGAGCTGCCATGCAGGGTGAATAATCCCATCAAAGATGACTTTTAAATATAGAAATCAGCCTTATTCAAAAAGTGCGACCCCTTTTGGAATTAAAGAATAACTTTAATTGCATTTATTAATAGTCTTCCTTCCTAATTTTGGCGCCCAGGGATGATGGAAAGTCAATGCATGATAAGAGGTCAAAGAAGACTGAAGGAAGAAGGCTAAAAATAAATTAAATTTATTTATTTAATGCAGCCTTGAAGCATGCTAAAAAGTGCGACCCATTTGGTGAATAAATAATGCTTTTTGAAGCATTTATTAATAGTTTTTATTCCTAATTTTGGTGCCATGGAGAAATAGAAGGTCCATGCATGATGTGAAGTGAAAGAAGAGGGCTAAAAATAAATTAAATTTATTTATTTAAAGGCTGTCATGAGCATGCAAGTTTAGGCGCCCAAATTGAAAGAAAAAACATGTTTATTTATTAATTAATTGCCAGGAATAGGAGAGGCAATTATTAAATATAGAATGCTAAGAGTTATATAAGCATGGGCTGCCATAATAAAGAATTAATTAATTCTTTTAGCAGAGGAGTGCAGCCCGGACAGTTTTGGCGCCCAAAAGGAGGAGGATTTTTGCATAAAGAAGTGTTTTTCATTGCTGGAAAGCTTCAAAGTTTGGCGCCTAGGATTGGAGGAGCTTGATTTAAGCTTGGTTAATTATCTACATATTGGTACAGGTGCCTAGGTGAAGTTGAAAATATTTATGCTTGCTTTGCATGCAAGCAAAGCCTCAAATTTTAGGGCAGCGGGCTTTATATGCAGATTTTTATGATAAAAATCAAGTGTTCATGTTCCGGTTGCCGTCTTTGTCTGAATTAATTGTAGGTATTCATTACAGGTGCTTATATAATTGAAAGGGAGCTTAAATCAATGTCAGATACATTGAATATATCCTCCGAATCTGAAGAAATTCCCAGATCTGCACAATTGTAAAGAATTTCGGCCGAATAAAAAGAAAAAGAATTGCTCAGACAAAGATTGCTCCAACTATGGCAAAGCGGGATGAACGAGAAGGCTCAGCGGAATCATGCATTACTTCTAGATTTGCCGATATCGGTGATACGGATCTAGGCCCAGAACCTCTTTCCGAGTTGATTGACAGATCCAGAGCTGGAAAGACATCTCTCATGCCAGCGATCGAAGCAAATGGAATCATTCAAGCTTCTTGCATTCCAATTCACGGCTCGATTGCGAATTCGTCATGGAGTGTGCAAGGTCGTACCATCCACTATCTAGATCAATTCGGGATGTTGCGGGGAAGACAATAATCCGGTTGGGCCTTACAGCTTTATCAATTATTGTCGAATATTCTAACATGACAGTGGTGACTACCATCGGCATGTTGGATGCTTGGCAATGATGGAATAAGCATAAAGTCGATTGTGTGGGCATAATGAATAGCAGGTATATGAAGAAGCCCAGATCTCCATCAAAGTTCCTGAGGACTCTTCCACGATCCAATCTGGTGTAGGAGGTGGATGACATTACCAAATTGCTATGCAAGATAAATGGTGAAGCTAACGCTCACAACTTCCGTTCATGGATGTATGCCTTCATCAGGACCATTTAGATCAACAAAGCAGATTCTATAATCAATTGGTCGGAGATCACCAGTAACAACATCGGTGAGCAGCTCCGGAATGTGAGGCGGACTTACAACTTAAAGATGACTTCATATTTGGTATATCAGCAGCCTCGCAGGGTATTTTCTCCAAACCAGTAAAAACAGGGCATACTCTCGAAGGATCCTATTTTTGAGTGCTATCCGCAACTTACTATGCCTGCATGCAATAAAGATTACAAGGTGGTCAACGATGGATTCTTCTACGGATTCATTTGTAGGCTGAACGGTGATCTGAAGACCAACAGGGTAAGCAAGGAAGCTTGGGAAGCTGTATCCCAGCATGGCTGTATCTTCATCCAGTTCGCTGACTTCACATACATCAGGGCAACCGGCTTTTCAGGGGAACCAGTCAAATTGCCCAGATATCCAAGCGACAGATTGGTCATCATGGAGTTGAGCAGACAGCTCGTGGAGATGCATGACCTATAGTTGAAACGGCACAAGTCTACAAGCTTCTTCCCGATCACAGTGGGCTATTACATGTCATAGAGCATTCACAAAGCCAGAGGAATTGAAGCGGAGATGTTCTCTGAGTATGAGCATGAGTTTTTCCCAACATGGTTGAACTTTGATCCATATGGGGTGGCAGGAAGACAATCTCCCAGGAATACGCGCATGTGCCTTCGTTAGAAGATTTCTGGATGAAGTGCAGAAGCGAGTACGAAGTTAGGAAGAAAGACTTCAGCAGGTTATCAGCGCGACAAGTGTTTGATTATGGATTAGCATGGATACCTACGGATCTTACAGATGATGGGCCTATGTTACTTGACACATACCATCAGATGGGAGGGGATAGAGTTGTACTTCAGAAGAACATTGGTGGCTGCCACACGATCGAGGAGAGGTCTCCGCCATTGTTCTGGTCAACACTTCGAACTGGTTGCTGACAAAGGGGTATTGCCTTGATGAAGCTTTGATGAATCAGATCACAGGCAACCTCAGCACAGGAGATTCCATCAAAAGGAAGCACGAGGGAGAAAGCAGCAGAAGGCCTGAAAAGCTTAAAGTGCACAAGAAGTCTCATTCGAGGGAAAAGGTCACTTCTATGGCTATGGTGCTAGTTCCGACTTCTCCAGCGTCAAGTACTTCACCAACTTTTGCACCTCAGTAGGATACTGCCGTTCCTCCATTGAATCCGGCAACATTTGTGTTTTCTCCTCAGCCACTCCGATCTGCACCTCTTCCTGAAGAAATGCTGAAGTTGCAGATGGCAAAATTTGAAAGAGCTTTGTCTTTGGACAATACAGAGGACGGTAGCCACGACACTGTAGCAATTTCGGATGGAGAGGAACCAGAGCACGAGATGGTGGTACATTCGGCAACTTCTCATTCTCCGAGAAGCAATTTCTCGAGTGGTTGGCTTCACAGTCGGTCCCAGAGGCTAGAGAGGAGATCAACTTGGAGGAACATGACTTGCAGCTGCTCTTGAGTTTGGGCGGAAAAGATAGAAAACCTAAAGTTGCTAAGGTGACTTCGAGGTTGATTATTGAGGAGTCAGGGCAGAAGTTCGCTGAGGTATCAGTTCCAGCAGAAGGAAAGAAGAAGGGCGAGCTCACGGCAGGATATAACAGTGACCAAAGTACCCATAGGTCAAGCCAATACTGAAGGATTGAAGCAAAATATGCAGAGACATTAATAAATGCTATTCCTTAGGCTTGACAAAGAAAAAACGGAAAAAGTTGAACTTCAAAAGCAGGTGTCTCAGTTGTGCGAAATTATTGCCAAAGTTGTCAAATCTTCTACTTAGCCAATTTCAGCACATAAGTAGGTGAGTAATCATCTGATGCAGGAAGTGGAAGATGCAGGTAACCAGTTGACGAATGGAAGAATCTAATCATTCGCCAAGCTTCTGTACAACTCATGGAGGTGTCAGCCCGTCTAAAGGTTATGAAGGATGCATCGGTTCAGCTGAAGCAACTAGTGACAAGCACGATGGACATGAACACAGTAGCTAAAAGTAACCTGAGTACTTTGGTCCAGATAAATAAGTTGCGAGGAGGTTTTGACTGCAGAACGAATTGTGCCCGATGGATCGGTTGAAAGGGGAAGCAGCTTGAGTTTGCAGTTTCTTTCCGCTTGGAGATCTTCAGAATCATGCTAAAAAGGATGCGGGCACTTGAGAGTATGGCATCATCACTATCAAACAATGTCATTGCTTTCACCAATGAGGAAGTGGTCGGGAACATTTCTTCATACAAAAGGACCATTCCTAACAAAGTGCCTGATTCCCTGGAAGGATCTCTTTTGATGGTGCAAGAGAGGATTGATGGAGTCATTTAGGCCTTTCACGATGGATTCCATCAGTAAGTTGGTAACGCTGCAGTCAGACATTAAGAAGTTTGGGCCTAGCTTGAAGGATGTGGAAGCGTGCATCGAGGTTTTGAACGAAGGCTTGCTGCAATTCAGAGACGAAAAAGAAGTTGTGGCTAAAACAGATGGGAAGTTGTTGAATTACATGTTCGACAAGTATATTCAGTATCAAAGCAAAAAGAAGATGTAGATGTTACAGCTAGCAGATCTTTCTTCTTCTACTCTTTCTTCTTCTATTTCTACGTTCCGGATGTAATTGTAAAACTTTAAAGTTATTGGTTTGAAAACCATTACTTTAAGTTGTGTGGAACGATTCTATAAGTTAAGTGACAGATGTGCATAATTTTGACTAGAACTCCCGATGCATGTCACTTAGAGAGGAATTAAAGGAAGATGATTGCCAGATGTTATCTTTACTTCTTGTTTATGTTCTAGTTCAGTTAAGTTTCCCATTTGTAATTTCCCTTCTACATTCTATAAGTAGAGGAAGAACCTTTGGGTTAAGGATCAGAATTTGTAAGCAACATTCTTGTGTTCCAGACTTTGTGTTGAAACCCTTGATAGCTATTTGAAGCAAAGGAATAGAAAGGAGCATATTTCCGGAGAACTTTGTGTCGACGGTGCATTTTGTTTCTAACTTTTTGTCTTAGATCTACTTATAAACTTTGTGTTATTCTAGATATAAATCTGAAAGCTGCCTTTGCTTATAATTATGTGCGTTAATATCTATTGGTTATGTCTATATGCATGCAATCAACTTTGTAATCTATTGATTGGGTTGCACATCTTCTCTTTCTTCCCTGTGTTTTTATTATTTCCTTCTTCATCAAATATTTTCTTTCTTTAATTGTTGCTTACTTGCTGCAAAACTATACAAAGAATGGTTCATGAGCTGCATGGTTGAAGTAAAACCCACAAATAGATACTAGCATATTTAATCGACAAATCTTAACGGAGCCACTGTAAATGAGGGAGATTTATCACGTGATGCCTAGGTTTTCAGCTATGCAAAAATCTATTCAACAACGTTCAACTCTAGCCCTCTGGAATCGCTCAACTGTTTCAAACTATTTGCGTGCGTACTTAGTTCTCCCTGCGCGCTCTTCATTACGTGCCTTCTTCCTATATTGCCTTTTGTGCGCTCATCCTCTCGCTCCGGGACTTAGTCATTTTGGGCTCAACATTACCCCACACTAAACGTGTTGTCCGTCCTCAAAAACAATATGATCTCCAACAAAGAATAAAGAATTGAAGGAAAGAATAATCTGTATCCGGCTTACGCCAAAGAACAAAAGAATTTCGTTACTGTTGTACAAGGATTGGAAAAGTTTTATTCAAGGATGCTTCAATCTCATTCCAAGCATACACCTTTTGCGCTTGTTTAAACAAATCCCCTATCATCGCGTTGACCTCATCAAATGTCAACTCTTCACCCTTAGCCTTCAGTGTATCAACGATATTCTCCATTTGCTTGCTAAGGTCGTTCAATGCGTCCATCTTATGTGTAACCTAGGGATATACTTCCTTTACCTTATTTTTAACAAAGGCCCTTAAAATTTCAATTGCCTCGATTTCTTCTCAACCTCCACCAAGATTTTGTCATGTTCCACCCTATTGCCTTTATTCTTGGCCTGGAACTCCTTTAGATCTGCCTCGTGTGTAACAACCAGCACACTTTACCACTCTGTCTCTATCTTCACAGTTATCGTAGACAACTTCAGCCATGTGCGCCGCAGTCTTCACTGAAGCAAGGATCTCAGAGTACCGAGTTATGGTCTCCTCAATTTTTCATCTCTTTTGCTCTCTCTATCACGCCATAACTTCCTCTACTAACTCCAGTGCAAGTGGTTGCTTCTCCATCATGATTAAGCGCGTCAAATTCTCCAGACAATGGAAGGATGACTCATACTTTTGTTCGGGGGGCTAAATCCAGGCGCTTTAAAATAACGGAGTCCGAGATAACCTCCGCTTTCTTTTAGGCTTTGTGCACCTTCCCCTTTTCTTCTCTAAACTCATTCCTCAACTATGCAATTATCGACTCCTTTCCCTTTATTTCCTTATCTCTCTCTATGATCTCCTTGTTCTTCTCCTCCAACTCCTCCAATGTTGTGATTACTTTATTTCTCCCAAATAACCGTGCTTCGATCTCCACCGACACCTTGTTGACACATTGACGCCTTTGCTCATCAGTTAGTTGTTGTGAATCCACAATGGGATTTACCTCCTCAGAGCTCGGTGTGTCTAGCAATGCGCCTGCATTGACTTCGAATTCTGGTTCATCAACATGGGACTCAAAAGTCCATGACAACATCTTCCTAGTGGCGGGTACGCACTATCTTTGTCAAACGATGACCAACAAAAGAGTTGGTCTGGAGGCACCGTGCTCTAGAAACGCGCGCGCTAGGACCTTGTTTGGATCATCATCGTAAGTCATTACGGATCCTTTAGATGTTGTTGCGCCCTTGCCACCTATGCGTGCTCCCATCGAGAAACCGACTACTACACTTGTTTCCCCCCCATGCTTCCATACTTCTCTATTTCCCCGCGATGCGCTCCACCTCGTGCTCTACCAAGTCCTTGATGATACCCGCCACCTCCTTCTCCACCGTGTCCTCTAATTGTTCACCGAGATAGGTGCGGGGTCTCATGCACCTTTGTCCCCACTTCTTCTTCACTTCTTTCTCCTTCTCGAGCGTCCTCCATAGATTCATTCCGCTCTTCATCAAATTCATGTACATTGTACACAAGGGGTTCTTCTCTGACTCGCGCTCCTCGTCCTCCTCCCCTGGTCTCATCACCCTTCATGCTCTCTGTTTTCTCAAAGTCCGAACTCTGCGCTTACCTTCGCTTTTCACTAGAGATTCCTCTATCACTAGGGACTTCTCCTTCACGGGGGACTTCTCCTTTACTGGGGACCTCTTCCTCCGAGTATAAGTGCTCGTGCTCAGCCTAATTCCCGAGCCCCGTAGTCTAAACCACACACCGCTCGAATGCCTTACTTGTTAGAGTTTCATCCCTCTCTCTTCATTCCTTTCTTCTTTCTGGCAGGGTCTTCAGGGATGGAGACATCATCCTCAACGTATGCGCCCTTTTCAAACTTAGGCCTTAGGTGTATGTACACCCTTGTCGTTGTTTTTCCTGCAAGTGGTAATGTTACGGGCCTTAGCATATGTATGTCATGAGAGACATACTTCTCCACATACGCTCGTTCTTGGGATACACCAATGTCTGTCGTGCAACGCGCAAAGTGCTCCTGATCTACCTCACTTAGATCAAATCTAAATTTCTTGGCCTCCTTAAATCTGTTAACTACGCTCTGAAAATACTTTGCATTGTGAAGGAAAAAGGTAGTTTACACCATGGACTCTTGGTACCATCTCAAAGTGAACCAGCCAATGCAAGTAGTGTTGGTATCTGCAAATTCGGCCTCATCCTTCACCAAGGTTGGCAGTTGCTCTGGAATCCTCCACTCTGCCCCAAATGCATCGCGCATCCGCTTATACCACTTATCCAAGTGTGTCTCGTATGCAGATGTCATTGTATCACAAGTGTATGCTTGAACCTCTTAGCTGGGAAGGGGTTCTCATTAGGGTACTCCCAAATGTTGTTATTTGGCCCATCGGGCACTCCAATCTCTGAAAACACAATGGTAAGAAGAATATTACCATACATAATTTTGTCTCCGTTGCGCGCGACATCTATGATATCCTCTGCAATGAAGGCCGAGACGTTGTAGATGGTCCCTTCTGAAATCTTTCTGCAAATGTTCAACCATCTCTTATTCACTTGCATCCATCATTCTTGTCCATTCAACTTGGTGAGAAAGTGCGCGGCCATCTTCATAATTGGGTCAATGATCTTGGCAATATCAAAGTAGCACCCACCCTTCTTGTATTCATATGCCTTAGTTGTTTTGATGATAGCCTCCTTGTCGCCCAAGTCATCATCCAATGACTCTCCCGTGCAGATAAGCCCAGTGTACTTGGAGATCAACTGTGCAATTATGCGCATTCTCCTTCCTGCGAAGTAAAAGTAATCTTCGTGCACGCGCACATCAGCCACTGGTATAACCTTTCAGGTTTGCCGAAAAATGGCAACTCATAGAGTTGCAAAAGCCCAGCCTTCTCCAATTTCCTCTTCACGAAGTCATCATACACTGGTCTTTCATCTACTATTCTTTCTCCGGAGGTCGAACAAACAACAATGTCATTTCTTTTTCAGTTGTATCTATCCTACGGTTATAATCGCTTATAACCATCTTGCGCACGTGAGATACCCAATCCATCCCCAATGAAACACCATATTGGTATTACATCTCCGAATACCCCTTTTTGTTAAAATTTGTTAATGCGAATGGTATTCCCTTGCCCTTGCCCTTCTTCTTGGGTGAAACATTCGATCCTTTCCTTGGTGCCATTTTTCCTTGTCGGGTCCTTGCTAATTCTTCCTTATGTCTTATTTTCTTCTTTCGCTTTCGAATCCTTTGGCTCCAATACCTCTATGCAATTTCTTCAAACCCGTGCCCTAGTTTCGCAAACTCTAACCTGAAAACCACTTCTTCCACAAGATAGCATAAAAACTCGCAGAATGCTTCAAACAACCACTTCCATGCACGCACGTGTACTTTGTTCCAATCGGGTCTCAAATCTATCAAATTCTTCACTTCGCACGCAACTTTCGCAAATTTATCGCAAGGATGCCCTAGTTTGCAAGAGCTCTTCAAAAAGTAACGCAAGGTGAAAACAGAACATACCTCGACTCCCTATTTACAGTTTTCTCCTTTTTCTAGCATTAATTTCCATGTCATCTACCACCGTACTATGGCATTAAATTCAGCTTTTTCAAGCGCGTTCCTCTAGCGCTTTTTGTCTTATCGCTTCTCCTTTGTGCGCACACTCGCGTGTAACCTCCTCAACCTTCTAGCGCACAAGACTACATCGACCACGGACCACTTACGCACGCTCCCAGCGTCAAAGTTTATTTACCTCTGCGTCTTAAACCAAGTAGTTCCTGTTGCCACCTACCTCATGTTGCTCTACAGGTTCATCACGGTACGTGGTTTTATAAAGCTCTTGACACCATTTCATCTCTAACCATTGTCTCCTCTACTACACACGTTCCTTTTGAGATACCCCGCGCTTCTGTTTTTCCTCTTCTAGGCCACCAATCAACATTACTCCAACCGTGTGCCGCAAACCGCATTCTCCACACTCTCTACCCCGAGTAAAAGTATGTGCGGTCCATCTGCGCATGAAACCTCTTTTAGATAGTAATTGGCTACTACAAGTAAACGAGTTTATTACACAACACACTAAACTAAAGGACAAAGCATAAAGAACGATGAAAGGAAACACATATAAAGGAAAAAAATCATTAAGGGAAACCTAAACTAAATGGCAACACTTCCTTATTTACAAACACCAAGAAGGCTTATTTATAGTAGGGCTTTAGCCTACTCCCATTGAAGTAACCAAGCAACCGTGTTCCTTCCAAATTTATGCATGAATGCAAGCGCCTAAATCAAGTATATGTGATATAACATACGGTCCCAACCAATGCACTTTGAGTTTCCTAGGGTGGCACAGAAACTTTGAATCATATAGAAGAACCATCTGCCCAACCTCAAACTTCTTGTTTTTAATATGACGATCATGCCATGCCTTCTGTCTAGCTTTCTCCATCTTTTGACTCCACCTAGCAACAGCTCGCCTTTCATCCAACTTCATAAGTTTATCTATGCGCTCTTCTAATATCTGTTGATAAGCCAATCCTCCTGTGCGTGCAATACACAGATAGTGTAACATGAATTCTACGGGTAGAATAGCCTCTGCACCAAACACCAATTGAAAAGGTGTGGCCTTGTTCAATCTCTTATAAGTCATACGATATGCCCATAATACTGCAGAGACTTTATCATCCCAATCTCTCCTCATTAACATCGCAAATCTTAGTCAATGTGCGGCTCAATATCTTGTTAAATGCCTCAGCAGTCCCATTAGCTTTGAGGGTGATAGGGCGTAGTTTTATGGTGTGCCACCATAAACTCTACCAATAAGATTCTAACAGTCTCATTCAAGAAATGAGTACCCCTATCACTTGTTAAACTCAACGGGCATCCATACCT
Source organism: Taxus wallichiana var. yunnanensis (assembly GCA_018340775.1). Classification (NCBI taxonomy): domain Eukaryota; kingdom Viridiplantae; phylum Streptophyta; class Pinopsida; order Cupressales; family Taxaceae; genus Taxus; species Taxus wallichiana. The sequence continues at coordinate 241,256,692 of CM031234.1, read as the reverse complement.
GCTGATTATATTCTCCCATAAGAACCTAGTTGCTTTAACCGTCATGTGCAATCCTTCGTAGGGCATTGCTTGCGCCCATCTCGAAAGATGTATGTACAAGTGATAATATAACACGAACCTATCTGCATGCGGATGGGGAAATAGGGCCTGAAAGTCAATTGCCCATTTTTCAAACGGCTTTGCACTAGCAATAGGTCTTAACAACATTTCATCTCTTTGCCCCGGCTTCCCAAGGCGCTGGCAATGGTCATAGGCCTTGCAATATTCTATACAATCCTTATAAACTTTTTCCCCACCAAAGGCTGCCATATAATTTTGCAAGCGCATGAGCATTCCGCATAGTGACCACCTGCAATGCCACCATGAGCTTCTTCCATGATTGTAGTACGCTCATGTTCCAATACACACCGGCGCAAAACCTCATCTCAACCTAGTTTGTATAGGTCTCCAGATCAACATATAGGGCACAACACATATAGTCAACCACTTCTTCTCTAAAGCTTTCGTTCCTTCCAAAGACCACACCCGTTCGTAAGAAAACAACAATGTCCTCCAAATCAGAGGGCACGTTTTGCAACCTAAACAACTATGCATCTAGCATTGTATCCTTAATGCTCTACGCGCGTCCTCGCTTGAATTAATCCATGATAGATGGTCAGGCCCTAAAGTGCTCTTTCCTCATTTTACTACGACGAAAAATTCAAACTCTTGAAATAACAAGATCCAACAACATATGCACCCTTGCAAAAAAACATGCTTGTTTACCAAGTACTTGAGTGCCATGTGATCTGTAAAAGATAAATGGAGTAGCCATAAGTACTTGCCTAAATTTATGCAACGCATAAATCATCGACAACGCTTCGCGCTCCGATGTTGTGTAATTACTCAACAAGTAGAGTTAACTTTCTGCTTACAAAACACAAAGGGTGATAAACAATCCCTTCTCCAGTGTTAACATTGCTCCTATTGCCATCCCTAATGCATCAACATGCACATGAAAGGGCTTGTCCCAAGAGGGAAAGCGCAAAATGGGCGCAGTAGTAAGTTTCTCCTTCAATGTGTCAAAAGCCACCTGTTGCACCTCACCCCAATAGAATTTACTCTTATGTTTCAACAACTCTTCCAATGGCACGGAGATCTTGGCATAGCCTTTGATGAATTTTTTGTAGTAACCCGTATGCCCTAAGAATCCGCACACTGCGCTTTGATTGGTAGGCTCCTCCAATCCCAAAATAACAACTTTGGCAGGATCTACCAATAAGCCTTCCTTGCAAATAATGTGACCTAGCAATGTGCCAAAAGGAGTAGCAAAGACACATTTCTTAATGTTTAGAGAGATACTTAACTATCTACACCTCTCAAACATTAATCTCAAGTTGTCACAATGATCTCTTACTAACCCATATATTGTCCAATCATCTAGGTAAATTTGCAGAATTTATGGATGAAGTCTTGAAATGCTTGTACCACAATGCACGAGAATACAGCAGGCGCATTCTTAAGTCCAAAGGGCATAACCGTATAAGTAAAACCTCCCCATTCAATGGTGAAAGTAGTCTTCTCCTGTTCTTCCTTCATAATCCTTACCTGGTGATAACCTTAGAATCCATTTGCAAAAGAATAGATCTCCTGCCCTACTACACCTTCCAAGATCTCTTTAGTAAACGGGGTTGGAAAAGGATCTATGACACATGCAGCATTCAAATCTTTGTAGTCTACACATATCCTTATCCTCCCATCCTTCTTGATATTAATCACCATTGGGCTCACCCATTCAGATTCTTCAATTGCTTCAATGATTCCGGATTCTATCATCTTATCAATCTCCTCTTTAACCTTTACGCGCAAATTTGGATTCATCCTATAAGGTCTCTTCCTAATCGGGCATGCACCTTCCTTCAACTTAATCCGCATTTCTCCCATGAGTAATAACTCCCTTTAATTCATGGTATCTCATAGGCATGAACAAATCCTCGGAAGTCGCAAATGAACAACTCAATTATCTTTGAAACTTCTTGGTCCGTCGAGTAATCTCCATAATGACTTCTTTTGGCTCTACTTCGTACTCAATGTTGACCTTCTTTGTTTTCAAGGGCTCTGGTAGCGCGCACTTGCTCATTTGCACTTTCTAAGACTTCGCACATACCTTCCGTATGATCAACATCTAAGTTTTCTACTTCCTCATCATCTATCAGGTACACCAACTTTCCCTTTTCTTTCTCTAGGCAGGGCGCTCAAATCGTGTCAATTAGGATGTTGCTCAGAGCCATCCATGAACAACCGCATTCAACGTAATTTCCTTGTCCTAATCAAGACTGTGAGGGGGCATATTAGCATGTAAGACCTGCCTCTCGCGCTCATCTCCCGCGTGCGGTACCTTTTCTCTTAACCACTTTCCTAACAAAGGTGGGATAATATTCTCTGGCGCAACATCCTACACACTTCTCTGACCTCATCCATGTCCTTCTGAGGGACCTCAACATTCTTCGTCTATTCTAACTTCTGCGATTGCTCCTTCAAACATTAAATCTCTCCTTGCAGGCTCCTAATCACTTCCATGGTCTCTTGGTAAACCTTTTTCTGATGGGCCGATAAGGATATTTCCCATGTAATACTTCGTATCTTGAAATGAGAGGCCTTTGCTTTGGTACATCCTCGGTGCGTGCAGCCTCTCCTCACGTTATTCTTAAGACAGTTCTAACTCGGGCTTAAGTGCTACCCTAGGCATCCACAAGTGGGTCGAGGTTCTCTTTACACTAACCATCCCCGCGTCTTTGTCCTTCTTTTGGTTTTGGCTCATGTGGTCATACAATTCAAGGCACTCCTCATACTTGTGCTTCTTTCGCACCATGAGCATTGTAGAAAATCTAGACATTCACGCTTGTAGTGTTCAATAGATCCACAATTATAACAAGTCCCATGGGGAAATCACCCCGTCCTCTGCGCAACCGCTGACCCCTAAATCCTCCACGAAAACCTCTTCCTTGACCTCCGCACATCTATGCGCACTTCATACTGATGACCTTCGCCCTTAGAACTGCTCCCAATGCTGGTCTAGCGCACACCAATATCAATGGCATCATGAATTTGGTCTATCAATCGGCAGTCCTTCGTATCGTGAGTAGTGGATGTGCAAATCTTACAATAAGAAGACACATTCTTGCGGGCGCACAGTAATAACAGCATCTACTTGGATCATGATCCCCGTGACATATTTCACAATCTAATGACATGGCGCGCACTGACCTTCGAGGGCAAACTATCCTTTGTGTGTCCTTCTACTTCACAACTGTGCACCAAAGTCCACTGCGTGTTTCATGAGCTGAATTCGCAGACAATTTTTCAAGTTGCTTTGCCATGGCAACAATTTGTGCTTCTAAAAATGGGCTTACTCCAGTGTCAACGCTTCTAACAGCCTCAACGCGCAGAGCAGCCTCCAAGGCCTCGCGCGGATCCGTGAAAGTCTTATGGGAGAGCACTTGTCTGAAAGGCGTTATCAATCCTCTAACAAACCACTGAGCATGCTTTGTGAGGGATGGATATCATAAGATAGCTTTGACAAAAGAGTCTTAAAGCACGCATCATACTCCCGCACACTCTCTGTCATACCCTGTTGAATCTCTTTTGAGAGCGTTGATGTTCTTCTGCTCAAATTTAGGTATGTGGAATTCTGCCAAAAAAGCATCACGCAATGCGGTATAATCCACCACCGTATGATGTGGGTCATACTTCCGGTACCAGCTATGGGCACGTCCTTGCAACGTGGTTGCAAACTGACTTGCCTTTCGTTCTAGCGCAGTAATACCCTTAGCACGCCATAGCAATTCGCACTTGTGTACATGTTCTGTAGCATCCTCAACACCTTTATAATCAGGTAAATGCAAAGACATCTCATAAAACACCTACTGAGGTGGTTGAGGTCATTGCACACCAAGTCCGTAACCTTGGTTCCCTCCCGTATTTCCTCCACCACTAGCGCCACTAGATCCACTAGCTCCTATCCCTCTGGATCCACTAAATCCTCCTCTCAGTAGCAGTAACGGGCCCGGCGCTTCTAACTGCGTCCCCACCATTGTGCTAAATCAGTGCGCCAACAACTCTGTGACGATGAACCACTTCCATATGTGATACCCCAACTCGTACCCACACCTTGTCCAAATGACGTGCCCGACAAAGATACCTCCAAAAACAGCAAATGTCTCAAGTGCTGCCATAGATGGATGTAATGTAAAATGATATCTACCGATGTTGCCTCCTTACCAATGCCAACCAAACTAGAAATACATGTCTCGTAAATTGGAAAACTAAGCGGAAGGTTTTAGTCACATGGTGGGGTTCTAGGGTTCTCCTTTCTTCATACGACGAGCTCTCACCGTGGCCAAGGTGATTCTCCTCCAATGCTTTCCAAGATGGGGTAGCACAAACTGCTTAGGTTCCACGTCCTCTGCATGAACCTCAAATCCTTCCCGCAATGTTTGCCTCCATAATTCCATCGATCTTGCAACTTCACGTTGTCTTGCCAATTCCCTCTCTTGCGCTTCATTATACTTGAGCCGTCTCTCCTCTCTCTCCACTTCTTTCGTAGGATCCGCCATCTCTCACCACACCAGCTTTCGTGTGCCCCACACCGGGTGGGAATTTAGCTAGCCATAGGAAATGCTTCCAAACTCAAAGTGATGATTAGGATCTTGATGGCTAATGGTATAAGCGCACAAGAAAGATCCTCTTGGTTCTCGTAAGAATTCAAATCAGCAACCTCTGGGCAAGAATACGTAGAAACTGCGTACTCCAACGTGTAGCTAGTCAACATACCACTCCACCAACGATCAACAACACAAGTCCAGATCAGATCAACACCATATAGCCATTGATATTCTTCTTGGGTCCACACACGAGATCGATAGTACCAACTCTTCCTCGATGCAAAACAAAAAAAAAGCGGTTCATAAAGCTCATGATACAGATGCTCCTCTACCCATGTATGTGCATCAAACTCAGGTCTAGTGTTGAATCTCTGTGCAAACTCATCCTCTGTGTTCTTAAGCCAAGTTTCCACACTGGCCAAAGTCAAGCACTCTGCCATCACACACCATTCTTAAAACAACTTCAAAAGAGGTCCCAGAACGAAACCAACATGTAGTCACCTTTACCTACTCCCTTTTAACCCCAAGCGCGTCGGCACATCACCTGACCTTGGGCCGGACGCTCACCCGGGCGCGCGAAGGCGCCAAGCCCCTTCTTTATGTGAGCCTTGTAAGAATGTTTCACCATTAATGGAGGGATATTTGCAAACAAAATACATGCATTCATTCTAGCACAGAAGTAAAGAAACTAGATCTAAGCACATATGCACCATAATGTAAAAGTAAACATTACAACATCACAAGGGAATCAGATCTAAACCATGAGCAATATGAAGAACACTAGGGTTTGGACCCATAAACAAAGATATTCAAAACGATCCATCATATTCATTGATTCACAATTGTTTACAGTAGCTAAATTACATCAAAAGGGTCATAATGCACCAAATACATCATGAAGTAACATCCTAGCTCTACAAAATGACTTTACTCAAAGGGTTTTAACCATGTTCTCTCCTATGCACCCAAAATATCCCTTGCCTTGCATCACACATCTTCCTCTTGCATCATCTCTCATTTCCTCGCATCCCTTCATAGCCTCTGTTTTAGACCCAAACACATTCTTAAATAAAGTGGGATCTCTCCCCACCGTCTTGAGATCACTCATGAGCAGTGCCGCATGCCAAGGGGAATCATGCTCCACCATACTCGAATGCCTATGCTAGCTCATTTGGTGTCCCCTTAGATTTCAACATGAAATATGGGACTACCCTTTTAAATTTTTCGTTCTTTTTAAGTAACGGGTTGTGTTTTGTGTTTTGTTTTTCCTGCAGTTGTTTGCATTGCTCTAAGGTATCCCCAAAAAGTCATAAGAGCCACATTCGCCAAATACCCACATGCTGAAGCTCACTCAATTCCTTCGCCAGGACTTTGTCTGAAAGCATTTTATTTAGTTTTATATTAAATAAATAAAGTTATTTTAAAAATAGATTGAGCTAAAATTGGAGGATTTGGGTTATATAAAGCACTTCACCCCATCATTATTACCACAAAACATTCACCCAAGGGGAAGAATTTTTGCAGATCAGCTAATTGGAGAAATTTTTTGAGCAATTGCCCACTTCTTTTTCGGGTTTTGTTTTTATTTCTTTTTGTCTATGTTTTGGTTTTTCTTCGTTTTTCGTCTGGCAATCCCCGTAGTCTTTTCATTCTTCCGGCTAGACCTTTTCCGAGCCTAGGGTTTTGAAAAGATATCCAGTGTTTTTAATTGCTAATTAATTTGTCTAAAGGTGACCAGAGCTCAAGGGATTGCAAGAGGTTGCTTGGTCCAAAAAGGTGCAATAATGGATCGTATGAAAATAAGAAAAATTTTGCCACCAATGCGTAGAATTCAAGAAAATATGCACTTTTAAAAAAAATGGCACCTAAAACAGAGCCACGGAGTGAAAGTTATGGCACTTGCAAGTTTTTGCTACTACATCTTCCTAGACCCTTTCCAAAAATGGAAAAAATTATTCTCTACTTGTGTTTTCTTCACCGAAAATCCAAAAATGGAAAAATGGAAAAAAAAATGCTTTTTCAGTGAAAATCGTGGATTTGGAGTAGTCAATCTTCTAAAAATCAACACAATTTTTTGAGGGGAATTTCACTTAACCAAATCGTGGTTTCTAGCTGCAAGGTCTTCTATTTTTCACGTGCAAGTTGGAAGGAGAAATCACTTAAGTTGTCATGGATTTGGAGCAGTCAGTCTTCTATGCAAATCGTGGATTCCCAGTGTCCTGTCTGCCAATTTGAAGGAATCCTCCCCATCCAGTATCCACGCAGCTTTTGGGAATGTGCACAATTGTTTTAAATAAAAAGAAAATCATTTAAAGTGCAAGTCGTGGATGTTAGGAAGCTTGTCTTCTAATTTTCAACGCCACTTTTGTATTAAAAAGCACAAAGCAAAGCCATTTAAGTGAATTGTGTGGATGTCTGGCGTCTTGTCTTCCTTTTGCAAAGCATCCTCTCCCTTCTAAATCCACACAATCCTTCTCCTTCATAATCCACACAATTTTTAAAAGAGAAAAGCAAATCACTTAAGTGAATTGTGTGGATGTCTGGTGTCTTGTCTTCCTTTTGCAAAGCATCCAATCACCCTAGCATCCACACAATTTTAAGAGGGCAATTTCACTTAAAGAAATCGTGGTTCCTGGCAGCCCAGTCTTCTACCAAGTCGTGGATTTCCAACAAAGAGTCTCCTTGGATTTTAAACGCAATTTTTGAAAGGTTAGAAGCAACACGTTTGGAAGCAAGTGGTTCTTAGGAGGCTTGTCTTCTAAGTTCAAAGCTTCCCTCTCTTTGCAAAATCCACGCCAAAATTGGATCACCACTCAAGCTAACTTTTCCATATTCCACGCGGCCCTATAAGATGCATGTAAAGTCTCCAGTATATCCTTCCCAGAACTCATGCATGTTGTTTAGAAACTCTCAGTTGAGCCCACACCGAGTCTACTTATATCTGCTTGCACCCAAAGTCATTCCCAGAAGTCAGAATTGCTCACATGTTATTAAAATAAATATGAGGGTGATGAATTGCATATTTGTCTGAATTGATTACAAGAATACTTCATTTGTGCTAATATTTGTGAGAAGCACGAGTCAATGTCTAATACATTAAATATATCTTCAGAGTCGGGGGAAGTAATTGCAGCTTCTGCACAAATGGATCCGGCTCTCGCAATGGCAAAAGCTTCCGGTAGAAATTAAAAAAAAAATCTCAAAATCATGCATATCATCCAAGCTTGCTAAGGTTAGTGACACGAACATGGGGCATGAGCCTATCAAGGTATTGATTGATAAATACAAGGCAAACCGTAGGACTTCCTTTATGCGGGCTATCGTGACAAGTGGAATTATCCAAACTGCAGCATTTCCCACGCCCAATTGCCTGAGTTTATTTTGGAATGTGCCAAAGTGGATGGGGCTGAAGTGCAATACATGTTGGATTAGCATGCAAAAACTAGAATAAGAACAAGACTGAGAGTGTTGCAGCTTTCTTCTAATTTCTTCTCCTCTTTCTTCTTCTTTCTCTTATTTTCTCTGACAAAGTAATTGAGTAATCAATTGAATTGTAAAACTTAAGTGATTGGTGTAAAAGCCATTACTTCAAGTTACTGGAAGAAGTCAATTACTTGGAAATAGGTGGCAAACATGCAAAATAGAAGGTTCTATTTTCAGTTGTAAAGCATGCATGTCATGCAATAAGAAAGTCTAGGGAAAATACTATCATTGCTTCCCTTTTCATAGCTTCCACATGCGGCAATTCATTGAAAGCTTCCTATTTGTAATTGCCCTCTATGCACTATAAATAGAGGAAGAGCCTACGGGTTAAAGGATCACAACTTGTTTTATCAAAACTTGTTTTAGCAAGAGCTTTTGTAATTAGAGCATTCTTGAGTTTTTAGACTTTGTGTTGGAACCCTTGATGTGATTGCTGCGAAGGCTTGGGATTGAATAAAAGGCGGATTTCTGGAGAACTTTGTGTCTACAATGTTTTGCTGAGTTCTTCTTTTCAGAGGTTTTAGATAAACTTTGTGTTATCTCAGATCTAGGTTAGAAGTCATTTCTTTCCCATTCTGTTGAATGTTGTGATTTATCTGTTTATTTAATTTGTGTGGATGAGACCAACTCTGATAACTATTGGTTGATTTGGCACATCTTCTTTCTTCTTTCCTAACTTCTATTATTCCCCCTACTGCAAATATTTCTTTCACAGCTGCTTCCTTGCTGCAAAATTGCCCAGTTGTGGTTCACGAGTTGAGGGAATTAAAGTAAAACCCCTGAAAGTAGTTATTAGGATTCACCCTGCAAAATAGATAAATATCTTACACGGGAGCTTCACCGTTAAATGAAGGAGATTTATCTCATGACTGCCTAAGTTTTTAACTATGCATAAAATCTAGCCAACACTCGCTAAAGCCATGATTAATTTCCACTTTACAGCTCAAACACAATGATTAACCCCCGATTATTTCCTAGAATATTTTTTCTTGGGCCGTAAGTCTTCATGCGCTAACCTTATCCACTCATCACGCCTACCCGCATCCTCACGTGTTTTCTTCACCGTTAAATGAAGAAGATTTATCTCATGACTCGCCTAGGTTTTTAGTTGTGCATAAAATCTAGCCAAAACTCACTAAAACCATGATTAATTTCCACTTTATAACTCCTTAAGCACAATGATTAACCCTTGATTATTCCCTAGAATATTATTTTCTTGGGTCGTAAGTTTTCAAGCGCTAACCTTATCCACTCATCACACCTATCCGCATCCTCACGTGTCATGCAACACTATATGCCAAAATGCGGCTAAGTCTCAAAACCCTTTTCGCTTCATGCGTGCCCGACCTCCGCACGCTCCACGTTTAACTCTAGCCCTTCATAACTCGCTCAACTTTTCAAATTGTTTGCACACACTTAGTTCTCTTTAACGCCTCTTCATTACGCACCTTCTTCCTAAATTGCCTTCCACACACGCTCATTCTTTGCTCCGGGACTTAGTTATTTCTAGGCTCAACAGATCATCAACTGTTGGTACCTGAATTACAACAATAACTCATTTGGAAAAACAACTTCAAATGATGTAATTTCAGATGATGGAGATAATGTTGATCCAAAGATGATAAGAAGAAGAAGAAAAGAATGTTGATCCAGAAGAAGTTGTTTTGCACGGTATGAGGAATGGTACTCCTCAAGTTGTGGCAGTCAAGAGCATGGAAGGATCGTTCCAAGTAGGGCTGATTGCACAGGATAATAATGGTGAAGAGAGAAGCATGTCATTGCAGCAGTTGAATAATGAAGAAATTCAGCCTATTGTAGATCATGATGGCATTGAAAGGTATGGAATAAGTGAGTTAAGGTCATATCTATTAATGCATATTCATATGTTCTTTCCTCTTATGAAAAATGTTGAATTAGAGAATGAAATCTGCCACCTTGAGTTTGTGAAACAATTGATGCAACATTGTACTTATGATCATCTTGTGAGGGATATACTGTAATTATCTCATTTGACAGGTACAAGTGCAAGGATTTTGGATCACTTTAGCATGTTCTGTCTGGTGCACTTGGCATTTGAACTAGTGAGTTACAATTGCTTGAGGGCAAGCAATTTTGGGAAGGGAGGATTGTAATATCCCCTTCCCAATCAAAGACCCTTAGCCCATTTTGTCTCCCCGATGGCTAAGGAATAAACACAAGGGGAACTTAAGTTATAATAATTTATTATAAAGTGCAAATAAAATAAAATAAAATATTATAAAGCACTTATAATAAAATATTATGAACTTAATAATAAAATAAAAATAGAAAAGGAAAAGTTACTTTATGTTTTATTTTCCCTAGAGGAGAAATTCGACCCATGTAGAGATGGGATAAAGCAAGAGAAAATATTAAATGAAAGCAAGGGAAAATATTAAATAAAGCAAGTGGAAAACATTAAATGAGGCAAGTGAGCTGATTGGTTGTTGGAGGTGGCCATTAGGCCCAATTCTTCTATTTAAGCAAGTCGACTTGCTTGGAGAGGCATCACTTGTTTATTCTCTCATTTCAGATTTGTATGTTGAGCATTTTAGCTTGCATCTTCAATCTTCTAAGGACGAAAACCCTTAGAGATTTACTCTAGAGAAGGACAAAAACCCTTCCTCTAGTTTGTGAGGATTCTCCACCATGGGGTTTCCATTGTGCATCATTGGGTTAGCAATATTCTTTCATTATTTTCCAGTTGTAGAAAGAAGAAAGTTGCAGATTTTTGGCAAGGGTTTGAAGAATAAATTGCTATTATTTTTCTACTCCCTTCTTCCAGTTGGAGCGACCACCTAAGGAGTTGATTCAAAGTGTTTGAGGGATGCTTTGAATATTTCTTTAGTTATTACTTCTGATTTTTATAAATCAAAATCTCCATTTTCAAAATTTTTGGAGTCAAGGAATTATCATTTTTAGTTGTGTGGTCACCACCTGCTATCTGCATGGATTTTATAAAATAATTCCAACGTGTTTTGGAGCTCAAAGTTGGTATTTTCTTCATGATTTCGTCTTTATAACACTTGTTGAATTATTTGGTTGAAATTTTAAGTGAGTTTGGGTCACATTTGTTGCATTTTCATTCCTAGCCCTAGTCACCATTTATAGATAAAATTCAGATCTGCATAATAAAAATTTGATATCTTGTCTATAATCTGCATTTGGGGTTTGGGATTGGCCTAAAATCCATTTGGGGTCAAAAATGTCCATTTGGGGACATTACAGTGGTATTTGTAATGTCCCCATTCCTACACCAAGGCCTAGAGGCTTATTTCCATCTTAGCTTTGGTCATACCCAAGGGGCTGGAGACGTGGAGGTTATTGGGTATGGGTTATTTTATTACCACCTTCACTTTATGTTATATTTTGTCATTGACTTAAGTGATGGGCAACTAGGTGGTACTTTATATTCTATTTCTTCATTGGGACAACTTAAGTGTACTTTTTAGTATGTGCACAATAAAGTCACTTAAGTTATATTTATGTTTATGAGAAAAGTCCCAAAGGGGTGTGATTAGGTTTTTTGGAGGAAAATGTTATAAATATACCTTTGGGGTCTTTTGGAGAATGCATTCATGCATTCACTCATACAAATATTTGGAGTTTTTTCTAGTTGCACTCTTTGCTTGTGGAAGTAAGATTCTATAGGAACCCTAGCTTTGGTGGTGAGAGATCCACTCCTAGCTAGCAAAGCACTCTTCGGTGGTGAAAGATCCATCCCTAGTTTGCTATTTGGGAGCATTACTTAGTTCATATTTTCAAACAGAGTTTTTAGAGAATTTCAAGGGTTTGTTTAGTGCCAGAGAGAGGTTATTTGATCTGCATGTAGGTTATTTTATCCGCATGTCAACCACTATCAGATCAGCCAACATGCATAATTTTTGGCTCAAGGGTTTTGTACTTTTCAGTTGTGTCTAAGGACAGTTGTCTGCAGTTTTTATAAAATAAAATCAGCCTATTTTGAAGACCGAATATGGTATTTCTTTTATGATTTCACCTTTGCAATATTTGTTGAGTTGTTTGAGCTAAATATTCAGTGGTTTTTCCTTTCATTTTGTGGGTTGTCATCTCCTAAGCAAGTTGCCATGCATGTATAAAATTCATATCTGCATTGTAATATTTTATAAATTATTTAGAAATTGTTCTTTGATAGGGTTTTGCCAAAAATCCATTTGAGGGTAAAAGTGTTCATTTTGGGACATTACAAAGACTTCACGTGTATGTATAGATGGAATTTGTCTCTCATTTGTCATTCATTATTTAAGTGCTTGAGTATTAAAGTGATGTTTGGTGGATGCTATGTAGCATCTCATATCTTGAATTCTCTCTCTTATTGTTGCATATTGTTACATTGTTTGAAGAGTTCATTCATCTAAAGCAATAGGGCAACTTATTCTAACATGATACTACAGGCAATGGGGTAACTCTTCAAGGTTGATCCAAGCTCTCGCAAGGTTGTAGAGGCATTGAAGATATGTAAGGATTGGAGGAGCATCAAGGTTTATTTGTGCTTGTTCAAGCTAGGATCTAGGTTTTATTGCTGTCTGGTTAATCCTGAAAGACAATATTATTAAATTACAATCAGAAATTTCAACTTCCATATACACTAGATGTTCTGCCTTTTTGGTTTATCTAGTTGAACTCTTTTATTTTTTTTGTTGTGCTTGTGATGCTAGGTAAGCCTGTTCATTTCTTGTCATTTAAGCAAACTGCTTGTACGTATTAAAGTTTTATGTTTGACTGTAATTTATCTTATAGAATTGTATAGCCATTGTTCTGATGTATAAATTGTAATTTAATTAATGGTTTATAGGCATCAAGAGCCTTCCAGCATATGTTGTTGTTTAATTTCACATACTACTTTAGTTCAAAATGCTTCAGAAGAGTGATTGTAATCAGTACAGAGACTGTTGTTCCTATCTGTCGACAGCCTTTGAATACTTTAATGTCCAGGGAACCTTTTTCTACCAAACTCGTATTCTAAGCATTTCATCATCTCATCATTTAATTTATATCATGTTTAGATTGATTGAATGATACACTATTAATGCATAACTGTTACATCATGCAAGCTTTCATTATTAGATAGTGATTGACATGTTCCCCAACAAAATTTCTTGTGAAGGAAATTTTTCTCTAATAATAGTACATTCTCATAGCATTTGTAAAGTTAATATAGAATTGAAAAGCAGAATATTTACCGAAATCAATTGTTGTGTGGAACAGTGTATGTTTTTCCCTTGTTTGATAACCTGTCAATCACCTCAATATTAGACACTATATGTAATGAAGACTTCAGGAAATTTTAAAAAACAAATTCTAATGTTTCAGAATGAAACTGGTATAAGTTCCTGGTGATAACCTGAATAAATATTTTAGGTAAGCCTCCTTCGGGTAAATCCTTCTCTGGTATACTTATGTAGAAACCTTGTCTATTGTTAAAGGGAATCTTCAAGTTTGGCAAATTCATATCTTCACGATATTTCTTTGCAAGTGCATGTATGGCTGGCATCCCATTTCAACATGAAAGTTTCCTTCCAGAATTAACATCCAAGAATATGGGCAGGATGCCTAGCTGATGAAGAAAGCTTACATGAGAATGTACCTTCACTTGTATCACAAAATGATTTTCGTGCAACATCAAGAAATCCATCTAATCCAGACTTGACAGCAAAACATTGTTGTGTGCGGATGACAAAAGGTGCCCTCGCATGCAAGACATCTTCATCAATGACCACTTCTATCCTATAAAATAGATTACCACCAAGAATGCAGTAGTGAATTAGCTAGCAAGGAAAGCTTTAGTGGTTTGAGATTTTCACTGCTAAGCTCAACATCTTGAGATAAAAATAATAATCAGATCTTTGTAACGAATATCCAATCATTTTGATGTTGCATTTAAGTCCTAACTAAAGTGATTTATACACAACCTAAAATTAAACATGAAGAGGGAGAATAATCCTATACCCGTTGATGATGTTTTGCTGATTAATAACACATAGGTTGCTTATGTTATGCTATGTTGCCAGGATACGGCAGTGGTAATGTTCGGTACGTGGATACGTCGATTTTTAAAAAACCTTGGGTACGATACATCTTTTGTACGTCCATACATATATAATAATTTTTTTAAATACACACATTTTAGTCATTTTTTCCATAAGAAATACCAAACTTGAAAAAATAGTAGGATCAAGGTTCAAAACATTCGATATGCTTAAAATTTTACGTTTTCATTTCTCATGAGGCTTCCATACTTATGATATATGAATATCATATCAATATGAATACAAATAATCTAGAATATATCATCATACATGAACTCTCTTGCCTTGATCCATTCTTTACATCACTTATCACTCTACTTCTCTCCACCTCCCATATGGTAGCTTTTGGTTCTCTCACCTGAGTTGAGATAACTAACCTTCTTTTCCTAACTTCTCACCTCCACATAAACCAACTCAATCCCTTCTCCTCATAGTTGACAAGAGTATGGTTCAAGCACTCATGAACATCATCCCTGTTTGGGCCACACAACTAGCATAGATTGTTCACACTTGCCTAACTTCTCACCTCCACTATAAATCAACTCAATCCATTCTTCCCATAGTTGACAAGAGTGTGGTTCAAGCACTCATGAACATCATCCCGTTCAAGCCACACAACTAGCATAGATTGTTCACACTTGCCTACACTCATTGCTCAAAGCATCCAATGGTTGGCTTGGTGCCCATCTTCTTAACCAGATTATTTAACTTAAGATTGTATAATATCACTGTTAGGTTCTTCTACTAATTCAAATCACAAGTCTCATCCACCACTTCCCTTTTATCCTACAGCAACTTGATTTCTTTTATAAAGACACTTCAAAGATATGCCCACCATATCGAACTCTTCTTACCAATTATTCAAACCATCTCGTAATGTCTCCATTCCTACGTAGGAGGCTTAGGAGGCTTAACTCAGTCTTAGCCTTGGTCATACCCAAGAGGCTAGAGACATTGGAGGCTATTGGGTATGGGTTTTCGTCACCATCTTCACCTTATGTTATATTTCATCATTGACTTAGGTGATGGGTGAATATGTGGTACTTTATGTTATATTTCATCGTTGGGATAACTTAAGTCATTTTTTTTAACATGTGCACAATAAAGTCACTTAAGTTATAATTTTTGCACATGGGAAATTCCCAAAAGGGGGTGCTACGCCTTCTTTTCCCATTTTGGAGTTAATAAAGGCTTCTTTTATGGGGAGCGTTGGATTTTCCTAATTTGGATCAGATCTACGGTCGAGATCTAGACTTCCTAGAAATGCCAAGTACCCCCCGTACCAAAGCTTGATACGTACCTGGGTATGGGTACGGTTCGGATACACTGTGGGTACATACCCAAGGCCTGTGGGCACCTACCCACATGGTATTTTTATTAAGTGCAAAAGATAAATAAAACTTGAGGGATTTGACTGGAATTAAACCTAGGAAAGTTCGTGTGAGATTAATATTGCCAAAAGGCTCCGACGGGTAAAGAGAGATGAAAAGGACTTTATTTAGTTGACTTACTATTTGGTTTCTTTCTTGTTGCTCCTCGTGGGTTCTTTATTCTTCATCAATTTGGAAGGCATGGGCACAAGTGAAGCACTTGGTGGTTGGGCAGCCTACCTTCTTTTCCTTTGACACTAGGTGTCAAGCCTACAAATCGATTTTGTCAAATCTGAAATATAATGACAAGATGCTTGCCTTGACAAGAGGCTGCTCTTCCCTCCTTTGGTTTGAGAAAGGAATTAAAATATTTCATGACTTGTACAGATGTGGGAAGTGGATGGAATGGACAGATCTTAAAGATTTCTATAAGCTTCCTCAATCTCAGTTCGGAATGTATACAATGCTCAAAAATGCTTTCACAGCTCCCTCTATTGGACTAATTATGGATGAGAATGAATTTTGGGATACTATGAGGTGGCTCAAAGGGCCCCTTCTCCAAGAGGCTACCTCCAAACAACTCTATGAAAAGATTGCTTTCTCCCCAAACCTTTCCTTGGGCCTTAACAATAAGTGGAATGTTTGTGAGCGCATTTGTAGATGGACTCATAGCTTTAATGTTTTGTGGTCTTCTTGTATTCAGTCAAAGAAATCTTGCTTTAGATGGCTTCTAATTCGTAATAAGCTTGTTGTTGGCTTCTAATATTTTATAGGTTGCTTTGAGACTATAAGCTTGTTGTTTTCTTTAAATTTATATATATATTTATATTTTTACTTTTTAAAAATATATTGTACAAATGTACCCACAAATACTGCACCGTGCACTGAAGTTTAAAAAAAAAATCATTTCAGCATACCGCACTGTACTAAAATAGTCTAGGTGGAGATTATAATATCTTTTTGGAAGATGATTATTTATTTCCCCTTGAGGTTGTTTGAGGGGAATCATCTACTTCTATTTTCAGATTTTGTTTATGCAAACCCTAGAGCTGCATGTTTTGGGAGTTCTCTTGCTTGTGGAGGTTAAATTCTGTAGGATCCCTAGCTTTAGTGGTGAGAAATCCATTCCTAGCTGGCAAAACATTCTTTGGTGAGGGTTTCAGATCCATATCCCTAGCTTGTCTCGTATTTGGGGATATTTCATATTTCCACCTTCTACATTCATATTTTCAGTTCAGATTTGGAACAACTATTTTCTAGGGTTTTGTCTACTCATTTCCATATTTGAGAAGTTGTTTTGGGTGTCTTCCACCCATTGGAAAATTGTGCTTGAATATGCGTTGGATAGATATTGGATTTATTTATCTTTTGAGCTATCATTTGTAATCAAATTTCAAGTATTTTCAGAGTTATTAATTTTGTAAGTTTCAGCTATATTTTCATCATTAAAATTCAATTATCCGAATTTCAGAAATTTGATTGGATATTCTTTTTATATATATTTTTAGCCATCTAGGTATTAATTTTGTCAAATTTTAGTAGTTGGAAGTGATAGATCTCAATTTTTTCCCAGACATTGGGGTTTGAGTGTTTTCTGATTTTGTTCATTGTCGTCATAAAAAGCCAAATTTCAGTCTACAACTATATTTAGGATTTATCCCAAAAAGGGATATTTCAATGGTATCAAAGCCACCTTTCCTACAACCTGTTTGGGTAGTGAATGAAGGTATATTCCAGGAGGAATACACCTCGAAAAGGTCAAAATATGGCAGATCAGGAAGAGAATGTGGAAGAGCTCAATGAGGATTTTATGAAGAAAATGTTCATCAACATGGTGAAACAACAAGAGACAACCAACCTCTACTTGAGCCAGCTCACACAGAACATGAATCAAATCAGATCTGGGAATAATAGGGAAAAAGGTGAGAACAGTAATTTGGGGCAGCAATCCCCCCATTCTTCTAACAAGCCTTTGAGTCTTCATGAGCCCTCTTTCTTGAAAGATTCTGAAGCATCACATGTGGGAGAGCCAACATATGCACTTGATGAGAATTCTTGTTGGAGGAAATACCAACCTATGAGCAAGGGTTTAAGAGATAATATGCCATTTCCAAATGATTACAGAAAGAAGATTGGTAGCAAGCCCAAGAGAGATCATCATATGCCGGTACTTAAATTAAAAAAGTGTTTGGGGCAAATTTCTATTCCACACTTTCATGGCTCTAAGAAGTATACCGCACAGTCATGGGTACAAAAGCTGAAGACCTATTTTGATTTGAACCCCATGTGTGAGGAGGATGCAATTAAGTTTGCAATCCTACATCTTGAGGGAGATGCACATGATTGGTGGCATCATGGACTAGTGACACAAGGGCACATGCACATTACTACATATACAGAGTTCACACGGAGGTTACAAGACAAAGTTGATAGGAGAGATCTTGATAGATTCTTCAGGGAGTTGACTCACTTGAGACAGATAGGTTCCTTGGATGTCTACATTGCAAATTTTCAGAGACTTTCAGTGATGGTTTTGATATTTCCAAGATGAGGTTGATTTCATTATTCATAAGGTTAACAAATGCTTTGGTTGGATTTGTAAAGGCATTTGATTCTCCTTCATTACATGAGGCCATTAAGAGACCTCAAGATTTTGAGTTGTCTACTCCAAAATCTAGATATACACCCGAGTTCAGAGTAGAAAGTGCCTCCAACTAGACAGGGAAGACGGGGAGATAGGACTCGCCAGGAAGCCGATCATTTCACTAGAGATTAGGGTGGAATTGAGGTGAAAAAAACTATGTTTCGAGTGTCGTAAACCATGGACACGTGGACACGTGGACATAATTGCTCAAGGAAGGGCAAGGCCCAATATATTGAGGTCTATGAGGAATCGAGGATAGTGATGACGAGGGAAATGAAGTATTAGAACCTCATGAGCTTGATGATGGTGATGCATTGGATAGTGCTGATGTTGAGACTGCAGAGGAGACTTTTCCCACTGAGACCATAGCTACATTGTCTATTACGCCCGGCTACAGGGCATTTAGGGTTCGAGCAATCATGTAGGGACAGTGTGTGGTAGTGCTTATTGATAGTGGGACCACCCACAATTTCATTGATGCCACTTTGGTGGAGAGATAGGGTCTACAAACAAAATATTTTGAGGGCTTCAACGTTGTTGTGGGCAATGTTCAGTCCATGAGATGTACACGGAGGGTCCCACAGTTGAGCATCACTATGGGTAACTATACAACTATCGAGGATTTCTATATTGTTGGTATTGGTGAGACCAACATAGTGCTTGGAGTACAATGGCTTCACTCACTTGGTGAGTTTCAGACTAACTTTTAGATGATAGAGCTGAAGTTTAAGTATGATGGCAGGGAATGTAGTCTTGAGAGGATTATCTTAAAATGCACCTTAGACTTGATGGTAGGAATGTATGATTACTTATGTCTATCTATGTTCCTTCAACAAATAAGAACCGACCTAATCAAATGTCAAGGTCCTGGGTTTCCACCATCGATGTAGAGACTCCTCGACAAATGTGTCAAATCAGAGAGGCGGAAAACTATTCAAAACAAGTGCAACCAAATCATCATCATCCACATTTTTGTCAAGGCACTAAGCTAGTCTCGAAGATCTTTCATCCAAATATTAGAACGCCTTTTATTATCATCTTTGCATTTTTTTTACCCGAAATTCCAGAACGAAAACCCTTGTGAATTTATCTCTTGCGAAAACCCCGGGGAAAAAGTGTTCTTATCGGGAGACTTGCGAGAGGAAAAGTAAATAAAATAAATTTTTAAATACTAAAATAAAAAAAAGACCGCTGGCCTATTTTTATTATTTTCGAAAAGAGAGGGAAATGCAAATGTGTAATGTCCCCTCTACCCGCGTGAGCTTGGGCGAAGACCTTTGGCCCTTTATGTCTACCCGACGGCCAAAGGGAAGTTTTAGGGTGACTTATCTTTATTATTTTATTATATTGTGCTATTGTTTCAAAAAAATAATAATATCTATAATTAATAATATTTTAAGTTTGTTAAGAGTTGTGAATTTATCTCTCATGGTGACGAAAACCCCAGAGATTGAGAGGGAATTTCACTGACCTAGTGTTCTTCATCAATTCTTAATTTTTATCCAAGATATTTGTCAAATGTTTGTCATCGGTGTAGACTAACTTAATAATATTATTACATTTGAAAATAAAAATTATTTTTAAATACTAAAGTAGAAAAATCTGACCGAAATCGGAGAATAGTTTTATTGGGCGTATTTTTTGATTTTTTCCTAGTCGCACTTTCCGGATCTGCAAAAAAGGAGAGGTCGTCCCTTTTTTGATTGAGAGGGAAGGATGCAAATGTTAAAAAAAAAAGAAAGAAAAGGCTATAAAAGCAAATGTTGGGGCTCATTGTAATCATCATCTTGTGAATTATATACTTCTCTTTTGGAAATTGGAGCATTGAGCTCTCATTTTCACCCTTTGAGGACGAAAACCCTCATTGGATCCTATTGGGGACGAAAACCCTCAATAGTCACAACACTTGGGGACGGAAACCCTCATTTGTTGCATTGGTGACTTCATTTGGAGTCACATTGGAGCTTCAAAATTCAGAATTTTAAAATGGAAAGGGTTTCTATCAATGCTAGTGCACACTTTTTTGGGGCTACCACATTTATTTCCATCTTGATCTACCCATTTGGAGATGTCAGGGTCACTTTTCAGAGTGGTTGGAAAAACTTAATTCTAATTTTATTGGATAACTAATTATTTTTTGGTCAATTTGAGCTATCATTTGCATTTTATCTCCAAGTATTTATGAAGATATGGAATTTTGAAGTTTCAATTGTTTTTGAGCAATAATTAATTCCAGCAATCTGTAATTTATTGTTGAAGCATTTATTTTGCATGAATTCATCAAGTGTTTCATGTTGTTGATGTATTTTTGAAGATTTGTGTGTGGGAAAGGCTAAAATTTGAATTCTACCTAGGTTGTTTAGGGTTTTGTGGACCTAAAATAGGTCGCTGCCCTAATTTTTGCATAAAATCAGTTTGTTGTCATAAAAATCAGGTTTTCTACATGTGGTGGCATCATTTTCAGCAATGTTCCATTAGGGTTTTGGGGAAAATTCAAATTCCTCAAATTTGAGCCCGAAAGGGACATTACAAAGGTATCGAGCTTTGGTCTTCCCAGCTTAAGGGTTTTCATGCAAGAAGATAAAATGACGGATAGAATTTTTGGTGATGTTAGATTTGAAAGGCTTGCCCTAGGGCAAGAAAGATTGGCCAATAAAATGGCTCAACTGATCCATACCCTTCAAGATCCAAATGGTGGAAGGAGCTCTTCAAAGGAAGTCAATAATACTCAGCCATCCAAAGTGGACAACATTGCTACATGGTATGAGGAGTATATGGCTCTTCCAGTAAGATTCGTGACACCATGTCATTTTCTGAGTTCATGGGAATAAGCAATGGAAGAGCAAGGCCCAAGCACAGGTCATGAGATACACAAGAAGAGGAAAAAAATCAAATCTGCAAGAGGGCTTTGAGGTGGGGTCCCAAGAAGACCATGTTGATGGACATGGAGAGGTGTTGTTAAATGAAAAACCAAAAAGGGTTTTTGATTCAATAGTATCACCAAAGAAAGAGCCAAAAGTACCTATCATTTTCCCTAAGGATGAGCCCTTGACTGATTTTCAAAACAGCAGTATGGAGGGCCAAGGGTTTGATGAAATCTTGAAGCACGAGCCTAAGGAAGAGAAGGAAGCCATGAAGCACGAGTTGGAAGGTAAAAATCCTTTGATATTTAATGATGATTCATTGATTTCTAATGATGGCATGTTGTAAAAAAATGGAGAAGAAAAGTCAGATTTACTTGAAGTTATGAGGATGACAATATGGAAAGGTATGTCCATGCAGGAAGGGCACTTCTAGTTCTTCATAATTACTTTCAATTCGCTGGAATTTCCCAAACAACAGTCAATGAGGGGCAGATTGAGGGAGTTTATAACCTTGGAGAGAGTTTTGAAGATGTTCCAGACAAGTACCAACAAAATAAGGGTGAGCTCCTTGTTGGCAGCCCAAGGTATGATAGAAATGATCACATTTTATCTCCTTCTATGTCCCTAACATACTTATGCCATTATGGGCAGCTTGTTGAAAAGAATGATCATATGTCATGTTTGATGCCTCATAATATAATTGGTAATAATGTGAAGAACTCATTGAGTAACATAGGGCACATAGATCTTTTCTTGCAAGTTCAAGATTATGTGAACATAAAAGTTTGGGTTCCAATTGATCATTTGAATTATAATAAAGAAGAAGTCCTTGCTACATTCAATATTGCTACTCCATGCATATGGTTAGAAAGGAATTTTTATAAGGATTGTTTTGAACTTGTTATAGTTGTGAAGGATTTACTCCTAGAGTGTTCCTTGAAGCCAAGTTCTACACTCCAAGGAAAGGATATCAAGATAATCAGAGTTGCTACAACCAAGAAGAAGGGGGAACTTACGAAAGAAGGCAAGGTATATGGGCAACACATGATGAGGTAAAATCTACAATTTTATTTTCAAAACAACAGTCAAGACATAAGGGTTTTGAGTTCCCAAGTGATAAGCATGCTCAAGTAAATGTTGAATTAGTAATTGTTGTGTATGAAGATGAGCAAGATGGATGCTATCTTGTTGCCCAAAGCATCATCACCCAACCAGACATGGAAGGTATGGTTGTGAGTTGTAAACATGTTGATTTTCAGATTTTGAGCATGTTGTCATAAGATTTTGTACTGCTGTCATAGACATTTCCAGCTTGTCTATAATCTTATTTGTTGTCATACAAAAGAGGACAGCCATGAGAGGGGATAGTTTCCACACTTTTGAGGTATTTTTAGTCATCAACAAAGTGTTTCCAGCCCCCACTATGTTGTTTTTGCAAGATTTCATGAGGGATATTCAGTATGACAGCAGCTGTACTTGTTTTTCACTTACTGTCCATGCAATTTCCAGCCCCTTTCCATTGTCGACAATTGTACAGGAATTTCCAACTGTTTGGGTGAAGGGTCGTTTATAACTATCATAGGAGGTTTTTCATCTACTTTCATTCTGATTTGAGGGGAAAATGCATGATTACAGTTGTGTTTGGGGCAACATGACTGAATTTTTGGACAGCCATCACTTGTATGAAGTTTGTGAGAAGTTTGCAAGAAAAAGGAGTTGGCCATCATATCTACAAGGCATGAAATGAAGAAGAAGAGAACTCTTGTTTTCTCTAATAAGTTTGTTCCATGTGCAGGTATAGGTGTGATGAAGGAAGAGCAGCTGAGTTTGCTCTTTTCCCATACAAATGAAGGAGCAAATAAGATTGCAGCTATAGCAGAAGATGACATCATGAAGAATGTCAAATTTATGGTCACATGTGATCACCCTTTGCAAGGAGATGAAGCCTCTTCCATACTTGAGTTGAAGCGGAAAAGATTGGAGACATTGAAGAGGCAAAGGGCAGCAGCGAGTATGCAGCCCAAAATTCCTTATTGGCAGCCACAAATCATCATTTTTGGATAGAAAAAGAGTTCGCTACAACAAGGTGACTTTCTTGTGTGGTACACATTGGGACAGCCTTGCACAATGCTTCCTAGTTCATCTTGGAGAGTAGAGCACCATTGGAGATTGGTGAATGGTGAGTTTCAAAGGGCAACCCACTTGAAAATCAGAGCAGCACAACAAAGGCAAGGTATGATGACTCATAATTTGGTTATTTTTGCAAAAAGGCTCCAGCCAAGCATAGGAGAAATAAGGGGTGATGTTTGGTTACTCTCAAGTGTTAGAAGAAGCATCCTTATGACAGTTATGAGCCCATTTGTACTCAATAGCATTGCTGACAACATTTTTGGAAGATCTCATATTTTTTCAATTGCATTCATGCATGTGATTAGAGGGTGTTATTCCACCATAGTTGACAAGGGTGAGATGGAAGGTGAAGATGCCCCATTGGGAAATGCTTTTGTTGGTCAAGTTGCTGAGCATTTTCTAATTTTTGCCCTTTGTTTGAGCTTGCAGCTGGCTGGAAAGTGTTTTGTACAGCTGAGTGTACAAGGGAAGAAATTGCTATTGTTGTTTTTGAGGACAGAATTGGGACAACTAGTTTTTTCTTCAAGGCAGCCATAAAACTTCATGGGCTGCCAAGGGACTTCAATGAAGATAGGGGCAGCCATTGCATAAGTTTGTTTTTGCAGAAGTTCTCTCACTAACGAGCACAAGAGCTAGATTATGGGAGTACTACATCATGTTCTTTCACTTTGGCACATTGGCACTTGGGTATGAGAGCTTGCATTTGCTTGAGGGCAAGCAAATTTGGGGAGGGAGGATTGTAATGTCCCCTTTTCTAAATTAAAAATAATTAATAATATTTTAAGTTGGGCCCGACCAATTCTTCATTTTGGGACAACTTAATAATATTATTATTAAAATAAAAGGTATTTTTAAATACTAAAGTAGAAAAAAGACCCTTAGCCTATTTTCATTATTTTCAATCAGCTAAAAGGAGAGGTCGTCCCTTTTTAAGAGGAAAAGCAAATGTTAAAAAGAAATAAAGAGGCCTACATGGAGTGCTCCACAAAGAAAGGAAAGAAAAGGCTATAAAAGCAAATGTTGGGGCTCATTGTAATCATCATCTTGTGAATTATATACTTCTCTTTTGGAAATTGGAGCATTGAGCTCTCATTTTCACCCTTTGAAGACGAAAACCCTCGTTGGATCCTATTGGGGACAAAAACCCTCAATAGTCACAACACTTGGGACGGAAACCCTCATTTGTTGCATTGGTGACTTCATCCGGGAGTCACATTAGAGCTTCAAAATTCAGAATTTCAGAACGGCAGGGTTTATCGGTGTTAGGGCATACGTTTTTGGGGCTGCCACATTTATTTCCAATTTGATCTTCCCATTTGAAGATTTCGGGATCACTTTTCAATGGGTTTCATGGTTGGAAAAATCTGATTCTAATTTTATTGGATAGCTGATATTTTGTGGTCAATTTGAGCTATCATTTGCATTTTATCTCCAAGTATTTATGAAGATATGGAATTTTGAAGTTTCAGTTGTTTTTGAGCAATAATTAATTCCAGCAGTCTGTAATTTATTGTTGAAGCATTTATTTTGCATGAATTCATCAAGTGTTTCATGTTGTTGATGTATTTTTGAAGATTTGTGTGTGGGAAAGGCTAAAATATGAATTCTACCTAGGTCGCTTAGGGTTTTGTGGACCTAAAACAAGTCATTGCCCTAATTTTTGCATAAAATCAGATTGTTGTCATAAAAATCAGGTTTTCTACATGTGGATGGCATCATTTTCAACAATGTTCCATTAGGGTTTTGGAGAAAATTCAAATTCCTCAAATTTGAGCCCAAAAGGGATTTACAAAGATGTTCTAACAAGGAACCACCTTCGTGCATATTTTTGAAATAGAAAATTCTTCAAGTACAAAACCCGACTTTTCTCTAAAGATTGATACTTGTTCTTCAAGTTAGTCCAAAGCACACTTAGTGGCATTCCGTACCTCAAGTATCAAATCATTTGACATAGATAACTTCAATAAGGCCTTCTTATGACACTTGTCATAATCCGCAAAATTCATAATAGGCCTTCCTTCAATGCTAAAATGATGTTAACACAATCCCAATACTCTACTGATTGTCAAGATTTTGTGACTCTAGACATTGTACTTCCAGGACAAGTAACTTTTGTGCTTCCAACAAAACCAAAATTCTTGTGACGTCTGCAAATTCATCTTCTTTTTCCTTTTTCAAATCGTAACTAGACTATTTGCAAAAATTATTGTTCGATCATGTTGGCCCATACATCACGGATTCTTTCCCTGTCATCCTAGCAGAGCCCATGAAATTTATTTCAACCTAGTTGGCTAGAATCTCAGCCAAAACTATAGGTTTTTATTAAAAACGTCTTCTACAAATTTGTTCAAGTTTTTCTTCTATAGAAATCGCAAAACTTCTGCAAATTTTTTCTATAAATCATATTTTTTAGACTATGTTTCTTCAGCACTTAGACTTGGACTGCATTTCTACGATAGAACATGACTTTTCATATACACCCTCAATCTGGACTGTTATCCTCGTCTGGATAGTAACTCTGCACATGATTCTCCCTAGTTTCGTTCATTTTCTTAAAACGTACTCAACTGTCCTGATTTCTCTTCAAACCATGTGCCCTAGCGATCTACTTTGAAACAACGCTTTTACTGTTTTGTAAAATCGCGACTTGTCTTTTTGACGTCTTCTACAATGTGCAACATCAAACTCTTCAATCTTCTCTGCAATTCGTACCCTCTTCTTAGGGATTCCACAAACTCTTGATTTTCTTCTTCATCTATACTCTACTAGGGCTTCCCCGAATGCCAAGCTTTCTATTTTTACCCTTCTCCTAGGGCCTCCTTGAATGGTAGCTCTCATACCAATGTTAGAAAATATGAGAGAGAGGATGAAGAGAAACTAGAAAGCACACTAAGATATGTGTGTTCATAATCATAAAATAGTTACATTCAGGTGAGGTAGTTTTATGTTGTATAACTAAAGTACATTAACTAATATTTAATTAGTGAATGTTTACATAATGACTTAATAACATCGATAACAATAATCTACAAGACAATTTTTCCCAAAGCCTACTGCTGGCTATCAGGAGTCTGTTTTGTTTGAACACTTTCAATCTTTCAACAATCTTTGTCATTCAGTCAAAGATCGTAAGGCCAATCTTATTGACATGAATAAATTGAAGTATGGGAGCAAACCCTGCCACATCTTCTGATATTGAATTTCAAACTAAAAATCCCTTAAAGATTCAAACTAATTATAATATGAATGACGCTAGGACATTTGTTCATGCGGTTTCGCAACCTACTAGTTAAGGTGGTTTCACAACCTACTAACAAGTTAGTCCTCTCTACTCCTCAATGGAGACAATTCACACATTTATTAGAACCCCTCATAAGATGCTATAAAGGTTATTTGAGTGCAATCTCATATCTCTTCCTCCACCTATAGAAGTTGACATGATTAAGCCACAACCTCATAACTTTGATATCAATTCATATTGTGATTACCATAGATGCATAGGACATTCAGCCAATAGATGTTTTGGCCTATGACATAAGATCCAAAACCTAATTGAGAACACTAACACTAAGTTTAATGGTGATACCATCTCTAAAAATCGGTTGCATGACCTAATTCAAAATTTAAGATGTTCACTAAGCTATCTCCAAATCATTCAAAGCAAGAAACTAAGATCAATCCCAAGGTACTTATGACATCATGCACATCCTACTTTGGCTTCATATGCTTCTAAAACAAGCATTGTTCATCCTCTAGATGGCCTTATTCCTACACCTAGAGATGGGCAAATACAATGGCCTATGATTACATTTGATGACCATGAGATTGTTGACGATGATTCCATTGACGGACCCTTATTTGTATGGCCCTTCATTGATTCACACCCCATGGAGAGCATTTTGGTGGACAACACATCAAGCAAAAACATTTGCACTATGACACTAATTACTAGCCTTAGGTATATATACATAGACTTGATTAGTATGACAACAATGGTAAAAGCTTTGATGGACAATGCGGAACCCTTATGGGGGCATTGTGCTTAACTCATGGTAGGGCCTAAAGCTATTGTTACTTAGTTCTTAGTTTTGGCCAGCAATGGCATGTGTGACATGTTATTAGGACGACCATGGATACATAAGATGCATGAAATCCCTTTTACATTCCACTAATGCTTGAAGTAGATCCACAACGATAAGGTAGTCACTATTCTGAGTATTCCCTATGAGTACCCCATTCAACCTAAGACATCATATCCAATACTTTCACAACAACCTATCATACAACCTACAAACCGAGTTCAGCCTACAACACGCATTCCATCAACTAAGCTTATCTTGCAAGGCAACAACCACCTACAAGAATTTGACACCATGCATCCACACCATCTCCTATTGTACATTAAAGAACGCATGTCATAGTACACACGATTTCTATGCCTACTAGACTCACGCATCATATACATGATCATAGTGTTGCCTGAAAGGATTCATGTATTTTTATTGCTCGAGATCATTTTTCAGATTTTAAAAGTGACAAATATTTCTACCCGCCCACGATGCATGACATTCACATTGCCTAATCCTAGACTTTCACTTAAGCATCCCCTTGATGGGATCATAGGTTAGCATTCCTAACCCATCTTCATATGGAAGCTCAACCACATATTTTGTTGTAGAGTTGATGAGTGATTCCTCTATTTTTCTATTTTTGACATTAACGTTGTGTGTTTCTACGTTGATCATTCTTCTAGCCTCTTGGTTTCAATTTGTTGTTATGTTTCACTTTGGTGTTTGCCTTTGATTGTTTATCTTGTATATCATTTGTGCTACCCTTCATACCGGCTATCTATCCTTGCTTTGTCATGCATGACTCTTGCCCACTAGGGACATGCACCTACTACGAGTCTTTTTGCATACCCCTTTGAGATATGATTATGTTATTCACAATTATATTTACATTACAAGCATATCACTCACCTGCTCTCTCCTAAGACCTTATTGGTTTGTGCAAATTAAGTTTTAACATACGCTATCGCATGTTCAAAACCCTTCACATTCTTCTATCTTGGGCCTCTTGGGCTCCCATTGCTTATCACCTTTTTGGCTTCGATTCATTGTTTATATTTGCACCATAGTTACCTCCGAGACGGGGACGGGGGACGGCGGGACGGGGGACGGGGTTTCCGGGACGGCAAAAAATTTCTAAATTTTGGGGACGGCGGGGGACAACGGCTAATTAAAAAATATATAAATATTTAAAATATAAAGATATAGTGACTAAATTATATAAATAAGCTGAAATAAAACCATTTGAGATTTAAATAAGGTGAAACTTGAACTCATAAACATCAAATACATTCCTTAATACTCATGATTCTTTCGAAGTTTTACAAGGAGTTGCTTGGTCCAAAAGGTGCAAAAATTGATTTTATGAAAATAAGAAAAATATTGCCATCAATGCATGAGCTCAAGAAAATATGCACTTTTAGAAAAACGACACCAAAACGGAGCCCACGAATGAAAGTTATGGCACATGCAAGTTTTTGCTGCTACATCTTCCCGGACCCTTTCCAAAAATGGCAAATTTTTTTCTGTCCTTGTGGTTTTTTCACCAAAAATGAAAAAAATGCCAAAAAAGGAAATAAAATCATGGGGGCGTCTGACGTCCCCCACGTTCCCACGTCCCCCACGCCCCCACGTTTCCCACGTCCCCCCCACGTTTCCACGTCCCCGGGACGTTTTCAACATCTTGAGGCGTCCCCGGACGTTTCTGAGAGAAAATAAAAAAGGAAGCGTGGGGAAACGCGTTCCCCACGCCCCCGCGTCCCGGGACGTCCGGGCGTCGGGCGTGTCAAAATAGGGGGACGCGTCCCATTGTTTAACACCGATTTGCACTATGTTTTCATTCCACCTCTTCACCGTGCTACCTTATTTTTGCCTCTTTATTTTGTTAAATGATTTGCTTATTTGTCTAGATTGCTTGTTCATCCCTTGGTTTTTGCATGACTAATTCTTATTTTTACTAAAATATTCAAAACTATAAAACCGTAACCTACACTACTACTTGTTCGGATAGTACACATTGTTACTTGAGGTCATTTGTCATATATATTATGAAATCCCTTTTACACACATGCTTCTTATGGTATACGTGAGTTTAGATGGAGGACATAAAGGTTACATATACACATGGATACATAGATGCTTCACATTGATCATATCCTAGACCGCGGGACATATAGGTTATATATGGACATGGACACACAAATGCTTCACATTGATCATACCACAGGCCAACCTTTTTACATTGGGGGCATACCCGGACTAGGAGCATCTTAGCACATACTTCATATTCTCTTTTATCCTAGTCCATTGATCATATTGAGCCACTTAGACTATTTATACATGACTTGCTCTTGTTCATATCTTTAGAGAGCTACTTTACATGGATGCGTTTGAACTCTTCTTCTGGTGAAAGACTCAGATATGCGACTTCTAACTTGAGGAGGATGATTGAAATTGAATTGCTCCTGCAATCGCTAGAAATGATCACTCCTTCCTTGTGCCTTCACAAACCACATGAATGGATGTTCAGCCAGGTTGAAAGTTGAATGGGAAACACTCTGATCTGCAAGAGATAAGCTTTGATCTGCAAAGATAGTTGTTCCCAGTAGTCGCCAAAAACTGTTGGCTAGATTTTCTACATAGCTGAAAACCTAGGCAGTCATGAGATAAATCTCCCTCATTTACCAGTGAGGCTCCCGTGTAAGATTTGTCAATAAAATATGCTAGTATCTATTTTTGGGTTTTACTTTAACCATGCAGCTCATGAACCATAGTTGTATAGTTTTGCAACAAGTAAGCAGTTGTTAAAGAAAGGAAATATCTAAAGAAGAAGGAAATAATAAAAACACAGGGAAGAAATAGGGAAGATGTACAACCCAATCAATAGATTACAGAGTTGATTGCACGCACATAGACAGGACCAATAGATATTAACACACGAATTATAAGCAAAGGCACTTTCGGATCTAGATCTAAAATAACACAAAGTTTATAAGTAGATCTCGGGATAAAAGCTAGAAGCAAAATGCACCGCGACACAAATTTCTCTCGGAAATCTGCTCCTTTGTATTCCTTTGCTTCAAATAGCTATCAGGGGTTTCAACACAAAGTCTGGAACACAAGAATGCTTTGCTTACAAATTCTGATCCTTAACTCGAAGGTTCTTCCTCTACTTATAGCATGTAGAGGGGAAATTACAAATAGGAAGCTTTTAGTGAACTGGCACATGTGGAAGTTGTCAAGGAAACAACTGCAATCTCCCTCCTGGAATTCCTCTTTGCATGACATGCATGATTTGCAACTGAAGATAGAACCTTCTATTTTGCATATCTGCACCTATCTCCAAGTAATTGACTTCAAGTAATGGATTTTAAACCAATCACTTAAGTTTTACAATTTAATTGATCACTCAATTACTTTGTCGGAGGAAATAAGAGAAAGAAAAAGGAAGAGGAAAATGAATTAGAAGAAAGTTGCAACACTTTTGTTCTTTTTCCATATTCTGCATGCAGTTGATTCTTTTGCCCTTGATTCTCACCAAACTGGATTTGAAGCAATTTGGATCTGGAAGCGGCTGGATCTGGAAGCAAGTGACTGTGATTTGCTTGCAGGTATTGCCTTTGACTTGTCTTCCTTCTTATCCTTGAAGCTTTTGTAGTTCTTCTCTAGTACATGCATCAGTGCAATGTTTGCCATAAATAACTCATCATTTTTATTTTTAATTGCATATGAGCAATTAAAAATTCTAGAAAGCACTCCGGGTGAATGCAAATTCAATGAAGGCTTCAACTGGAAGATTGGGAGAACATGCACAAGGTCCTGGAAGGAATTCTCCATGCACTGACTTCTTCACGGGCTGCATTCGAAACAAGAGGATGAAGCCTTTGCAATTATGGATTTGAATCTGGATCTGAATCTAGATTTGGATCTATGCATGATTCTGCTGATCTTTCTCGTTCATCCCGCTTTGCCATGGCTGGAACAATCTTTGTCTGAGCAATTCTTTTTCTTTTTATTCAGCCGGAATTCTTTACAACCAGTGCAGATCTGGAGATTTCTTCAAATTCGGAGGATATGTTCAATGTATTGGACATTGATTTAAGCTCTCTTTCTCTTATAAAAGCACCTGTAATGAATTCTGCAATTAATTCAAACAAATATGGCAACCAGAACATGAACACTTGATTTTAATTATAAAAATCTGCATATATCAAGCCTGCTGCCCCAAAATTTGATGTTTTGTTTGCATGCAAAGCAAGCATGAATTTTGTCAACTTCACCTGAGCACCTGTACCACTATGCAGACAATTAATCAGACTTAATTCAAGCTTCTTCAAACCTAGGCGCCAAACTTTGAAGCCTTCCAGCAGTAAAAACACCTTCTGTGCAAAATTCCTCCTTAATTGGGCGCCAAAATTGCCTGGGTTGCACTTCCTTGTTGAAGAATTAATTAATTCATCATTATGGCAGCCATTCTTATATAACCTTCACCATTCTATAATTAATAATTGTCTCTCCTATTCCTGGCAATTAATTAATCAATTAAAATGCTTTTCTCTTCAATTTGGACGCTTATTTTGTGCATGCTCATCGCTGCCATTAAATAAATTAAATTTATTTAATTTTAGTTTTCTACTTCAGTCACATTGACTTCACAGTGTGCTTTGACCTCATCCATTAAAAATAGGAATTAATTACATCAATTAATACTTTAAAAAGTATTATTCTTCTTCAATATGGGTCACACTTTTTTGCATGAGAGGGGGCTGCATTAAATAAATTAAATTTATTTAATTTTAGAATTTTATTTCCAATCTTCTTTATCCTTTCATCATGTTGACTTTTCCTCATGCTTGGGCACCAAAATTGGGTGAATAAATATTAATAAATATTAAATGCATTATTATTCACCCAAGGTGGGTCGCACTTTTTGGCAAGGGTGAATTCTATTTTTAAAAGTCAATTTCTAATGGGATTATTCACCCTGCACCGCAGCTCCAAAAATCCCATGATCCACTTAAGTTGTTTGACTTTCATAATGAGATTTTTTACCTTGCAAGGCAGGTAAGAAATTCCCATCAATGCCTTAAGTGATTTTCTTTTATTTCACAATGGGAATTTTCACCCTACAAGGCAGGTAAGAAATTCCCGCCTGCCTGCTGCCTTTGATTTTTCCATTATGACTTAAGTGGCGTTGCTTCCATGGGAAAAAGTACCCTGCTAGGCAAGTACAAAATTTCCACCTGCCTGCTGCTTCCAAAAATCCCATGATCCACTTAAAACCCTCTTTTTCCAAAAATGTGGCCTGCCCAGAAGAAGTTTTTTTGTGCGTGACTTCATCTTTTCAGAGAGAACCAGACCTCCGATGGCAAATTCCTTCTGGCATAACATCCATAGGTGATCTCCAAATACTCCAGAAAAGAATCAGACCAAACCGGCAAAGGAATTGATCCAGAGAAATTTCACAGAAAACAAAACGGGAAAACACCAAAAACACAAAACGCGTTGCTTTAGAAGTCACGAGATAAAGCCCAGGATTCATTCCTGGTTAAAACCCTACTGGTATATGGGAATATTGACATGTAAGATCATAACAGGGTTAAACCGAGCACAACTTACCTCAAACGGGGCTCAAAATAATTAAATACAAATTTCTCACCAGGCAAACCCCAAATGACAAAATATATACGATTTTGCATTCGGATACTTGTCAAAATTGGCTTATATGGCTCCTTGGGAATATCTTGACACAACACAGACACTTTCTGGCAAGTAAAACACAAACGACCCATTATTTTAAAAGTACGAAATTTTTTACATAGGGTAGTCCCAGATTTCAAGGTGAAATCTGGGACACCATATACGTACTTTACACCATTACATTTGTTGTAATATCTCCTTCCCAATTAAAGACCTTTGGCCTATTTTGTCAACCCGACAGCCAAAGGGTGATCTCAAGGGTGACTTAAGTCACAATAAATTAGTATTATGTGCCTAAAAGAAAAAATAAAATTATTAAAGCACTTATATTAATTTATTTAGCTTAATAAAAATAAATTATAAACCCTATGGTAAATACGAATTGCCTTGAGGGAAAATATCATTGTAAAGGGATTGATTATATTTTTATTCTTCCTAAGAAGTATTGGCGATTTGCCTTAGGAAAGAATAACGAAGTTTAGAAGGAACAAAAGGCCCATATTAATTTTGTATTCTCCCTATGAGAAGTACGACTTGGCCTAGAAGAAAGAACCATGCATAGAGAAGACCAATGCAAATTGGTTTGAAACAGATTCCTTTGGGTCACTTTTCCTTTATAAAGGAAAGTTCTACTTGGAAGAAGGCATCTCATACTCATAATGTCAATTCCTGATTTGTGTCTCAAGCCTTGAGCTTTTGAATAAATAATCTAAGGACAAAAACCCTCTTAGAGAATGTGAGGGATTTCGACACAAGAAATTCTATTGTGTTTGCATGGGATTTCAATATTTCCAGCAGTAGTTGAGGAGTTTTTGCAATAAAGGGTTGAAGAACTTATTTGCAGCTGTTGTTATTATATTTTCTATATGTGGAGCAACCCACTTCTGGGCTGATTTATGGTATATGTGAGACAATTCAGGTCTGTTTTGTGTTGGCATCTTATATTCTGATTTTTACGAGTCAAGGCAACATATTTTCAGTATTTTTGGGTGACTATAAATGTTATTTTCAGACTTGTGCATGGCAGCATGTCTGCAGATTTTAATTAATTAATTTCAGCCTTATTTACTTATGAAATCTGCATGTTTTCTTCATATTTGGGCTTTATAAATTTGTGGTACCAAATCTGAGCGGAAATATTTAAATATAAGAGCTAGTTTGTGTGGGTTTTCCACTTAACCCAAGTTGCATTTCCCTCATAAAATTCAGATCTGCGTAGTAAACATCAGATATTAATTTTGTAAGCTTGCATTGGGTTGTGGCTTTGGCCTATAATCCAGCTTGGGTCAATGTCCAAAAGGGGACACTACAGTGGTATCATAGCCATGATTCTCCCAATTTGTGTATGAAAGGAGGAAAAATTCAGATCTGAAGATAAAGATGGTGACCATGGACGAAGATAAGAGGAACTATATAAATGAAATAGTCAATAGAAGCAATAGGGAATTGCTCACTTGTTGGATGGATACTCAAAGAGATCTAAAAGACTCCATTATAGGAGCCTTTGCTGATTTGCGCAAATCTATTCAAGGAAAGGGTATTGCAATACCAAGCTCTCAAGGGAATCAGATTTTCAGAACCAAGGAAGAACAACCAATTGAGGATGATGACATGGAGACATGGGAACAAAGGTATGCAACACTCAGTCCTAAGGTAAAATCTATGTTGACCTTTGAAGATTTTTGTGAGGTGAAAGGCATTAGAAAAATTAGAAAATGTCAAAAAAGTACCATGCAAAAAATGGAAGGAAATCAGCCCATAGAGTATTCCACCATGCCAAATGAAGAAGAAGAAGCTTCTAGAGAGAAAGGTATGACTCCCATTGAGCATGAGATTGTGAAGAATGTTGATGCTTGTGTTGTGTCTAAAAGCATGAGTCACAATAGGGATGGTGTTGTTTTGGAGGTTCCTAAATCAGCAATGGAAGCTATTATTGTGGCAGCCAAGAGTGTGGAAGAATCAATCCAAGAGGAGCATATTTCACGGGATGCAGATTGTTGGGTAAGAGATACATCATCTTTGTTGTTGCAGCGGTATTATTATGATAATGTTCAGCCCATTGTGGACAAGGATGCTAAGTATTCGATGCAACAAAGTCAAGTCATCATAAAATCAAAGAATGAGGATACTCCAAGGTATGAAAGGTATGAACTGGTATCAAATTTATTGTTGCATAATGAACCATTTCAGATTTGCTTCATTCATGAGAGTATGGTAATGCACATTGTAAAATGAAGCATGTGGGTCCCTTGTTCCTATCTCATGATTGGGAGCATTATGAGAGCTATCTATTTTTGCAAAAGCTCTCTCATTTGACAGGTACAGGTGCAAGGCTATTGGAACACTTCAACATGTTTTGTCTCTAGTGCATGGCACTTGGACAAAACAAAATCAGAATTGCTTGAGAGAAAGCAATTTTGGGAAGGGAGAACTGTAATATCCCTTTCCAATTTGAGACCTTTGGCTTATTTTGTAACCCCGACGGCCAAAGGGTGATCTCAAGGGTGACTTAAGTCACAATAAATTAGTATTATGTGCCTAAAAGAAAAAAATAAAATTATTAAAGCACTTATATTAATTTATTTGGCTTAATAAAAATAAATTATAATCCCTATGGTAAATACAAATTGTCTTGAGGGGCAAAGATCATTGTAAAGGGATTAATTGTATTTTTATTCTTCCTAGGAGGTATTGGCAACTTGCCTTAGGAAAGAATAATGAAATTTAGAAGGAACAAAAGGCCCATATTAATTTTGTATTCTCCCTATGAGAAGTATGACTTGGCCTAGAAGAAATAACCACGCATAGAGAAGACCAATTCAACTAATTGGTTTGGAAAGAGGTTCCCTTGGGTCACTTTTCCTTTATAAAGGAGATTTCGACTTGGAAGAAGGCATCTCATACTCATTATATCAATTCTGATTTGTGTCTCAAGCCTTGAGCTTTTGCATAAATAATCTAAGGACAAAAACCCTTAGTTTATACCTCTAGAGGATGAAAACCCTCTTAGAGAATGTGAGGGATTTCCACATAGGAATTTTATTGTGCTTGCACGAGCTTTGATATTTCAGCAGTAGTTCAGAATTTTTGCAATAAAGGGTTGAAGAACTTATTTGCAGCAATTATTCTTTTTTTATATGTGGAGCAACCCACTTCGGGCTGATCTATGGTATATGTGAGACAATTCAGGTTTGTTTTGTGTTGGCATCTTATATTCTGATTTTTATGAGTCAAGGCAACATATTTTCAGTATTTTTGGGTGACTATAAATGCCATTTTCAGATCTGTGCATGGCAGCTTGTCTACATATTTTTATTAATTAATTTCAGCCTTATTTGCATATGAAATCTGCATTCTTTCTTCATATTTGGGCTTTATAAATTTGTGGAACCAAATCTGAGTGGAAATATTTAAATATAAGGGTTGGTTTGTGTGGGTTTTCCACTTAACCCAAGTTGCATTTCCCTCATAAGATTCAGATCTACGTAATAAACATCAGATAATAATTTTGTAAGCTTGCATTGGGTTGTGGGTTTGGCCTATAATCCAACTTGGGTCCAAAATTTCCAAAAGGGGACATTAGATTTGTTTCCATACAACATGTGTGTGTATCTCTTTCTTTCGAGATGAGTGATTCCCAAGCTTCATACCTCATTCTAAAGGGGGCATTGATCAATGGGTTTTTTTAGAGATTCAGCCATGTCAAACAAAGCAATCTACTACTTGACGAATTCATTAACAATTTATGAAGGTCGAATGGATTAGATTGAGCCCATTGAGACATTTCATGCATGAGACATATGATCACAGATTTGGACATTTTAAATGATTTTGAGAGACACTTAATCATAGATGTGGACATGGTATATGAAACTAAGGGACAATTGATCACATATTTGGACATTTTATATGATTTTGAGAGACATTTGATCACGTGGGGCATGTATTTTATCCATGTAATTGCATTTTATTTCTAGGTTTGAGATCAATGGTGAGCATTGATACTACGTAAGCACACTTCGGGTCAAATTTATGTCTAAAGCACAAGATCTATCTTTTCATACAGTGCAATGTGGGACCTCCTCAATAGAGGTTATCATTATAAACCCTTGTTCGATACTATGGCCCGAAAAGACGGAGGATGGATCGTTTTTCTCCATTACAAGTTGGATTATTTAGACACCCGTAGCGGCAGATTGGGACTTTTGCGACTCTGTAATGTCCCTTTTTCCCATTTGAGAGCTACTAATTGGTCTTCTTGCCATTCCTTCTCCATGGCAAGGAAGTGAAGAAGACGAGGAGAATCTTGAGCCTCTATTTGCATTATTCTTCTAATATTTTATAATTTCTTTTAGAGTTTTCCCCTCTTAATGAGGTCAACTGGGTTTAATGCCTTTAATAAGGCTTAATGAAAGATTATAATGGTTCATTAAGAGGTTGGCATTTCTAATTAAGCTTTGGCACCAAAAAAGGAAGATATAAGAGGAGTTAAGGCATCATTTGCACATTAGCTTGGCATATTTTCTCTATACTTGGCAAAGAGAGCTTGTTGCTCCTTAGTCATCCACTTGGGGACGAAAACCCTCATGTGAGGCCTTGTTGAAGGACGAAAACCCTTCATCACCATTTGACATTGAAGAAGGAAGCTGATTTGAAGATCTTTTTGGCATTTCCAACAGTTATACTATTTTTCTAGGGTGGAGCGACCTACCTAGGGTAGGGTTTGAAGACATTGGCAAGGAATTTGATAAATCTGGTTTTGTAATCTTATTTGCCATATTTTTAAAGGCCGGAATCTTGAGTTGCATGATTTTTGGAGACTTCTATATCTATATTTCATAATTAATTCATGGCTGCAATTTCCAGTGTGCATTTCATTTCCAGCAGTGTGTTTTCAGTATTTGTTGGTTGTATTGGCTTCTAAAAATAATAAAAATCATATAAAAATATTGGTGAGTTGTTTGGGTGTGTTTCATGGTATTTTTGGCATCTTTTTGAGCTAGTATAAGTCGCTGGTTTTTATCTACAGTCTGCTGCAATTTTCAGTTTCAGATCTGCATATAGAATATTTAATAAAACCCTCAAAAGGGTTATTACAAACTCCCAACTTCTAGCACAACCTTTAGTTTTATTTGGGGCCACTCCTCAACTCTCAAGTTCAGTATTTACATTTCTTGGAGAATAGTTGCCCCAAGAAACTCTCCAATCAAATTCAACAAATGGCAGTTTAGTTCGCATACCATTGGGTGTATTCGTTCCTTAGCTTTTCAATTCCTATGTTTTTCTATGGTTCACATATTTCAGCTTGATTATCATTATGAGACATTAATCTACACATGTTTTCTTGCAGATTTTCACATGGGACAAACGACACATTCTAGTTACACTTGTCAATGCCCATAACAATGATCACAAGTACACAATTTCTTTAATCGTTTTAATATAGCATTTTCAACACTAGATTCAAAGGGGGCAGTCAGTAGACACCTAAATTTGGTCCTAGACACTTGGCAAGATCATTTTTAGCTCTATCCTACACACTTGGATGGTTGACATATATCGGACCCTTAAGCAAACTTTCCTCCGATCCATTTACTCATACATTGTCCTAGCCACCTCTAGCTGCCATTCATATTTATTCAGGATCAGCTCAATTTATACAAGAACACCTTATAATTCTTATATAGACATTCTCCAACTCACATATCCTTGTTCTCTATCTCAAGACAATGTCACAACCTTAGACACTGTTGTCTACCATCAGTGCTCTCCTTTGTCGAAGTGTTCAATAGTGTGGGCACTTCTATTGGATCGTCCTAGGCATTTTTTACGGGTTAGCTATGGCACGGAATTAATGAAGAGTAACCTATATATACAAATGCCCCTACGGTCAATCACCATCTTTCATCTCTCTTGAAATCCCTCTTATCACCTAAGGCACTCTAAAACATCTTGGAGCTCATTACACAAAAGGCATAGGCATGTCTCAAATCTTCAAAGAGTAGTCTTAGAGCAGTCCACTAAGTTAAATCTGAATTCAAGGAGGTAAAAGTTACAAGGTGCCAAGTGTCAACGTTCAAAGCAAGGATCACATCTAGATTGCACATGATTTGCATAGCTTCACTCCCATAGGTGGAAGAACTGTGTGAGGCTTGATCCATGGTATGTAGTGCAACGCTCAGCAATTCCAAGGAGGTTTGCTGAGGTCAGTTCGGCCCAATAGATTTAAGGCAATTTTATTGTGCATTGTTGTTCAAGTGCATTGTTAGGGTTTGGATAAGGAAAGATCATTATGATGTCCCTTTCTAGGGCTGAACTGAAAAGCAACGAAATAACACAAACCCCAAACTGAAATATTCTGATTTTTATATCAGCCAACTGGAAAATAGAACAGCAGTGAACAACAGTCTGATTTTTAGAACAGCAGCAAGGAAAAAGCAATAATTCATCAAAATATCACCATTCACAATATTTGAAGTATATAGAGGCACTTTAGGAATATTTTAGAAAATTATCAACCAAGAAATCAGCCTCTAAACACAGCTGGAAATTAAATAAATGACAGCAGAGTATGCCCTTATGAAATGGCTGGAAATGAATGATTCCAAGCCCTAAAAATGAAGTACAAAGTAGATTCCGGCTACCAAAAATATGGAGAATGCAATGATGGCTGAGTTGAGTGATGCCATGCCCTAGAAACCACCAATCTCTTCCCCAAGGAGGGTCGCTCCCCTAGGAGAGGGCTAAATTTCACCTTAGAACCAAACCCTTGTTCAAAATAGGCATTATCCACCTCTTTGAAGCACTTGGAACAATTAAGTAAAAAAATTTGTTCTCCAATTATCAAGGAAGGGTTTTGTCTACCTTATGAAGCCACACCAAAAGATTTCTGCCCTCTAGTGGAATGGAATAGAGCAATCACCCCAAAACTAAGTAGCGTAAAATTATAATAAAGATGAATACCCAAAATGAGCCTAAGCAACTCCTTTTATATCCTTTGGGTGGCGCCAAACCCCATGAGAGAGTTTCCCCCATGACAGACCTCATAAAGAAGTTTGCTTTATCTTTTAATTTGTCTTTTAATTATTCCAACCCAACCGACCTACCTCATACAAGAAAACAGTAAAAGAAAATGTAAATGCTCATAGAAAAGGACTAAAATATAAACATATACTTCCCTTGTTCACCTTCTTCCGGCCCACGGGAAGTGAAATGGGCTAGAAGTCTTCAAATGTATTAGTTCGAAAAAGGGGACATTACAATCACTCAAGCTTTGTCACATCTGATCACAAGGCCCAAATGCCTCAAAACCAGATTTCAAACAAAGGAAAAAAGGTCCTAAAGTTGAAGACCTCTAGCACCCTCCAAGACACTACCAACAAACTCGGTCAATGTCATTAGACGGAAGCATCCGCCTTTACCGGAAGTGTCTAGTGAACTCCTCTGCTACTATTGATCTTCACCATAAACCCTAACAACACATTCTTGAGTTGATTCTAGGCCCCTACACTCACTATAATTTTTTTTTAACAAAAACCACCATATTTATATTAATAAAATTATGAAGTACAAATTACAATGCCAAGCAATTATACTCATACTGGATGAGATATCTTTTGATTTCCAAGTACAAATAAAAGAGAAGAGATAGCATATCTGTGATTTATCCATCATGTGATTTCAAAGAGAGGATCCGCTCTATCTGTTTCCGTTTCTCCTGGGGCCAGGTCAAGGGTAGAGGACCAAAGTTTATCAGATTAGAATGATCTAAAGCCCAATTGGCCGTGCCATGAGAGTATATGATTGTTTGGAACTGGCTGGCAATGAGTTTTATCTGATCCTGAATTCTGGCAATAAGCCAATTATTAGACGGATGTTGCTCAGGGGCTTGTAGAAGGTTAATAATAACCTTGGAGTCTCGATTCTACTATGATACTAGGACATCCCAATTTAGTTGCCTCCAGGAGAGCACGCTGGACAGCCATAATTTCAGCCACATTGTTAGTGTAGTGTCCCAATTGATATGCAAAGAAGAAGAGAGGAGTTCCCAAGGAGTCATGAGCTATCCCTCCCATACTGGCTGGACCCGGATTACCTCTAGCTGCCCCATCAGTGTTTAATTTGACAAATCTGAATGGAGGAGGCTGCCATATTCGAAGAGCAGAAGGTACCCTTTGTTTGGTAGCTTGCTTTATCTGCAATTGCATGTTGCCCAGATTTAGTTTTTGTAAGAGACCTTTCCACCTCTCAGGCAGTGGGGAAGGTAATTTCAGATTGTGTATGATAGTTTCTGCAATATTACTTCTAGTCAAGTCCATAATATACCACCTAGCCTCGCTTTCTAACTTGAAGATGTGTCTGTTTCTTTCCTTCCAAACATTCCACAACAAAAGAGAAACAGCCAACCAAATTCCTTTGGTAAAGTCTTGAGTATCCCTATCTGAATGTTTCCACCCTCTAATAGTGTCCACTATATTCATGGGGATTGCCACGTTACCGAAAGACAATCAGCTAGTGTACACCATAGGGCCAAAGTGAAGGGGCATTGAAAGAAGAGATGAGTTAGGGTCTCTTCTGCATTTCTACATAAAGGGCACCAAAAGGGTCCAACCATACCCCTTTTCATCAAATTATCACCTGTAAGAACTCTATGATAGATGAGAAGCCAAACAAAGAATCTCACCTTAGGCCATAGAGCAGGTTGCCAAAGGTCCACAAAGATATCTTTCCAAGGATGTGGATGAGGGGCCACCAATACTCTATAGCCCTCAACTACTGAATACTTTCCATCCTGCTCAGTTCCCCATCCCAAAGTATCTGATGTCGAATTCATACAAAGGATCTTGTTTTGCGAAGAGTTTGGAAGAATTGAACTTGTGCCTGAGTCAAGTTAATCTGCCACAAAGATGGAGGAATCCATTCACTCCTAGGTATGCAAGCTGAATATAGTGCCTTACCTTTGTTTTTCCTTGTCCATGGAGGATCTCCATAATATTACTAAGATGTGGATATTGTTTGATCAAAGGAGGATGGCCATCCCATGAATCCGTCCGAAGTTTGCTTGCTCACCGTTTCCAATTTTCCAAAACAATTGTTGCTTGATAATTCCTTCTCCAATTCTGAGAACTGAAAGAATGGGAGATCCTCGGGAAGGTAATGAGTATCGGACTATGTCATGGGGTCTCATTCCATGTGTATATTTTGCTCTTATATTAATACTCCATAACTGGTCCGGATTTTGCAGTAGTCTCCAATATAATTTGGCTGCCACACTCACTATAAATTTCATTGGATCTTTCCATTGTGCATTGTATACCTATATCTTTTTGTTTTTGCTCTCTTAAATTTACCAACTAAACACTAACTCCGGTTTATATTACAGTACTTTATTGTCTTTATTTAATAATCTGAATTAGAACATCATTTTATTCGCTTTTTATGTGGTTTTATGTAAAATGGTAAAAACAGTTAGAAGAGAGACATGGTATCTTGGTTTGTATTACTGCAACTGCAGTTCAATCAAAGCTATAAACTTCAATGAAAATTTTGTTAAAGTTGTATTATGCTTATAGTTTTATTTGGCTGTGGATTGAATAACACATTCTGAAAATATAACAGTCGATTCACTAGAAAATTAATCTTCATTACCTATAACCATCTCCTTTGTGCCTCCAAATGATATAGTTAGTGTTCAAAGCATACATAATGACCCAGGATTTATTCAGGTGGTTTTGAGGGATAAACAACAAACTTAAAGAACATAAAGAACAACATTTCTCACTTTACCAGGATGAAAGTGTTTTATTGGTTGCATCCCAATTTATGAAGCAGTTTGCCAGACTTGCAAACATATTGAAAATACATGACAACTTTAAAGTAATTTTTGTGACCTCTTGCATGCTTAATCTATCCAATTCTAAATATACTCACAAATTTCAAATGATGTTGAATGAAGAATGGAAAACAGAAGTAGAAGGATCAACATAGTAACATAAGAAAATGTCACACTTTTAGTTTTCATTAAGACAATGAAAAAAAAATTGCTAGTTCTTATTCTTAAGCACATTTAAACTTCATTTGTTCATAAGTGGATAAGAAAATCAGCCAGATACAAACAAATCACACCTAAAACACAACATATAGACAAGGAAAATTCAAGTATATACTTTTAAATTATTCATTCTAATCCTTTTTTGCTGAAAATTATTCATTGTATTTGTAATTTAAAAGAATCAAATGATAAAAGGAAGACTAAACAATCACATCGCCGAAGTTGGGGATCCACAAAAATGAAAATAAATTTCACACCTGGTTTTTATGAGGCCATATTTTTCATTTTCACAAATTGAGTTGTATATCTTGCAAAGAAGGAAGCTCTTAGCATGCTTCAAAACCTGCAATTTCAGAACATATTGAGTAGAAATGATTTTCTTTGAAATTCTAAATATTTCCCAACTTTTATGCAATCATGTGTATTGCAGTTCAAATACCACATACCTCGGAAAGTAAAGGCAGGGCCTCCAAAGCTTCTTTTAGAAGAATAATACTAGCTACAACCATCCTGCTCCTCCTTACACTTGTATATCTTGAAGACTCAACTAATAATTTCTTTGATTTGAAGCAAAAGTGGCAGAGTACCCGATCTGAAACTTCCCAAAACATCAAAAAGAAACTTCCTACATAAAAAAATTACTCTTCCTACGCTTATAACATATAACTGGAAAGTGTTATAATTTTACCATAAAGGAAACTAACTTGATATGTAATTAGTTTAGATATTTACCAATATCTTTTGGAATTTTCTGTAGAACTTGGAACAACCCAAAGAAAAGCTTCTCGTTACTAGTAAGTTCATCCTACAAAGCATGTGTTGATCTAGTTCAGATTAATTATACCAAACCATGTACAAAATATTAACTTAAAGACATTTCAATCTTACTGGACAAGATAAAAGGTAATCAATGTAATAATATAAGGATATTAGTTTTTAACCACATATTCTAATGAATTTTAAATTGTAATTTTTTATTGATATATCCAAGCCTCTTATCACAAATTTGTTTCCATCATTGGCTCCAAAGGGAATTTTTTTCCAAACAAGCTCCTCTAGAGTGAAATTGATAGAACTTCGTACTACTTTCATCAGTAGAACATGATTTCCATTTAAAAGAAT
Source organism: Taxus wallichiana var. yunnanensis (assembly GCA_018340775.1). Taxonomy (NCBI): domain Eukaryota; kingdom Viridiplantae; phylum Streptophyta; class Pinopsida; order Cupressales; family Taxaceae; genus Taxus; species Taxus wallichiana. The sequence continues at coordinate 241,212,550 of CM031234.1, read as the reverse complement.
ATTTGCTACAAATTCAACAATTTTGCATCTATTTCCAATTTTTTTCCGGAGAAGAGTTACTAATACAATGAAAGCAAATGAGGGAGTGTAATATCCCCTTGCGAGATGTTAATTAATTATTATTAATCTACTTGCAAAAGAAACAAACTTAGAAGAGAAACCCTTCTAGGTTCACCTCAACTAACCCAGTGTCGGCTTCAATACAACCCAAATGGGGTTGGAGTGAGCCAAGGTAAGGGTTCAGATGGGCTATCTAGTTGGAATTTGCACTCCTTTAACCAATAAACTTGCAGAAGTAGAAAAATAAATTTAATATGCCTGGAAACAATTGAAAATGATTGCAAACTTTAAAAATTAATATCTCCCACAATATTAACTCTTTTTGCCTGAAATAAAATGCAATAGGAAGATAAAATTAAGATCTTTCAAATGCATCCAAAATCAGAATTTTTAATCAACTGAAACCCACTCAAAACAGCCCCGAATCTGCAATTCAAGTCGCTAGGGTTAGGGCAAAATATGTAAACTTATTCCAGCACTTTCCCTTCACTCTTCAACCCAATAAATGTAGTTTTCAGATCTGCAATTAATTAATTTATAACAGCAGCTCATAAATATTAGAAAACCCTTTTCAATGATTGCCAAAATCCTCTACACAAGTCGATTTAGCAAAGGTAATTACCAGCCACATTAATAAGCATAAAAATGGTCAAATCATGGCCATATTGATTAAATACACAAGCTGGAAATGATCAGATTTGAACTTGCTTCAAATACCACCAGTTTGCACCACAAACATCACCCACACAAGTCAACTTTGGTGCACAATAATCAGCTGTAAAAATCATATTGAAACCCTCACACAAATCCCTCAAAAACCTTCATCAACAAGCTCATGCACTCTCCTAAAAATGGCGACTTACATATATAGAAGAAAAGATGCAAATAACTTATCAATTCAAGCTCAAAGGGCATACACACTTCACTCAAAGGTGGTGTTGAAGAACACCTTTTGTTTTAGATCATTAGTGGGCATACATCCCTTCTTCAAGCATGAAGATAAGTTTCATAAACCGTCAACATGCGAAAAAGAGTACCCACATCTTTTTTATATTTTTCCTTGCACATCCTCCAAAGTTCTCTCTCCATCTTTGGCACCAAAAGCTAAGAGGGAATATCATTTTAAAAAGTGCCTGGAGATCACAATCAAATCAAATATTAAATGCATAGGGAATTTAAATCAAATGGGGCCCATATGGATTGACCCATGCCTAGAAGAAATCGATTTATTTTTAATATCAAACATTAAATCATTCCCAGAAAAATGTGACTTGCTTAATCACTTAATTCACCTTTAAAATAAGAAATTATTATCTCAAAGTGAAATCAAAATTTTCTTTTATTTTTGATTTGCACAATAAAACTATATTTTATTTTAAATTTACCTGTGCAAATCGATTTTCTCTTCTTTTTAATTTTTTAATTAAAAAGGGGGACATTACAGGAGACAATGTCATTTATCGTGATTCAACATGGGTTATCAACCGACAAACATTTTGCCTAAATATGAAATCCACCTAAAGAATATGTTCAAAGATAAGTAAAGTAAATCATACTATCACTTAGCAATTCCTAGACTATGACCAAATACGCCGGTTCTACAATGTTCAAACATTGAACGCATCATTTTCAGTATAAACATTAAGCACAAAAAAACATATTGAGAATTGATTTGAATGGTTCTTAAGGATTTGGTCAATAGATTCAATTAACAACTATCTTCCACCAAGTTTCCAGGACGGGGACGGGGACGGGGGACGTGTTTCTGGACGGATTTTTTTGGAGGCCTTTTTTTAGGGGACGGCTATTAAAAAATAGGAGAAAATTTAAAAAATATGGGAAATTTCAAATATTCATATGATAACATTGAGAAAACATTCATCACACACATGTTAATTCAAGGTATACCATCATAGTATTGGGCCTCTTAAGCATGTTACTATATAATATTATATTATCAACTCGCATCTTGTACAGTTTGCAGGATTGTAGAATTTTTGAATTCCATCTAGAACTCAACTTTTAGACATTCATTGACAGAAGGAAAATTTATTCTTCTGTCTCTTGTGAAACTTTCTAAAAATCCTAGCCAAATTACAAAACAATTCCAAAGATTGTGCCAACCTTCTAAAAGGAAGCTCTCTCTTTCAATATTTACAGTTTTTCCTATATATTACACATAAAATCTGAAATTAGGATTTTTTTACATAAAATGCCAAACATTAAAAAAAAAATCGTGCACTATAGTTTTATCTATAATTTGTTGCCCCTGGGACTGCTGCTAGCACAGATCTATATCTTTGACTCAAGCATAGAGGAATTCAAAATATAAGAGGTGCCAATTCTTACATGGTTTAAGGATTAATGCCTTCAGTATTTCGGATGTTTCTCTAGGTATGTCAGATCATAGTTTTCATGGATCAAGGATAGCTGCAAACTGTAATTGTGCAAAGTGCTGTTGATGTCTATAAGATTTGTGTGTAAGTTAAGATGAAAGGCCGTGTTAAAGAAAACCCCTCCTTGCACAATTCTAGAAGAGTTAAAGATATTCAGTCAAGAATTGGCATGGCTTAACATAGATAAATCCAGGAATATCAACAATGATATTCACACAATGCATTCTAAGGCAAAGGCACATATACTGTCCTAAGTTCTAACCATGGTCACCTGGAGAAGGAAGACATCTCCGGTGGTGGAGACATGTGCAGAGACAGGGACGCCATTTTCCAGAAAATAGGATACAGGGTAACAGGGAAGCACCAGAATACAAAACTTTTAAATGTATACAAAAAAATTGTGAAATAAAAGCATTACAAGATTTATAGAAAGAAAATTCAAATTTTTAAAAAATTATTTAAAACCAGAAGAAGCAAATTACTTAATATCAGAAAATGCAATATATAAATACTAAAATGAGCTTCTTTTTTGTTTTGATGGTAAGAGAGGTTGTTTTAGGTTTAGGGTAGTTAGGAATGAATGTGGGGGTCCTTGTGGGCCCCCACATTCCTTTATTTTTTATTAAATTTGTGTTTTAAAAAAATGTTTTTTAAGGGTGGGGCGTAGGGATGCCCAGACGTCCCCGGTACGATCGAGGGACTTCTAGAAGTCCCCTGGACGTACTAGGCACGTCTGGATGTCCCCTATCGTTTCCGTGGCCAAAAATGACACCCCTAGGACATTTCCAATTTTTTGCGAGAGTTTGGGGACGGGAAGAGGGCATTTCCTACCCGTCCCGAGGTTCAAACGCGTCCCGATACGGGGATGAGCTAAAAAACCCAGGGGACGCATCCCCATGGAGCATAGATTAATAACCTTCAACTAGGGCTAGATTTTCATCATTTGTTTGAAAGCATTCTTGTGGGAAAATAAAATCTCAGTTCTATCCAACTCCCCAGTAGGTACATTTATGGTGATACACACACCTTTTCCTCACCCAATAAACTTTTGGCAACCCCATTGCACATTCCCTCACTCAAATAGAGAAAAACTAAGAAACAAAACAGTTGCATAGAAAATTGATTATGCAAGACATTGTGTAGCAAGCTATTGTGAAAATGTAATGACCCCTTCAAGGGTTTTCACCAAACACAAAATTCAGATCTGATTTTTAATTTACAAAAGACTGTAAATACAAAATCAGCAACTTTATCTATCACCAAATATGCCAAAAACATCACAAAACACCATAAATCAACTCGCCACAATTATGTATATATTTTATGGAATATTGAGAGCCAAAAACACAAAAAAAAATGCTGGAAATTAATTATGAACTGAAAATTGCAGCCACAAGAAAATTATAGAACTAGGGCATAAAAACCCTCAAAATTCACCAAACTTCAAATTTCGGCCTTATAAAATATTACAAATCAGATTATCAAACCAGATTTCTCAAATAGTTCACCAATTGCTCCAAACCCTACCCAAGGTAGGTCGCTCCACCCTTAATAAATCAAATACAAGCTGGAAATGGCAAGTAACTCTCCAAATCAGCCTCTTGAATCAATCCCAAGCCAAGGAGAAGGGTTTTCGTCCTTCTAGGCAAGTCGCATAAGGAGGTTTTCGTCCCCAAATGCAAGAACAAGCAACTCCAAGCTTACTTTGCTCCAATAAGATAAATTGCGCCAACTCTAGATAGCAAATGGTGCCTCTAATCTTCTTTTATATCCTTCAATTGGTGCCAAAGTATAAAAAGAAAGGCCGACCTGTATAAGAAAGGAAAACACTAAAGAAAAATATAAAATATTAGTAAAAACATAACATAAAGGTGCTCAAGGTTCTCCTCCTTCATTTTTGCTTCTTTGCCACGGAGAAGGAAAGAAGACCAAATATCAGCTCTTAGGTGGGAAAAAGGGACATTACAGTCCTCCCTCCCCAAAATTGTTTGTCCCAAGCAATTGCAATTGTGGATGCTCTAAAATTGTTGCACTCTCCCATGTAGCATCTTCAAGGGGAAGATCCTTCCAACGAACCAAATATTCCTTGATACTTCTATTCCTCAACTTCCTTTCACGAACTTCAAGGATTTCTTCCAGAATTAGGATCAATTTACCTTCTTCATCCAATGGGGGCAGCTCATGTGAAGGGGTAAGATGCTGCCCAAGTGCCTTCTTAAGGCATGAGACATGAAAAACATTATGTATTTTGCTATTTTCCAGAAGCTCTAACTCATATGCAACCTTACCCACCTTGTTTATTACCTTGTATGGGCCATAAAAACGTGGCTTCAATTTTTCCACACCCTTTTGCTTGATGGAAGATTGCCTATAGGGCTGCAATCTCAAGAACACCATGTCTCCCACTTCGAATGTCCTTTCCTTTCTATGTTGATCCACATATAATTTCTGTTGATTTTGTGCACGAAGAAGGTTCTCCTTAAGCTCCTTAAGAATATCTTGGCTACGTTGAATTAAATCTTGAGCTTTAGGCACTCTACTATCAGTCATAACCAAATCAACAAAGGAAGAAGCATCATACCCATACAAAGCCTTGAATGGAGACATACCAATGGACATTTGGAAGGTAGTATTGTAACAAAACTCAGCCATGTACAACCACTTTATCCACGTTGATTGTTGCCCATCAATGTAGTTTCGTAGGTACCCTTCCACCCATTTATTCACTATTTCGGTTTGCCCATCCGTTTGGGGATGGTAACTAGTGCTATGAGCAAGTTGTGTACCCACCAAATGAAACAACTCCTTCCAAAACATGCTCAAGAACCGGCTGTCCCTATCACTTATTATTTCCTTGGGCAGCCCATGAAGTCTAAATACTTCTTTGAAAAACACATCAGCCACTATAGGAGCATTGTACTTAGCCGGAAGAGGACAAAAATGAGCATATTTAGTGAGTCTATCAACTACAACATACAAGCAATTCTTACCTTGGACCATGGGCAGCCCGTAATGAAATCCATAGAGACACTTTCCCATTTTTGAGTGGGAATGGGAAGTGGTTGAAGAAGACCAGCTGGAAATGAGTGCTCCGCCTTGTTTTGTTGACATGTAAGGCACTCCCGGATGTATTGGAGCACTTCCCCTTTAAGACCCTTCCAATAGAACCTTTCTCTTATGTATTTGTAGGTCTTAAAATAACCCGGATGACCAGCTGAAGGGTCATCATGAGCAGCCCTCAAAATCTTGCTTTTAACCTTAGATTCCAACACCAAATAGACTCGGTTTTTGTAGAGAATCAGCCCATCTACCACCTTATACCTCCCATCACTTATTACTCCTTCAAAGACATCACTAGCAAACTTATTCTTTGCATACTCAGCTGAAATCAATGCTTTCCAATCCGCTTGCAAGGAGACTCTTTTCCCTTGGTCCATGAAGCTCATCTCCATGTTTTGATAGTTGAGAGTTAGCTCTCCCAACAAGCACAACCATTGGACTCCAAGTATGATGTCAAACTCAGCCATGTTAATGTAATGTCCCCTTTCTGTGATGTCCCCTTTTTCCTATGCCAAATGGCCCAAGGGCCAAGTCGGGTCCAAAACGTGGTCAGACCCAGGGGGTTGTGGACGCTGGAAGCTTTTGGGAAGGGGCCCCGTGGTTTTAATATCCTAGTTTGGCGTTTGGGGTCACTTTTGGACGTGGCGGCTCAAAAGGAAGAAAGTAACTATAGTTACTTTCATGTTAGTGGCCCCTCCATGGAATAAAATGCGCCTAGGGTTATGGGGGCTCGTTTGCCAATGAAAAGTATATAAGGAGATGGGGAAGGAAGAAAAGGCACTTTTGTCGCATACTCTTAGCCTCTTCTCGTGCAACTCTGCTTTATTGCGTTTCTACAGCTTGTGGAGTCAAATCCCACAGGGACCCTAGCTTCGGTGGTGAGAGACCCGTCCCTAGCTAGCAGGCATTCTTCGGTAGTGAAAGATCTACCCTAGTCTGTCATCTTGGAGCCGCTTTCTGGGCCATACTACAGAGATATTTCCAGAGGGTCAGAGGAAGGGTTTCGAGGATTTTTGGGGCTTTCGGGAAGACAATCAGAGGGGCTCTAGATCCGACTCACGGCAGCCATCTAGGCTAGGCGTGGCAGCACGTGGAAGGCGCCTCCCTCATTTCCCGACTCCATTCCTAGCGAGGCGACTTACAACCTCTATTTGGGGTTTTCCAGTCGGTCGTGTTAGATCTACAGTGGCAAGTACTATTTCCTATATCTGCCATTGTTATTTCCAAAGACCCTTATTTTGCTCTTGTATTTAGAGGGTCACGGACCTCTGAAGTTGTCCAGCCGCCTAGGGCATTCTGTAATCTTCTGGCAACAGTTTGACTTGTGTAAAATTCCCAAAAATAGTTTTATTATGTCCTCTATAATAATATCAAGCTCTCTTTAATTTTTCAAGTGATTCGGGTGGATATCTTGGAAGATATTGATTTTATTTAGTTTGTTGTCCTCACTGTTAAAATTTGCATAAATCAGTATTTTACTTTGCTGCATTTTCATATATTTTGTGCATTTTTAAGTGGTATCCCATTAGGGATATTTCAGTGGTATCGAGCGACTGTTTCTCCAACCTACTGGGACTGAAAGATGGGGGACAAAGACAATGAGGATATAGGGGTAGAGCTGATGAAACAATTGTTCACGAACATGGTAAAGCAACAAGAGACTACCAATCTCTATTTGAGCCAGCTCACTGGGAGATTAGCACAGGACAAGTCTGATACTCATGTGGAAAGAGGAGAAAATAGCAACAGGGGACAATATGGTCAAAGAGGTGAGGGTGGACATTCAGACAGCGGTCCCCCCATTCTTCTACCAGGCCTCTAGGGTCTCACGAACCTTCGTTCTTGAAGGATCCGGAAGTTTCATAGGTACGGCAAGCCAGGGGATGTTGTAGATGAGGAGTCTTGTTGGGAAAGGTACCAGACTTTAAGTGATGGCTTTCGTGACAACATGCCATTCCAGGAATATTGCAAAATGAAGATCGCAAAAGAGCCTAGGCGAGATTACCAGTGCACAGTACCGAGAGATGCAAAGGAGGTTGGGACAAATTTTTGTTCCACATTTCGACGGTTCTAAGAAGTGTATTGCACAGTCTTGGGTGCAGAAGTTGAAGACATACTTCGACTTGAATCATGTGGAGGAAGATGCAATTAAGTTTGCAATCTTACATCTAGAGGGAGACGCTCATGATTGGTGGCATCATGGGTTGATTACACAAGGACACCTATACATCACGACTTATGCTTGAGTTCACAAAGAGGCTAGTGAGCAGATTTGATAAGAGGGACCCCGACAGGTATTTTAGAGAGTTGACTCATCCGAGGCGCACCGGTTCTCGTGGATGGATCAAGACATCACCGATTTTCAGAGACTATCGGTCATGGTACCTGATGTTACAGAGATGAGGTTGATTTCCCTATTCACAACAGGTTTGACAGACGCTCTCGTTGGATTTGTGAGGGCATTTGAGCCTTCTTCGTTGCATGAGGCTATTAGGAGAGCTCGTGACCTGGAGTTATCCACTCCTAAGTCGAGGTTTCCACCTCGAGTGCAGCCTAAGGGTTTCCCTTCAAGAACCGGGGTTCGCAGCCGAAGGTACCTCCACCTAGGAAGGATATAGCCTGGAGACCATTCGGAGCTAGTGAGGACAGGGAGGAATTGAGGCGAAAGAAACTATGTTTCGATTGCCGCGCACCTTGGGTCCCAGGACACGATTGCAAGGGTAGAGGGAGGGCCCAATACATAGAGGTCTTCGAGGAGAGTGATGGTGACGAGGAGTTGGACACACAACCATTAGAGGATGATGATGATGAGGCATTAGATGGTGCGGGTGTGGAGCAGATAGCGAGACTTTCCCCCAGGAGACTATCGCCACATTGTCTAGTACCTCAGAGGTACAAGGCATTCAGAGTTAGGGGAGTTTTGCAGGGACAGCGAGTGGTGGTACTCATTGATAGTGGGGCAACCCACAACTTTATTGATGCCTCATTGGTTGAGAGGCGGGGTTACAGACAGAGGAATTTGAGGGCTTCAACGTGGTTGTAGCCAATGGAGATTCTATGAGATGCACACGACGGGTTCCCCAATTGAGCATCACGATGGGTAACTATACAATTACTAATGATTTCTATATTGTTGGTATTGGAGAGACCAACATAGTGCTTGGGGTACAGTGGCTCCATTCCCTTGGTGAATTTCGAACTAACTTCCAGACGATGGAGCTGAAGTTTAAGTCCGAAGGGAGGAATGTGATCTTGAGGGGCTTATCTTCGGGGCACCCCGAGTTGTTACGGCCAAGAGGATCGAGAGGATCTATAGGCACGACGAGGTGGATTGGGCAATACACTGCTTGGTTTCGACCAAGAAATTAGAGGAGGGACAACAAGCAAAGTGCCATGTGGATATACAGGGCCTATTGGACAAACACAGTGCCGTGTTTGGTGACATACCTCCAGGCATACCTCCAGATAGGGGATTTGAGCATGTGATTGAGCTCGAGGATGCTAGACCGGTGGTCACTTCTCCTTACCGTCACCCCAAACGGTTTAAGGATGAGATCGAGAAGACTATACAGGAGCTCATGGATATGGGGCATATTAGACCAAGTTCCAACCCTTTTGCTTCTTCGGTGGTTTTGGTGAAGAAGAAGGATGGGACCTTGCGGATGTGTATGGACTACCGGGCCTTAAATAAGAAGACAATAAAGAACAAGTATCCCACCCCGCATTGATGAGTTGACGAGCTAGCTACATGGTGCAATCTATTTTTCGAAAATAGATTTGCGTTCTGGATATCATCAGATCAAAGTCAAGGAGCAGGATGTGCATAAGACAACGTTCAGATGCCATTACGGTCACTTTGAATTCTTGGTGATGCCTTTCGGATTGTCTAATGCTCCAGCTACATTCCAGTCTTGCATGAATCATGTGTTCAACCGCCACTTGCGGAAGTTTGTATTGGTTTTCTTTGATGATATTTTAGTCTACAACAGGACATGGGAGGACCATATCAGGCACTTAGGTGAGATATTGGGGATATTAGAAGCTAATTCGTTATATGTGAAAGCCTCTAAGTGCGAGTTCGGCATGACCGAACTTCTTTACTTGGGATATGTAATTGGTGGGGGTACAGTGAAGGTGGATAGAGGGAAGATACGGCAATCCTGGATTGGCCGCCACCTAGGACATTGACACAATTGAGAGGATTCGTGGGGTTGTGCACATACTACCGGAGGTTCATGAAGAATTTCTCTTGGTTGGCTGCTCCATTGACCGATTTGACCAAGAAGGGGGCTTTTGCTTGGACAGACACAACACAACAAGTTTTTGATCACCTCAAGGAGGTGATGAGTTCGTGTCCCGTCCTCGCATTACTAGACTTCTCCCGCCCATTCATTCTAGAGTGTGATGCATCGGAGAGGGTGTTGGGGCGGTTCTCATGCAGATAGGCATCCCATCGCTTATGAGAGTCGAAATCAAACCCATGGAGAGAGGATATTCAATTTACGACAAGGAGATGTTGGCCATCATGCATGCCTTGGCCAAGTTCAAACAATACCTTATGGGCAGCAAATTTGTGGTTCGTACGGATCACAACAGTTTGAGGTTCTTCCTGGGACAGAAAGAGCTCAACGATCGCCAAAGAAAGATGGGTGAACAAGGTGTAAACCTATGACTTTGACATAGAGTACACTAGAGGTAAGAATAATATTGTTGTTGACACTTTATCTAGGAGGCCTTACCTCACTGCTATGCTTAGTTCTATGTCTAGATTTCAGTGAATTAGAAGGCTCATATACTTGTCGAGTACTCCAAAACCAGCTTTTCTGTGAGATCATGGATGGCAAGATACAGACAGACACCGATACGAGTAGTGGATGATCTCATTTTCTACAAGGATAGGATTTTCCTTGTACCAAGATCCAAAATGAAGGAGAAGATCCTTCGTGCAGTACATGATACACCACTAGCTAGACATCCGGGGTATTTCAAAACATACAGGTTCATCAGGAAAGATTTGCATGGAAGGGAATGAAGGACGATGTCCTTAATCATGTCAGAGAGTGTCTGGTTTGCCAGCAAACCAAATCCGAGTTCTTTCCCAGTAGGATTACTTCAGCCTCTCCCCATTCCCGAACAGAAATGGGAAAGCATATCTATGGACTTTATCACCGGGCTTCCCTTAGTGCATGGGCATAGCTGCATTTATGTTGTAGTTGATCGGTTAACTAAGTATGCTCATTTCTTTTCCCTACCCAAGGGCACGAGGCAATGGATGTGGCCCAGATCTTCTATACCGGTATTTTTAGGCTACATGGGTTGCCTAAAAACATCGTCAGTGATAGGGACAAGATCTTCATGAGCACCTTCTGGCAGGAGATCTTTAGACTATCAGGTACAAAGTTGACCCCTAGCACTAGCTACCACCCACAAACAGATGGGCAAACGGAGATAGTCAATAAGTGGATAGAAGGCTACTTGCGGAATTATGTAACAGGACACCAGTGGGCATGGATTAAATGGTTACACATGGGTGAGTACTACTACAATACCACCTACCAGATGAGCATAGGTATGACCCCTTTCGAGACCCGTATGGGTACAATGCTGTGGCATTTATAGATTTGGTATTACCAGATAGCCGAGCTCCCAAAGCTCGAGATAGGTTACAGAGAGAACCAGATATTCTGAAGGCTCTCAAGAGAGAATGTTCGAAGGCACAGAATCAACCGAAGGTATATGCAGATCGGGCATAGGACAGAGAGGTCTTTTGAGGTCTGGGATCTAGTGATCCTACGTTTCTGACCATATAGGTCATCCTCACCAAGCAAAGGGTGCAGAGAAATTGAAACCACAATTTTATGGTCCGTACTGAGTAGTTCGTCGAGTAGGGGCAGTGGCATATGAGCTAGAGCTACCGGAGCACAGTAAGATACATAATGTCTTCCATGTTTCATGCCTTAAGAAGGCGCTCGGACCACATATTGTACCATCTACAGAGCTACCACCACTAGATGAGGAAGGGAAGTTGGTGCTGGAACCGGAAGCCATTATTGAAACAAGACAGAGGGGGCTCAGGAGCAGAGTAATCACCGAGTATTTGGTGCGATGGAAGGGACTGCCACTTGAGGATGCTACTTGGGAGGGGGAGCAGATTTTGCAACATCCTAATTTGCGTTTGCTTGAGGACAAGCAAATTTTGGGAAGGGAGGACTGTAATGTCCCCTTTCTGTGATGTCCCCTTTTTCTACGCCAAATGGCCCAAGGGCCAAGTCGGGTCCAAAACGTGGTCAGACCCAGGAGGGGGGTTGTGGACGCTGGAAGCTTTTGGGAAGGGGCCCCGTGGTTTTAATATCCTAGTTTGGCGTTTGGGGTCACTTTTGGACGTGGCGGCTCAAAAAGGAAGAAAGTAACTATAGTTACTTTCATGTTAGTGGCCCCTCCATGGAATAAAATGCGCTAGGGTTATGGGGGCTCGTTTGCCAATGAAAAGTATATATGGAGATGGGGAAGGAAGAAAAGGCACTTTTTGTCGCATACTCTTAGCCTCTTCTCGTGCAGCTTGCTGTTGCGTTTCTACAACTTGTGGAGTCAAATCCCACAGGGACCCTAGCTTCGGTGGTGAGAGACCCATCCCTAGCTAGCAGGGCATTCTTCGGTAGTGAAAGATCTACCCTAGTCTTGTCATCTTGGAGCCGCTTTCTGGGCCGTGCTACAGAGATATTTCCAGAGGGTCAGAGGAAGGGTTTCGAGGATTTTTGGGGGCTTTCGGGAAGACAATCAGAGGGGCTCTAGATCCGACTCACGGTAGCCATCTAGGGCTGGGCGTGGCAACACGTGGAAGGCGCCTCCCTCATTTCCCGACTCCATTCCTAGCGAGGCGACTTGCAACCTCTATTTGGGGTTTTTCCAAGTCGGTCGTGTCAGATCTGCAGGTGGCAATACTATTTCCTATATCTGCCATTGTTATTTCCAAAGACCCTTATTTTGCTCTTGTATTTAGAGGGTCACGGACCTTTGAAGTTGTCCAGCCGCCTAGGGCATTCTGTGATCTTTTGGCAACAATTTGACTTGTGTAAAATTCTCAAAAACAGTTTTATTATGTCCTCTATAACAATATCAAGCTCTCTTTAATTTTTCAAGTGATTCGGTGGATATCTTGGGAGATATTGATCTTATTTAGTTCTTTGTCCTCACAGTTAAAATTTGCATAAATCAGTATTTTACTTCGCTGCATTTTTCATATATTTTGTGTTTTTTAAGTGGTATCCCATTAGGGATATTTCAGTTAATCACAAAAAAATCAGCACATACCTCATATAACCCCATGGTATGTGGAGTTGAGAACACCTTTTTGTACATTGCATAGAGTAACCATCCGCTATCCTAACAATGAAGCCTTTGAAGTCCTCAACCTTCAATTTCAGATTTGAAACCAAACATGCATTTATGAAATTGTGAGTAGCTCCTCCATCAATCAAAATTGTGACCTTGTGCCCTTGTAGATCACCCTCAATAAGAAAAGAGTTGTAACTTGGTGCTCCCACTAAGGTAGCAAGAGTGCTAGTTACCTCTTCCGGATCTTTTTCCAATATACCATCATGCCTAGTCTCATCCTCATTGCTATCATCATCATCACAATCTGAAATTACTTCAATATAATGAACCTTACCTTTTCCCAAGCAACAATGTCCCGGAGTCCATGGATCCTTGCATGAGAAACACAAATTCTTCCTTCTTAGTTCATTTTTTTCCTTCTTCTCATGGCTGGTTTTCTGCAGATCCGTGTGAACATGAGGCACTTTTTGAAGAGTTTCTTTGGCTGGTCCAAAGGGATGCTTCTAGGCTGCTTGGGGCTTGTTCCCCTCTCCAATTGACCTTAGGAACACTGCTGATTGCTGCTGATTTTGGGGCAGCACCTTCAAGATCAAGAGCCTTCTTTATTGCCTCTTGTAGAGACAAAGGATCAAATGCACGAACTAACCCCCTTAGGGGCTCAATCAAACCCTCTACAAAAAGCACAATGAGTCTTCTTTCGGACACATCCGTAATCATGACGGAAAGCCTCTGAAAATCAGCCACATACTCCTCCACGGTACCTTGTTTCAATTGAGCAAGCTCACGGAAATGTACCTCTGGATCCACTCTATCAAATCTATCAATGAGCCTTTGACAAAACTCATCATAGGCATGTATCTCACTATGCCCTTGTGTCACAAGTCCATGAAACCACCACTCATGGGCAATGCCCTCAAGATGTAAAGTGGCAAATTTAATTGCATCTTCTTCTACCATAGGCTTCAAAGACAAATAAGTATTCAATTTTTGAATCCAAGCCCTAGCGGTACCCTTTGTAGATCCATCAAATGTAGAAAAAGATAACTTACCCAAAGCATTTTGTACCTCTCTTTGTGGCATGGCATGCCTAGGCTCGGGCCTAGATCTTCCTCTATCCAACCCCATGAACTCGGCAAGAGAAATGGCATCACGGATCTCTCTAGACAAGGCCATATATTCCTCATAGCTCGCTGCAATATTTCTTCTTCCCATCGGTCTTGGCTCTTCTTCCGGAATGGCCTCCTCTCTAGGGATGAAAGTGGGCTTCCAACTCGATCCTCGGGCTGATCCATTGGGTCGCTTGGCATTATTTGCTCCACTCGAACTCCCTTCACCATTTTGAACCCTTGGTTCAATGATTCTTTGGAGGAAAGTGCTAGGAAGTCCATAGTATCTGCGAGCCTCTCTTGGCCGGCAATTAGCTTGTCAACCTTAGCTTCTTGAGAATCGTGATCAGCCATATGTCCTTCTCTTGGCTGGTCCTCTTTGTCTGCCTTCTTCCTCCTTTGATAGTAGATGTAACCCTTGTTGCCTTCTTCCATAAACCCTAGGCCTTTTGAAGATCTAAGCTTTGATACCACTGTAATGACCCTTTCAAGGGTTTTAACCAAACACACAAAATGCAGATCTGATTTTTAATTTGCAGCAGACTGTAAATACAAAATCAGCGACTTTATCTATCACCAAATATGCCAAAAAACACCACAAAACACCATAAATCAACTCGCCACAATTATGTATATATTTTATGGAATATTGAGAGCCAAAAACAAAGAAACACTAAAGATCTCACTGCTGGAAATTAATTATGAACTGGAAATTGCAGCCACAAGAAAATTATAGAAGTAGGGCATAGAAGTAGATCATATAAAAGCAAGGGAAGAAGAATGTTCGCAAACGCATTATCAAGGAGGGATGAGACTATAGAGGCATTGTTGTGTATACCATATTGTAGGTAGATTCGGTGGATGAGGCAAGATCTCAATGGCGTTGGACACAATTACACAAAAGTTCATTCAGCAACTTTAGTAAGATACTAGCACTTCAAAAAAAAATGTGTGGAAAGAGGACTCCCTATGGTATAAGGATAGGCTCTAAGAAAAACAATCAAGCCTAAATGAGAAGATTCTTGAGGACCATGCTTCTCCAGTGGGAAACATTCAGGACTCCAAGAAACTTTTCATTAGGTCAAGTAGGATTTTTTTTGGAAAGGGCTCAAAGGAAATGTACAGAAAATTGTGTCAAAATGTTTGGTGTGTTAGTAAAACAAAAATGAGACAATGAAGACTCCAGGTCTTTTGCAACCTTTTTCTATCCCTAGACAGCGTTGGAAGAAAATATCTATGGATTTCATTACAAGATTGGAAAATTCAGAAGAGAAAATGTCATTATGGTGGTCACAATAGACACAAAATATGCCCATTCTTGCGCCTTTTCATACACTTTGTAGCAAGTAGAATGGCACCAACATTCACAAGAAAAATTTAGAAGCTACATGAGACTCCTAAGATTGTAGTAGGTGACTATGATCCCATATTTACTAGTAATTTTTGCACTGATTTACTCTCTTGTTTGAGTACTCGGCTAGTGAATAGCTCTTCATATCATCCCCAATATGATGGGAAAATAGAAGTGTTTAAAAGTTCTTGGAAGTGTATCTCCTTTGTGTTACTTCTAATAAGTAAGCACAATGGGTTAACTAGCTTCCACTTGAAATGATTGTATAACACTCTATTCCATACTTCTTCAAAAATGTCCCCATTTATGGCCTTGTATGGTTACCATCCACCATCCATTACCTCATTTTTGAAACTACAACCATGAGATCGGGCAATTGATGAGCACATTAAACACCAACATGAGGTACTTTCTAGTCTCAAGAAGAGCTTAACCATGGCATAAAACCAAAAGATATAACAAGATGACCAGCAAAAAGTGAAAGAAACTTTGATATAGGAGATTGGGTTTTTTTGAGGTTGTAGCCGTATAAGCAAATGTCTCAAAAGTAGCGAAAGAAGGATAACAAATTGTCACTAAAGTATTATGGTTCATATTAAATCTTGCAGTGAATTGGCAGCATAGCATGCAAATTAGAGTTACCTCAGTCAACAAAGATACACCGTGTCTTTCATGTTTGCTATTTGATAAAATTCATTAGCTAGAAGATTTCAGCACAAATAGAGTAACCTAAGCTTGATGAAGAGGGCAAATCATATTGGAGCCTAATGAGATTATCCAAACAAATTTCAAGATGCTACGGATAAGGTTTTCACGTAGTATCTTATCAAGTGGAAGAACCTTCCAAGAGAGGATGTGACATGGGAAGATGAAAGCTTTCATACAACATCCATACATGGTCAACGTGTAGGACAATGCTTGTTTGAAAGGGGGCATGCTACGCCTTTAGCTTATGGTATGTATTGGAAAATGTGTGGCCAACTTATGGCTAGCATAACCTTTGACTTAGTCATTAGATGATTTCTCTATTTGCATATTGGTAGTAGGAGTCGACTTATGGAGTCCCCACAACCAGATTATGGCATGTATAGAACGTAGTAATTAACTTTGGATCATCATATTACAATTGTTGTTCTTAGTGAAAGGTTATCGATATTGCCCCCTCGAAGTGGCTCAATCATATATTTTAGTATTATGCACTTACTAAAATTGTGTGTATCTACTTATAATGTCCCAAAATGGACATTTTCACCCCCAAACGGATTTAAGACAAATCCCTATCCAAAGAGCAAGTTCTAGATAATTTATAAAAAAATTCAATGCAGATCTGAATTTCTCTAGAGAATGGCGACTTGCATGAACGAATGAAATCAACCAAAACTGAAGTAATTCAACTCAATTCCTTTCCCAAATTGATCAATAATTTTTATAAAGACAAGAATATGAGAAAAATACCAATTTGGGTCAAAATAGAAGGCTGATTTATTTATTTAAAATCTGCAGAATGCTCCTCAGACACCCAACTGAAAATACAACTTCTTCAGCTCCAAAAATTATGCAAAATAGCTGATTTGATTTCTAAAAATCGGACTTATACACAGCAACGTAAATCAGCTCCTCAAAAACAGCTTCCACACCCTGCAAACCAGCTCCTTAGATAGGTCGCTCCATATAGAAATGGCTGGAAATGAAGGGAAGGCTCAACAACAATTCTTCTCCTTCAAAACCCTTGTATAGATTTGCAACTTCAAGCCTAAATATCGCTGGAAAATACTGGAAAAACATAACTAACTCCTTGATCCGCAATGGAAACCCCTGTATGGAGAATCCTCTCAACTAGAAGAAGAGTTTTCGTTCTTCTTCTAGATCTCTTAGAGGGTTTTCATCCTCAAGAGATTATTTCTAAAGGTTTTCATCCTTAGAAAATATTTTGTAAAGCTCTAGGCTTAGACAAAAATCAGATTTGTATAAAATAGAAAAGGATGCCTTCTACAAGCAAGTCGACTTGCTTTTATAGATGAACTTGGCCAAATAGCCACCCTCATCTTCCAATCAGATTTCACCTCCAGCATTTAATGTTTTTCCACCCTTTTTCATCCTCCAGGGGGTCGCATTTTCTCTAGGGAGAATAATAAACATAAAGTGACATTTTTTTCTTATTTTACTTTATCACTTTATATTTTCCTTTTCTTATTTTAAATTGATTTTATCATTAATGAATTAATATAAAATGCTTATAATATTATTTTATATTGCAATGTTCTAATTAATGTATTATGATAAGTTTCCCTTTATATCACCCTATGGCCGTCGGGAAACAGAATTGGGCTAAAGGTCTTCGATTGAATTATCTAAGGAAGTGGGACATTTCAATCCTCCCTTCCCCAATTGCTTGCCCTCAAGCAATTCCAAACTTATTTTTCCAAGTGTCATGCGCAAGAGACAAAACATGTTGAAGTGATCCAAAATCCTGGCTCCTATACCTGTCAACTGAGATAGATCTTGCCACCATATACCTCTCTCGGAATGATCATATCACAAAGTTGCATCAAAGGCATCACATACTTTATATTACAGATTTTGTCCTCTAACTCATCATGTTTCTCAAGAGGAAAACAAATACGAATATGCAGCAATAGATATGACATTATCTCACTCATTCCATGCCTTGTGATGTCATCACGATCTATAAAGGGCTGAATTCTCTCATGATATAACTACTACAATACACAAGATGATAGACCTCTTTCTTCACTATCCACATCATGTGTAATCTGTCCTCCTTGGAAGGATCCTTCCATGCTTTTGGCTGCCACAATTTGAGGAACACCATTCCTCATACCTTGCAAAACAATTTCCTTGTCTTGCACTTTGAATTTCAACTCCATGGTCTGATAATTTTGGATGAATTCACCCAAGGATTGCATCCATTGTACACCAAGTACTAAATCCAATCCATCAATGCTAACAACATAAAAATCATCTCTTACCTCATGATCTCCTATGGTGAATTGGAGTTGTGGAACCTTCTTTGCACATGTGATTGAATGTCCATCCGCCACAATCACATTGAATCCTTGGAAATCTTCTTCTTTGATCCCATCTTGACAACCAAATCTTCATCAATGAAGTTGTGTGTTGCTCCACTATCAATCAATATGGTGATCTTTTGCCCATGAAGATCTCCTCTAACATGGAAAGCATAGAAACTAGATGTTGCTGACTAATGTAGCAAGTGTGGCACCTAAAATAACCACCTATCCTTCCCTCGCTTGGTCTTCATTCTTCTTTGGATCAGCATTACCTTCATCCCCATCATCATCTGAAACTACCTCGATGTAGTGGATAGATTCCTTACCTTGGCAACGATGATTGATTGTCCATGGTCCTTGCAATGGAAGCATAATTTCTTCCTTCTTAAAGCATTCCTTACCTCTATTTCTTGCATGTTACTCTCCCATTCCTTTGCTTTCCCTTGATGACCACTAATTGTTGTCCCTTGCTTATCAATTTGAGTTGTTATTGGCTTCTCAAATGAACTCTTTTGCTTCCCAAAAGGTGATGTTCGTTGCTGTCCAAACTGCAGATTTTTCCCCTTTGGGACTGAACTCTCTAAGTCCAATGACTTCTTAATGGCACCTTGAAGAGATGGAGGATTAAAGGCTTTGATTAGGCCTTTTAGTGGCTCTCCTAACCCTTCAACAAATAATAATACAAGTCTTCTTTCACTAATATCAAGCATCATTACTGCAATTCTTTAAAAATCAGAATATACTTATCTAGAGTTCTTTCTTGCTTGAATTGGGTCAGCTCCCTAAAATGCATATCCGGATCCATCCTATCAATTCTTTCTATCAAACATAAACTGAATTCCTCAAAGGTGGTCATATAGCCATGCCCTTGGGTGACGATTCTATGGTATCACCATTCATGTGCAACCCCTCTAAATGCAAGGTTGCGAAACATGAGCGCCTCTTCTTCATACATAGGATTCAAAGAAAGATATGTATCTAATTTATGTAACCAAGCTCTAGCAGAACACTTATCTAAACCATCATATGAAGAGTTACCTTACCCAACCTTTGTTGAATGTCTCTCCTTGGTTGCTCTTGTTGAACTCTTCAATTTCTCCCCAAACCTTTGTTATTCTTCACTTGGCAGTAGTCTCTGAAGGATAACATCTCCCTCACTCTATAACTAAGATTTGCATACTCATCACCTCATGCTTTATATTATCAACATCAGTTTGAGCTTCTTCTTCAACCGGTCCCTCTCTTTGGAGAAACTTATCTCTGAAAGTTCGATGTGTAGGCTTGGATGAGGTCCTAGTTGGTCCCGTAGAGCTTCCTTCACCATTGTGGTTTGCTCCTTGGTTGGTAGACACATTGTTCCCTTGTAGGATCTTTGCCAAGTCTCTAATGGAACCGGTCAATGCATCACGCATTTCTCTTTGGTTCTCTCTCATAGATTGTTGCAGCTCTCTCTACTTCTTGTGATGACTTCATGCATGTAGCTAAACTCATCATTGGGAGGAGCTCTTTGATCATGCTCTTCCATTGTCAACTTTCTTTGGGGTATTCCTTCTTTGATAGACTATATGACTTTTCCTAATTGCATTCAAATCTGATTTCCTCACAAAGCTAGGAGGATTCACAGCTCTGATACCACTATAATGTCCCCAAATGGACATTTTTCACCCCCAAACAGATTTGAGGCAAATCCCAATCCAAAGAGCAAATTCTAGATAATTTATAAAAGAAATTCAATGCAAATCTGAATTTCTCTAGGGGATGGCGACTTGCATGAACGAATGAAATCAACCAAAACTGAAGTAATTCAACTCAATTCCTTTCCCAAATTGATCAATAATTTTTATAAAGACAAGAATATGAGAAAAATACCAATTTGAGTCAAAATAGAAGGTTGATTTATTTATTTAAAATCTGCAGAATGCTCCTCAGACACCCAACTGAAAATACAACATCAGCTCCAAAAATTATGCAAAATAACTTATTTGATTTCTAAAAATCAGACTTATAAACATCAGCTCCGAAAAAACTTTCAAACCCCACGAACCAGCTCCCTAGATAGGTCGCTCCATATAGAAATGGTTGGAAATGAAGTGAAGGCTCAGCAACAATTCTTCTACTTCGAAATCCTTGTATAGATCTGCAACTTCAAGCCTCAATATCGTTGGAAAATACTGAAAAAACATAAATAACTCGTTGATCCGCAATGGAAACCCCTGTATGGAGAATCCTCTCAACTAGAAGGAGAGTTTTCATTCTTCTTCTAGATCTCTTAGAGGGTTTTTTTCCTCAAGAGATTATTTCTAAGGGATTCCGTCCTTAGAAAATATTTTGTAAAGCTCGGGCTCAGACAAAAATCAGATTTGTATAAAATAGAAAAGGATGATTTCTACAAGCAAGTAGACTTTCTTTTATAGATGAACTTGGCCAAATAACCACCCTCATCTTCCAATCAGATTTCACTTACCACATTTAATGTTTTACCCACCCTCTTTCATCTTCCAAGGGGGGTCGCATTTTCTCCTAAGGGAGAATAATAAATATAAAGTGACATTTCTTTTTTTCTTATTTTACTTTATCACTTTATATTTTCCTTTTCTAATTTTAAATTGACTTTATCATTGATAAATTAATATAAAGTGCTTATATTATTATTTTATATTGCACTTTTATAATTAATTTATTATGAATATTTCCTTTAAATCACCCTTTAGAAATCGGGAAACAAAATTGGGCTAAAGGTCTTCAACTGAATTATCTTAGGAAGTGGGACATTTCGGACTAAAATGTCCCTTTCTCCAAAATAACATGTCAAAGACCCTTAGCCCAATTTTATTTCCCGATGGCTAAGGGGTGATAAAAAGGGAAACTATAATCTTAATAAATTATTATAAAGTGCATAAAAAGAAACTTTATAAAAAGCACTTATATTAATTTAGTAATGAGTTAATAAAAATAAAAAAGAAAAACATAAAGTGACCTATATTTTTATAAAGACAAGAATATGAGAAAAATACCAATTTGAGTCAAAATAGAAGGCTATTTTGCATAATTTTTGGAGTTGAAGAAGTTGTATTTTCAGTTGGGTGTCTAAGGAGCATTCGGTAGATTTTAAATAAATAAATCAGCCTTCTATTTTGACTCAAATTGGTATTTTTTCATATTCTTGTCTTTATACTTGGTCATAAGATGATTTCTCTATTTGCATATTGGTAGTAGGAGTCGGCTTATGGAGTCCCCACAGCCAGATTACGGCATGTATAGAAGGTAGCAGTTAGCTTTGGATCATATTACAATTGTTGTTCTTATTGAAAGGTTGTTGAGGTTGCCCCCTCAAACTGGCTCATTCATATATTTCAGTATTCTACACTCCATTAAAATTGTGCATATCTGCTCTATTCTGCTTTCAATTGGGAGTGGTTGTTGTTGCTCTGCTCATATGATCAGTCATAGTGCAATGTAATATTGTGATTTTGTTTTAGTGACATAATTATCTCATTACAAATGCCAAGAGGATGTTTTGTAACTATTGTAAGTGAATTTTTCAACACCGTGCCAAACAAGAAGTGAAGGCCAAGGAGAGTTTCAGGGAAATTGTTTAACAGAATGTCAAAATGACCAAGACAAGATATTTCGTGTTAATTGTTAGATATAACTCGTCCCATAGAGAATGATGACAAATGGAGTATGGAAGTAAACTGCCTTGATACTAGAGGAAGATTTATTGGAGCAAGAGTCTCATGTGCCTAGAAGTAAAGTACGGGAAATTCAAGAGTTTATAGACCAAGACAAAATTTATCATCAAAGTTGAAGATTTTACCTTTTGGGATCAAAAAGGTTTGAAAAATATGCAAGGAGGTTTTTTCCAAAGTAGTTTCTTGGGAGGAGTACCACTTCATCAAGCTAGGTATAACACAATCACATTTGATCTTTTGAGCTGGGATACGAACATAAAGGATTAATTTGGTTACTTGGCATCTAAGGGTCTGGCTCATATTGTGCCACACTTGGAATAGAGATCATTGGATCATTGGGAAACTAAAAATCCCCAAACTATCATTTTCTATATTTATCATATAGGACTCCAGATGCTCACAGGTGATCATAGAAAACACATCAAACTTCAAACCTCAGATAGAGAAGAGCAACTCCAAGTGCCAAGGATAAAGGGAAAATGACTGCCTCTAGTGTTCTGGTGAATATGCATAGTCCAATGAAAGGTGTTGTGATCTGAGAACCCTCAAAGGAGCACTAGAAAACCACACAACCGATTGTGCTAGCCGATCCGAATCCCAAGAGACCTACCAAGAAAGCTCATTTGGATAGAAGAGAGCTCAAAAGACATGTAATTTGGGTATAGAAATCAGCATATTCTGCCAGGGAATTTCACTATATTATATTTAGTAGGATAAGTTGCGTGTGATTTTAATTAAATTGTAAGAGCGTTCAACTCTAAAATTGACAATCGCTGACCTTCCATATCACATGCCAAAACTGTTAGACATGATGAGAGACTGTGTTACGAGGTAAGCATGTTACTCTTTTCCATTCTCTTGTTGTCAATCTCTTGGTGCAAACTACACAAGAGACTTGAAACATACACAAAAACACCTAAACATACTTGGAGAATGGCAGTTGTATAACACGAATCAATCTTCAGACTTCTTGGTTGAGGAGATGAATAAACAATTTTTTTCTCAATGTATATGCAAGTGACAAGGAGAGGAAAACATAAGCTCGCATTATGTAAGTGTGTTTTCTATTACATGTAGTGATTTTCTGATGGGAAATAAGGTGAAGTTTTATAAAACTACATAAATTATTGGTTCCAATTGAGACCTTTATTAAGATTAGGGGCCAAGAAATATATAATGACCTTGAACCTAACAAAATGAGTTTCGGTGCAGTAAAGTTGTAAGTTATAGTATAAACATTGGTGGTTTCAATTGGCAGAGCTTATCCAGCACCCACAAACAGGTGGGGCCCATCTCTCTCCACCAATCAAAAGTTTAATAATGTTTAGCACTTTTTGGTATTGATTTTGTGATTGGAGGAGAGCATGGACCCCACCAAGTTTGTGAGTGATGGTTACGGTCAGCTGTTTCAATTGGTGACATATTATGGCATAATTTATTCATTATATCAAGAACTTTCCCATGGTAAAGCTACTGTATAAACAAGTGTTGTTTCAATTTCTGACATATTATGGCATAATCTATAAGTTTAAGTTATATCAATAACTTTCCCATCGTGAAGCTTCAGTTATCGGATATTGTCTCCAGCCATACCAAAAGGTTATTCAAGGAAACAACTGACCAAGCAATCAAGTCGAGCACTAACAGTCTCAATATCCTTCAATGGCTGCAGAAGATTAGCTCTAAGAAGTCTTGACCTGCAAATACCATAGTCAAAGATATTGATTTTATTATGAGGTGGATCCAAAATCTAACCTTCACAGTCTGAAGTGTAAACATAAACAAAGGTGTGGCATAATGCAAAAATATCCCTGAATTTTCTAAAGGCTGAGATGTAAGGAATGGAAACGAAGGACAGGGATGATATGGAAAATATTGACCCTAATTGAAAAAGGGTATCAAGGAGTTGAGAATAGACCTTCTTGTGGAAGTGCAAACTGTTCAGGGATTGACCAATGTAAGAACTACATATACATGAGATTTGTAAATGGAAATATGACTTCTAAAATTCAACAGAATATTTTGACACATAAAAAATGGTATGCCTTTAAGTTTGCATTCAGTGGAATCATAACTCAGTATGGTTAAATACAACCGTCAACATTCTTTACAGTATACAAATATGTCAAACATCAACAAAGAGTTGTAGTGGAAAAGGGTGACTACGAACAATAGTGTTAGTAGAGACACATACCCTCCAGTAGTTTTTGTAGAGTTGAGCATGCGAAAAAGGCTGCTCCTTTTGTTGCTTGGAAGACCAGGAATAGAAGCCAACGGTTCAATTAGTTCCAGGTTCTGTACACTGAATCATTCAACAGAAGACTGTGACTTAAAAATTGCAATGGTAATATAAGTTAACCAAGTCATACTAATAGTTTCGATTAGACAGACATTCCAAATTATATGCAAAAATTGCAAAAGGACAACATGGCCAATTCACTTGTATGATATATCAATACATTTTCCCGTATAATGATAAGTACCAAATTTTGATTCAGTATACATCAGCTCTAAATAAGTACCCTTAAATTTGATCTTGTTGCTCTTTCTACAATCAATAATTATCTTAAGGAAAAAAAGAAAAATAATTTTTAGAAAATTCTGAGAAGTAAATAATTGCCACTTGACTATAATTGTTTTGACACATTTTTGCATTTAGGTTTGGCTTAATAAACATGCTTGCGCATAAAACTCAAAAGATAAAAAATGTCTCTCTGAGAGATACTAGATTTACTTGGACAGCCCTATAAGTTTTCGGAATATTTGTTCGTGAATTTTGAGTTGGGTAACCGGGTCAATACATGCAATGATGTGCTTCATACCTTGCTTTGGACAATTCGTTCTTTGTCGGTTGGCACATAAAGGCATAAGGGTCATCTGCAGTCTCAATCACATTAGCTGATTGGCTAGGATTGGTATTCTTTTTTAATTTAAAAAAAAAAAAAATATTTTATTTCATAGGAAATATATTTTTACAATTACAACGATGCCAAGCTTGAAAGCTATTTGTCCAATCCTGAGCATTATAAAGGAAAATAAACATATCAGAAATCATTAAGGATAGTCAAGTTTTAGAATAGCTTTCATAGCTTCCTAATCCCGTTGAGGCCACCAAAGAGGAGGATCACCATAGCAGTTTATATCATGATTATCCAGAGCCCAATTTGCCAATGCACCTGCCACTTGATTTCTCTGTCTAGGATTGGTAGGTTTTGAGTACTTGGTGGTTGATTGCTTTTTGTAGGAGCTTGTGGTATGCTCTTGGAAGGGATTGGTACATATGTCATCCAAGAGAATCTCAGCCTTTTAATGACTCATGGTATAAGACTAGTATTCTATGCCATGTGTTTCCTTCACCAACAACTTTAGGGCCATCCCAAGCATATGTGGTCACACTACAAAGTCCTATCTCCACTTCTTTGATGTCGCACAACTCCAACAATGTGAATGTTGTTTCGTACAGTTGGGCAATAACGTTTACAGGAAAAAGATAAAACGAAGATTTAGAATAGTTATGGAGCAAAAAGCTATACTTCTTGCCCAAGCATTCCTTCATCCTTTACCTTTGTATATTAATGTATTCCATTCTTTGAATAGACATTTATAGAATAGGAAGTACAGTAGTGGCTAGACATCTTGTACACATCCAACCACTCGGAGAATTGTACAAAATTATTGCATAATATAATCTTGCACTTCATAGTTTTAGCACGATGTCTATTGTTCTATCTATTTATCCTCGACTCATAAACTTTGGTATGTTCTTTGGCCTTTATGTCAAACTTTGTACAAGGTACAAGTAAATGTCCACATCCCTATTTTCAAGGAAAATAGATGCAAATACTTTAGATAATGGGTTGAATTGAATATGTTCATACTACATAATAAATTATTACTCTAAAAAGAAAAGATAACCTTTTCAAAAGTCTCTCTCTCCATAAAGAAATTGAGGGAGAACTACTTGAACCACACATGAAGATGATGGCTTACTCATATGTAGATACCTAGAATTGTTTTGTAGAAGAATTAATAGCCACCTATTCTCCCGTTGGAAATTATGATGAGTAGTACATAAAGTTTCCACAGACGCACCATGGCCATGATCAATATGTTCAATAAGACACACACCTTGTCATGACCCAAATTTTACTATTATATTTATTGTTGATTGAAACATTACTTGAAATAATAATTGGTTGAATTATTAGATTTCAATGATGAATTATGAATTATCATTATTATAATTATGAATTATTATTAGTACGAGATGAGGTCACATGTTAAAATTGATGGATAAAGTTTACGAGATACGAGATAACATGAAATAATTGTCATAATTGGTGTGTTTTCAGCAGTGCTGAAATAAATTATTTATTTTAGTTAATTAAAAATTCAGTTATGAATTTTATGATTTTATGTGAAAACCGAGGTCTAATCATTTGTGTGTTTTCATGAGATTTGTGAGAGGGGAACAAGTACCCCTCACCGAGACTTGGATACCGGAGGGAGGATATCATCGGGGAGGAGGTTGTAATGTCCCTTTTAGGGCTGAAAATGGAGAAAAGGGGTTTACCAACTATCCCCAATAAATCTGATCTGAAAACACCTTCAAGTACACACAATAATTTGAAAGTAGCTAAGAATAACTTAGAATGATTAACCAATTCAAAATCAGCAGTCTCCTAGGGCAATGAACTACCTATGAGATTCGAGTCCACTTTTCACTATGCAAATCAATGTAGAATGCCACAAAATAATTTATCTAGCCACGACAATATTTATACATCACAAATACATCAAAAGATTGAAGAAATATCTTATTAGCACAACGGAAATTAATTATTTATAACAGCAGAGTCCCGTCAATTTGAGGGCTAGGAAAAAATAGTAAATCTCCACCAAAATTCATGAGATTTCAGAATATGGCTTTATAAAATACGGAGATTCAGAATGTAAAATCAGATTTGGAATTTGTGCACTAGAAAGCACCAAACCAGTTTCAAACCCTAGTCGTTCCCCTAGGAAATAGCTCCAAAAATGATGTAAAGCCTTTGTAATCCTTCTTCTTGATGTCTCCAACTCAAAATGGAGAGTTTTCATCCTCCACCAAGCCACAAGGAAGGTTTATGTCTTTCTTGGATACCACGCAAGAGGGTTTTCATCCTCAAATGGAAAGGTAACAAGCAACTACCCCAACAAACCAATTGTATATCAAAAATGTGCCAAGATATGATGCAAATGAAGTCATAAATTTCCTTTTTAGCTCTTGCTTTCCACTAAAGGCCAAATAGAAGTGAACCAACCTCTTTGGGCTTCTTTTTGTCTTTTAATTTGCCTTTATAACTCTCCAATCACAGCCGACCTGCCTTATAAAGGGAAACACTAATAAAGAAAACTGAAATGAAATGCAATTCCTTCCCTTGTTCAATCATGCTTCTTTGCCACGGAAAGGGAATGGCAAGAAGTCCATTTTAGGCCCTTAATTTGAAAAAAGGGGACATTATAGTCCACCCTTCCCAAAATCGCTTGTCCCCAAGCAATTGCAAACTCATATGCCCAAGTATCATCCTATCAAAGTAAAGGAACATGTTGTAGTGCTCCCATACCCTGGATCATGTGCCTATTAAATGAATGAGCTTCAACCCGAACAAACTCATACCTCTACCGCTCTTTTCTTCATGGAAGTCTTCATCATCTTCTACTTCAAAAACAGAAATGACATCTCTTGTCTTTGCATGCTCAGCTATACTAAAATTCCTGCAAACTTATGTAGTTTCCATCATAAAACAAGAATTGGATGCATAATCAGCTTGACTAGTTATCTCTCTTATTACCAAATGCAAATCAGATGGTGGAGGGGCTAAAAACAATTCACCACAGTCATAATTCACATGGAATCTTATCCAAATTAAGGCTATCAAATCTGATTTGTTCCTTTCAGTTGAAACCTTCTTCCCACATCAGCCCATGATGGAATTCTCTTCGAAAATGAAAGTTCACCATTGTTCATGGCTGCTAATGGTAGTCCCAATTCTAATTTTTGCATATTTAGCCCTATAACCATGGCATAACAACTACCAAGCTGAAACCTTATGAAGAAAGGTAATTTCATGAGAAATGTAGGGACTGAAAATTGTCTTACATAGGCTGAAAAACTAAGAATACTAGGTCTACAATTGAAATCAACAGACATCTTGGCCCTTAACGCAAGAGGGTCAAACATTACGAATCTTCCCATCCCGATGACGTTGCTTGCCAAATTTCTCCTTGCATTCCTAACTATGTTCAGTCCTTTCCTCACTGTTGGTAAGGAGATTAAATCAGACTTCTTCATTTTACAAGTGGAACCCCAACTCCTTGTGAATTTTGAGGGTAAATTCCTCTAAAATTTGGAGTTCTTGACCCCCAAAAACAATGTGTGCCTCAGCTAAACTTAAAACAAAGAAGTCAAAACAAAATTCATATCTTTTCATGGGGCCATGGGTTAATCACATATGAAACTTAATATTGGAATCATCATCCTTTTCCTCTTTGACTGACATATGTACAACTGCAAATTCATCATAATTGCTCCCCCTTTCCCATATTCCTTTCATTTCTTTCATGGAACCATGGGCTAGCAATACATAGAAAAGAAATTCAGAATTCTTATCAAGCTTATGTTGCCTCAAACATGGCACGCTAGAATTCTTCCCCACTTCATACAAACTCATCAAATTTCTTCCCTTCCATAGCCAAAGAGAGGAAAAATTCTTTGAGTTTCAAGGGTTTACCCAAATTCCAAGGATGTAAGCAATCTATGTAACTCTTCATCATACCTCTTCTTCTCTCTCAATCATCATGTGCAACACAACCCCTATCTCGAAGTCCAAACTCGTGACAAAGAGTTTGTGAGACTCATCCCAACATGATGATGAGAAAGGAAACAAAGGATCTGAAATATGTGTGTACCTTGGGTTGTCGAGGCTTTGCTTGGGAGATGTATAATGAGTCCTTGGCAAAGAGTCTTCTCCCAACCTTGCTCCTTTACCTCATTAGCATAGTTATGATCACACAAGAATGGCAAGGATAAATAATAATGCAATAGACTCTTGTCGTGATCAAAAAAAGAATCAAATGGCTTACCATTAGTCGCTGGTCTGAAAATTACAGCTGACTGAAAGTGGTTGGGCACCCTGAAATGTCCTTGTCTAATGGTTGTACCTCGTAACAACTTCACTTGGAAGCTCCGATTTACCTTTTCTCCAAAGGTATTCAGATTTTTCTCCACGTATACTATATAGCCCCATTTTCAGTTTGTTGATCATGATGTGTGTAGTGCCCACACATGTGGGACACAAACTCATGACCAAAATACCAGGATAATTTTGTCTTTTTTTGCTTATTATACAACACCACTTTGACCCACTTAGCATAACTTGACATCACATGAGACGATTGAACAAACATGGGCCCACATTAGAAACAGATTAAAAGTTATCACTTGTTAAGGATTTAAATTACAAATTCCCAATAGGTTGCCCCAAAACAATTGACATCACAATGTCACCCAAGGTACAAAGCACAATACGAACAACCCACATAACACATTTTTAGCACATTTTCATGACTGAATCACATCACAAGACCTCTAACTCCACCATGGAAAGACAACAAGTAGTCCATATAACATAGAATTCACAACACATATGCCCCAAGCATAGATCCAACACATCCATGTGCCTAACATACAATAAGGCATCACGCTAATGCATATGCAATCGGTATCACATGACTCAAAACCACAACTGTGCCCACGTGTCAAGATAAGGTCCAATAGCACATGCTAACAAGGAGGAGCATCGAGCCTTAAACATCACAAAACATGACAAGACTCGCAGGAGTAACTCATTTATCATACATACTAGCTCCATATGCCTCCCAAATCTCCATAAGCCTCCCAATAGGAAAGAATCATAATGCCAAAACAAATCCGAGTCACTCACCATAAAGCCCCGTCACCTTATTTCTCTATGCCGGGTCACTCACCATAAAGCCCCATCTCCTTATTTCTCCATATCGGGTCACTCACCAAAGAGTCCTGTCACCTTATCTCTCCATTTAATGAGGTTGGGTCACCCTATGGCCCTAGGCACATAGAGCCCCATCACCTCCACCCAAGTGGCATAGTAACTGTAGTTCAATACTACACAACCCCATGACCCCCTTGGGGCGTACCCTATACAACGAAGCAGGTCCATAGGTCTAACCACTCCATGGTGAATCCCATGACCCTATTCCAACACATAACAACATTAGAACCAGCATATAAATTAGATTCAAATGCCAAGTGGCAACAAAATATCAAGCCTTGGGAAAGGCTAGAAAAATTTAAACTTCAAGAGAAAGCTTTAAACTAAGCAAAATAAATGGCTAAACAACCTCGATAATACAAAGGCCTCTTGTTAGCACAAAATCAAGTTAAATGCCCAAAATTTAAGAACACATCAATCAAGAAAAATTGTTGGTTCTTACAAGAAAAGAGAAAATGATCAATTTACAAATAAAATATGAACATAAAAAATCACATTACGATCACTACGTGGATTTTCGGTGGCCACCAAAGGGGTACTCATCGAGTTGTTGCTAACACTCGGATATTGAGCCTCAACTCGTAAAAATACATATAATCGAATAAGCATATCTCCATATATCTCCAAATCACACATACGAGGATCCACATAGTCAATATCACATAGGATTGTTTGATGGAAAACCCAAATAGGAGAGCAGAGACACTAGTTCGCATAAGCATGAGCCTAAGGTGGTGTACATCCACAATATATTGAGCAAGCTCGAGGTATACCAAACGGATAGAGGTGGATTTTCAGTCTACACGAGACTCCACTTTCAAACTCGTACTTGGCTCAAGGTTATGGTCACTGGTCTATAACTTCTCTCCACACATACACTTTTGGATGCTACCCGTAGGGCTCAGTAGTGTAGGGTACACAACATAGCACAAACAATGTTACGATCACATTGATGACTTACGCACAACCATAGCATTTTACATGTCAAGATTACAGGGATAAAACATAACAATATTCTACGGCTTACAACACGCAACACTTTCACATAGCACACCTTTAGTGCGAGTACAATACATTAGGGGTCATGAAGTCATCATATGTCCCCTATTCACGATCTAGGTTTATCACATAACATATGAATACATATATAAAACAACCATAGAGGTTTAGCATCTTGAAATACATTACTCAAAGGTAAATATGGTGTCTCAAAGGCATTTGAATATGTAAGGTGAGAGAAGGTTTATACTCTCGAACTTCTGGGACATTTTGGTGTTGTGATGGATTATGCATGATGGAGGAGTAATGTGTTATTATGTCGTGATGTGACAAACGTGGTACTTGGGATTATGTGAAGGCACCTGTTGTACTTACCACATGGTATGGTCTTGTTATGATATTGATGTACTTCCCGATGTGAGTAATTTCCCTCTTTCTTGTGAAATTCATGTGTATTACCACCTTGTGTGTGAAGGAAATGTTTTGTGAGCTACAAAAGTGTTGGGATATTTCATGTTCTAGTGATATTGTATATGTGGGACAGTGTGTTGCATGAGAAAGTGCTTCATTATGAAATATGTTGCATCATGATAATATCCGTTGTGTTGTGTTGTATTATGGCATTACGATAATTTTATTGTTGTATTTGGGTGTGTAAATTGGTGGGCATTACAATGTGCAGCCACTTGCCATGGTTTACAATGGAGCCTCAACCACAACATTTTGTCATATTTTTCATCAATTGGCTCAAGACAACAAAACTGAATTAGTGTAAAAGAAGGAAATGATTTTGAAACACTTTCATACCTTTGGACACCCCCAATATGCTCAACTCCTATTATCACATGAGACTTGCTTGGGCTAGCTCCAACATTCACTTCATCATCTTGCACCTCATGCTTCCAAGTTCCTTTAGTATTTAGCCACATGCAACCATTAGAAATCAAGGGAATATCATTAACAATCAAAAGTTCTTTACCTTCCACTTCACTTGGTTCTTGCTTAGCAATTTCTCCATTCTCTTGAGCTTTCATAGGGCTGTCCGGAAAATTAGTCAAGGAATCACCTTTGCAATGGTGGTGGGTGCTTCTAGGGCTTCCAAAGGTTGATCCATCATCATAAGTTGTTGCTTTCTGATGGTTCTTCCTTCTTAGCATTGTGGATATCTTCCTCTTCCAATGCATCCTCTTTACCCTTAAGAAAATCTGGTTTCTTCTCAACATTTTGTCACACACACCCATTAGAAACCAATGAAATATCATTAAATATTAAGGAACCTTTGCCTTGGGACTCATGCTCCATGATTTCCCTTTCCTTTCCAGTTCATGCATCAAAATTTCATCAAACCCTTGTGTCTCTATGGTGTTGTTTGGAAAATCAGCCAAGAGATCCACTTTGGCAAGAGGGTTGGGGGTTTCTAAGACTCCCAAGGGCTGCTCCCTCTTAGTAACCAGCTGCTGCGATATATCTTCCTCCTTAGAGGGATAGGCATGTCCATCCTTGCCTAGCGAACTTGGGAGTTTGGCTCCCTCTTCCTCAAGCTTTGTAGCCTCTTCTTGCTTTGCCAACAAGATGGGGCTCTTTTCCACTAGGGTTGGGATATCCTTCCCATGACCATAGATTTAAAAAGAGGGAGCCAACACACGCAGCATAGATGTACTTGAATGATTAGAATTGCATCTGCAGGTATGCAATAATAGATTTATAAAATGGCAGCCTTGATTGTGTTTTGACAGTTTATTATGATTGGTTGATGTCGGAACCATTGTTTGATTTATTGTGTCTTCAAAGAGCGGGCAGCATTGCACGTTATTTTGACTATGTCACGTGTCAATGAGTCACTCAAGACATCAAGTGCATGCACCACTACTTGCAACGCATGCGTAATGATTTTATGATTTTGGTAATTTTTCGTCAAATGATTTAGTCCAATTTTTCTAAATTAATAATCAACACCAATTTAATTCAAAGACTTTCTAATTTGCGATATGTTTATTTGATTGCATCAAGAATGCAAAGGCACATCAACCGGCGTTGAGGGTTGATTAATACCCGCATGAGTTTAAAACATCAAATTACGGTGAACCCCGTATTATGAAAACTTGTTGGTTATGATGAACAGGGTGGAAGACCATACGTTCTTGGAGCCATGCAATAACAATAACCATTATTTACTTGTTAGTTGTTATAAACTAGTGAAAATCTATATCACAATATTTAAAGGTGGTATTATTGGTTCAACCACTAATTGTTAAACCACGAAAGTGGTGATGGCTTGATTTAGACTGTGACT
Source organism: Taxus wallichiana var. yunnanensis (assembly GCA_018340775.1). Classification (NCBI taxonomy): domain Eukaryota; kingdom Viridiplantae; phylum Streptophyta; class Pinopsida; order Cupressales; family Taxaceae; genus Taxus; species Taxus wallichiana. The sequence goes on along the minus strand of CM031234.1, from coordinate 241,179,154 downwards.
TAATTAAAATCTCATGCAAGGGATGGCACAAAAATGGCGGTCGAAAATATAATGAACTTTTGCTTGCAATATAGAGTTGCATTGAATGTTATTAATAGGATTTAATTGGATAGTCTCAAGTTTTAAGTAAACTCGCCTTTTCATTGCATTTGGAAGCAACTTTAGTTGCATGCGGTAATAAACCTAGATTTTGTTATAGTGTCGCCTAGGCTCAATTGTCTAGGCTATTTTGGGAGCAATTGGCAAAAGAAATGGGGGCAAGCATGTAGTTGGGTTGCGCCATCGATGGGAATTGATATTGACATTTCTATCGATAGTCGCATGGTCGTTAAGGACTTGTATTTGTATGATTGTGTTTCTATTTTGGGCGCGCAGTATTATTGCATTGAATCTCACCCTTGGAATTCAGTGGTTGGAGAAGAGATGTTATTTTTGGGGATTATTGTTTTGAAGTATCTATTGCTGTAGGGGAGTTTTATATTCTAAAGGAAAGGAGAGTTTTTCTGTTGTTGAAAAGGGGACTGTACTTTTAGTTGTGGATCACCCATTAAAAGGCTGCCCCATCATTGAAAGAAGGGCATCACTAGAGGTTTGATTATGCAGCTCATACACTTAGCAGAAGGATCTGAAGGAGAATACTCAGTTCTCGAAGCTCTAACACGAGTTGGGAATTCAAAAATTGCTTTATTAACCATTTTCAGGTATGTATTATTCCACCCCTGCTTTTCATTAAGTAATGATGAAAGGAAAATGTGTTATTCTTGTTACACTTGTTTAGCTCGAGCTACTATAGTGTTTGTGAAGTAATAAATGACCACGGATAGTTTGCAAATACTTTCACTAGGGTCATTGTTGGTCTCGCCACGAGGACAGTAGCATGTTTTTATTTTCATCATGTATGTGATTTTGAAGACTGTAGCATGAGTTGCATTCGACCCATGTTTGCAAAACTATGGAAATATATACTAACCACTAAGTGGGTAATTAAGACCGAGTCTTCTATCTATGGTGTCACTAATGATCATGAGGTTTATTAGAGGTTATTAAGGACTGTTGTATATAATATAAATTTGTAAAGTGTTTCCTTGGAGATTATAACATATGATTTTTGATAAGCCCATGCTTGTAAACTAAGGGGAAGGTTAATGTTGATTATCCCGTGGGGTTTTCCGAGGTAGATATTATATCTTGATGCTACCTTTGACTGCTCTAATTTTTGGAATTAAGGGATTGTTTTGTAATCATAGATATTTGTGAGTTTTCAACTTATCTTTTGGGAACTAACAGTCCTATAGTCTGAAATTCTGTTAAGATTATAACTGAACTCAGTGGTAGTGAAACCACATTTACCTAGTTTCCATTTGGCTAGTCCTAATCCAAAATAGTTACTTTGATTTTCATATGGTTTCGGGTTATCATGAACCAATGACAAAAGAGAATTGACTCGTGTTTTTATTATTATTAATACATTATCTATCACCCGAGCATTGGCTCAAAAGGGACCCTATACATGATTTAGTTGACTGTCCGTATTTATGTGTAAATAATGTTTGTTTAGTCAATATGGTAGAATAATGATTGTTTTACATTGTCAAAAGAAAGAGGAAACAAAATTATTTTTACTCTGCCATGTATTTGGCCTCTGAAATGTCAATTCTATACATTTCTGGTTGCAAGAGTATGAGGACAGTTCTCCCCATGCGGTTGTTCATTTTGTGATTGATGAACACTTTCAAATCGATTAAATCAAGAAATGATGGATGCAAAACAGAACTATAGATTTAATTGATATTATATGACTCATTTTTGGTGTTAGATATTGTGAGACCATGGGGTAACCAGGTCCTTGATTATGATCTAGAACATCTTGTTATTAGGTTGGAGATGTCAATAAGTTGTAAACTAATAAACTAGTACTTTTGACTTGCTTGATAGGAACAATGATTGCTTAATTTGTGAAACTTTTTGCTCTGATCTGTTTAGCGAATAAATGAAACTAATTTTGAAACTCAATTGTACACGGAAATGTATGCATGCATTTGTGCCTACATGCATCTCCTGCAAGGGAGTTATGCATTATTGATTTGATGCTTGTCCTAGCCTTGGAGACAAGTTGGCGTCAAGAGGGGTTTCTCTGCTCCTCTTGAGGTCATCCTCCTCTCCTCGGCTGTTGATAGGCAATGTGTTATGAGATGGTTGTGTGTGAACTGCGAACTATCTTCTTGTGTTTGTGCAAGTGCTGAGATATTGTACTACCTGCATAGTGTTGTCCTCTCAATTTTCCCCACCCTTTCGAATCTAATTTCGTGAAAATTGGAGCCCTGCCATAGAAGAAATTCGTGTTTTAAACTCCTTAGATGCTCGTTTTCATTTCCCACAACATTTTTAATCAAAATTCCTCAGTCTGCTGCCATTAAAACATTTTACCTATTTTCAATGGATGGGAAATGATTTTAGTTCTTCTTTTATGCGTTTGGAATGCGTGGGACCTTGCATCTTTCTTTTTTAACCTTTTGCAGAGAAAGAAATTCTTCATCGAGAGCAAAATGGCGTTTTCCCATTTCTTGCAACTTCCTACGTTTTTTCCCGTCAAATTCTTGCTCGAAAAGGTGAAGCTACACGTTTGTTTCCCATTGGATGCAAATTGAGCGGATTCCTTTTTGAACTTATCACTTTTGGTGATTTTGGAACAAATGTCAGATTTGCCCCGCATCCCCGCCGGTCCCTAATTGGCTGGAGTAGTTTTGGTGGAAGTTCGGGGTGACGGATCCATTTTATTCTCTAAGGCATTATGGCGAAAGGGCGAAAAGTTCTAAAGGCCTGCGGCCCCGCTCATGCGAAGGGAAAATTTCTAAGTTAAGGCCCGCAATCAATCAAGAAGGGACACGTGGCCTACGTTGAAAAGTCAACGGCGGGGGCATGGACTTTCGGGGAAAGGTTGGAATTTTTCCCTTTTCCAAAATAGATAAAGTATAAAATCAAGCACATCCCCGCAACCAATCAGGTGATGCCACATGTTGAAGGATGAAAATGGAGTTTATCGGGCATACGCAATAAAAAGGAGAAAACTTACCAGTAAGCACTTGAGTGCTATGAAAGTGGTTAAAAGGTGGAAATGGCAGGACCACATAAAGAAGAAAATCATGAGATGCCCCCTGCTAAAATAATCATGCTCGAACTAACGAAATATTCGCCTTTTTGAACCTCCGGTTTTCATGAGTGCGTTTGTTTCATGTCACTTTCCAAAAGCGGATCTGCAACAAACATTATTCCTTTCGGATATTCTTTTCTTGGGGACAAAGTATGGATGTATACGAATTGTTATAAATATATGGTTTTGGCCACAGAAAAGGGGATTCTGGTTTTTTAGGAAGGTTGTAAATTCTGAAGTAATTCAATATAGAAGTGTTTTCTTTTCTTATTTTCCTCTGTTATATCTCTCTCTCCTGGCTCGATTGATGGATCATTTGTTTTGCATTCAATAGAAACTTTGTGTTCTGGTCTGTGTAATCTTTAGAACTTTGTGTCTGCAAATTTGCATCGGTGGTGAAGTAATTGATCCTTTTCTATATTTTCTTGGTTCAATGTGAGTAGGGAGATACTCTGCTATCTATATTTCCCAAAAGCATTGTTGTTTTCTTCCTTCTCCCATCTCTTTATTCTTCCATTCCTTCTGATTGATAATCTTTTGAGTATGAAAACGAACCAGGCTACTAGGGTCCAAACATTGATAGTTGTAGATTTGTACATTTGTTTTTCCAGCTTTCAATAAGGGAACCTCTCCCATTAAAGAGGAGGGACTTGTTGTCCCCTGACTGTGGTTTCAACCCATGTTCCATTCTGAAACCCAACACATAGTATAGCATGTTTTGGCCAAAGTAGTGAGATTGTTGCTATAACTATCTGTTCATGTTTTCCTAGAGCTGCATGTTTATTTCGGAAACCAATATGATTGTGGAGTGCCTAGTTCATTTGGTTGGATGCATGTAGTAGAGGTAGCATTAAAATGCACGCATGGTTCTCCTTTTACTAATTTATATTGAGATGAATGTCCGTTTCTACTTCCTTAGTTGAAGAGCACAGCCACTTTCCGTTTTTGAAAGTGAAGGGAAATCCTTCGTGGTCTGCGGTTGGAGGTATGATATTCTTCCTCAGCTGCATTGAATTATCAAGACACAGCATTTGCAGTGTCAACTGTATTTATACTGTTATACTATATTTCAGATTTGGAGAGTTGATGTTCCTTTTATTGTATCGTGACAATTGTAAATTCTGATTAACTTGAAAAATTAAGAGCTGAAAGTAAATATAAGCTGTAATATTATGTTATATAGCAGTATGATGAAATCAGCATGTCGGCATATTTTATGTATTTATGAAAAGGATGTATTGCTTCATTATGAACTGTTGAGATTCATATTTAGACTTAAATATTATTATTTGAGAGATATGGAATGGTTTCGTTGGTTGTTTATGCTTCCTGATTAAACGGAAGACTATACGGATCACTGAACTTTTGTTGTGATGGTTATGGAAATTAAATTACGCTGAAACTCTTTTGAAACACATTTAGGTCATCAAATAAACTTGCCTTTTCCTGTTCTTGCTAACCATTAACTTGCAAGGATATAAAGATAAAAACTAAGTTATACAATGAAGTAACAAGTGGTAAATTGTAACTAATGACATTGTTAACTCCTTAACTGATTAAATTAATATGTTAAAAACAAATCCATGCTTTTTCCGCACTAGCGTAATTCGAATGTTACTCACCTTTCACACTTTGGTTTCGAAACTGAAAGTTCAAGAATCTGAACAAAGATTTATTTTTAAATATTGGTTAGGCTTGAGACCATACAATCAATCCAATATGGATTTTCTCCAGATCTCCTCTCTAGGAGAAGCCTACATATTTGCTTGCAAATTTGAAGCAGCAGTATAAGAAATAAGATTACAAGTCTAACGACATAGCACAGCCTAAGCATTCCAAATCTGGAATCAGGTACAATCCTACGCAAGGAAATGGCTCTCTATACCATCCCCAAAAGAAGAATACACTGTTAAATGATTAGAATAAGGAGTATAATACTAGCAAGTGATGTTCATTTCACAATTCTAGTAGACAGCCTTCAAGGAAAACACTTCTTGTACAACATGAAGCAGCAGGTACTATCACTTCAGCACCTAACAAAGGTAAACAAATCAGAGACTTTGAACGTAGGGCTAAGGTAGGTACTGCAAACATCGCTTCTTCCTCCAACTTAGATAGAAAGGAAGCAAAAAGATTGTTCCACACTCAAATTTGGGTAAATGGACGATCATTACACTTCGCCATTGACAACGAAAGTCAAACAAACTTGATTTATCCTAGAGAAGATCACAAATTGAACTTATCATTGACGCTGTCATGTCCCTTTTTGAGGGCTGATTTTCGAAGACCTTAACCCATTCTCTTCCCATGGGTCTAAGGAGGAAAGCAAGGGGAAGATCTAAACTATATCTTTATTGTTGTTTTATTTATTATCATGTATCCTATTGGGAAGCCTAGTGCTCCAATTAAGAAATAAAGGTATTATGAGCATGTAGGCTCCAAATACCATTTATATATTTAAAAGCACTTACCTTAAGGGGTCGGCCATCATTTTATATTGTAAAAAGCACTCCTTGTGGCTATATAAGGAGGTCGCTTGGGCATTATTGATTCATGTTTTTGGTGATTATTCATATCTTGGTGAAAGTTGGCTAGTGTAGCCCTTTTACTTTCTCTCTCTCGAAGGGCGAAACCCCTTGGGTTGAGGACCTCATCCAAGGACGAAAACCCTTGGTTGGGAAACTTGTGAAGGACGAAAACCCTTCATGAGGTTTTTGGTGTGCAAGTTGATTTGAAAAGTAATAAAGTATCTTTCTCTTGCATGTGTGGTATCTTTGGTGCAATATTATATTTGTTTAGAGTGGAGCAACCTACCTTGGAGTGGAATTTTGGTATGTGTGATGCAATTTTGGCAAATCTGAAATTACTCTCTTGTTCCCTATATTTTCTAAGGCCAAGATCCCGAGTTTGATGAATTTTGGAGGTGATCTACTATTTTTTTCAAGCTTGATGTTTTCTGGTTAGGGTTTCATAATTAATTAATTCCACATCCAATTCTGATTTTTAACAGCTGCAATTATTTGCTAAAGGTTTTCTACTAATTTTGGCATAAGTTTGGAAGAATTTTTGCAAGGTTTAACCCTCTTTGAAGGGCTTATCTCACCTAGGGAAGTCGCTGCCCTAGGAAGGGTTTGAAATTATGTTGGCTAGATTTTTGCACAGCCGAAAACCTAGAAAGTCATGAGATAAATCTCCCTCATTTACCGGTGAGACTCCCATGTAAGATTTGTCGATTATATTTTCTAATATCTATTCGTTGGTTTTACTTTAACCGCGTAGCTCATGCACCATAGGTAGGCAAATTTGCAGCAAAGCGAGCTTATAAGAAATGTATATATGCAGAAGAGGGAAATAATTGAATGTGAGTAGAAAAAAAAGAAGATGTGTAGCCTAACCAATAGTTGACAGAGTTGGTCACATGCACATAGATGAAACAAATAGATCTTGAAATGCAGAATTCAAAGCAAAGGAAAGTTTCGGATCCGATCTAAGATAACACAAATTTTATGCAAAGATCTAAAAAGAAATAAGAAACAACTACACCGTTGACACAAAATTCTCCGGAAATCTGCCTCCTCTCTATTCCTTAGCTTTCGAAAAAGATATCAAGGGTTTCAGCTCAAAGTCTGGAACACAAGAATGTTGATTACAAATTCTAATCCTTTTACCCGTAGGCTCTTCCTCTATTTATAGTGTATAGAGGGCAATTACAAATAGGAAGCTTTAAATGAATTTCCACATGCGGAAGCTATAGAAAAGGGACAAATTGGCAATCTTCCTCCTAGAATTACTCTTTGCATGACATGCATGATTTATAATTGAAAATAGAACCTTCTATTTTGCATGTCTGCCACCTATTTCCAAGTAATTGACTTCTTCAAGTAACGACTTTTAAACCAATCACTTAAGTTTTATAATTTAATCGATTGCTCAATTACTTTGTCGGAGGAAATAAGAGAAAGAGGAAAAGAAATTAGAAGAAAGTTGCAACACTCTCAGTCTTGTTCTTTTTCCATATTCTGCATGCGGTTGACTCTTTTGCCTTTGATTCTCACCAAACTAGATCTAGAAGCAGCTGACTGTGACTTTCTTGCGGACCTGTCTTACCTCTTATCCTTGAAGCTTTTGCAATTCATCTCCAGTACATACACTAATAAAATGCTTGCTATAAACAATTCATACAAAACTCATCACCTTTTATTTTTAATTGCATATGAGCAATTTTAAATTTTGGAAAGCACTCGGGTGAAGGAAAACACAAGTAAATTCAATGAAGGCTTCAACTGGAAGATTGGGAGCACGTGCACAAGATCTTGGAAGGAATTTTCCATGCATTGACTTTCCACACGGGGCTGCGTTTAAAACAAGAGGATGAATTTTTGCCGGAAGCCTTTGCAATTATGAGATCTGGATTTGTCAATTAAATCGGTGATAGGTTCAGGGCCTCTGCTGTATCATTGACTTCAAAATCTAGAAGCTATGCATGATTCGAGATGATCTTTCTCTTTCATCGTGCTTGACATGGCATGGCTGAACAATCTTTGTCGAGCTCTTTTTTCAATTCTCGCCAAAATCCTTGTGATTGGATCAATTTGTGCAGAATTGGCAATTTCTTCTAATTCGGAAGAGATATTCAATGTATCTGACATTGATTTGAACTTCCTTTCACTAATATGAGCACTTGTGATGAATACTTGGGCACTTATACCAACATGCAAGACAATTAGAATAACAAAAATTAGGCTATTCCAACCCAATGCGCCAAAATGGCGAAAGCTTCCCGACAATGGAAAACACTCTTTAATGCAAAATCCTCCTTCCCTTGGCGCCAAAACCTGTTTGGGCTGCAAACTTCATCAAAAAGAATTAATCTGCTTCTCAATTATGGCGTCCCATGCTTATATAGCCATCTGCATGCTATTTTTAATAATTGCCCTTTCCTATTTCTGGCAATTTAATTAATTAAAAGTCATGCCTCTTCATCCAATTTGGGCGCCCAATTCTGCATGCTTCTGATTGCTTTTTAATGAATTTATTTTATTTATTTTTAGCATGCATCCTTGACTTCTCTTTAGCTCATCCACTTGCATTGAATTTCTTCCTATTTATGGCGCCAAACTCAGCTAGAAATACCATTAATAAATACCATTAATCACATGCATTAATGCCAAGGTGGGTCGCACTTTTTGGCGGGGTATTTGTTAAAAATAGAAAGTCAACTTGATGGGAATTTCCACCCTGCACTGCAGCTCCAAAAATCCCCTCTTCCACTTAAGTGATTTGTCCTCCATCATGGGAATTTTCACCCTGCAAGGCAGGTAAGAAATTCCCGCCTGCCTACCACTGCCGAAATTCCCACTAGCAACTTAAATCATCTCCCAAAAAGTGTGACTTGTATGGAAAATAGCCTTCTTTGAAAAAGTGTGACTTGCATGGGTGAATAAACCTCTTTGATGGGAAAAGTTAGCCTACTAGGCAGGCAAGAAATTCCCATCGGTGCTTTAAGTGATTTTTCTTTATAATGGGAATTTTCACCGTGCTTTCAGACTAAGAAATTATCGCCCGCCTGCTTACCTCCAAAATTCTCATTGCAACTTAAGTGACTTTGACTTGATGGGAAAAAGTAACCTGCAAGGCAGGCAAGAAATTCCCGCCTGCCTGCCACTGCCAAAATTCCCACTGGCAACTTAAAGTCTTCCTTCCAAAAAGTGCGACTTGCATGAAAGATAGCTCTTTTCCAAAAGTGCGACTTGCATTGTGACTTCTGCCTTTAAAATTGCATGAAAATTCGTCACTGAAGGCAACGTGGAAATTGGACGCGGAAGGCAGCTTTGAAAATTGCAATGGGACATGAAGACGCATTTCTTTCCTTTTTGGATTTTTGGTGAAGAAAACACAAGTATAGAATAAAATTTGCCATTTTTGGAAAGTGCAGGAAGATGTAGCAACAAAAACTTGCATGTGCCATAACTTTCATTCTGTGGCTCCATTTTAGGTGTCGTTTTCTCTAAAAGTGCATATTTTCTCGAGCTCTACGCATTGATGGCAATATTTTTCTTATTTTCATAAAATCCATTTTTGCACCTTTTGGACCAAGCAACTTCTTGCAATCTTCTGAAAGAATCCTAAGCTTTGATCACCTGTAGACAGATTAGTAATAAAAAAACTGGATAGCTTTTAGAAACCCTAGGCCCGGGGAAAGATCTGCAAGAAGAATGAATAGGCTACGGGAATTGCCAGAGAAAACAAACCAAAACACAGACAAAAAGAAATAAAACAAAACAAAAACAATGCGGGCAATTGCTCGAAAAATTTCTCCATTTAGTTGATCTGCAAAAATTCTTCCCCGGGTGAATGTTCTATGGTAATAATGATGGGGTGAAGTGTTTTATATAACCTAAATCCTCCAATTTTAGCTCAATCTATTTTTAAAAGAAATTTATTTATTTAATAAATAAATAAATAAAACACTTGTAGACAAGGTCTGGCGAAGGGATTGAGTGAGCTTTGGCATGTGGGTATTTGTCAAATTTGGCTTTTATGACTCTCTGGGGATATCTTAGAGCAATGCAAACAACTACAGAAAAACAAACACAAAACAACCCGTTACTTTAAAAAGAACGATTTTTTTTAAAAGGGGTAGTCCTAGATTTCAGGGTGAAATCTGGGGACACCAAATTTGGTTTTGCAAGGTTATAACACCAGTTTTATAAATCTGATTTGTGAGATTTTAGCCATAACTCGAGTCCCCTAAAAGGGACATTATAGATGCCTCGCATGCAACCATTCTCCATTGGATGGTTCAACTCAGGCCCTAAGAAATGTGTCCCTCAATTGTGTCACTTGTTGTACAAAATCAAGCCTTTTCAAGATGCAATCCTTTGTTGTAGCGCCATTTAGAGGTATGTGATGTTTTCTTGGGCACCCATATCGTTATCATCAACATGTAGACTCCTAGAAGTGTGATCATAGATGTTTTTGACATTAGATGTCGCATAGTAGAAGTAACTCCTAAACTTTCACTCATTAGCACAGATCAATGCAAGAAGCTAGTCAATTCTAGTAAAAAGTTTGTACTCTTGATAGAGAGACACGAATGTAAGAACGTCCTCGCAGCTCAAAATCATATCACGGTTCTTTCAACAAACATTCAATAGTTTGTTGGAAGAATACGAGCATATATTCCACTCAGCAGAAGAAGTTCTTGCACGGTCCACTATAAAACATATTATTGACTTGATCCCAAAACTACCTCTACCTAATGCAACTCTATAATGCAGATCATTTCTCAAGAAAAAGAGATCAAGTCACAGATCATAGAAATCATGGATAAAGGACATGTCAGGCCCAACTCATTGCCTTGTGAAAGCCCCGTTGTCCTCCCGCCAAAGAAGAATGGCACATGGAAGTTGTGCATTGATGATATAGCTCTTAATGAGATACTTGTGAAGAACCGCTAACCTCTTCCCAAGATAAAGCACCTGTTGGACAAGCTCTATGGCACCAAGTTCTTTACAAAGATCGATCATAAGTCTAGCTATGGATAGTTGTTGAACCCTTGTATATCTAGAAAACCACCTTCAAAGCCAAGGAAGGTTTGTTCAAGAAATTGGTTATGCCTTTTAGCTTAATGAATGCACCTGCAACATTCATGCAGATGATGAATGACATTCTATGTCATATTTGATCCGAATTGGAACATTAAGTCTTGGCAAAATAAGCTAAGACACTATTCTCATTGTAGTTAAGAATGTTACTTGAAACACTTTCTTTCACTTTATTCCATCAAAAGAATCAGTTGGTTGAGGCAATTGATTGTTAACAACGTTCAAGGAGTATTTCTAGCAAGCTAATCCTGAAAACATATAGGCCCTGATGTAGAGGCTAAAAGAACATTTCTAATTAGTCAAAAGTACATTTGGATTACATACATAGGTTCCCCTTGAAAAAAATTATACATTTTCAAAAACAGCACCCAATTTGGAATACATATGTAGAAGTTTTGTTCTCCAGACAGTAGAGGACTTTTTAGGGTTGCGAAACCGCAGGTTAAGCCAGGTAGCAGTTTTGCAACTGTGATGACAGTTCCGTAACCGTCGGGACTGTGTAAAGCAGCAGTTTTCCCCAAAGACAAAGAACAGGTTGATTAACAGCTGCAGATGATGTCTCTTCTTCTGAGTCTTTTTGGCTTCCTGTTCGAGCTTCCTATGATGTAAAAATGGATAAATGCACCTTCAAAGGGTCATTGGAAGGCATGTAAGTGTGATTCATAGCAGTTCTTCTTTGTTATATGTGATTGGGATTGATGAAGTATATAAGGGAGTGAGTTGCAGCAAGTTGTAGAGCATTGTATGGGGATTCCAGATTGGACATGTTGTCTTGCAAAGACTGCACATAAAGGCCTCTTGAAGGCAATGCACATGTAATTGCATAAGGAGATAGTGGAAAGAGGAGGAAGGCCCTTACTCTTCTCAAGTTTTTCCCACATTGGGTTTCTCTAGGGTAACATTGCCTCTTTTGTCTCTATTTTTCTGTGCTCTTGCATTACTTCACTTGTTTTATGTGTTGTTTACAGTCCTCCTTTACAGTATCAACACTTTATAATGCACTTCTAAGCACAGTTAATGACTGCTTTGGTAAATTACTAGATACATAAGAGAACAGCACGCTAAAAATCAAGTCTTGTTAGGAAAAAATATTAGACTCATGTTGATAAATTGGACTCGTGTTGTTATAATTTTTAGGAATAAAAAAATAGTGGACTCCTGTTGATAAATTGGCTATGGAATATCTATGCTAATTATGGATCGGATTGGTATTAGAGCTGGTTTTTCTTCTATTTTGTGTATTGTTTGTGTGTATGACAGTTTTGAAGATATATGCTCATTACTGGAGCATCTAATGTTAGTGGATAAAATGTTTTGATTTCTTTGCAGCAAGATATCCACAAGGAGGAATGGAGAAGTGAAAAGCATGGCTCATAAAGATGACATGAACAAGCAAAAGGGTCCCTCTTCTTAATCAAATGCTTCAAAGCAGCAAGATGGGTTCAGTGCTACTACTACTTTTGCTCAAAAGGATTGTACAAGGCATTGTGGGCATTGTGGTGTTGATGGTCATACATATGGGATTTGTTGAACCCTAAATCTGGAATTGCATCATTTCAAGAACAAGAAAAAGAAGAAAGATATGGCCTGGATTCAAGAAAAGGAGGTTGGGTGCAGCTCCGATGTGGATGAGAGGATGTGTTTTACCTCCCTTCAAAAAAAAAGTTATGTTTGGGTACCAATGATGCTCAAGACAAAGGTGAATCTACTAAACCTTTTCCTATCAAAAGTAAATTTAAGAAGACAAAAGTTTATGTTTTTTTTTATTTTTGGTTTCAAGAAAATTTGATTAGCAAAGAGTTGATAGATAAACTTGTGTTGGAAACATATAAGCATCTTAATCCCTATGCTATGGGTTGGGTTAAGCAAGGAGTAGAAATAGAGGTAACCAAACAATGTAATTTCAAGTTTGGATAAATGAACATTTCACTGATCAAGTTGTGGTGGATGTTGTGCCTCTTGACATTTGTGGCGCTGTCCTTGGCAACCCCCATAAGTATGTTAGAGATGTTATTTTCATGAGAAGAGTTAATTGATAACATTTGGTCATCAAAGCAAATGAAGGTAAATCTAAGATCTCCTTGGTGAGTACCACTCAAGCTAAACGGTTGTGTAATGCTAATGGGAATTTGTCTTTTGTAGTAACAAAGAGCATAAGATACAGTTGTTACCAGATTGTCCTCTTTCCGTCATTGATCCTTATAAAAAAAAATTGATGGAAGGAAATGAGCCACACAAGTAGCGTGAAAAGGATGCTCCAAAGTTCACAACAATAAGAAGTTCATTCAGAAAATACTCCTCCGAGTACAAGAGAGGGAAGAGAGAACAAAAATTTCCTCACCTCATGAGTTCTTGAGCTTTTGAAGACCAAAAGCCTCCTAGTTAGGGAGGTGTGATCTGACGCGGATAATGAAGTGCTAGCAAAATAAGCTAAACTAAGACACTCTCATTGTAACTAAGAATGTAACTTAAGCGCTTTCATCAATTGGTTAAGGCAATCGATTTGAAGTATTTGCAACATGCTAGTTCTGAAAGCATAGAAGTTCTGGTGCTGAGGCTAAAAGTGCATATGGACTTCGTCAAAAGTGCATTTTTATTATATATTTGGGTTCCCCCTACAAAGGTCAACATTTTCAGCAAAAACCACCTGATTTCAAGTTCATATGCAAAAGTTATGGCCTCTTAGGCTTTCAAAACTGCCGGTTTAGCCAGGTGGTGGTTTCCTAGCGGTTCACTAACCAATGGGACTGCATAAAGAGGTTGTTCCACCTGCAGAAAAAAAACAAGTTGAGTAATGGTTGCAGACAGTGTTTGTTCTTCGTCTAAGTCTTTTTGGCTTCCTCTTTGAGCTTCCAGTTAACGCCAAAAGTTGCGCCCTCTAAATGTTCATAGATGAACATCCAAAACTTTGGGTAACATGGGATGATCTCGAAAGTGTGGGACTTCATAAAGCAAGATCAACCTCCAAAGAAGGTTGGTTCCTTCTGTTCTAGCCCGCCACAACTAACCTACAACTTAAAATGCAACTAATCTAAAACTAAACTACGTTTTCATAGTATTCAGAGTTGAGGGAAAAGGAAAGGGAGGTTGCAAACTAAAAGAAGGTGATGCACCAAACTAAAATAGGGTCCAAACTTGGCCTATGCGGACACGGTTGAAACTATCACGTAGAAAGTTAAAGAAAACTCAAATTTCTTGTAAAGGATAAATGCGTAGATTTAAAGAAAGACAAGAGGGTCAGGGATTCACATTCAATACACAATGAGTGAAGGAAAATCCACAAATCGTACTTATATTTATACAATTCGTGGAATGAAGAAAGAGAAGGAAGAGAGATGAGGAAGGATTGCAAAGCTAGAACCCGTTCCCTGAAGACGTGTTGAATAAGCATGGGTGCCATGATTTATCTTGAGCATACTTGTAGTACAAGTATGGATGCCCCCATTTCAGCCAACAACCACGGCACGACCGTTGAGTTTATCGCACGCCATCGATTGCATTACGAGCGGCGCCATTCTTCATTAAATTCCGGTGGTTGGGGCAATTGGCTCTCTACTTTGGAGTCCAGCACGCTTTGAAACCTTCCTTGGATTTTTGCCGGTCCCGCGGTTTCCACTGCGGTACTTTAAACTTTCTTCTTCCGCAAACCTTCGCAACCTTCCCTACTTGCCTTGATGAGGGAAGTATTTCATACCACCCGCAAGGGTCTACCTCTTTGACCCATGGCTTTTGTCCCTTAGGCTATTTTCCTTTCATTCCGTGGGCTTGAGAGCACCCGCGGATGCTATGATTAGTGAACCCGCGAAACACCAAGTTAGTGCTCCGCGGCTTTTGAACTTAGCCGATTTCTTCCCTTCACCACCGATGACAATTCCGCAAAGATTTCTTTGTTTGGCTTCTCCTACTGTGGACTTATTTTCTTAGTGTTGCAAAAGTTAAGAAGATGTTGGACAACACTAAATTTCACCAATTTTCGCCTAAGTCCCCATGGTGCTAATTCCCTTGTTCCGCAGTTAGTAGAATCCGTGGAACACTAAGTTCTTCATTTCGCAATAAAAATCCGAACTAGTCTCTTTGAGCTTTTCTAAAGCATGAAAATGATTAAATCTTTTGATGAGTTCAAAATTACAAGGGTGAAATTTCATACAACAGCGCGACCTCCGGGGGCATTTTCTGCTAAATGATGAAGGTTTGTTGTCTCAAAGCATCCATTGGGCATGGAGTCAAGCTAAACCTTAAAGAAAATTGGTTTCATCCTTTTAAAACTCCGCCTCAGTAATCTGCGTGAACCCAACATCAAACTGAATTTGATCTCAGTGGAGTTACGAAGATGTATAATTAAATGCTCTCCAACTATCTCGATTTCCGCCATGGAACATTGCTTTGAGATGATCCGTGTATCTCGCAAGTGGCCCCCAAAACTTATGTACAAAAGATAAGATCATACATGTTTCAAAAACATGTAGAGAGTGCACAAGCACTTATTATAAAGCAAACTATACTAACAACAAAACATGTGCTTGAAAGCACTTGGAGGAATTAAAACTAAACTACTATGTATAAGGTGATTCTTCTTTCAAAAGCAATGCTTCAAATAGACCCCATTGATTGAGATTGTAAGTTCTTCTCCATCCAATTTTGATAATTGGTAAGTATTGTTTGGCTTACTGAACTAGAAATCATATAAGGGTAGCTCCACATTGTATAAAACGTTGAATGTTTACTCCGCTTCGCTCTATCCCGATCCCACTTAAGCACAAGCTCCCCCTCTTGAAATTTTCAGGCTCTGCTTTTTTCTATCAAAACATTTTTTGATCTAAGCCTAATTCAGCACCATAGCTTGCATGGCCGGTTTCTCGACTCTTCGAGCTCCATGAGTTCTGCGTATCTCGATCTCCATTGCTCCAAATACAAACATTTCCAAATGTTTGATGAGCTCTAATGTAGGTAACTCGAGAGATATAGGTAGCCTTGCTTCTTTACCATAAACCATCTTGTATGGTGAACTTCCTATTGATCATTTAGGGGTGATTTTGTCATTCCATAGAGCTGATTTTAGCTTAGTGTGCCATGTCCTTTGATTTTCCTCCAAAGATCTTATGATTTTCTATAAGTTCTTGTTTGTTGACTCATCCTACAGGTTCCTTGGGGAGTAATTTGATGAGGTACTCATGGATGCCATTCTTGACAACCCAGTCAAGATTTTTGTGTCGAGAAACACCAAGGCATTATCTAAGATGATTATAGAAGGGATGCCTAACTCAGCCACAATGTCTTCATAGAAATCTAGAATGTTGGTTTTGTTTGCTTCCTTTAATGCAATTGCCTCCATCCACTTGTAAAATAATTTGTGGCTATCAAAATCCATTTGTGTCCCAAATTGGAGTGTGGGTTGATTACTCCTATGAAATCCAACCCCCATTGCATGAATGGTTGATCTACTGAAATAGGGTGAAGTGGGAGAGCCGCAAGTCTTTCCTTGCCTATGAAAAAGGCACATTTCTTGCATTTTTGATCCATACATGACAGTCCTTGAAGTGGTTTGGCCAATAATAACCTCTTCATGATCTTGAATACTATGGTCCTTAGAGCAAAATGACCTCATGCTTCTCCATTGTGAAACTCATGCAAAATTTTCTCAACTTGATTTCACTCAATGCATCTCAGGAGGACACCATTCACATCCTTTCTGAACAAAATTCCATTAACGAGCACATAAGGGATGGATTGGAGTCTAAAGTACCTTCTCTTGGCTTTACCTGGCCTTGAGGACATTGACATGTTTGGAGAAATTTTACTACATCATGGGTCCAACAAGGAGTAACCGAAGCATCAACCGTCTCTCTTGATCATGTTGGAGCATGAGGACACCCTCTTCGTCAATCTCTTGGTTCAAAGCCAACCGCTCACATAACCCTCTACCTTTAACCAGCTTAGTCACCTTGATGTCAACATCATATTCCATAACCTTGGTTATCCAACCAGCTCTCTTTTCATTCAGATCCTTGTCCAAAAGAAAGTCATTCACCCTAGAATGAGATACCATGAGGTGAATCTTGTTATTAGATACCAAATGTCTAAATTTCTTCAGACTTATTATAATAGCCAAGCCATGTTTCTCAATAAATGAATATCTCACTTCTAATCTTTGAGACTCTCGCTAAAGAATGCAATTGGTTGTTCCAAACTTTCTTCATTTTTTTGCACCAACATGGCAGATATTGTATCCATGCCTCCAAAGGCATATACGGTGAAATCCTTCGAGAAATTTGGATTGATGAGAGTAGGAGCATGTGTTATCGCTTGTTTGAGGCCTCAAAAGTACCCTTCCCTTCTGCAGTCCACCAGAAAGGCATGTTCCTTTTAGCATGGATGTTAGCGATTTAACATGGTTCGCAAAATTTGGGATGAACCGCCTGACAAAGTTAATCCTTCCCAGCCCCAAGAAACTTTGCAACGCCTTCTTATGACTTAGCAATGACATGACCAAAATAGCCCTTACCCTTTCTGAATCTATTGCAAGCCCTTGTTTGGAGACAATATGGCCTAGGAGCTTGCCTTCATGTGCTAGGAAGATACATTTCTTAGGGTTGAGAGAAACTCCAAAATATCTACACCTTTCAAATACTTGCCTGAAGTGAAGGAGATGGTCTTTTGTGTTCTTAGAGAATACAGTGATATCATCCACATACACAAGAACAATGTTGTTGATCAAACCAAAAGGCATTTTCTTGTAGGCATAGGTCCCCCACTTAGTGGTGAAAGTGGTTTTAAATTGATCCTCTTCCTTTACAATGATTTGATTTTATCTTGAATAGCCATCTAGTAAAGAAAACCTCTTTACCCCGCTAGCATCTAAAGGATTTCTTCCATTAAAGGCAAGTGGGTAATGGTCCTTCAAAGATGCCTTATTTAAGTCTCTAAAGTCAACACAACCTGATTTCTCCATTCCTTTTCCGCACTAGGACCAGATTTGCAACCCATTTGAATGCTTGATGGGCAAGATGATATTTGTTTCAATTAGCTTGTTCAGGTTCCCTCTTCATGAGTAGCTCGATCTACGGATTGACGTGTCTATCTTTTTTGTCTAAAAGGCTTAAACGCGGATCAAATTCAACAAAGATATGTTGTGCTAAGTTTGGGTCAAAACCCCAAAGGTCTTCATAGTTCCATGCAAGGACGTCAAGAAACTCTTGGCAAACCTTCACAAAAGGGTATTTTTCTTGAGAGCAAACCGTGCTAATCTTGAGTAGCTTATCCTCACTAACCGAAATGGGTTCATAATCCTCATTTTTGACTCTCATGTTTGCTTTTTCTCTTCTCAGTTGGTCATCCGGATTAAAGATGGATTCCAAAGTGACTAAGCCTTTGGGCAGCTTGTTTGACCTTAGTTGGACAATTTGGCTTCCATAATGTTGCTTTAACTTGTTCAAGTTTCTTGAAGAGAACTCGGCTTCCTCTTGGATGAAGTTGATGATCTATTGATCGTTCTCGAAAACCTTCCAATTGATGTTGTTATCTGATGCACAGCAGCCTTATTACGACTTTGACATGCAGCTTGTTCCTCGCCTCTTTTGACGTCTTCAAAGACATCAAACCTTGCTCTTATCACAACCATCCTTTTTGCATGTTTGTTTTCTTCCCTTGGTATGGCGCAGATGTTGAAAGCCTCAAAATCCTCTATAAGGGCCAATACCTTGTGCTTGTAAGCTCTAAGCTAATGACTCTTAGCTACATTCAATCCTTTGACCAGATTCACAATTAGCTCGCTATCCCCAAAGGTCTACAACTATTTAATTTTTTTATTCTTGCCGTTGGAGACCTTGTATGAGAATTTCATACTATGCTAAGTTGTTAGAACAACTAAATTAAAATCGAAAAGAGGAGTAATATCTCATACTAGCGGGAGATAGAAGTAATACACCTCCTCTTGCCCTTATCCTTAGAACGATCGAAAAACATTTGCCACAGCAACCGTCTTGTTCATTTTCTAGTTTCAAATGCCAGGATAGAAGAACTTTCTTCATGCAGACAATAGATGCCAAGGCCAGCTTCTTCAACTTGTTTGTATGGGTCAAAACCATGGCGCTCAATTCCCATTCATCAAGTAATGAATCATGATACCTTCAATTTGAGTATGTAATATCCCTTTCAAGGGCTAAAACTGAAAAAGAAGGAAACCACACAAACCCAAGTGAAATGAAATCTGATTTTTATAACAGCAGCTGTAATATTCTTTAAAACCCTAGGGTGAACTGTATAAGAGCTTAGAATTCACCATACAACCATGCACAACAATTGAAAAATACTTCAAAATGATTAATTCAAACACGGAAATCAATATCCATCCAATTTGGTAACAACAAATGGAGAAAATCAGCAAATATATACTGCTGTAATTAAATTTAGGACAGCAGCAGAACAGCCACAAACCAACGCTGAAAATGATAGATAAACATCACCAAAATCACGAAAATATAGATTCCGGCCTTATAAATTATGGAGATTCAGATTGTAAAATCAAATATGAAATATGTGCCCTAGAAGGCACCCAAATAACACCAAACCCTAGTCGCTCCCTCTAGGGAGAGCTCCAAAATGCATGCAAAGCTTTTGTAGATATTTCCCTTGATGCCCTAGATCCAAATCTGCAAGAAGTCTTCAGTAGATATCTTCAAATCACCCACAATGAAGGGTTTCCCTCCTCCACCAAACCACAAAGAAGGTTTTCATCTTCCTTGGAATGGCACACAAGAGGGGTTTCATCCTCAAGTGGAAAGTTAATGAGCACTTTGCCCAAAAAACCAAGTATAGATAAAATGTGCCAAAGATAGGATGCAAATGAAGTCACAAATCTCTTTTTATATCACTTGCTTGGCGCCAAAGGCCAAATAGAAGTGGACCGACCTCCTTGGGCTTCTTTTAATCTTTTAATTTGCTTTTATGACTCTCCAATCACAACTGACCTGCTTAATAAAGGGAAACACTAAAAGAAACATTAAATCTAATAAAGAAAACTAAAAATAAGAATGCAATTCCTTCCCTTGCTCAATCATACTTCATTGCCATAGAAAGTGGATGGCAAGAAGTCCACTTGTAGGCTCTTAGTTCAAAAAAGGGGACATTACAGAGTATTTGACTCTTGAATGCTTGGGTGATCTTCTTGATCAAAAATAGTACAGGTTTGCATTGATGACCTCGTTGGTTGTGTAAGGTTCTATATGATATGGAGCAATAGGTTCGGGACCTCATACTCGACCTTGGTACCATATTTGATTTTGAAAAGCATATGTGACCAAACCACAGATAAATATCCTCCCATATCTCCTCTCATTTGATGGTAAGTGTCAAGTACCACATTCCCATCATCTTTAAGATCCGCAGGTATCCGCGCTAGTCCAAAGTCGAACACTTGCTTTGTTGATAGCCTGCTGAAATCTCTCTTTCTAACCTCGTACTCACTTTTGCACTTCATCCAAAAATCTTCTAATGAAGGCACATGTGCGTACTCCTGGGAGATTGTCTTCCTGGCTACTCCAAATAGATCGAAGTTCAGCCGTGCAGGGAAGAACTCTTGCTCATACTCGAATAAAATTTGCGCCTCCATTCCCCGAGCTCTATGAATGTTAATGCAACAGTAATATCCCACAGTGATTGGGAAGAAGCCCGTAGACTTGTGCCGCTTTGACTGAAGGTCGTGTAACTCCACAAGTTGCCTGCTCAGCTCCATGGCGATCAATCTATCATTCGGATGCCTGGGCATCTTTATTGGTTCTCCAGAAAAGCCTATAACCCTGAGGTATGTGAAATCTGCAAATTGAATGAATAGACTGCCAATCTTAAACACAGCTTCCCACGCTTCCTTGCTTACCTGTTGGCCTTCAAGTCTCTGTCTAGCTTGCAAATGAAATCATAGGAGAATTCATCGTTGATCACTTTGAAATCTTTCTCGCACGCAGGTACAGTAAGCTACGGGTAGCACTCGAAAATGGGGTCCTTAGAAAGAACACATCTATCCAGCTTGGAAAAGACGCCTTGTGAAGTTGTAGCATACACCAAGTACGAAGTCATCTTGAAGCTAAAAGTACGCTTCACGTCTCGGAGTTGCTCACCAATGTTGTTGCTAATAATTTCGACCATTGATTATAGAATCAACCTTGTTAATTTCAATGGTCCTGATGAAAGCATACATCCATGTACGAAAAGTGTAGGCATTCGCCGCCATTCATCCTGCATAGCAATTTGACGACATCATCTACCTCCTGCACCAAATTGGACCGTGGAAGAGTTCTCGGGAACTTTGAAGGAGATCTAGGCTTCTTCATGTATCGGCTATTCATTATGCTCACGCAATCAGCTCTATGCTTTTCCCACCTGCTGTCGGCATCCTGAAGACTAATGGAAGTCACCACCTTTCACACTGGAATCTTCAAACAATAATTGATGAACTCTGCGTCCAAACGAATTATTGTCTTTCCCGAAGCATCACGCACTGATCTGGATGAAGGATGGTAAGATCTAGCGCACTCCATAACAAATTCTGGCAACTGGGTTGTACATGGAAAAGCTGCAGCTCGGATAATTCCACTGCTTTTAACCGCACGCATGAGTGAAGTCTTTCCCACTCTGGATCTATCAATCAAATCGCAAGAGGTTCCGGGCCTAGATCTGTGTCTCCTATGTCTGCAAGTTTGGAAGCGATGCATGACTCCATCGTGCTTTCTTTTTCATCTCTCTTTGCCATGGCTTTGTTTATCTTTGTCTGAATGATTCTTTTTCTTCTTACTTGGCGGATTTCTTCAAAATTGGTGCAGATCTGGACAATTCTTCAGATTCGAAGGATATATGCAATGTATTGGACATTGATAAAAGCTCATTTTCCTTTGTAAAGCACCTGTAATGAATTCCTGCAATTTATTCAAACAAAAATGGCCACCGAAGAGCATGAATAGTGAATTTTAATTGTAAAAATCTGCACTTTTCAAGCCCGCTGCCCCAAAAATTGGTGTTTAATTTGCACATAAAGAGAGCATGAATCCTTTCAACAACACCTGAGCACCTGTAACACCTATGCAAACAATTATGCAGACAAAGATCCACCTCCTTCAAAGCATGCGCCAAATCTGGAAGCTTTTAGCCTTGTTGCCACCTTGCCTGAGCAAAATCCTTCAAATGGGGGCGCACTTTTCCTCTTGGCTGCAATTCTTTACCTGTGAATTAAATAATTCACCCATATGGCTGCCCATGCTTATATAACCTTCACAATTCTATAATTAATAATTGCCCTAACAATTAAAGGCAATTAATTAATTAAAAATCATGCTCTTCTCTTTTAAAAATAGCATGTTTAAGGACAGCCATCCAATAAATTAAATTAATCCAATTTAATCCTTCACACATCACTTCACTTAAGCTTCACAGTGTGCCTTGACCATAGCCCCTAAAATAGAAATGAATTTAATGATTTAATGCCTTAAAAATCATTAAATAACTCCCAAATGGGGCACACTTTTTGAAAGAGAGGGGGCAGCCACTAAATAAATTAAATTTACTATATTTAATCCATTTCTTTTATTCCATCTTTGACTTGTTGACTTCCTCCAAGCTTGGGTGCACTTTTTAGAAGAATAGATTAATTAAAATAATCATTTCAAGGCTGCCATCATCTCACCAAAGGGGGCGCACTTTTTTGCACATATAATTCTATTTTTAAGAATTTTTCACAATGGGATTCTTTACCCTGCAAGGCAGGCACTAAAATCCCATGATCCACTTAAGTGATTTGACTTTGACAATGGGATTATTTACCCTGCAAGGCAGGCACTAAAATCCCATGATTTCACTTAAGTCACTTTCCTTTTATTTTATCATGGGAATTTTCACCCTCTGAAGCAGTAATAAATTCTCACACTGCTGCTGACCTCTAACTTTCCCACTGCAGCTTAAGTAAATTTTATAACACGGAAAAAAGTACCCTGCTAGGCATGTATAAAATTCTCACCTTGTCTGTTGCTTGTATTTTTCCCATTGCAGCTTAAATCCTTTGTTTTCCAAAAATGCCCCCTACCCACGAGGGGCTTTTCCGTGCACGACTTCGCTTTTTCCCAGTGATCTAGACCTCCAATGGCTACTTCCTCCAGGCATAATGTGCATATATGTTTTCCAGCTGCTCCAGGCCAAAAATCGGGCTTACCCGGCAGAAGAGTTGTTCCAGAGAAATTTCACAAAAAACGAAACGGGACAACACAAAAACACGAAAAATTGTCAAAAGTCACAAATAAAGCCCAAAACTTATTCCTAGTTAAAACCCTTCTGGTACATAAGAGTAATAACATATTCGATCATAACAGAGTTAAAACGGAGCGCAAATAGCCTCATACGGGGCTCAAAATAATTAAATACAAATTTTCCGCAGACAAATCCCGACGACAAAATATAACAATTTTGGGCATTTGGGTATTTGGCGAAAAAGGCTAATATGGCTCTTTGGGAATATCTTGACACAATACAAGAACTTTCAGGCAATAAAAACACAAAATCGACCCATTATTTTAAAAGTACGAAAAAATTTCGAATAGGGTAGTCGCAGATTTCAGGATGAAATCTGGGTGACACCAGTCGGCTCCGTCTGTGGACATCTTTTTCTCTGTCAGAATGACAAGGGAAAAGATGAGATCCCAGCATCTCTGGTTTCGTATCTTGTCCTTTGGGCATGGGGTTAGGCAAACAAACACAACACAACACAAAAAAAGACAAAACAAGGAAAAACAAACAAAGATTTATTTATGTACATACAAGTTTTACCCTGCTTCTCATGTCCAGAACAACTTCAAGTGTTGCCCATTGAAAGGCAACGGCAATTCAACTCCATCCTGATGAGCAAGAATGAAGCTATCCGCTCCGGCGATTCTCTTAATCACAAAAGGCCCTTTCCATAGTGAATCGAACTTTCCATGCATGCCTTTTGTTTCTCTTCTTTTGTCCCATAGAAGGACCCAGTCATTGACTTCAAACTTTCTTTCCCTGGCCTTTTTGTCGAAGATGACTTTCACCTTCCTTTGATGCTCTGTCAACCTATCTGCAACTTGAGTTTGTACTTCCCTCAATTCAGTTAGGTACATAATTCTTTTATCAATAGCATCCGTGAAAGTGGAATCCTCCAGGGCCTTAGAAAGTTGCAGGGCAGGCAGTTCCAAGGTAAGAGGCAGCTCCGTGTCTCTACCATACAATAGCTGAAATGGGGACATGCCTATCGCCCTCTTTGGTGTGATTCTATCGGCCCATAATGCATCAAACAACTTTTTATGCCAAGTCCTCTGATTTTCCGTTACTAGCTTGCGCACGATAGTTACCAGGTTTTTATTACTAGATTCAACTTTACCATTCCCTTGTGGATAGTAGTTTGAGGAATGAACCAGCTGAATCCCATAAGTGTAGCAGAATTCCACCAGCTCCTCAGAAGAAAGATTCGGAGCGTTATGCTGCTGAATTTCTTTTGAGGCACGCCAAACTTGACAATAATATTTTCTTTTATAAAATTGCACACCTCGGCGGAAGTGGCATTCTTCACAAGAATAGCTTCTACCCACTTACTGAAATAATCGTTAGTTGTTAGAATGTAATGGTGGCCGGCACTGGAAGCCGGGTTAAGCATACCAATAAAATCCATTCCCCACTTTGTTGGAAAGGTTCTTCAATCAAAATGGGTTTTAGAGGTAATGCAGGCAATTTCACACGCCCAACAAAATGTTGGCATGCTTGGCACTTAGCTACCCAATCTGCAGTATCTTGAAAAAGGGTTGGCCAGTAATACCTTGCTCTGAGGATCTTGTGTGCAGTGACTCAGGCTGAGAAATGACCACCGCAAGCCATGTCATGAAACTGTTGTAGTAGCTGATCCTGTTGAGCTTTATCAACGCATCTGAGAAATACGCCATCAATTCCCCTCTTGTACAAACCATTATCCCAAAGAACAAAATCTTTGGATTTCAGTTTGATGGTTCGTTTCTCTTTTCTGGAAAGTTGATCTGAGCATTCTCCATACGTCAGAAAGTAAGCAATGTTACTGTACCACTCCTCTACCAGATCTATAAAAAGTATTGCAGGCAAATCTCCATCTATCTCATCTTGATCCACTTCTGGCACTGATGTTTTCATCTCCGTCATTAATTCACACAGACCTCTTCCTCGAACCAGCTTTGTTGGTTTAATATCCAGGTCATATTCTTGAACCTTTGTCACCCATGTGCCTCTCAACAATCCTAACTCTTGCTGAGTAAGGATAGATTTAACTGCAGTATCTGGAACCAAAACCACAGTGTGCGAGGAAAGAATATAATACCTGAATGCTTTGCACGCCTTCACCACTGCATATGCGTGCTTTTCCATGGGAGTGTATTTCAACTCATAGGCTTTAAGAGGCGTACTCATGAAAGCAATAGGAGCTTCTGCGTCCTCTTGATTTTTCTGCATCAATATTGTTGACATGGTGTGTTCGGAGGAATAACAATAAAGAATAAATTCTTTACTGAAGTCGGGTGAAACCAAGACTGGAGCTTTTGACAGGGCCTCTTTAATTTTCTCAAAAGCTTCCTTCCCTTCACTGCTCCATTTAAAATCTTGTGTCTTCTTCATCATATTCAAAATATGACGGGTTAGCTCAGCAAAGTTAGGAATGAATCTCCTGAGAAAATTAACTTTTCCAAAGAAAGAGTGAACTCCTTTTTTGGATGTGGGCAAAGGCAATGTCTGAATGGATTTGACACGCTCTGGATCTATCTTTGTTCCTTCTTTGGAAACAATGTGCCCTAGTAGCTTTCCTTCGGTTACGGCAAAGATAGATTTCTTGGGATTTAAAGAAATACCATGCTTGCGGCACTGTATGAAAACCTCTTCCAAGTTTGAAATGTGTGCGCTTCTATCTTTGGAAAAGACTGTCAGATCATCCAGATACACCACTATGCTTATATCTTTGAGATGAGCAAAGGCTAGATCCATAGCTCTTTGAAATGTAGCACCAACATTAATCAGGCCGAACGGCATTTTCTGGTATGCGAAGGTTCCCCAAGGTGTGATGAACGCCGTTTTGTATTGATCTTCCTCGGCCACCTTGACTTGATTGTAGCCTGAGAAGCCATCAAGCATGGAGAGCATCTCAGATCCAGTGACCACTGCAGTGTGATCCATGATGGGGATGGGGTAGTTATCTTTTAATGAAGCTTGATTAAGGTTGCGGAAATCCACGCACAACCTAATCTCGCTCTTCTTTCTTACAGGGACTATGTTGGCCAACCATTCCGAATGATGTATGGGATAGATAATCTTTGCATCTAACAACTTCTAGGATTTCTGCAAAGATGGTTCCCGAAATGGTAGGGTTGTGCTGCGCATGACTTTACTTGAAAGGCTTACATTCTCGGTTTAAGTGGGATGTAGTGTTGAACTTCCGCGAGGCTGATATGTTTTAGATCTGGTAAGACCAAGCAAAAAAATCCATATATTTCTTAAGAAGCTTAGTAAAGCTTCTCTTTCGGCCTCTGAACAACACTTACCTTACAGTTACTAATTTGGGATCATTGCAACTCCCAAATTTAGTAATTGTGGTCGGAGGAAGAACCTTCCCCACTTTCTTCATTTTTCTTAAGCATCTGATCATGCTTATCAAACATTTCCTCAAGAGATACCAAGCCTTTGGGAATTTTATTTCCCTTTAGCTGGATAATCTCCTGACTTCCTGAGACGTCCACATCCATTTCTCCGACGGTAGTGCACTGGGAGGTGAATTGCTTCCCTCATAGTAGATCTCTTGAAGTTGTCTTTCTGTTGGAGAAACGCAGCAATCTGCGTGTCATCGTTGAAAACCTGCCATTGCTGGACGTTGTCAGGAACCTTTGGGCGAAAGACCATCTCCACCTTGTAGTCTCCCTGTCTAAAGAATGCGGGAGGCTGATCTGGATTCAACAAGGCTGCAGTCACTGCAAGTGAATCAGCTCTTGAATTTTGTTCTCTCGGAATGTAAGATACCGAGAAAGCTGAAAAATCCAGGATAGCAGAGTAGACCCGATCTCTATAGTGCCGCAGTTTGTCTTTTTTGACTTGGTAGAGACCTCTTATCTACTTTTAACGATCAACTCAGCATCTCCCTTTGCGTGTAATAATTTGATTCCCATTGTTCTTGCCTGCTCCATGCCTAACAACAATGCTTCATACTCAGCTGTATTGTTAGTATTTTCGAACATCAATTTGAAGGAATGTGCGTGCACCTTCCCTTCAGGAGAGATAAGAACAACGCCTGCGCCTGATCCAAATGAACAGCAGCTGCCATCAAATTCCAGAGTCCAAATCTTGTTGTTAAGTTGATGCGGTTCTTGAATCACCGGTTGAACATCTTCTTTATCCATTTCTAGATAATAGACTCCGTGATCCGATTCCTGAAACAAGATCTGAGATCTAGGATCCTCAGACTTTGATACTGTGTACTTAGATTTCTTCTCAGGTTCCAGCTTTTGATTTACTCCTTTGATTGGTATGTGCGCACAAGACCAATCCATCTTGACTTCTCCACCCAGCTCTTTGCAGAAATTTCTACTCAACAGCATGCCATAAGAGACTGGAATGTCTGCTACAAGGATAGTCATTTTCAGTCTTTTATCTGAAAAGAAGCAAGTCTTGCTGCTGCATCTTTGATTTGCCCCACAAGAGGACTTGCCTTTCCATTGAATAACATCTCCAATGGTTTTGTCGATGTGAGACCCAGGCATCAATGACTTTGCGGGCATGACATTATCAGAAGCTCCAGAGTCCAAAATGCAATTGCTCAATTTATGTCCGTTGATGAGCAAAGATACATAGAATGGCTCGATCCTTTCTGATGTAGCAGGAGAAGAGGTAGAAGGAGAAGAACTTGCCGCCGCATTATTTGTAGGAGTATTCTTTGGATTTGACAAGATACCCCGTGAAGTATTATTTGTTGGGCTGGGACCATTACTTTGCACATATTTGACCAATCTATTCAACTTGATCAGGAAATGCCCTCAAATACTCAGCTTCTGACATTTGGACCTTGTTCCTCTTGATGTGATCAATTATGTCGAAAGCTTGACTTGCTTCAGCAGGATGTGCGTTGGCTCTTTGCTGCGAATTGAAAGAATTTGAATATTTATCCTTAGGCGCTAATGAAGAAGGAAGAGTGCTACCTCTTTTCAAGATAGTAACATCCGGGCCAGGATCTTCTCTTTCTCTTCGGCCGCTTGTGGATGCTTCGGCATTTTGGCGCGTCTGAGACCTTGTAAACACCGCAAAAGTGTGACCATCAGAATCTTCAAAAGATTCATAATAGCCATCGTCAGATTCGTAGTCCAGGTAACCAATATTGGAGTCGCCAGCGGGATCTATAAAGTCTTCATCATCGAATGATTCATCAATGCCGAGATCCTCTTCATTAGTTTCCAAGTTATTCCTTGGAGCAACTTCTATTGCCAACCGTTGTGGTGCGCGTGACAAGTGTTTTTTGGTTTTGATTTTGATTTTGACCATTAAAGGTCCGGGTAGGAGCTATTCTTGAGGGGGTTGCACTCCCTGCTTGAGAGATCTGTTTCTTGATTTGCAGCATGTCATTAGCCAATTTTTGCAACAAAGGATCTGAAGTACTAGAAGAAGCACCATCACCCTTGTGAGATGGTTGTTTGAGTTTCCCGCCATGATCAAGTCATCCTCGGCTTCCACGGCAGGCATTTTGTGCTTGAAGTAGATTTACTGAGTCTTGCCCTTCTCAAGTGATATCGACTTGAGGCAATAGGCGTTTATAAAAAACGTCTTTTGATTTTCGTCGCTCAATCTGCGGCGAAGTGGGGATTTTGTATAAAATCCTTTGGAACCTTGCAATAAAGTCCCGCATGTTCTCGCTTGGCTCTTTCTTCAATTGCGTCAGTTGGGTGATCAACGTGCTAGCGTCCTCTGCAGGCTTGAATCTTTTCAGGAATTGCTCACGCATAGTCCCGATTGGTTATGGTGCGAGGAGCTAGCCGATAGAACCATTCTCCCCAGTCGTGTAGAGTCTCGATGAAGAGCTTTGGCGAGACATCTTCATGTTCTCTCTGAAGCACACCACAAGATATAAAGAAGGCCGCCAAATGATCATCCGGGTTTTGCTTTCCATCTCCAAAGAATTTTGGAAAATTCTTTCTGGATCCCTTTGGCAGTTCGTGCATAGGTGGAGCCAAGTTCAGAGGTCCAAAAGTTGCTCCCCATGGGACAGGTACAATCTGGTGCGCCATGTTGACTTGAGCACGCCTTCTCCTTGTGTAGACTTGATGAATAATTCCAGCCGGGATTATGCTGAAGTCGATCCGGATCTGGATGGGTGTGCACTCTCCTTCCTGGTGAGAGACTAGATCTGCGGCTTCTAACTTGAGGAGGATGATTGAAATTGAATTGCTCCTGCAGTCTGAAGAAATGATCAGTCCTTCCTTGCGCCTTCACGGATCGGGTGAATGGACGTTCAGCCAGGTTGAGATTTGTGTGGAAAACACTCTGATCTTCAATAGATAAGCTTTGATCTGCAAAGATAGTTGTTCCCAGCAGAGTCACCAAAAACTGTTGGCTAGATTTTCTGCGTAGCATAAGATCAAACCTAGGCGATCATGAGATAAATCTCCCTCATTTAACCGGTGAGGCTCCGTGTCGATTTGTCAATAAAAATGTGTTATTATCTATCGGGGTTTTACTTTAACCACTTAGTTCATGAACCATAACTAAGAAGTTACTGCGTGAAGTAGCGGTTGTTCGAAAAAGGAAGTATTTTATAGAAGAAGGAAGTAAAGGAAATACAGAGAAGAAATGGGGAAGATGTGCATCCCAATTAGTAGATAGCAGAGCTAATTGCATGCACATAGAAGAAACTTAATAGATATGAACACACAAATTATAAAACAAAGGCAACTCTAGATCCAGATCTAAAATAACACAAAGTTTATTAAGAGATCTAAGATTAAAAGCAAGAAACAAAGTACACCGTGACACAAAGTTCTCCGGAAACCTGCTCCTTTGTATTCCTTTGCTCCAAGTTGCTCTCAGGGGTTCAGCACAAAGTCTAGAACACAAGATTGTTGCTTACAAATTCTGATCGATCCTTAACTTGGAGGTTCTTCTCCTACTTATAGAATGTAGGAGGGAAAGTACAAATGGAAAACTCAAACTGAACTGAAACATAAAACAAGTAAAGATGACATTTGGCAATCATCCTCAACTATCTTCTCCTTAAGTGACACATGTATCACTTAACTAATAGAATGGTTCCACATGACTTTAAGTAATGGTTGCAAAACCAATAACTTAGAAGTTTTACAATTTCATCCGGGAACATAGAAAATAGAAGAAGAAAGAATAGAAGAAGTCATGCCAGCTGTAATGTTTATGTCTTTTTCTTGTTCTGATATCGGATATACTTGTCGAACATGTAATTCAGCATCCTTCCATCTGTTTTAGCCACTGCTTCTTTCTCTTGTCTGAAACTACACCCTTCATTCAACACTTTGATGCACTTCCACATCTTCCAAACTCGGCCCAAACCTCACAATGTCTGCCTGCAGCGCCACCAGTCTACTAATAGAATTCATCGTGAAAGGCTTGGTAGCTTTATCAATTCTCTTTTGTATCATCAGAAGAGATCCTTCCAGGGAATTAGGCACCTTAGTTGAGACGATCCGCACGTATGAAGTGACATTCCTGTCCACTCTCTCCTCAGTGAAAGAAATGACACTGTCTGGTAAATCTGATGTCCTACTCTCAGTGCTGCATCCTCTTGACAAAACTCTGCAGATTTCCAAACGGAAGATCTTGCAAACTCTAGCTTGCTTCCCCTTCTCGGTGATCCGTCAGTGCAATGATCTATTCCTTGATCAATACATCTCCGTGACTTGTTGATCTCGGCCAAAATACTCAAGTTACTCTCTGCAACTGTATTCATGCCTTCTATGTTTGCCATCAGTTGCTTCAGTTGATTTGCTGCATCATCCATAACCTTTAGGCGGGCTGGCACTTCTCCAAGTTGTACAGAAGCTTGACGAATAATCAAATCCTTCCATTCGTCAATAGCCTTTACTTGATTGCTTGCGTCCTCCATTTCCTGCATAAGATGATCACTCACCTGCTCTGAAATGGGCTGAATGGAAGGTTTAGCAACCTTGGCTATGATCTCACATAATTGAGATACTTGCTTCTGCAGCTCTTCTTTCTCCGCCTTTTCACTGTCAAGCCTAAGGAATAAAGCATCCATCAATGTCTGCGTGTCTGCTTGATCCTTCGGTGGTGGCTTGACCAGGGGGTACTTTAGTTCTTGTCACATCCTCTGCCGTGAGCTCCTCCTCTATCTTTCCTTCTGCCGGAATTGATATCTCAGCAAACTTCTCTCCCGAATCCTCGATGATCAACCTAGAAGTTGCTTTGGCAACTTTAGGCCTTCTGTCTCTTCCGCCCAGATTCTGGAGTAGCTGCAAGTCGTGCTCCTCTAAGTTCATCTCCATTCTCAATACGGAACCAAGCTGCTGAAAGCCCAACCATTCCGAGAAGTTACTTCTCGAGAATGAGAAGTCATTGAAGTCGGCCCGTGTACTACCATCTTCCGCTCTGCATCCTCTCGTCGAAAAGTGCCACGGTGTTATGGCTGCCATCTTGAATCATCGAGGACAAAGCCCTTTCGAATTCCGCCATCTGCGACTTGAACGTATCCTCTGGAGCAGGCTTTGAGCAGAAGTGGTGAGGGGAGAAGATGAATGTCATTGGATTCGGTGGAGGCATGGAAGCGTCCTGCTGTTGCTGTGCGTGCGATAGTTGGTGAAGTCTTGGAGTCTTTGGAGAAACCGGAGTTAAAGTCATGGTCGTAGAAGTGATCTTCTCCTTGGATTGAGATCTTATGCACTTTGACTTCTCGACTTTCCTGCTTTGCTTTCTCCTCCGTGCTTTCGCTTGAGGAATCTCTGCGCCGAAGTTGCCCATGACTTGATTCATCGATGCTTCATCAGCAATATCCCTTAAATCGTGACGGTTTGAAGTATTCACACAACACGACTCCCGACCTTTCTTGATTGTGTTGCGACCTCTATGTTATTTTGCGGTATGGCTTTATCTCCTCCCATTTGATGGTAAGTGTCAAGTACCACATTCCCATCATCTTTAAGATCCATAGGTATCCATGCTAGTCCAAATTCGAACACTTTCTTTGTTGATAGCCTACTGAAATCTCTCTTTTTAACCTTGTACTCACTTTTGCACTTCATCCATAAATCTTCTAATGAAGGCACATGTGCGTACTCTTGGGAGATTGTCTTCTGGCTACTCCCGAATGGATCGAAGTTCAGGCCGTGCGAGGAAGAACTCTTGCTCATACTCGGATAACATTTGCGCCTCCATTCCCCGAGCTCTATGAATGCTAATGCATTGTAATATCCCACAGTGATTGGGAAGAAGCCCGTAGACTTGTGCCACTTTGGCTGAAGGTCGTGTAACTCCACAAGTTGCTGCTTTCGCTCCATGGCGATCAATCTATCATTCGGATGCACAGGCATCTTTATTGGTTCTCGAGAAAAAGCCCGTAACCACGAGGTATGTGAAATCTGCAAATTGAATGAATAGACGCAATCTTGGACATGCTTCCCACGCTTCTTGCTTACCTGTTGGCCTTGAGTCTTTGTCTAGCTGCGAGATGAAATCATAGAAGAATTCATCGTTGATCACTTTGAAATCTTTCTCGCACGCGAGAGTACGATGTAAGTGTGTGGGTAGCACTCGAAAATGGGGTCCTTAGAAAGAACACCACATCTATCCAGCTTGGAAAAGACGCCTTGTGAAGCTGCAGCATACACCAAGTATGAAGTCATCTTGAAGCTGAAAGTACGCTTCACGTTCTGGAGTTGCTCACCATGTTGTTCTAATAATAATTTCCGACCATTGATTATAGAATCAACCTTGTTGATTTGATGGTCTGATGAAAGCATACATCCATGTATGGAAAGTGTAGGCATTCACTTCGCCATTCATCCTGCATAGCAATTTGACGACATCATCTACCTCCTGCACCAAATTGGACCGTGGAAGAGTTCTCGGGAACTTTGAAGGAGATCTAGGCTTCTTCATGTATCTTTATTCATTATTCATTATGCTCACGCAATCGCTCTATGCTTCTCCCACACTTTGTCGGCATCCTGAAGACTAATGGAAGTCACCACCTTTCACACTGCTGGAATCTTGAAACAATAATTGATGAACTCTGCGTCCCAAGCGAATTATTGTCTTTCCCGATCATCACGCGATCTGGATGAAGGATGGTAAGATCTAGCGCACTCCATAACAAATTCTGGCAACTGGGTTGTACATGGAAAAGTTGCAGCTCGGATAATTCCACTGCTTTTAACCGCACGCATGAGTGAAGTCTTTCCCGCTCTGGATCTATCAATCAAATCGGAAGAGGTTCCGGGCCTAGATCTGTGTCTCCTATGTCTGCAAGTTTGGAAGCGATGCATGACTCCATCGTGCTTTCTTTTTCATCTCTCTTCGCCATGGCTTTGTCTATCTTTGTCTGAATAATTCTTTTTCTTCTTATGAATGAATTCAATTCTTTTTCTTCTTACTTGGCTGGATTTCTTCAAAATTGGTGCAGATCTGGACAATTCTTCAGATTCGGAGGATATATGCAATGTATTGGACATTGATAAAAGCTCATTTTCCTTTGTAAAGCACCTGTAATGAATTCCTGCAATTTATTCAAACAAAAATGGCCACCGGAGCATGAATAGTGAATTTTAATTGTAAAAATCTGCACTTTTCAAGCCCGCTGCCCCAAAAATTGGTGTTTAATTTGCACATAAAGAGAGCATGAATCCTTTCAACAACACACGAGCACACCTGTAACACCTATACGAAACAATTATGCGGACAAAGATCCACCTCCTTGAAAGCATGCGCCAAATCTGGAAGCTTTTAGCCTTGTTGCCACCTTGCACTGAGCAAAATCCTTCTTGAATGGGCGCACTTTTCCTCTTGGCTGCAATTCTTTACCTGTGAATTAAATAATTCACCCATATGGCTGCCCATGCTTATATAACCTTCACAATTCTATAATTAATAATTGCCCTAACAATTAAAGGCAATTAATTAATTAAAAATCATGCTCTTCTCTTTTAAAAATAGCATGTTTAAGGACATCCATAAATTAAATTAATCCAATTTAATCCTTCACACATCACTTCACTTAAGCTTCACGGTGTGCCTTTGACCATAGCCACTGAAAATAGAAATTAATTTAATGATTTAATGCCTTAAAAATCATTAAATAACTCCCAAATGGGCGCACTTTTTGAAAGAAGGGGGCAGCCACTAAATAAATTAAATTTAATACATTTAATCCATTTCTTTTATTCCCTCTTTGACTTGTTGACTTCCTCCAAGCTTGGGCACACTTTTTAGAAAGAATAGATTAATTAAAATAATCATTTAAGGCTGCCATCATCTCTCACGAAAAGGCGCACTTTTTGCACATATAATTCTATTTTTAAGAATTTTTCACAATGGGATTCTTTACCTGCAAGGCGAGCACTAAAATCCATGATCCACTTAAGTGATTTGACTTTGACAATGGGATTATTTACCTGCAGGCGGCACTAAAATCCCATGATTTCACTTAAGTCACTTTCCTTTTATTTTATCATGGGAATTTTCACCTGCAGGCGGCGGGTAATAAATTCCCTTTTGCTGCGACCTCTAACTTTCCCACTTTGCGACTTAAGTGAATTTTATAACACGGGAAAAAGTACCTGCTAGGCAAGTATAAAATTCCCACCTTGCTCTTTGCTTGTATTTTTCCCATTGCAGCTTAAATCCTTTGTTTTCCAAAAATGCGCCCATCCCCGCAGGGGCTTTTCCGTGCACGACTTCATTTTTTCCCGGTGATCCAGACCTCCGATGGCGACTTCCTCCGGGCATAATGTGCGTATATGTTTTCCAGCTGCTCCGGGCCAAAAATCGGGCTTACCCGGCAAAGGAATTGTTCTAGAGAAATTTCACAGAAAACGAAACGGACAACACAAAAACACGAAAAATTGTCAAAAGTTACAAATAAAGCCCAAAACTTATTCCAGTTAAAACCCTTACAGTACATAAGAGTAATGACATATTCGATCATAACGAGTTAAAGCGGAGCACAAATAGCCTCATACGGGGCTCAAAATAATTAAATACAAATTTCCATGAGACAAAATCCCGGCGATAGAATATAACTTTTGGGGGCATCTGGGTATTTGGCGAAAAAAAGACTAATATGGCTCTTTGGGATATCTTGACACAATACAAGAACTTTCGAGCAATAAAAACACAAAAGCGACCCATTATTTTAAAAGTGACAAACATTTGTTGTCCAACCTTATTTCTCGCTTATTGAATGCATAGACTTATTTCAATCTTATCAAATGCTGTTTACAATCCTAATAGCAATGCTAAGACTCTTGGCTTACATCGAATCATGAATGAATGCCTCTACAATGTCCTATACCAAATATTCATGCAACTACAGCCACTATATGGCAGCGACTAATACAATGCAATGTTAGAAGAACCTGATATGCAACAAATGATCGACCTCCTCTTAGTTGATAGACCTACTTGGGTGTCACGATTTTGAGATGATGGTGCACAAATTTCCTTTTGTTTATTGCTCACACACTTTGATCATCAGATCATCCCCCATGACTAAATTGATAGTCAATATTGCCCACAAAACAACTGAAAATATCTTCAATACTTCCTTGATCAATCACAACAATACTTCATCTGCCGTGCCAAAAGAAATGATATTTGCAACAATACCTCAGCTGTTGCAACTCAACAATCTTCTCAATAAGATGCACAAATACATCAGCTATTGCACCCAATTAGCTAGCTCTCAGAATTGCAATAATACAACAGCTATTGCAATTGATTGAATCCTTCAATGAAGCACAAATGGAAATCCTGAATGAATCTCCCACAATATGAATTGGGTTTCGTCCAATCCACAATCCTCCAAGGGGTTTCGTCCTCAAAAAATAATAAGCATGAGCTGCTCTGAAATTGTCTTTGAAAATGATAGATGATGCCCCCAAATGAAAGAATGAACCCTTTTTATAAAAACCTAAACCCTGGAATCCAAACCACCTTTAATTTTATTTTATTTGCCCTTCATTTCAAAGGGGCGCCAAGTTTGGAATTATACTAATTCCACTTTATAAAAATAAAATTCCACTTAACGTCATAATTAAATATTATAAAGTCACTTTTTCCAACTTAATAATATGACGCTATAAAGTAACTTTGTAACCCCACTTAATAAAGTCACTTTAATTAAAATAATATAATTTGCTCATTAAATAAACCATTCTGGTGCCCGACTCAAGTGCAAAAAAACATCTCATGCCACGGGAATCATCTCGTATCCACTGAACTTACCTACGGAGGTGGATAATAGGAAAATCTCATCATTTGAGTGATCGACTAGGAAAGTGGGGACATTACAGATTATCCCATGTCACTCATCAATAGCACCAACTCCTTCAACTCTGAAGGAAGTTGACAAAGCTGCTAAGCTCATTGAGCAACAAGTGCAGACCATTATCCAAAAGGCTAATGCTAAGTGCAAGCAAATCCATTTCCATCAAGCACCAGACACCTCTCAGATTGGTGATCAGGTATGGCTTCATTTGCAAAAGGAAAGATTAATAGGACCTTACCACAAGCTTCGTACACTTGGGTACGGACTGTACACTATCAACAAGAAAGTAGAAGAAAACGCTTTTGAGCTCAATCTTCCTATTTACCTTGGTTTACATCCAGTCTTCAATGCAACACTCTTGTGCTATTATTTTTCGTTTCATTTGACACTTCAGATGTTACAGATGCTTCAACGAGTAGAGATCAATTCTGATTGCAAAACTCCAACCGGTTCAGATCTAATAATTGACACCAAGGTCAAACGGACAAGACAGTAAGAGATTCCTCTCTTTCAGATCATCAAGGCAGGTCAAGTTCCTTCCCAAGGAAAATGGCTCATTAAGTGCAAGTTGCTAGCAACTTTCTACATCTTCTGCAACTACATGCAACAAGGACCATTTCCCTTTGAGCAGACACTAATCCAAGAGGATTTGATCCTTTGAATGACTCATGGTATAACAGAGGTACTCCACACCATGCGTCATCTTCACAAATAGCTTTAGGACCATCCCAAGCACAGGTGGTAACACTATGAAGGCCTACCTCCTGTTTGTTGATGTTGCACAATTTTGGCAGTCTTAATACTGTTTCGTGTAGCTGCAGAGTAGTGTTTATGGAAAATGATGAAACGAAGATTTTAAACAATTAAGAAACAAACGGTTATCCTTCTTGTAATGGCCCAACCACTTTGTTGTCCTATGCATTTGTATATCAATTTCTTCCATTCTTTCGATAGGCAAATATAGAATAGGAAGTACAATATTGGCTAGACATCCTGTAGCACACCCAACCTCTTGGCTCATTGTATAGAACTATTGCATAATATAATCTTGCTACTTACAATTCTGGCATGGTGTTTATTGCTCTCTGTTTCTCCTAGTCTCATAGCACTCTAGTATGATCTTCAGCCTTTATCATTTCATATATAGTTCCACCATAGTACATTTCACCTGTTAAGTGCAAATAGCCATCTAGTTCCTCCTAGGCCCCATATCAATATGCCTAAACACGCATTAGCTTGATGTATGCTTCATTTGTGCATCTATAGTATGGTGTGCATCTATAGTATGGTTGGCAGTGAGAAATTCTTGGTGTCCTTCTCAAATCATTGATTCATGCTCAAAGTTATCTCCGAGTAGGACGGAGTATGCTAATTGTTCGAGGCTGTAAAAGTTTCATGTTAGTGGCCCAAGTTAGCATTCCAAATTTTTCATGTGAGTGGCCTCAGTTAGGCTAAAGCTTGGACAATCCGCGTTTGATTTTCTCTTTGCTTACGGGTTGGTGAGTTAACTATCTTGGTTAAGGATTTGAAAAGAATGGATTTCTTGTGATAGGTTGGGAAAGAGTAGCATTTTGTGGTGCATTTGGCATGATGGCATTGATTATGCATTTGGAGTCAAAAGTGACATGTCCACTTCCAATGACTTTTGGATATTTTGACAATATTAGTGTTTTGTAGTATTTTGGAACCATCTTTGTTTGCTAAATTATGTCAAATATATTTATGTAATGGTTATTGTAAAGGACTTATGATGTTTTGAAGACACTACTGTACAAAATCATGTTTTGATAGGGTGGCAGGGTATGGCCCCTACTTCTTACGGCACAGTATCCGCATATTGGATACGGATATAGCGTGTCTCAGATGTGATTCAGAAACCTTACCCAATCGTATCCAGATGCGAACCCATAATTGGGTCATATCAGATACAGCCCGATACGGTATGTAGGCCAACTATAGCTGTATTTGATTTAAAAGTTGACAAAAATAACAAAAACTACTTCAAAAGGCTAAAAAGACACTAAAAACTGTGAATGGCCTTCTATAATGTATTTTAGCAGCAACAATTGAGGACATGGAGGGGAGAGTGTTGATTCGCTCTTTTACTTCAAACTTTCACATTGGTTCTACTCAATTTGCAATTCTTTTGATTTGTTTCCTTGACCTACTCTACTTCTTTTCTTTCATTTCATCTATATTCCGTTGGCCTACACAACCTACAAAAAAATATCTATTTAATACCCAACTTCCTACCTTTCTCATGGGCTGGGAATGTGTAATTTGCATGTAGTTTTAATCTAATGTATAAATTTGTTTATAATTTTAAAAAATATTATTGATAATATATTTTTAATTTATAATCTAGATTATTATA
This sequence comes from Taxus wallichiana var. yunnanensis, assembly GCA_018340775.1. Classification (NCBI taxonomy): domain Eukaryota; kingdom Viridiplantae; phylum Streptophyta; class Pinopsida; order Cupressales; family Taxaceae; genus Taxus; species Taxus wallichiana. The sequence goes on along the minus strand of CM031234.1, from coordinate 241,140,506 downwards.
ACATTTTTAATATTATTTATCTGCCATACCCAACCATGCCCATATCAGGGGGCCTTAAAAACTAGCTGTATCTGTATCTGATACCGTATCCATATCCGTATCCATGCAACTCTATGTTTTAATATCGATGATTATATGTTTTATTGCTATGTGTGAGGTACTCATGTTTTGTTGATGCATTTCATTCAATATTATTAACATAATTTTTAATTCCTTTTACATTTAATTGCAGTTAGCTTTTTAATCAATGTTCGACAGATGTTACTGATGATGTTTTTGATTGGCAGGTTGAAGACGAGTGTGGACCAGCAAGGTTACCACCAATACCAACATTTCCACAGTACGACATATTATCAGGCACCATGACGACAATGACTAGAAGGTCAGCATACGATCCTAAACTCTAAACCTTGCTGCAGTTCGCAGTATTTCAAAAACAACTTAAGACAGCATCTAGGCTATGACCCTAGCTTGGACCTAACTTCGACACAGAACGAGACTTGTCATTTTACCTTGAACATTGTTGCTTTAGCAACTGCATTAGACATATTGACAACATGCACATACCTTGCCATGGACATTGGAATATATTTATGGATTGAGTTTATTATCTGAAAACGGCAATATGGAAAGGTAAATATTTGTTTTAAAATTTAAATTAAGGTGGTTTGTAAAACCCACATTAAGCCCTGTTTAGCAGGCATGTTGCAACACTGAATGAAGTAATAAAAAGAAGGAAAGTGAAGCAAGAAACAGCACAGGAAGAACAATTTAGCGATGAAGGAGAAGGAAGGCCAATACATACATCTCCATTGAGAAACAGAAGACACTTAAAAAGCCCCTTCTGGCCAAAATCAAATCCAGTGAGTAATGAAGCTTATTTCCTGAAATATTAAAGACCAAGGGAGTATTTTGAACCAAAGCCAGCTTAAAACGGTAATAAGAGTCACCTGTGATTATCTTTATTGAAGAAACCAAACTGGACAGTCTGAAAGGAACTTTGGGTGGAGGAAAAGTCTATACAAAGAAAGAAAAGGACAACTCTATCCATATAGCAAACTTCTAGAAACCTGCAGTGCTTGACATGGTCTCTGAGATTGTAATCGATCAGTGGATTGCAATTACATTCAAGATCATTGCAAGAGATCAGACCCGCCTTCTCACCAATTTGTATCCCCCCAATTAGTTTTCAGGGATATTTCAAACTGTTTTGAGTCCTGCTAATAAAAATAAAGGAGGTTACTGTAATTCAGATGCTTGTAGGAAACTAGTGCAATATTTCCTTGGACAAACGAGACCAAAGTAGAATATCTTCATTGCAATACACATAAATACTATAAGAGCATTTTTGTGACGTATATGCACAGTATCAGAAAATAGAAATGTCATCATAATCACTCTGTAATGGAAATGGTCTCAAGTACATTAGGTATGACCAAAAACTCAACTGAATATAGTATGTATATGCATGGAGAAATCAGAATATATCGACCCAACTAGTATATTTAGAAAAGGAACATGGAATATACATCAGTTGACTGCCGTGGCTCACACATAACCGTATAAAATTCATCACTAAACAAAAATAAAATAGAGGTCACAAGTACATTACATCCTTTCCTTTATTAAATATATGCTTTGTTCATGATTATGAATATGGATAAATGAGAAGTAGAACATAAAATAACCAAATCTTCCAGTATATATGTTTATTTAATTTAGTAAATATGTGTATTGATCGAGTGTAATCAATTTTACCAAGTTTGTTAACATAAATTAGGAGCATTTAAATCAGAGAATCGACTCAAGGACCTACAATAATAATTTAGGAATATAATTCTCATCTAAATAGTTCCCCATTATGAAATTTAATATAATTATTTTACAGAACCTTCATGGTTATGACATTCACACGTACATGTACATCTAGGATGCTACTATGCTTGATATTGTAAATTAATATAAAGTATTTCTATTTTTCTATACATAAGCATTAACTAGTACATGTAAACACAACTGTATATGTTGAAGACTGTGAGGCTCTATCTATGGTATACATTTAGCACCGCCCATTGTTGGATTTGGGGCCCCTATTGACTACTATGGAATTAAATTAATCCATTTGTAAATAATGAACTTCTCACTTTTAAAGGTGTGTATGAAAGTAATTGGGCCTAACCTAGCCTAGCCTCTAACTGAAATGGTTCGAAGAGGTGCTACAAACAGTCCTGAAGACCAATTGTAATCTGTTTTCTATCCTTCATATCTTTACTTTTTCATAAGTTATTTGTCTCAATTTTTGTGGGAAGAGCTCACAGAATCACAACAAATCCTTTCCTTGTTTACTGCAAAACAAAACTATCTAGTTCATAAATTTCAATGTGCCATATAAAATCATATATTATAACTGAAATGTGAGTATTTTCTTGTATAGATTTAGGCCTTGCCAGAAGTTTAACACCTAATGAGAAACTTATGCTCCTTAGACTTCTCCTTTCAAACTACCTATTAGAATTGCAAAGATGTTAGGAACTTTACGTGCAGTAATATTTTTGTGATTGTACTTTATGACAGTCCAGATGTCTACTTTATCTACACCAATAATTACAAGAAAGGTATTTCAAACATGAATCCAAAGTATGATTACCACAACCAATTCTATAGAATGCTAACCAATCTCTTAAATTGATCGTTCATTATCTTTGAGAAACTCGAGGACAAAAATTGGAAAATGCAAGGAACCTTGCCTACTTGCGAATGGTACCTTGTAGTATCAATACTCATATGATCAAAGGATCCATTAAAAGTCACCTGGAAAACAATACCACCCTTGTTATTGCATTTTAAATAACAGCATTTAGAAATGATTTCTAATGAGAACCACCAAAAAAACTTGAGAAAAATGGTATAAATCATTTAATCAAAACAAAGTGTAAGACTAGGAAAGAAAAGAAGAGACCCATGCATGTCTATATATTAAAATTTAAGGTAGTCGAGAGACCATTTATTCTTCTTATAGAACAATATGTCAATCATCTATATATTAGTGGATGATGATGAGAATTAGGAGCATGCATACTTTATCAATACTCAACACAAGGATAAGCAATTCCTGACTCGCTCAGCTTGAGAATGGGAGCAAACTAACAAGCTCTAATACCACATCTTGGCATCTATATCTATCAATTCTGTATCAAAGAGAGTTTCACAGCTCAAGAAGAAAAAATCCCTCCGTTACACCTCAATCTATCCTGTAGACATCAAGTTAGCCCAAAAAAGGCTTTTTTTACCAAAACTTATTAAAAGCACATTAGACAATGTTGCACTTCTTTTTGCCATTATATATATTAAAAAGCGACAAACATGACTTGCCAAAAGCTGGCTTGTTGCTGATCAGAAACGAATCAAACTCATGACCAGAAAGCATGGCAATCCATAAAATGGCCATAAAGTCTTCATCTAAAGTCATATTTACATGCAACTTAATAGGGGGCGTCTCGTACAATCCGTAAAGTGTTCACTAAGTATCATGTCAAAATTCCACTGTTTGACACTCCAAACATGTTGAGGTAGAATTCATACACATAGATCACATTTTGGCCATAACTTGGCATATGAAGTCAAAATGGCCCAAATTGTTGACTGTAACACGGTGGCACATAATTATATGCCCAACAAAATTCATATCAAACCTTATCCATTTGACCCCTCAAAAGGGAAAACACAGTCTGTTGTATTTTCATGATAAATGGGCGAATGAGGTCCAAATGAATTTGGTGCCTAGTGTTTTGACACAAGCACAGTAAGAGGTTCAAGAACCCTCCAGTTTTAATCTAAATATTATAATATAGCATGGGTTACCTACACCTCTATGAGGCTCAGAAATATTCACAAACATGAAAGAAAACCTACTCTAAATGTGAATATTGAGAATAAAGGAGAGAAAATGATTCAAAATAAATAGACTCTACTCCTTTCTTTGAATTGTTTTCAGAGACTGAACATGCGGTAGCAGATTTCTTAACACAAGGAGGCATTCGATTCTCTGCGCAAGTAAACTGCTCAAAACATAAACTATAGTGCACATTTGTGATGGACGGTTCAAATGTTTAGCATCCAAATAGAAACCTAAATCAAATGAAGCAAACAAATCTTTTAAACCATCTAAGCAGTTAATAATAATTTGACTGCACAAACAGTAATCAAAACCTTGTTAAGCTTACAGCATAATATTAACATACTGAAGCTCAAATCAGTACTACACCATATACCAATATAACAGTTGAAGAGAAATAACCCCTTGTATTAAAATTCATGTTCTTGCGTGTCTCCTTACAAGATTTCGTTTTTAATCTTTTTCCTAATGATCTTAAAGGATATTACAAGCCCCTTTATAACTAAAGAGGGGTCTCAATGTTTCCTATCAAAGGGAATATGAAACAAATGGCTCAAAATGGCCAGTTGTATCCCCTCCGAAAAAATAAACATTTAATTTGACTTTAAGGCCTCGTGGGGAGGACTACATAGCCACTGAAGGTTGATGAAATAGGAATACTAACGAGGGAAATGAGCTCGACCTCCCATGACTAGCCTTGTAGTCATTTTGATTCGTTCCTCTCTTCACACCACCAAGCTTGAAGCCAATTTGATGCACCACCATTTGCCTACTTTTGGGGAGCTCCAGGAGGAAATGCTAGAGAGTAATTTTCTTACCTATGCCACCACTTGCATACAGTTGAGGGCCTTCTGAAAATTGGACCAATCAAATTTTCTTCCATTTACCACCCATTCCTGGCAACCGCACAAGCAAATATGGTGATATGGTACTCTTACTCGGAAAAGGAATAAGGTTGACGTGTGCACCTCTTCTTTTGCGAGCTATCATTTTCATTTCAGGCGAGATTATTATAGTCACCAGTCTCATCAAGATGTGCATAAATAGGAAACAAGGGTTGATTCTCGTCTTATCTGCACCTGACAAAAGGACGTGTGAGACCCGTATCTAAAGAAAGAGGTGTATCTGAATTTTATCTTGGAATATGGAGTCTAGTTTTCAACCATTAGAATTCCATGCTATGCTGCCAAGAAGGTTAGAATTGTGAATCTCAAGGCCTGCAAAAGTGCACCCTAGTTGCCAGATTAGGGGATGTCTATGGACATTTGTTCCATACTACATGTGAATTCAACTGACAAACGTAGAGATCTTAAAGCACATTCTGAATGACCATATGAATTACTTGGAATCTTGATTTCTACAAAATCCACCTCGGGTGGCCAGTTTAGGGATTTGTTGTAACCTCCCTTTCTTTACCTTTTACATTTCCTTTATAGATTTTTTATTACAAACCAATCTGTGACCTGCAGATCTTTTACACAATAACCAGCACTTCATTTTGTAGAGCTTATTTAGTCACCAGATACTTGCATTCCATCTTGCAAAGTTTTCCCTACTTTGCAAATATCTTCACTGTTTTGTGAAGCTTTCCCTGCTTTGTGAATCTCTTTGCTGTTTTCTGAAGCTTTCCCTACTCTGAGATCTGTTTTCTGTTTTGTGAAGCTTTCCCTGCTTTGTGAAACTTTTTCTTGATGTGCAAAGTTTTCGTGATTCACAAAGCTTTTTCCTTCTTTACTGAAGCTGTTTTCTTTTCCAACCTTTTCTTAGCTCAAGGAGCTTTCTTTCATTGTAAAGCTCCCACTTTTTTACACTTGGCACTTATGGCCTGCAACAAAAACAAAATGTGCCATCATGACTCCTGAAAAATGATCGATGGAGTTGGAGAAAAGAAGAGAAAGCCAAGGGGAACAAGTACAAGAACATAACTCGCAGCATAATCCAAGTAGGGTCTAAAACAGGATACAAAATGGGAGAATTGAAATACTCAAAGCTCCTCATAAGTAAAAACAAAGCATTGACAAGGGAATTTAAACTATAGCTCTAAAAAATTGACAATAAACTCAGACAAGAAAAAATCTATGGGAATAAAACAACCAAAAACCATTTCAAGATATCATTCTTTTCTCTAATGGACTCATTTGCTATCATTTAGAATTTCAAAGGGAGTGACCCGAATTTGCAAAATTTGGGTGGTGGTGACAACAAAATCAAAATGCGGACTAAAGCATCCCATATTTCCATAGATCCACCAAAAATCAGGTCATCATTTTTCCATTTGACACCCCAAAGATCAAAAACCATCCACATCAGCCCATATTCCTTGTAATAGAACCTTGGGAAATGAAGGGTTGAAATGCCAACCAAACAAAGGAGGATTAAAAACATCCACCCCAAATAGGGAATCGATAGGGAGGCAAGTGGAGATGAAGAGAAATATGTTATGTGACAAAATCTCCATAGTGAATAAGTAAATAGAGACGAAATATCTTGTTGACATTTGTTAAAAAAAAAGTGTAAATAATCAATGACTCTTATTAAGGGAGTGCGATCTAAATGACCCTTGTTAAAAGGGAGTGAAATATTAATCGAGACCCAATTAATGGGAGTGTAATAAATTATATTGTTTTCAACGGTGTGTTAGTTGTCAACTACCCAGGTCACCTATAAAAGGTTGAACAATAATTTGTAGAATGATCATCACACTTTGGCAAACATTGTTTGATAGATGTTTCTGTGTGGAAAGGTGAAAGGCGGATGGTGGGCTTGTGGAGAGGAGGGCAACCATTATTAATAATCCAAAAGAGCCATTTTTTTATAATTTCTTCCCTATTTTAAGGACAGCCAGAATGGGAGAACCTTTATTCGGGAGGGAACGCCTGATGATTCGTTCAGGAGGGTTATTCTCTACATATTTTTCTCAAGATTAGCAGCCCATAATTCATCTGGGGAGTTTAACATTCGCCAGTATAATTTGGTAGCCAGGGCCTTAACCTTGTGTAGATGAGGATCTAAAGCCTAATCCACCTTCTTGCTTAGGGTGACATAAAGTCTTCCATTTGAGTAAAGACCACTTTTTCTTATTTTGTAGACCACTCCAGAGAAATTGCTGGCAGATAGCATTTTGTTTTCAATCTTCACACACTACTTCATGCTTGTTTTGATGTTTATTGTTTTCATTTTAAAATTTTAAACCGTTTTTCATTTAATTAACAATACATACATGTTATGCCCTAGGGCCTAGGGTTTAACCGTTGTTTTCTTCCCTTATGGTGTTGGTTTTTAAACTTGCAGGCGCAAGTAAAAAGAATATTACTACAATGGCAACAAGTTCTACCTCCTCTAGCCAACCCCATTTCAAAATCGATATGCATTCACCATTATGGAGGCATGTCACAATGCTACAGCAGCTTCCAAGTGGTGGGTGTTTTCTTTGGCAATGCCATGATTGCGATGGCGAATTCAAAAGCTCATATAGTCAAGTGAAAGCCCACTTGTGTGCAATACCAAGTCAAGGCATTAGAACTTGCAAGGGGAGGAACAATATAGGGGTGCCAACATCAAAAAATTGGAGTACATCCAGGGCAACAAGATGCATATGCATCTTATGCCATGAAAAGGAAGTCATCCTTTGTCAAAGAAAGTAACATCTCAATTGATGAGGCCAACGGTTGCCCCATCTCATGGTGGTTCTCCAATTGTGGACCTCGATAAATCTGTTTGTGGTGACACCCTCCAAGCAAGATGAGGATTCGCCTCTTTAACAAAAGAAGACAAAATGACCATTGGAAAAGTCCTTTCAAAATGAGAGTAGGGATATTGCGGATGCGCACGTTGCACAATGTGTGTATACAAATAGTTTGTCATTCAATGTTGTCAAGTCACCATATTGGCAAGATATGGTGAGAGCAATCAACGAGGCCCCAAAAGGGTAAAAGGGCCAAGTTATGAGAAGCTCTGCAGCACCCTATTTGTAAAGGAAAAAAGTAGGATCCTCATTGCAGCCAATTAGATATTCAGGACCAAAACGAAGTGCCCATCGCTTCTAATAGATGGAAAGATGTAAAAATCGGCCTTTGATCAATGTGACTACAGATGCCCTCGAGAACGATGTTTTTAAAGCGATTCATTGTGAGGGGCATGTGAAGGATGCCCAATTCATCACCAACATCCTCTTGAAGCCATTGAGGCAATGGGGCTTTAAAATGTTGGACAACGCTAAAAATTGCAAAGCCATTGGGATGTTAGTGGAGGTGAGGTATGGGCACATTTTTTGGACACCTTGTGTTGTCCACTCACTCAACTTAATGCTGAAAAAGTTGGGCAACAAAATTGAGTGGATTAAGCAAGTGTATGCCAAGGGCAAAGAAATCCAAATGTTTGTGACTAACCATCACCAGTCACAAGGCATATTCAGATCCTACTCACATTTGGAGCTATTGAAGGTAAAAAAGCTATCTTTCTTTTATTTATTTATGATGTAAGTTTTAAAAATATAGTACTCGTTACCTAATGAAGTTTTCAAAAGTTTTTATTTCTTATTAGGTTGTTGAGACTCGATTCGCATCACACACAATCGTCTTGAGATGACTTGTGAAGGTGCGAGAGGCATTTAGCAAGATGGTCACTAAAGAACCCATGGGTTGTATGGAGGCAATCAAACACTGAGCAAGCCCAAAAAGTGAAGGTGTTGATCTTAGATGACGATTGGTGGGATCGTGTGGAATACTTGTTGAGTTTCACTAAGCCCATTATGAGTATGATCTTTAGGAAATAAGGGATAAAATATGCGGAATAATCCCTCACGAATCGCAATGAAGAGAAAATAATATGCAAAAATTATTACGATCTCAAATAAAATTGCGAATAAAATAACACAACACAAAGAGACAAAGATTTAACGTGGTTCACCCAATTTGGGCTACGTCCACCAAGAATCACTTGCTCGATTTTATTACAAGCCACCGCTCTCTCAATACAATACCCAGATCCGTTTGGAGCTATGCTCAACAAACTCTACAGAATTCACAGCCGAATTCAAAGCACATCTGCAATGTTTTTCATTATACCCTACCATATGCATAAAACCATATAAGTAGGCAATTGCTTAAGCAGTTTTACAATACCGTGGGTATCAAAACCATGGGCCAAAACCAACCCAAAAACCTATGGGTCAAAAATCTCGCCCATATGAGAAGAGCACATTTCCCGATATGTCGGGTGCGTTTTTTCAAGGCCAAAAAAATAATTTACGCCCAAAAAAAATTTCAGGGGCGCGTACAATACTCTTAGTGTACAGTCTTCAACACTTTCACACATGAAAATAGGCTCCACAACCTAACATGATCCACTTTGCTAACATGGACCAGCCATGTCTGGGAGAGAGATATGATGGCATCGAATCCATAATTGAGAAGATGAAGAGTGGCAAAAATGAAAAATAGTAAGATCCTAAAAAGGCATTTTTAAAACAAGTAAAATCATATCTCATTAAGCAGTGGAACTAAATGACTACCCCATTGCATCTCTTTGCCTTTGCATTGACTCCTAAATTCTACAACACAGAGATCCTTTCCTTTCCCAAGAGGGTACCACCGTATAGAGATGATGAAGTCAGTGAAAGGTATATGTTGACATTCTCTAGGCTATCCCCTAATCCTGAGGTAGAAGCCATGTTATGACCAAGTTTGGAAATTTCATAGCCTCTACAGATCATAGTCTTCACACTCTTTGGAACAAATACAAGAAGGATTCTCATACATGTTGGTACCTCCATGGTTGAAGATCCACATACCTACAACTTGTTATCAAGGTCTTGTCACATGTAAGATTTTTATTTTGTAATTCTCTCTCTCTTTTTGTTTTGATTTTTTAAATTTAAGTTTGAGTTTTTACTTTTATAAATTTTAATTTTGCATTCAGTTTGCCTCAAAATAACTCTTCCTTTGAGCGTAACCGGAGTACATATAACTCCACCCACTCACAAAAGTGCAACAAGCTAGAGGGAAAAAGGCGGAGAAGTTGGTGTATATACATTCCAACTTGCACCTTCTATCCCACAAGGAGTCGAAGTACACAGAAGGGGCAAACAAGCATCAAGATGTTGATCTAGAGAATGTTGATTTGGATGCTCTCATTTCCCACTTGGCATTAAATGACATGAAGACTTTGTTGGCGCCACAAGATTGTCATGCACATGGGGGTGCTAGTGGTAGCAGGTGTACTTCGAGTCCATGTGGTTCTAATGAACCACATCATGATGTTGATGATGATGCTCTTGATGAAAAGCAATATGATGAATATTGAATACTAGTTTGAACTTTGATGTAAAAATTAAATTCATGTTTAGCATGACATTTGTGACTTGTTGTTTGGCATTTAGTTGGCTTTATACAAATTATCGGGTAGTGTTTTTGGTTATTTAGCTTATTTGTTTTTAAATGCATAATATGTGGCTAATTCCTATTTATTAGGATAGAACTTAAATATTATTTGATTTTATATATTTTTGTGCAATCATACCCAAAGTTATATCCGGGACCAAAAAATATCATTGTATCTATATCCGATACGTATTGGCAACTTAGCTTACTGTTTGATGAAGGCAGCACATTGCATCACACACTAAAAGCGAAGGAAGAAACTATACTACCACTAAAATTTAAAAATGTAAATGGAAAGCACAAGCCACAGGGAAAAATATCCTAGGTGGTACATTGAAACATTCAAGCTCTCCCACATCACAAACTCCACAACAGCATATGAATGGCGAATTCAAAACCAGAAGGAAAAGAAAAGAAGCAAATATTGCACTCATGCGCAATGTACTAAAATCTGATGAACCGGGCACATTTAAGGAGCTAATGAAAATATTGAAAAGAAAACAAATATGAAAATGGAATATCAATCAATCATGCACAATGAAAAATGGGAATTAATTGAACTTCTAAAAGGTAAAAGGGGGCATTGGTTGCAAATTACTCTATGGGAGCAAGTATATAACTAGTGGTACAATACACCAACACCACGGAATACAATATATAAATATAAAGCGATATTTGTTGCACTTGGCTATGCACATAAAGCAAGAGATGATATTAAAGTGCATTTTTAGGATGTTGATTATGCCAATGACCAAAAAAGCAATAACTAGTATGTTAATTAGTGTAGTTGCACAATTCGGTTGTAACTATTTGTGCTAGTAACCAAAACAACAACAATAAGGATGTTGATTAGCATAGATTCACAATTTGGTTGGCAATTGCTCTAAATGGATGTTAAAGTACAAGATTTGCATGAAACAACCTCCAACATTTGTCTAACTAAGACAAAAACATCTTGTTCACAAGCTCAAAAAAGCGTTATATGGCCTCTAACAAGCTCCACAAGCATAGCACACACATTGATAAATATCTTAAGAATTATGGCTTCAACAACAACTCATCTAATTATAATATATATGTTGAAATTGGACATAATAACTCCATGGTTTGTCTGACCAAGACAAGAACATCTTGCTAAAGACACCAAAATCTGCACAAAATCATTATTACATCATGTTTTTATTAGATTTTTATATACATGAGTTATGAACCTTGAAACTAGATCTTAGTGGCATAACCTCCTCTTCTTTTGTCTTTTTTTGCTTGATTTGATTGTCCTTATGTGATTGTTTTACTCTTTTCCCATGATTTTGTGTCAAGTCACGAGATCTCTGTCGGGTCCTTTCACGCTTCTTTCACATGTTGTGTCGGTCCAAAACCATACAACTAGGTCAAGACCATATACACGTTCCCACCCCTAGTTGTATGGTCCCAACCCCTCTATCTTTCGTTGATTTTTATCTTATGGGTCTCTTCATTACTCTTTTATATGTCCTTTCTTATGTTTTGGGTTGGCCTTTCCCACCACTAAGGTTCGAAATTCAAGATAATTAATTCATGTATATATAATTCTAATGTAGGCATTTATTACCTAGCAAGCACCTATATATCTACCACCTACTAAGCTAAAGAAGCAAGAGATACATTTGCATATTGCATGGGCAGCATAGGAGGGCTTAAACTTGAATTTGTCATCTGCACACAAGGGTTTTTATTGGGATGAAGTAGCATAGCTTGTTATCGGTGTTGAGGCACAATGGCCATCCTAGGTCAAGGGATAATTGCATGCACCTTTGCACAAAGCAGTAGGAGAACTAAATTGAGTTTGAAATGTAGTGCAGCGTTTGGTGACTCACAAATGGGGTGACCACCGAGTCAATCCGACTCGAGCATTTGCATCTTTTATTTTTAAGTCTAATAATTGTTCAAGTGTGTTGCAGGATAGCTAGGGTTTGTTTTGCATATTCAGGTGCAAAATCTAGGGTTACGTGTGAAAATGAAGATATCAATAGTGACACACAACGAAACTGAAAGTTGCAGATTTCCACTTTCTACAAGGGCAAAATTGTACAACTCGGTGTGTTTGTGTTATTTGGTCCTAGCAATTTGGTATGGTCCTGCCTGGGAAAACTCAAGACCACAAGAGGTGATTTACCCAACTTCCAAATTTCGCTTCTGCTCCAAATCTCTCATCGACACATCTTAATAGTCTTTCTACCCCAATTGCACTTCCAAATTGCACGTAGCTCAATGTTATTGCGATTGCAATGTTACACATTCTTTCCATCCGATTTGAAAAGAAAAATTGATTGTGTTTATAAGCTAGTTACTACATTATCAACTCTAGGACTTATTAATTTAAATTAGGGTGATACACTTGCTTGTAAGCTCAAGAAAGCTTTATTAGCCTCTAAAAAGCTCCAAAAGACTAGTACACTCACATTGATGAACATTTTAGGTCTTGTGGATTCAACAAAAGTTTATTTGTTCAAAATTTGTGAGTCAAAATTGTTGATGAAACATCTTTATTATTTCCATACATGTTGATAATTATTTTCAACCGATGTGAGACACGTCTCATACCCACTCTCAAATGGGTATCATACGAACCCTTTGAAATGATCTTTCATCGGTTGGTGGTCAACCTTAGCAACACTAAAATCGTGATATTCAACACCTTCAAACAGTCTTTTACCCGGTTATAGTTCCTCTACAAAGGGAAGCCTTTAGAGATCACATTGGCCTACACCGATTTGGGGCTCCACTTTTCCCAAGCCTACCTCTAGGTCATGCCTTTGCAAGGAATATGCATCCCTTTCTATCTTGAAGAGCCAATGTTTTCGTGTTCACTGGGATATCCTTTGAATATGTGCCTCTTCAATATAGCCATCAAACTTATGTTTTTGTATGCATCCAAGGTTTGGGGACATAGTTTGGGTTCAATTGATTGGCCTCGTATTGAGAGGGTCCAGACTCTAATGACTCAGTGTATGATCCATTACAAATGGATTGTTCCTCGATATGTCGTCCAAGTTGAGTTCTTGGCCCATCCCATGTGTCGTAATACTATCTTTAGACTTTCTTTCTACATTCATAGGCTCATAATCATGGGAGATTTAGCTTCAAGCTACGGAAGGTATCCATACTTAGCCCTATGTTCTTTAGAGAGAATTGCATCATTGGACCCCAATAGACGCGTCGAGTTGTTGGTATTACGAGACTAATTCCTGCAATCTATTGGCATCTCTATTGATAGATTACCTCCTTTCAAGTACTCTTTGGATATCATCAAAGGGGTCAAAGAGCATATCTACAAGTAGTACATCCAGGTTACTTTGGACCTCCGTTCCTCATCCGCTCAAGCCCAAGCCTACATTTTACACTCGAACAATTCTCGCAGGTGGTGGATGGTGTGATTCGTCGCCCGATTATCTCCAACACCATTGGTCTCATAGCTTAAGGTCCCCCTCAACTAGTCGAGGTGTGCTTATAAGCAGCTTCTGAGTTGAGGTTGATCATCATATTCCATGTGGGGACCGGATTTTCCGTCTTTGCTCCTCCTCCGAAAAGTGGAGACCAAGGAGAACTTCATTTTTGATGCTTTATTAACTATGAGATCTAGGGGAAATATCATTGCTTCTATAGAGACTCAAGCAACTCTCTATCCACCATCTTTGATGCCCAGATCAAAGATACATGACCCTTTATCTTCGTGAACCTATCACACATCGTCCCATGTTCTGCCGTAGGGAGCCCCTAGAGCCCCTAAGTTGATCACCTCTTTCTTTCAATCCTTCACGGAGGTTGGCAGCATTAAGCACCCTTTTGATATTGTTGTTTCACATGCTAAGGAGGGTAGATCAATGAGGTGGCACTCATCTCAGCACAACACTATTGTGAAGGTGCCCCAACACACTAACTCTTAGTGACGGGATCTGCCCTTGCTTAGCAACATGGTTAAGCTCACCAATGTCGAGGACCTACTCCTTCATGATTGTTTCCTCAGCCACAAGGAGAAGAACACATTATGAGTTTCTTCGCCGCCTCGGAGTTCCTTCATTCTTGGATGTGAAGAGGGATTCTAAGAGTTCTTTGCTTTCTCCTAGGATTACCTAACTTGGCCCACTTAGCTCTACGCACTCCACGATGAGCATTCTCAAATCTTGCATTGGCCCTTTCACAGGGATAGATGATGACACAATTATTCCTCTATCCTGGATACAATTAAAGATGTTGGATGAAGCTACTATCCAATCTCTTCGACTTTCATCAGCTCATGCTCTTTGAAGTTCTTGATACTGCTCCCCCACACAAAAATTTAAATGGGTACACTAATCCCATGGTTTGGGGCTCTATTACATTGGGTTTACCCCTCAATGCTTTTATTCTTCGTCTTCCATTTAGTTAGTTGTTCCTAGGGTCCTTTAGCCCTACCACTTTCTATTGTAATTGGATGTATTCTCGAGTCCTATTGATCTACTTTTGGTCATCCGTGGACATTAATATAATATAATATAATTTGTACTAATTCGGGATTGGAGTTTGGCAAAAGCAAGATAATATCTTTATCTTGCAATCTATGTATGTGCCCAGTTTTTGTATAGAGATTTTAACACAAACAACTACAAACCCAATTGCAGCTTGTATGAAGACAGAGAAAGCTAAAATGAGCAGATCAGAGGACATTTGATAGCATAATCTAAAGATTGCTAGTGGGAAGTCTCAACTACCTCACAACTACCAGGTCTGATATTGACTAATGGAGTAGGTGCAAACTCTACACATTTTAAACTTGTAAAACATATTTTCCAATACATTTAAGGGTATCATCAATTATGAGCTTAAGCTCACCAAAAATTGATTTCACCTCGACTGGCTGCATAAATTCAAACTAGAGAGGTGACATAGATGAAATAAAATCCAGTTTGGGATACACATTAACTGCTTCTCAGCGGCATGGTTCAGCTCCTCCTTGATGGCATACATCTCCTCTTCTGCCACTCCCCAGCCACAAGGACAGATGCATATTACGAGCTTCTTCACGACTATGGGAATTACTTCAGCCTTGGATGTTAGGTGTGATTCTAGAGGGAGTGCCTTGTTCAGCCTTCCCGGCCCTAGGCACTCCCCAATGAGCACTATCAGATCTTGTATTGATCCTTTCACAGTGATTGATGATGACACCAGTGACTCCACCATTTCTGGTCCAAACAATGATACTCGATGAGACTTTCCTATCTCTCCAATACTCCTCAACTTCTACTCTTTGGGGTTCTTGTTCCCCCTACTTGGCTATTTGTATTGGTTTCTTGACCACATGTGTTGGTGGTCCCCAGCTGTTTTGTATTTTTGTTTTTGTTCTTCCCCTTTGTGGAACATATCTAGGTTTCTCTTCCTAGAACTTTCTATTGTAAACCAGTGTACTCTTGAGTCCCATTGACCTACTTTTGGTCATCTGTGGATGTAAATATAATATCTTTCTTTCTAACAAGAAACAATTCAGTATCCCTATCACCTACAAAAGCTAATTACAAAGAAGGGTAGTAACCATATATAAAGCAATTCAGTTTTGTCGTATTCTCAATGACATCATGTTGTATAATGTCCAGCAAGTTTTTGTGACAATCAAAGTGCCCTTTGCTCTCATATAATCTAACTCTCCATGCAAGAATCAAACAAACTGAAAAAACATCATCATTTCATTCAGGGGCAAGTAGAGAGCAAGATAGTGGAACTAGTTTATTGTCCCATAGAATATCTGATTGCAAACATTTTGACAAAGGCTCTTAGTGAAGAGAATTTACAGAAATTCAGAGATCCCCCTTTTGTTCAGCAAATTAATCATTGAACAAAGGTATTAGAGATAATAATGATCATTTTTTTAGTGATCAACATTTATTCCAAATATAATTAGTCTGCTTTCTTTTTGCTTTCTCAGATTTAAAGAAAATGAATGCCCTTGCATGTCAACCACCAATGGTATAATTATGCACGCTCTTTGATCATTCATTAACCAAGTAATGCAATCATCTTTCAAGTTCTAATTCTTTTGTGCACGTCATTGTAATTTTTCTTACCAAATGCAACTAAGGATTGATAGAAGGGCCTTATTATTTAGCAAAAAATTTAAAATTCCATAAATGTTTGATGAGTAACTGATGTGTGTCACTTGTTTTGCTATCATTCCTTTAATCAAGTTTAACCAAATAAGAATGAAAGCTAAAATTTTCCAATCTATGCCAGAGACAAGGAAAATACAATAGAATAACGATCTAGAGAATACAGCCGATGGTGAGGAAACACTAAAATAACAAGTGCCTTCTAAAACAAAATGACATACCAACACTGAATGGTTTGTTATGGAAAGGCCTTTCTCAGATTCCACCCTGGCCACATTAGAAATAAAAAATATCATATATTAGGCCAGAATAATAAAAACCACTGTGATTTTGAATTCTGCTCAACCCTTTATACTCTATTCATGTACTTCATCCAAAACTACTTGTTAGAGAAGACTTAAACCTAGTACTAAATCTATCTAGATCTATTGACCCAAAGAGCGAGCAAATTAAGAAACACTGAAAAATTATATTTTCTTATTATATTTACATAATAAAATTAGAAAATAATATTTTCCACGCAAATTAGCTTATTATAAGAAATCTATAAAATCATAAAATGTAGTGCATGGAAATTAGAGCCTTAAGGTCATAAGAAGAATCTGGAAATAAAATGTAATGGCACTCACATGATTAATCATCATCCAAGAATCTTATAATAAAACATAGAAAACATGTCTTTGTTATATTATTAATTTTTGTTGATATGATAGATGGCTGCAATGTAGTAAAACTCAATGAAATCTTTTAATCTGTACAGTTATTTTGTAAGACTTCAGAATATTCTTTGTTAGGTTTTCAAATACAAGCAATGTAGTAAGATGTGGTATGAAATTTAAAACAAGACAAGAATACCATTTCAAATTAATAAGGATGTATAGTATCCCCTTTTCCAGTTCACTGCATGTTTGAGGCAAAAGAAAGGTCTAGAGACTTGTCAATATGAAGAAGAAAAATTGCACTTTACTCAAAGTATAGGGACGAAACTAACAAAAGCAATGGGTTAAATTATCAATAATGGTGAAATTAAATTATAATCAACTAAATAAAACTGACCTCTAAAGAACATGAACAATATGGCTCGTAAGGCTCATACATTGATCTGTACAGACCTCTCTTCGACAAGAGAAGACATGTTGAACCTCTTCAACATGTTCCAAGGCCCATCATGTTCAACAACTCAAATAAAATCCAAACACCGCCAATAAAAAGAATTTCCAAGTTACCAGGAAACAGAAATGCAAATGGAAACGAAACATGGAAATGCAGATTTTCAATGAACTCTTCGATACGAAACGGCATGGAAATGCTCATACTATATATATATATATATATAAAATACATAGTACTTTTTTTAGTCCATAAAATATGGAACGCTTAATAATATAGTAATCATGAAGGTTCAAACATTCAACATGCTTAAAATTTCACATGTTCATGAATCATGTGACATGCAAAATTTATATAAAAGCACAAAGAATATAACCAAAAGTCTTTCTTGTTATATATAAAAAAAATAAAATGTTGTGGTATACCATTTTTTTCCTGTAGACAAAATGCCTTTACAGGATGCAAGGTAAAGGACCACAATCATCAAAATGTTGTGATATAGAATTTTTCTGTACATGAAAAACCTGGACGGGTTATATTTTCTGTAGACAAAATGTCTTTACAGAATGCAAGGTAAAGGACTGCAATCATTAAAATGTTGTAATATACAAAAAAATCTGTAGATGGAAAAGCCTAAACAGGATGTAATGTCAAGGACTGCTATCATTGTTTTTTTGGGTTGTTTTAAACAACCTGCACCACTGGAAACACACAGGCACATGCCATTGCCAAATCATCCTCGAGCGTTTCCTGGGTATTTCCGGTGTGTTTCATAACAGGTATGTTCTGTGCAGACATGGCAGGAGAGAGGCATTTTAGTGCAACGTACAAGAATCTTATAGACAGATAATTAGACATTTTGTTATAGTTTTCGTAGGAATAATATAAATTAGACATCTAAGATTGCATGGGAATAATTAAGTACTAATCAAAGTATATAGACTTGTTGAGCCTCTTCATCGCTCTCTAAGGACCGTCAAAAATCTGCATCATCTTGAAGAACTCGAGAAATTGCCTAGCACCACCAACAAGACGAACTTTGTAGACAAATAATTCGACATTTGTTGTAGTTGTCAAAAGAATAATAAAAACAAGACAGTTATAATTACTTTTGAATAATTTAAGGGTTATTTAATGTCCATAGATCTTTTTAGTTTTGCATTTATGATTAACTCATTGCTTGTGTACGGGTAGTTACTTCAAAAAGACAGCTGTTGTGGCCCTGATCTATTTGAATATTGTGTTGATGATTAGAAATGCTCTCTCCAGATATTTGTCTGGCCTATGATTATTGGAGATGTTTTTTTATATTGAGAGTTAACCAAAGATATACGACCAAAAGGTCAATATTCAGAACCACGTGTACAGCAGTAACAGTACCATAGAGTAGCATTTATCGAAGCAGCCCAGGCGGGAGGAAGACACACCGAACAGGGTGCAAACCAGCATATAAAAAACAACAATATCCAGTCTACATTATAGAAATGGTATTAAAAGGCAGTCAAGTCAGCCACAGTGTCTCAGTGGAAGCGACTCATAGAGCTATTTTTGCTAACACTTGGGTTATCCAATACCATCTTTTGCAAAACAAGTCCCGCGGTGTAGTCTCCAACCAATTCCTCTAGTGTCAGCCTGTCAAGATCCACAATGCCTTTCTCCTGCACTTCATCCACAATTTCATTGATGGGCCTCAGCAGAATCCTCTCCAGCTCTGTCATGGGCTTGCCTTCTCTTTTGATGTTGTCATCATCATCCTTACCTCTATCAATTTCCATCTCAGAACAGACAGGCTTTGAAGAACATGTGTTGCATTTGCACTAGCTTGTGAAACTTCCAATCTGGCTAAGGCCTCATGAATGGCTCTAACAACATGTCTTGAGGCAGACAACTGTGCACAACCTTCTTGAACAATTTTAACTTCACCATCTCTCTGTTCCAAATTACCCTCATTTATATCAGGCTCAATCTATAGGTGGAAAGTTTTTGTTATAGGGTCCCACCCCAGAATAAATAGCTCATCACTATAGTCCTTTGGTCTCTCCTCTCACTTAGCTAAAAATTCACATCCAGGAAATGGTCAATCTCCTTCAAGAAAGTAGGATTAATTCTTAACAACCCAGATTGCAGAAACTTCTTGAAGGACCACCATTTGAACACTTACTTGTGTACACAAAAATGAACTATGACTTCACTATTGAAGTCAGTAAGCTTTCTGCTAACTCCCTGAAAAACCTCATCATTCCTAGCTTTCCAAATAAACCAGAGCACCTCAGTAGACATAAAGAACCATAATTTATGAAAAAAATATGCAAATTTACGTCAGATCTTAAGATACCAAAAAGAAAAAAAAATATGCAAATTTACATCAGATCTTAAGATACCAAAAAGAATTTCAGGCCAAGTAACAAACTTCTATGCCACTATATCCCAAACCCACAAAACTTTTCACCGAATAGATTGAGCAAAAGGACAGCCATAAAAAGTGTATTTAGCAGTTTCAATATAGTGACAGACCGGACAAAGCTCATTACCAATACTCAATTTGGCCAAGACCTCACCAACAACAAGCCTATTATGAATTAGGAGGCAACTAAAACAAGACTTCTTGGGTTCAACACAAGATGACCATAGGACATAAAAACTACCCATCAAGACTTTGGGAGGGTCACACAAGCTCCACGGAGAAGGTACCAAACATCAAGTCAACCATGTGCAGTCCTTTCCACTTTTCTAACCTTTAGGATATCCATTACTTATATTAAACGTAACTATCACTTTCCATAGCTCATCACCACTCAGAGATCTAAGAATCCATTTAGAGGCCAAGGCAACACCCTGCTTTCTGAGATCTTTAAGTCCAAGCCCTCCCAGTACCTTAGGCTTACAACACACATCCCATTTTTACCGCGTGTCTATTCTTACTTCCTTTACCATCAGACCATGGGAAATATCTTATCAATCTATGCAACTTTTCAAATTGGGAGTTAGGAAACGGCCAGCAAGAGTAGTAGATAGAGAAGGAAGAGAGTACTTTTTGACAAACTTGTACCCTACCAGGTAGGGACAGGGCATGTCCTTACCACTTGGTAAACTTCTTTGAGATTTTATTGAAAATCCATTGCCACATATTAGTCATAAAGGGTTCAAGAGAAAATGGGATCCCTAGAAACCTTACTTGTCGGTGGGGGCCACCCCAAGACCAACCAATATTGTTTACCCAACCAGGGGGGTCTCATCCCACCCAAGAAGCAAGGATTTAGCAATGGAGATTTTAGACCCAGAAGCAGAGCAGTAGATTTCAATCCTACCCTCAAGCACATGAAATTTATCTTCATCAAGCTCCAAAAAGAGGGAAGTGTCATCAGCAAATTGTACATCAATCAATTCTTCTTTATTAGGAAGCACAATCCCTCTCACCAGGGGTCCCAGGGTAGAGTATCTCAACAAGTAGTGAAAGGCTTCAACAGCCATTACAAAAAGGGAGGGGCAAGAGGGCATCCCTGCCAGATGGATCTCTGAAGGACAAAAGCCTCTGATAATTCCCCATTGATTTCCACTTGCACCGAGGCATCCTAAAACAGGACTGACACCATTTTTCTAAACTCATCACCAATTCCAAGAGCACCTGTCATTAGATCAAAGAAAGGCCATTCAATTTTGTCATACGCTTTTTCAAAATCCAATAACAGCATGCAAACATTCTGACCAGAGCTTTCAGCCCACTTCATGCATTCCCAGCTCGTTCTGAGGTTATCAAGAATATACCTACCTTCAACAAGGTCAGTTTGAGTGACTGAGATAATCTCTAGCAGGATTCTAGAGATTCTAATGGCAAGAATTTGGGCCATTATTTTATCGGAGACATTTTGAAGAGTGATAGGTCTCCAATTTTTCACTTGCAATTTGTCCCCCTCCTTAGGAATAAGTTTGATGACACCTCAATTGATATGGTGCATCAATGTACCTGCCTGTACAGCCACTTCATAAGCCTGTAATAGCTCACCACTGATCCAGTCTTTTGATGCTTTGTAGAATTCTGCCGAGAATCCATCCACCCCTAGAGACTTATCAGTCTTTAATTTATCAATGACATGATTGATTTCCTCAATGGAGATATCCCCATCCAGCTCTAGAGCCATCTTTCTTAGGAATTTCTGTGGGATACAGGCTTCCCAGATCTTTCTATTCTTCTCAATATATTCAGTAGAGCCTTCGGACTGGAACAAAGTTTGGTAAAAGGAAATGAAAGCCTATCAGATCTCACTAGAATTCTGAGATAGCACTCCTCTGATCTCAATTGCAGTAATTTTAGCTCCAATGTGCTTAACCTTGAGCAATCTAAAAAAGTATTGGGTACCCTTATCACCATGCTTAAGCCACATAAGCCTAGATTTAGTCCAGGCACCTTGACCAACATAGGATTGGTAGGCTCTATGTTTATGTTTGATATCAATTAAATTCTTCAACAACCCAACATCAGTCAGGCAGCCTTGTAACTTATTTTCAATATAGGCCAGCTCCTCTTGAATCCTTCTTTCTTGTTGTGCTTTAATTTTTCCATACCCTCTCATAAAAATTTTACATGCAGAGATACAAGCATTCCAAGTACCAGTAGAAGAGGAGAGAGAGGAAAGGTTACTTGTGAGAAACCAAGTAGTTTTTAGCCCCTGTAAGCAATCTTCATCCAATAAGTGAGAGGTGTTGAGTTTGTATAGCCCCTTCCAATCCCTTTCAATCGATAGAGGAACCGACGCCAGTTCAAACACCATACTATGGGGTGATGATCAGAGAAGGTGTAGGGAGACACTTTGACAATACTATCCTCGTCAATTGGAGGTATGAGCAAATGTTATTTGTCAGCCAAAAAAAAAAAAAAACCAGTCTAGCGTAAACTCTCTTTCTCCCATCCTGATTGTTACACCAGGTACCATATCCCTTTGTTATCTATCTTTCCTTTAGACATTGGGTCTACAACTTTCAACAGTCTCTTCATCTTGAGCCACCAGAATTGCTCATCTCCCTTCCACATCTACTCATGCCCCCAATTTATCTTCCTTGTCTTCAACCATGTTAAATCCCCTCCGGTTATCCAAGGCATATTTTTGAAATTTTTAGGAATCCATCTCCACAACTCTGCTCTTTCTCTGTAATCATTAGGCGCATAAAGAGAACAAATTCTCAGTTCATGGCTCCCAATCTTCAAAGAAATCCAGACAATCCTACTGTTTGGAGAGGACACAAAGTGACTTATGAAAGGAGCCCATTGACTACTAAGTAGCACAGCTGCACCCCCTTTACCCCTATCATGTCTAGTGGTAAAGTAGGTAGCATCAGCCCAGATGAAGAAAGTGTCAAGTTCGGGGTAAAACCGGTAGACTGAACCTCCTGAAGGAGCAAGAAGTCCAGTCTTGTTTGGTTTCTGCTAACCATAGCTCTTCTGTCATGGGCCTCGAGCCCCTAACATTCCAACTGAAAATCTTCATTAACGGGTGAGCCCAAGGGTTTACTACTACTCCCCATCTTGTAAAGCCTTTCAAAACATACAAGCCTTACCAAACAAGGGGGAATTTTTCCTCACCTTTTTCTTAGAAGTATCGCTTCCATCATTTTCATTACTTTTCCTTTTTCTCGCATCCTCAACACCCCCTACAGGGGCAGTCGGTGCTTCAAAAGCACAACCTTTTTCAATCTTTTATTAGCCCCCGCTTAGGGTTTGATGGGACCTTGGGTAACGGAACTTCAATATCGGCATTTATTGGAGATTTTGTACATTGCTGGTATGCATAATGATGATATTTTCTTTTCCTTCATACTTCAACCTTATTTCTGAGCATGTGTTATTGCTCTTAATGTTGCATTATATGTAGTCGTTGAGAATAGCTTTCACTTCTTTATCTAAAGAATAGTTGTTCTTTCCTATTACCCACCTAGAGTTCTAGCATCATTGCTGTCCCAATTTCATGAGCCATGAGCAGTCACAGCCATGCACACATAGTCTGGCCGTGTACACCATATAGTCATAGAAGTTGGAGAAAAGTAATTAATGGGTTGAGAACTTTCGCAAGAAGGGCACCAGCAAAGAATGGATGAAATAACTAAGGGTTTTGCTCGTCTCTAGTAATTAGTGATCGATGGTTAGCGACAAGAGATAGGGGACACCTGGGCTAACCCACAAGAAGTGGATAGTAACCATTGGTATGCATTAAGTGTATCAATCCATTCACGACCTTGCTCCCACTATTTCTCACTCAAAGGTACATCGATTTGAATAATGTATTGTAGAAACATGAAAAAGAGGCCGAATTCCTAAGAGCAAGGCTATGAGGATAAGCTACCTAAGGAAAATGAGGAAGAAGAATGTTGACTATGACATTAATGACATTTTTCTTCTATGCATGGAGAGGGCATCCTACTTTGAGGATTAAAAAGGCGAGGAAGATTACATAGTTTGGATGTGATATGAAAATCTAAAATTTCTTTTATGTTGATGAATGGGGGTTCATGCTGGGACACCCACGCCAAAAATTCCGAAGGAAACTACGGAATCAAAATTACACTTCATAGTGCCACATTTGTGTCCACTAATCATAGACCTCTAGACTTTTAACTTTTTAAACACATCCATCGCTAATGGTCTTTCTTAGTCCATGTTTGTCGCTTTTGCATAAATTGTTGACCTCTATCACACTTGTCACACTTGTATTTATAGACCTAGGAGGGGAATATGACTAGTTGTAGCATCCACGAGTCAAGTGAAAAGGCCTTCCCGAGACACCCATGACCCTTTGTACCACTTTATCCCTTGATCCCACACTTCACATGAGTCAAGGTCAGCTTTCTTAGCGCCAAATAAGTAGGATTCACCCACACCAAATCATGACCCCACATAACTAGCAAGATGCGAGAGCTCTTCACCTCAAGACAAGCAAGATGAGCAAAGAATTATTTTTCTAGTTGTGGCATCCACAAGTCAAGCAAAAGGCCTTCTAGAGACACTCATGACCCTTCGTACCACTTTATCCTTTGATCCCACACTTCACATGAATCAAGGTCAGCTTTCTTAGCCTCCAAATAGGTAGGATTCACCCACACCAAATCATGACCCCGCACAACTAGTAAGATGCGAGAGCTCTTCACCTTAGGACAAACAAGGTGAGTAGAGAATTATTTTCTTACACCCAAGTCCTAGTCCCGCATAACTATGTGCACCCAAAATTACACCTCGTCTTTGCCACATTTGTGTCCATTGATAATCATATACCCGTATACTTTTAAACACATTCCATCGCTAATGGTCGTTCTTAGTCTCTATTTGTCACTTTTGCATGATTTGTTGACCTCAATCACACTTGTCTTTATAGACCTAGGACGGGAGTAGGACTAGTTGTAGCATCCACGAAGGGTTAGGCGAGTGAAGAGGCCTTCTAGAGACACTCATGACCCTTCATTTCCATTGTATCCTTTAATACTACACTTCATGTGAATCAAAGTAAGCTTTCTTACCCAACTAGTAGGTAGGATTCATCCACACCAAACCATGCCCCGTGCAACTAGTAAGATGTGCGAGCTCGTCACCTTAGGACAAACAAGCTGAGCGGAGAAATATTATTCTTACACCTAAGTCCTACTCCCGAATAACTATCCAAATTTGAAGGTTTTCCACTTTAGACCAAGGTAAGTGAATTTGCATTTTACTTGGGCAAACCAATGGTACCAAGGTCATGCCTACATAATTTCATTCTCCTTTTTAGCAACATTGAAGATTTTACTCGTATTCTAAAACCTTCTTAGAATAATGAACTCAATGATCATGACTTCTAAACACGGTGAGCCAAAGTGAATCCGGGTTTTCTACACTCCAAGCACAAATTCTCTACGACTTTTGACAAAAGAATCTTCATCAAATCTAGACACTTAGCAATAATTCAACCAATTTTCTACCCACAAGGTTTTACCCATCCCTTTGCTCAAATTAAAATCCCCTGAGTTACTAAAATAATACAAAGAAACTACAAAGATAAGGTAAACAAAAGAGGAAAACAATTAATCAGAATTTTTATTTAAGCACAAGCACTCATGCATGCAAACTAGAATTGTTTTCCAAATTCTATGTAAGCCATAAAACTTCATGCAAAAAGAAATTCTCGATTAATTCTCTAGATCAATCAAATTGAACCTCCAATTCTACATTTAAGTGGCTACATCAACACGAGATACTCATCAATGGACAACGATAACAACGTAGAAGAATAACAATTCTTCTATTTTCAAAAAAGCAGCCTAAAAATAGAATCTCTATTTCCAAATACCAAATCATACATTGACTCTTAACCAATCGCTTTCAGGCTCATTCTCACTCTTTGTTTTTTTCTACCAAAGAGTCCTTTTTTGAATAGTGATTTCTGCAAGAAAAGGATAGAGACAAATGGTGATATAGAATTTGATCCCACGATGGAGGAATTTATAGGCCATTTTGGAAAACTCAACCTTATCTTTGTTTTACTCATTTTCATGTTGGCTAGGATTTCATAGCATTGTGCATTGTTTTGAATTTTAAATCACTTTTTCACCATAAAATTCTAGAACAAACTAGTTACTCCTGGCCCTACGACTCTTTGTGAAAAACAAGTACAACACATTTTTGGACTTGGCATCATTGAATGAGCGAAATTTCTACCTTTAAAGTGGAATGTGTTGGCAAGGTTGGGCACATCACAATATGTGCTTGTTTGTGCACCAACACATCCTCTATTGTATATTATTATTGATAATTTAAAGGCTTCAAATGATGCATTGACCCTTTTTCTTTGGTTATTTTTGAAGGCACTCATGTTATCTTCCAAGGAAAACTAAAAGAATGTGAATTAGTTGTGTGACAAGGTTCAAGAATTGTTGGATGCGAGAGAAAGAAATTACTAGACATCGGCGCTACTTCACATTTCACAAGTTTAAAACCTTTGAACAAATAACTTTATAGCTCATGAATTGGTTTCTTTACTAGCAAGAGGGGGTATATTAATTTGAATTCCCAAACTTTGATTATGTGGAAGCCACCAAGGTTGAGATCTATTGTATGATGGAATTGTCAATCATAGGGCTCCAAATAAAGGTCAAATAGAGGGACCAAGAACATTTGGTTAAGAGGTTTCTTTCCCAATCATTCTATCAAGAAATGTGTTTGTATTCACTCCACCCTAGTTGGCAATGTTTTTTCTATGTTAAAGGATATCTCCTACATGTGTTCCTTTCACTAACAAAATACAAACTTCACTTTAGTTCAACTCTACTTGGTACCTATCATGCAATGATGAGTGACTAGTGAGAGGTTTAATCGGTGGGCTTACACTCTACTAGCATTTTGAGTGACATGGATATGTTATGGTTGGGTTCTCATGCCAAATTTCATCATATGACCTTGATGGCATGGACCTATGAGCATTTCATCCCTTAGAAACATGATGTTTTCCTTGGAGGTCTTTTTGTAGGCCCTCAAACTATCTTCCAATAAAACGAATGCAAATGAGTTGTGTGACACGTTCAAGACCTGTTGGATACGAAGAAAGAAATTACTATACATAGGAGCCTACTTCACATTTCACAAGCTTAAAACCTTTGAATGAATGCTATTGCTCGTAAATTGGTTAAATACTAGCAAGAGAGGGAAATTAATTTCAATTCCCATACTTTAATTATTTGGAAGCCACTAAAGCTAAATTGTACCACATGATGGGATTATCGATATAGGCTCCAAATAGAGGTCAAATAGAGGGACCATAAAGCTTTGATTGTAGATATATCTATCGATCAATCTGATAAGAAAGGTGTTCATATCAACTCCACCCTAGCTAACAATGCTTCACCTATACTAAAGGCTATCTCCTACATCCGTTCCTTTCACTAACAAAACACTACCATCTTTGTTTTAGCCCAACTCTATATAATTTCTACCCGGTGAAAATGAGCAGCCAATGATAGGTTTAACTAGAGGGCTTACATTCTACTCTTTTGAGTGATAGAGAGTTGTTAAGGTGGCTTTATCACGCCAAATTTCATCATATGACCTTGATGTGATGGGCCTATGAGCATATTCACATATTAGAAAACTAGATGTTGGTCATGGAGGTCTTTCTCAATAGAAACCTAGAATTTAATAGTGGTAAAGGACAACGATAATATCTAAGTGAAGAAGCAGCTCAAATATGCGAGCAATATAGAGTCAAGTGTGTTTAGTGGTGATCTATATGCTTGGGCATCTTAGGGTAGAGATGTGTAGGATCCGACCTTGAGGAGAAACACATCCCCCCAACACACCCATTAGTCCTTCCGAATTTAAAATCAAAGAAGCTAGACTTTACATTGGGAAGTGGCTATTCTTCCTATCACACCGATCAAGGAAAGGGAAAGATATATAGAGGTACACTAATTGATAAATTTGGATTTCTCACACCATAAAATAAAGGTGTCACTCATTTTCATTTCCACTTCTTGCTATCTTGTTGATTCATCTCTTTCTTGAGCATTGAACTAACTTTCACCCAACTTTGTCTCTCTACAAACACCTTTTTCAAGCAAGATGGTCCAAGATGTATTTTAGGAGGCATTTGTTGATCTAGCCATAGCTACCATACACATCCTATAGAAGGTCATCCCCATTTTCCTCCTAGACTTTCTCCCTACTTTGGTGCAACGTATGTTGCATGACACCGCAATGCTAAGAAGGAAAATAGAGAAATCTCTCCTATTGGGAAAAACTCGACTCTAAGAGAGAGTCACTCAAAGGGATATAGATGTTGTGGTCCTCGCCTTGCAAGCAAGCATTTGCCCTCAAGGATACAAGGTATTTCTACGTTTCTAGCATGTAGGACCTTAGTTATGTTTTTGGGCAACATGCCACAGTTTTTTCTCTAACTTTTGATAACTAATATTATCAATATAAACTCCTCTTTAGTATCAAAGCATGTGATGACAAATACAATTTTAATCCATAGTACTTTGCAAAAGCCTTTTATTAACGAAAAACTCTAGAATCTCAACCTTTGAAGTTGCTAAAACATGTGCACCTAAACCGAGGTTCTTTCTCCAACATGTGGACCTACCTATGCAGATATTTTCGCGAGGGAGATTTTCTTGGAAAGACGTTTCTCTATTACTATCTCCCTTGGGGATCTTACCCAACTAAGGGAATAAAAGGTTCTCTTTTCTTCCAAATTCCTTGTGCATATGGGTTAAGTCATCTCTATGAGGACCAATTTGCTTGAGTACTCATTTCTTTTCATGATATTTCTCTTACATACATCGGTAATAATCAAAAGAAAAGGGGTTGTTTTGGTTATCCCACATTGATAATGATTGTGAGACAAGGGAAGCTTATAAGGCATTACATGCACCAAATCTTCCCCATTCTCGGAACAGCACTTTGGAGTGAAAGTCCTTAGGTTGATGTGCTAGCATCTTCATTTTTCTAATACTATTGTTTCTTAGAGGTAGGTGTACACTTTATGGGTCCCATTGCTTTGTGATAATTACTAATGGACCGGAGAGAAAGGTCATTAAAAGAAATTGGTCATCAAAGAGAAGACTTAATACACATCGTAAAAAAGCTTAAAAAAACTAATAAATAGTTGAACATAGAAGATGTAATTAATTAAAAATAAAATCTATCAAGTTGCGATTATCCCACAATCACCAAAAGCTTTGCCAATATAGAACAAGCTCGGGGAGAAAGTCTCCGGGGTTGTATGTGTGCATCCTCCTCCTCCCGGTACTAACATTGCTTAGAGGTGCTTATGTGCTTTGTGAGTCCCCTTACCTTGTGATTATTACCAAGGTATATGAGAGAGATCATAAAAACAAATTACTACACATGGAAATTGGTCATCAAAAAGATGACTTAATACATACAATTAGAAATCCTACAAAAAGAAATATAAGAGGATGTCATTAAAGCTATACAAAATGTTTCAGCAACCATATGTTGAAGAAAAACGGGTTGAAGCAAAGGGGGATCAAGTAGATCATCAGATGTCTATATAATGAATGAGCCTTGATGTTATGAGGACTGCTACAGACGTCTATTTAGATCTAACAAAGATAATCTAATATGTTGAAACAATTAGAGTAGCAACGTGGTGCTATCTTGATGTTTGCTACAGATTTATTGAATGGATCCTCTTCCAAACCTGCCAATGTGAACTAATGGGATACAAATCAGCCATCTGATCATGGAAACTCTTATAATTAAACTTCACAATTGTTGTTCTCTTGGATATATGAGGCTCTTGAAGGTGAGAAAGCAATCTATGTGAACTGGATTCCTATAGGAATATTTAATGCTGCATGTTTATGGGCCTATGGCCTGTAGAACTTCAAAACTTGTTGCAAATGAAATTTCGGCCTAGAGATTTTCATCGGTAAATGCAATTTTGGCCCGTTGAAGAAACCAGTGCAGATGATACAAAAGTTACCATTCTGCTGGAAAAGATTTGAGAATTGGTCCAAAGTTCTTGAATAGATTCCCATCCTATGCATGCCATCTAGAACGTCATTGGGAACTCTTTCATGGATTAGAAGTTCTTGTACTCTTCATGCTTCCAACCGTCAAGGCACTCCTTCAGAGTAAGTGTGCATATGAATGGTGTATGTGTATCTAAATCAACAAGAGTGAAAAAAAGAATGAAATTTTCAATTTTTTGGAAAAGATAGGTCTGATTGAAAATGAATGTACATGAAGATGAGCTCAAAGTTAAAGGAGTAGAGTCCTTTTTAGTTTGCACGCAAGAATAAATTGTGCATGATATTTTTTTGTTAATGTCAGATATTTTATTGCATCATGTAAATTGTGATCTCTTATGTGAGACTTCTAGCTTTTCACTCATTTGCTGTTCAGCATGGATTTTTTTGAGTATGGTGCTAGTTGCTTCTCTAATGCAGAAGTGCTTTTGAAACCATGATTAGTAGATCTTTACATGTTTATGAAACTACTCTTTAGACATTTTTGTGAATCTAAATTTCTGTGTCCACATAGACTCTGCTTCATCAACAATAGGGAACACAAGGTATTCAATATTCAAGAAGCAAAATATTTCCTCAATACATGAAAAGAATGAATTCAAATAGCCTCATCCTTGACTTTTAGCCCATGTCACA
Source organism: Taxus wallichiana var. yunnanensis (assembly GCA_018340775.1). NCBI lineage: Eukaryota > Viridiplantae > Streptophyta > Pinopsida > Cupressales > Taxaceae > Taxus > Taxus wallichiana. Next base: position 241,109,856 of record CM031234.1, on the reverse strand, counting down.
GCAAGAGAAAATTTGCAATCTGCCATCCAAATACACCAAAAATAGCAGCTGAACCAACTTCTGAGTTTACTGCTGGAGAGTGAAACTGCAATATACACTCCTCAAAATCCTAACTCTCATACTTTGGTTTTAGACTCTTAGAGCATTAAGAGGATCAAGTCCTGACCTGTACTAGATTCAACTATAGCATCAAAGAAATTATGGAATATATCAGAAACCTCTACATTTATTTACCTTAATGAATAACATCATAATCATCAAAATAGACCACTGGCCTTTTGGCAATTCCTTCACGTCAGCAATAGGATGAGCCCATAGAAAACCAACATGATACTCCTCACGTTGGTCACAAAACAAGATTGGTCCGTGTTAGAAATGTCTTTTGGAAAATCCTTTTAAGTCCATTCACCAAATCCATGTTCGGTAAAATCCTCATGCCTACACAAAAGACATGCACCGTTATAGTGGTCTATTACATTATGAAAAATATGTGTCATACATTTAGATGATTTTTCTTTCATTTTATTAAATCCAACCCTTCTAGAAACTGTGTGACCATCTCTCTTTACCCAATCATGCATGCCACCCAAAACAAGGTATGAAGGACTTCCTATCTTTAAATGATCAAATACATTAGTGGCCTGTCTAGATTTTGAAGTTGCAGCCTTCCCTACTAGGTTAAAAGAGGAACCCGTCTACTTATGCAATGCACTTTTTAGAATTTGGATGCAAAGAGAACTTTCACAAAGCCTTAAGAGATGCATGCTCTGAGCCAAACTATCTAAATTTCAACAATCCAAGAAGAGAAAAAAATTATGCCTCCCTGATATCTCCTGGGACCTGGATCAAACAGCATGCACATTTGTAAATTTTCAACAAAGCATGATACCCTAAACAATTACAGATCATCTTGTGTTTGCTGTCCACATTTCGGCGAACCCTTGCAATCAACTTGAGGCTTCAAAAAAATCAAATTAGAAATGTAATAATCTTCTTTCGGATGCTTTTGATGTGTAGATGGTATGGTATCCTTCTCTTTGGAAGCAAGTCTCACTTGGGCTACACTAGAGCTTTCGACAACCTCCATTGTGCTTCCACCATACCCAACGTCAGCATATAGTGGTCTCTCTACATTCTCAATTGGAGTGAGAATTCCTTGGCCATCTTTGCCAAGCACCTTTCCATTATATCCCATCTTATGCAGTGATTGAGAGCCAATAACTTTAGTATATATTTCAAAATTACCAACTTTTACTAACAAGGCATGGAATGCATTGGTTTGATATTGCATTGTTTGTTCTTAAACATGACACCATTTTCGCAACTTTTTGCACTAGTCACGATAACTCTTCAAGGTAGTACTCCTCTCTAACAACAATTACAAAGTCTGCCCATATTTTGATCCGAGCATCCTTTTGGTCAATCATTAATTGTTTCTTCATCCTCCTCGTCATTGTGTTGAAGATAATATGATCCCCACCATTTTTCGACATGAGAAGCAGATTTTGAAGTGCAAATGTTATCTTCTCATTATTAAAAAAATGTTTACAAAGAAATAAGATTTTGATTGTTCAAGCCATTTGTCTACCCCACCTACATTTATTTTGCCTTCAAAAAGAGAGAGAACGAAATTCACTTGTACCTTTAAGGGTGTCGGACCCCGATAAGTTTGCTTGACAAAGAATTGGATGTTGTAGGCACAATCTGTGAGAGAACATTGGTGGATTGATCCATCATCACCTGCCTCTACTTCTTGAGGACATGTCTAACAACAATTTAAAGGATCATGTTCCCTCTTGGTTTTCCATCGAAGATCATTTTAATCGAAAAGGAAGATAATTTGATAGGGCACGTATCTCAAGACCATGCTTTGTATAATCTTGATAGGAAATACAAACATAGAACAAATGGCTCTTCTACCATTCGTTGGGATTTACTTGGAAATTCGATGAACAACACACTAAATTGTACAAACTTAATGTGTTGTGACAAAATGAACCAGAGCAAAGGAAATGAACCCAATAAACATACATATATCATACCACCATCATAAGAAATTAGGGTTTTAGTCCTCATTTAATATACTATGCAATAATGATAATTCAGAACCAAAATAAACAATCCTAAATTATGCTACTCTTGATTTTTCCAAAGGTGTGCCAATAAGAAATTGATGAAGTACAATTAGGGTTTTGGGTTAGAGACAAACTATGAGACAGAGTGCTCCAAATGTGTATAAAAGTCGGGGCTATAAACCTATCTTTTGGGGCAGTACACTTGATCTAGCTATTGTTATGGAATTGTGTGCGGGTTGTGTTGTAATGAAATATGGCTCCTTATTGTTTTGAAACCTTAGCCCTTGCGTTTGAGACCTAAAAAGGGTTTAGCAACAATCGGGCTGAACTACCTCACCACACCCTCACTCATGTGATGAGCACTACACTACATACCACTACTCTGAAGAGGATCAAGCCACATGTAGTTTTCCCAAACCTATGATGAGATGCATGTGATATAGAATAAACAACAAAGATGGAGCCCTTGACCCTTACACTTGGTAGCATACACTTGTACTTCATATTTTTCTCATGGTTGATCTAGGGCAGCAATATAGATGACTTCATATTTTAGTAGCTTGTTGTTGTGATGGGTACTCTTTTAGTGCTTGTCCTTTACATTCTTAAAGTGAGAAAGTGTTAAGATCCCCTAGATGCCCCTAACTTGTTTAGATATGTGTATTTATATGTGACCATTCGTATGATTTCCTGCTCAACCGACCCAAAAGTACCACCTAAGCCGACTAAGCTAAGTTACCCTTTTGAAAAAGTGACCTTTATAAGTGCAAGGGATAGGTTCATAGGGGTTGGACACGTTCGTGGCCAAACCTGCCCTAGTCCTACAAACTTGTCTAGGGTGTGGAAGGAATCACGTCCAAGACAAATGGAAGTTTGTACAAATATTCAGTAGCATGTGCAGTGATTCTTGAGGAGCTAAGTTGGAGAATAGTTGTCTAGTGGACTAAGGTGTGGGATAGAGTAGGAGAGTGCCTTGAGTTGGTCAATTTATGTGTATATGGTCTATATATCATAATAAGTGCAAAATTCCATATTGCCAAGTGCTTGAACCAAATTTCAAATATTGCTGCAACTAAAATGTACATGAAAACTTTACCAAACTTAAGAGTGACTTATAAGGTAGCAATCGTTAAGAAGAAATATAAAGCTACAACACACCAATTTTTTACATTTGGATCGCAATTCCTTTATAACTATTTTTGATAGGAAATGAAAAGTCGAACGATAGAAAGTGAAGAAATTCACCATGGAATATAAAAATCCATGTAACATGCATTTCCCCAAGAAGTTGAGAGTATCTATATGAAACTCATCAAAACACAAAAAAATTGTCTTCCAAAAAAATTAATTTCCTGGATTATTGTATTTTGCAATTTTTGGGCCTTTCAAAGTGGTTTTCGAGTGTCAAACTTTGCCAAATAGTTGGTTCCATCATTTCATCATGTTTTATACATCCTAAGATTTCCAACAAAGTAGAAGGTTTTAAATTCCAATCGACATAGCAGGATTTACATCCCTGGCAAGGTGACCCACCAGTTTTTTAGGATTTTGTCTAGGATTGCGACCTGAATCATCTATGTGCTCAAAGCTGATCAATTCTCACTCCAACTAACCTTTCATGTCTTCCTATAAACACGCATGAAGATCCACCATGTCTCACGTGGAAGAGAGCTAGATTCGGGTAGGGGTTATCCTGCCACTATGTAATGTTCCTCATTGTAATAAGCATCTTGTTCTACGTCTTTGGAGAATATTTTAAGGGTGTCTCTCATATGAATGGCCTGTTTTGTATGACATGCCAATGTGCATGAAACACTTGAACATGCTATGACATGCTTATAATCCCAAAAAAACTGGTCGAAGTGATGCATTAAATAAACTCTCTCACAAAGACTATTAATATAGGATTGTTCACACCACACCCCGAACTCACACAATTAGGTGAGTATTAATGTGGAACAAAATTCCATTATAAGAATATGCCATTGTAGCTAACAACTTATAAATTAAGTTATCACCACATAGATAACAACCACAAGTCAGAGAGGGCCCACAAGGCATGACACTAAAACAACTCAAGATGTCAATACTAGAGTGAGAGAGAATACATATGAAAAATCTTTTAGTATGGAAGTCCCCTTCCATTCAACCATTAGGTTACAAAGAAGTTCCCAAAACAAATATTAACAGTGCTACTATGAACTCTAAAAAGTAATACTTTTCTATTTTCTATATTTCAAATTTACATTTACCTTACATCATTTTTTTCTTAGAGGGGCTCTAATACCATACTGATTATAAGTCAACCCGATGGACCATACTATTAAATAATGCTTCCCTCTTAGGTATTTACTTTGCAGAGTTAGCCAAAACAGAATATCATACAGCAATGAGATCGCAAATTTTTAGTGCATGACCAGAAACAATCATACTACCTTCGTTCTATAACCAAAAACAGTGGGAAAATCCTGTATGATTGACTATCCTGTGTAAACAGAGGAGCTTTTGAACAGTGAAAAGTTTAAAACCTGTCTCTAAGCATGCACACTGGGACTTTCAGCCTGCCAGGGCTAGAATTCGAGCCTTTTGCCTGGCAAGGTCCTGTCTCAACTACTTGGCCTGACTCAACAGACCTGCCTGGGTTCTTGTTATAATGAAATTCCAATCCAACAGAAAGTATGCTCCTGATTATTTAACCCAACAACTTAAAATTTGGAAAATATGTCATACAACTTAATGAAACTAATTCCCCGTAAATTAAATTGTCAAAAATGAGTTTCAAATAACAGATCAAACTCAACATAATTTAGTACTTCACGACATTTTTTACTTCTTGAAACTTATTTTGATTTATCATACGATGTCAAGTAGTCTTCGTGTCCGATTATATAACATGCTAGCTAACCTTTGAAAACAAAATAAAGATCAATGTTTTTTACATTAGCATACCATTTAATAGTGGCAGCCGCTGCTGCAAGGCAGAGGTAGTATTGTTTGTGATAAGTATCCAAAATTAGTGCAGAAGGCTCCTCAACTGCCAGGTTCTTAACCATCATAGCTCCCTGCAAGGACACTGCAGTTATTACATAAAAGTTCCAATGCATTCTAAGTTGCACCCAACTGCTGAAGAGCATTTAATCTTTTATCAGCCCTAATTTACACACATGTACCTTAGTGTCATCGAAGCAACCACGTGCCATTATTACCTGCAGCAACCCTGGATTAAATCATCCCATCACAAAGCCTCTTTTCAAATTTATTTAACTCAAAATTTAGTTCAAAAAAGCCACAGATTATATACCTGGATTTATGAAGAATTTCCTTACATTACCTTGTTACTCAGAGAATAAGAGCTATCGACAACAGTAGACACGCCAACCATCCCGTCGGCAGCCATCTTGACTTGAGGAACAATTATATCCGTGGGATCATAATAATGCAACAATGTTTTAGTATTCTGATACGAATGGCTTGTTTCAATGAACTGCGAAAGATGAAGTGCGGCAGTCCTTAAATCAAATGCTGCTAACCCGACCTGTGTTAAACAATATCAATTAAACACAAAACGTTTCCATTCTTTATAAATATTTATTCCTCCCTCCGTGCTTTAAATACTCAAAATTCACGGTACGCATGCTGCATTGAGCTTCAATTAGGTTATAACCTTTAATCGCAAAAAATAGAAGTAAAGCTAAATTCCCGATAAATTTTAGAAAAATAAGGCTTAAACTTATATGCATTTACTACTGTTGTTACAAAATATTTCCATGATCTGTGAAAACCTGGTAAATGCAGCTAAAAATAATTGAAGTATCATTAGATAAATCTACTGCAAGCAAATAAAGACGTGAAATAAAGCAAAGCCTTCGAAAGAACTGCGAATTCTTGCTTAACGGGCCACATTTAGCTTCAATGCATCCAAATTCAACTGCAAGCAAACAAAGACGTGAAATAAAGCAAAACCTTCGAAAGAACTGTGAATTCTTGCTAAGCGGGCCACATTAGCTTCAATGCATCCAAATTCAATGTTTCAATTGAAAATGGTGGTGGACGTAGGCCTAAACTCTAGGATTGAAAGCTTAAATTGAAATTAACAACGAAGTTTCAGGTAAAAAGAAGCCAAAATTCAAATGCATTTCCTATTGTTGTTGGAAAATATTGTAAGCGAATACAATAATAACAGATTAAAAAGCTCATGAAATAGACCACAACGAAACTTAGAACTAGCAAAGTAACATGTAATTCCGACCTCCTTGGCTCTGTTCTCGATTATCCCCACGATAAAGCTAGAACGATCTCCCAAATCACTCTCCATTTTCACTGACAGTTGTATGAAAATAATGGATTGGCGTTTCAAATATATTTGTAGACAAATTGTGAATAAAAATATAAATTTTGAAGGGTTTAGACTGTGGGTCCGTGGTATACTTGCCATTGTGACATTCGATCACACGTTTAAATGTTAAAAATAAATAATATATATATATATAATTTTGAAGGGTTTAAGGACTGTGGGTCCGTGGTATACTTGCCAAAGTTGCCACCGTGACGTTCGATCACACGTTTAAATGTTAAAAAAATGAAATTGATATATATATATATATATATATATATATATATATATAGATAAGGTTAAAAGCGGGATGGACTCTCGGAAGCCGACAAAAAGATTACAACGTGACTGCACAAAAGAGAATAAAAAAGAGGAATAGGACCACAAGGAGTTAAACAAGCTTAACTCCATTACAAGAGCAGGTCTAGAAAAACAACTAACAGAAGAAACCTAAACCAAAACAAAAAGAAACAGAGATAGTTCCCCCATAATCCGTCAAAAGTTCAGGAACATCTCCTTTAGTTTTCCTTGTGATTGTTGGGGGTTGACCTCCTTGGTCTCAGCCTTCTTGCTTGTCTCCATCTTCAGCTTCTTCTGGGGAGGCTCCTCGTCTTCTTCATCCTCAGAATTCACCTATGTCTCGTCCTCCTCTTCCTCCTCCTCCTCAGAACTGGAATACCTCCTTTTCGTTGCTCCTCTTCCACTGCTTCCAACCAAGCACCCAAATCTTGAACCAGTTTTGTCCACCCCTTGATGTCCACCCTAATACTCTTCTAGGCCATGCAGATTTGTTTGGTGGCTTCAATGTTGTCAATCATACTGCTTCTTGACCACCGAGTTAGTCTCTTCCATAACCTGAACCACTAGTCTCCAAATACTGCACTTTGTTCTTCAACATCTCAAGGCTTTGCTCATCTTCCACAAGCACTTTATCCTTACCCTTCGAGGGGCCAACTTCCTGCTTGTCCATCCCTTCCGCATTCTTCTCATCTCCCGCTTTCTTAATACCCAAATTACCCTCACGCATCTTGGTGAGACATTCCACCAAAGTAATATCCTCCTCACCCTCAATTTGGGGCATAGGTTTGTCAGGGCTGGTTTACCATTTCTAAATAGGAGTAGAATGAGCCCCTCATGAATTGGGGTATCCACCTTGCCACATTGGAAATCCTTCACCGAAGTGGTCAGAGACATGAATAAAAAGAAGGGGATACTAAGCATTTTCTTGTGTCTCGAACATGTTAAGGAACGACAAGTGATGAGTATAGATCTTGCAGAATTTACCTTCCAAGGTAAGATACTTCATAATATGCAAACATACCTCCGCCACACCCCAAGGATGCAAGACCGTGCAATGCCATCAATGAAGAAATGGATTGTTTCCTTGCCCACGAAAAGGTTTTGATTTTGTGCTCACGCTTGTTCCTGTCCTTCAAATTTTTTAGACCTTCCATGTCCATACCAGTGATTCGAGCAATGGCCTCCTCCGAAGTCTCAATTTCCATACCCCAAACCACCGCCTTACCATCTTTCCATGTCGTCCCAAACTCCATAGTTAGCGAGGGATCGTGCCCTTGGAGCTGGGTGATATAATTCCTAAAGCCCCCAATCCTAAACATATGCCACATTGACTTGTCATCCACAATACTCCCATGACTAGATGACTCCACTCTGGTTCTACCTCCTCCCATGGTGACAAAAATTTTTCCCGAAACTCAACCAGATGAAACTTACAAATTTTGATGTTAGAATTGCCTTTCCAAGAATAGATAAAGCCAGACACACTCTCATGATTTTGGAAAATGAGCCAATTAATTTCACTCACTCGGCTTAAGGTGGAGTCATTATGATTTTTCATGAAGTATGATATCATTAATAGACTTGGGGATGACATCACCTTTATGCCAGACCTTGAAATCATTACCATGAACTCCCTCATTTGCAAATCTATCTACACATGTGTTGCGATATGAGGGGTATGAGTGATAATAAAGGTTTCAAACCTTTTAAGATGCTCTTTAATATCATGAATAATATTACCCAAAGCCCAATTTTGGGAATTCATCTTGCTGATGGCATTTATGATGAGAAGAGAGTCCCCCTCAATTAGAATATGTTTGATTCCTTTTTCCCTTGCAAGACTGACCCCCATAGAAGAGCTCGGGCTTCACCACATTGTTGCTTTGAATCCCCAAAGGGCCAAGCATAAGCTAGGACCCAGTCTCCTTCATGGTCCTTGATAATGCCACCTCCCCCACCAGACTAGGGTTACCTTTCGAGGCCCCATCAAAATTGAGTTTGACTCTTCCCCTTTCCGGTTTCGACCACTTAATGATAATAGAAGGAAAGCTGACCTAAGAAGGGTTGAAGGTGAATTGTTTGAGGACTTCCTCTTTTTTCTAGAACAAGCCTTTTTAATCTTCACCTTAAAGAGTTTGGAATTTTCTTTAATAGAGGAGATCAAGCAAGCACTGACTTTTTGATGTTAGCTTTCTAGTTTCGAAGATGAGAGCATTCCTTTCCTTCCATAAGCTCCAGAGGAAGTGGGGGAGGGCCATCTTCCAGGCCGCAATAAGGAAGGGAAACTTGAAAGGACAATCCCATTGCATCCAACAGTCCTCAATGGAGTTAGGGAAGATCCATTGCACTTTGAAAAGTTCCATCACCTTAGTGAAAACGCTTGAGAGAAGGGGCAAGAGATGAGAAGGTGGTTAACACTTTCCTCCTCTCTATTGCAAAGCACACACTTGTTGGGGAGGACCATCCCCCTTTTCCTCAAACATTGAGGATTTTGTTCTGAAGCAGCCAGCCAAAAGAAAATGTTAACTTTTGGTAAGAGGTCCTTCACCCAAAGTTTACCCCAATAATATTTTTGAATAGAGTCCTTGAAATTTAGGAAGTAGGCAGATTTGACAGAGAAATTTCTAGAGTCTTCTTCCTTCCATATAATGGAATCCTCATTCTGTTGGAAAAAGGAATATAGAAACTCTTTAATTTAGAATTGAGATTATCAAAAAGTGCTTATCCCTGATGAAATTAGGGGGATTCACAATCTCCCACAAAACATTATTATTGGAAAAGATCCAATAATCTCTAACCCATACTTTTCCCATGTCTTCAAAGTCTGCGTAACAGATCTCCTAGGTTCTTCCTCCACCAATGCAAAGACTTATCAGTAAGCCAACAATCCTTCCAAAAATGAATTTTGTTTCCTTTCCCAATATTCCATTTAATACCCCTTCTCATAATCTCCCTAGAAGAGAGAAAAGAATTCCAAAAAAAGATCCCCTAGGGAGATTATCCTGTAGGAAGAAAGTTTCAATTCTCCGTATTCCTTAAATATTTCCTTTTGATGATATCAATCCACATACCTTCTTCCTTTATTACTCTCCAACCAACTTTGGCCACAAGAGCTTCATTCATGAGTCTCATATTCTTTAACCCCAGCCCACCACAAACCTTGGGTTTAGTCACTTTCTCCCAGGCCACTAGAGGGAATTTGAACTTCTCCTCACTTACCAGCCCATAGGAATCTTTTCTAGATTTTTTCCAGAGCCTCCAAAATATTAACCGGTAGCCTGAATGATGACATAACATAAATGGGGATTCCTTAGAGAGAACTCTGGAGCAGTTGAGTCTTACCTGCTTGAGAGAGGAGAATCCCCTTCCAAGTAGTCAGTTTTTTTGTTAACTCTCTCCAACAGAATGTTCCATATGGAAAGATCTGGTTTCTTATGGATGAGGGGCATTCCCAGATAGGAGTCTGGGAAAGGTCTTAATCTTGCATCCAAAAATACGGCCAATCTCACTTGAAATTGCTCATCCACATTAATGAAGAAAATAGCACTTTTGTGAAAATTGACAAGTTGTCCTAAGACCTCCTCATAGTCATTCAAGACGCCTTTGAAAATAGAGGCTTCCTGAATAAAATCTTTCCCCATCAAGAAGTTGTCATCCACAAATTGATTAAGGCAAGTAGGTTGAAGACCATTTGAAATTTTGAGACCTTACAAGAGATTCAGGGAGACCACCTGGTTACAAAGTCTACTTAAAGCCTCCACCACAATAGTATAAAGGAAAGGGGAGAGGGGGTCACCCTATCTGAGTCCTCTACCAGCTTGAAAGAAGCCTTCCGGTTTGCCATTAAAAACAACAGAGAAACTGGCAGAAGAAATACAGACCATAACCATGTTGATAAAGAACTCATCAAAACCCACCTTGGTCAATATGGCCCGTAGAAAGGCCCACGAAACCCTGTCATAGGCTTTGTGCATATCCAACTTCACAAACATAATAGATCTTCCCGAGTTTTCAACAGAATGAATGGCCTCTTGGATAACCACAATGTTGTCTAGAATTTTTCTACCTGGAACAAAGGCCCCTTGATTAGGAGATGAAATTGGCAAGAACCTTCCTGAGCTTGAAAGCTAAAATTTTAGTAATCAGTTTGTAGCTAGTGTTGCACAGGCTAATGGGTCTGAAATCTTTAACATCTTTGGCCCCAATCATCTTGGGGATGAGGACCAAGAAAGTATTGTTCATTTGTTTAAGAAGTGACCATTAGTAAAGAAAGTTTGGATCATTTCAATGACCTCACTCTTTACCACTTCCCAGAAATGTTGGAAGAAAAAATCCGGGAACCCATCAGGTCCAGGGGATTTATCTGGTTCCATGTCAAAAACAACAAATCTGATCTCTTCCTCTCCCGGAATGAGCAGAAGTTCTCTATTATCTTGTTGCGAGATGAAATTATGGAAGATCCCTAAAGCTCTCCCAAGAAGTCCTATTCGGGTCTAACCCAGGAAGAAAGAGGTCCTTGAAATAATTGATAATAGTTTCATTGATTTATTTTTCATCATCGGTAAGTGTTCCGTCATTTCTCTTGATTTCCTTGATTTTGAGATGATTGGTTCTGAAGTAGTAGAGAAATGAAAAAAATGTGTTTCTATCACCCTCCTTTAACCATTTAACCCTAGATTTTTGCTTCTAGTACACTTCCTCTTTAGCCAGGATGTCATGATATTCAATGAGAAGAGTTTGCTCTTGACTTTTAAGCACTTGATTGAACCCATATTCTTCCATCAGCTCCTCAATAGTTCGTAAATCTTCCTCTATTATGCTCTTAGCTTGAAAAATGTTTCAAAAATCTCCTTATTCCAGATTCTCAGGTTTTGTTTAACATGTTTCAACTTGAAGCTTAATTTAAACATCGAACCCCATGGTGATACCCCCCACCATTCCTAAATTCTCTTGAGGATATCTGAGTGTTGGAGCCACATTTTTCAAATATAAAGGGTACTGGTTTCTTAGGGATAGCCATACCCAACTTGAGAATGAGCGGGTTATGGTCAGAACAAATTCTGGGCAAGGAGGAAAGAGTTGATTAAGCATGCAAGTATGGCTCACCACAAACCTATCCAGTCTAATCTGAATAAGATCTTGTCCAATTCTTTTGTTTTCCCAAGTGAATTTGGAACCTCCTAGCTCCAGATCAAAAAGATCATTATTCACCAGAAAGTTAGCCAAATCATCCATACTTTGTCAGTATAGGAAATGGACCCCCTTTTTTCGTCAGGGAAAGAGGGGTGTTGAAATATCCCCCAACAATCCAATCACAATCCTTAAATAAAAGCCTACACCTTGTGAGTTCCCCCAAAGAAGCTTTCTACCACCCACGGAGTTGGGAGCATAGATATTTGACACAATCCAAGACTTATTTGAATAGAAATCGGTGAAACACATAGTCAGATGGTTGGCTGAAGACAAAAGCACTATACCTTTAACCGTAAGAGGATTCCAGAGGGTGGCAATGCCTCCTGAAGCCCCATCCAAACTTACTCCATCCCAGAGGCCATCTTTCCAGTTGATCTACTTACATCTTTAAATCTTTCAGTACTCATTTTAGTTTCTTGGATCATCAAAATATCAAGTTTATATTTGTCCCTTAAGTCCTTCATAATTCTATGCTTATTGGGGTTATTCAAGCCTCTTATATTCCAGGATAGTAGAATCATTTATTTTTTGAGTGGGGAAACCTAAGGGGTTTCTGCAACCCTTTATCCATATCTTTCTTTGCCAAGGTCTCCCTCTTTTCCTTGTTAGATTTTCTCCCTTTAGGAGTCAAGTCTTTACCCACATCTACTCTGAAATTGCTTCTAGTAAAAGGCTTGGTCCCCATGACTGGGGTAACAGGTGAAGACCCTGGTTCCACAAAATCCTAGACAATACCTCCCATCAAGAGATCAAAATCATTTGATGTCGAGATTCCTTCCTCATGTCTTTGTCCAAAAGATCTTTGCCCTATCAAAGAAACCTCCTCTAGAGAAGGCCCTTGAGCCACTTTCAAAGCATAGTTACCTTATGAAAACATGAAAATGAAAAAACAAAAACTTTTAATTATGTCTATGAGATGATTGAGCTTTAAAAGGGTTTATTTGGGGTTTTGCTTTAAATTTTCATTTGTATTTATTTTTGGGCTCAAATTACATAAAGGTTATAGGATGTTTCGATATGTGAGTTGTTATGGTAGACATTGTTTAATATTCATGGATTTTTTTGAAGAGGGATTATACCCTTTTAATGTTAACCGATATTTTCATTCGCAATTCATATTTTATTTTTTTAACTATAAAAATATGAACTTTCCACCATAAGCGATTTTTGGGTAGACACTAATAGTATAACTTCTTTATTATTTTAAATTACAATATGTTCTAAAAAATGAAGCAATGTATGTATCCTTGAAAGTTAACATCACAAATGTATATAGATGGACAACAAATTGGACTATCAAATCATCCGTCCTCGACCCCATATATATATGATACGAGGGGGTCCCTATCTCGATCTATAAGTTGGGAAATCCAAAAACAAGTTGAAATTTTTTGGCTACTCTCCTCTAGTGGTTGAGTGGCTCTATCCTCCCCTTACGAACTACATGCGCTCTCATGGTGAGGTCATCAATTAATCTATGTTTTTGGGATTATCGGATTCAAATAACCATGATTAGCTCTTTATGGGGTGGATGAATGACTAGAGTGCATAAATGACATGACATGCTAATGTTATTGACCACCCCCTCTGAACTATCTTATCTTGATATATGGGCCCCATCTATATAGATAAGGACAACGATGCAAATCAATGAGTGATCTCGAGAATTTGATCAACAATTCTTGATTCCTAGTTCGGGGTAAAATAATACGCCATATACAAATCAATCTATGTAGTTCGAAGCTCTCTTTATCATCTCTCAATTGTAGTTCTAACATCTATCTCTCTCTATATCGACTATATCTGGGTAACCCCCAATCAATAGGTTTCGCCTCCATCTATATAGGGGTTAGGCCTTAATTAACATTTTTCCTTTACAATCTTGTATAGTGAACATTCCCTACTATGAACCATATATAGTGTACATTCCCTCTTATGCACCACCATTGAAGCACTTTTAAAGGTAAAGTTTTAGATTGTGTGGGTTTTAAAGACCTAAACTTTACACAATTATTTATTAATTACCTCAGAATTGATAAATCCACATCACCTTACCCGCCACCTCACTTCGCCACCTCATCATGACCTAGCCCTAACCCTAAACTAACCTAATTAAGACCCATGACTTGGTCTAGACTCACATCCATAACTAATGCCTCCTTACTCGCACTCCAAAGCCGACCTTCTAGCCACTTGACCAATCCCGCAACCGATCTCTCTGAGAAAAGTAGGAAGGTGGGCTATTTTACTAAAAATAGCCTACTTTTTCCTTACCGATGCCGGCTCTACTCGCCGCCGCACACGCAACCGCCATCGGTTCCTCGTAAATGGGCTCCCAAACCAAAACAACGGATCGGAATTTCATTTTGAGATCACCAAAGGATTTCTCGAAAACAGAGAGTATCATGAGCGAGGAACAGAGTCCGATCTTCACTGACAGAGCAGAGACGAGTAAAGAAACCAAAGTGTTTACAACCAAGGAGATCAACTTGCATCTCGTGCCAAAACCAAGAAGTCACATCTTACATGTCCTTTGTTATAACATTTCTTATGCTTCTTGAATCTCAAAGCCTCCTAAATCCGCTTTCAATCCACTACCCAACGTGCTATTGCATCTAACTGCATTCTTTTGCTTCTAATCATCCCATTTCCTAATACCATCCAAAACCAGCCATTACAAACACCATATCTACCAAGAAGATCCTATAACCCACCGCTATCGCTTATCGCGCCATCGCTATCGCATCGGCTATCAATAACCGCCATCGGTTCCTCTCGATCAAAACCAAAACCAAATTTCCCCTACCCAGCTTTAACAAAATAATTTAATTGATATTTTGCGCAGTTTTTTGTGTTAATTCATATTAGCAGGGGAACTCACCACCTTCAAAGGAAGTTTTATATTTCCCGGCCCAAGGCGCTTCTCATTTATTGTTTAATCAAAATCTTGTGGTCTTGTGTTCTTATTTCGCAGTAGTCCTTCCAAGACAAAAAGGAGTTCTCCGTAGTCACCCGATCTTTCTCTACGGTACGCGCACACCATCTCGACATTCAACAGTATTCCTCCTAACCCTAACCTCATCTGCTTTAAAAGGAATGAAAGGATAAAGCAACTCTATTCCCGTGGTTTAAACATTCCGAGCGAAACATTTTGGCACGCCCGGTGGGACCCATTTTGGGTTTCTTTCTCTTGCTTATTTTCATTTGCATATTTGCTGTTGCTGTTTTTGTTATATATTTAGTAAAGAATTTGTCTTGCTTTCCTGGTTTCGCATTAGTGAAAGTCATCTCTCTTGCTTCATCGAATATAATTTTCGATTTGGGTTTAAAACACGTGCATTGCATTCCTGCTTGTTGTTCTCCAATTCTAGTGAACATAGATTAAGTAACAGGTCGTACACGTGGGGGTGATATCCACGGTATTGACAGGAAATTAACCTTAGTTTCACTGCACAACACATACCGAATCACTTCACAATTAACACAACAGCTCAAACATCCCCCCTTTTCCGCGGTATTCCTCCGCCCGATTGAGGTAACCTTATAAGCCAAAACAAACTTGACATTTCCCCTAGGTCTTGTTGTTTAGGATTCTGACATCATCTTACATCTAAAGGCATAAGCCCACGATAACTAAAATTAACCCTAGGGTTAGTCTTTAGATTTGCGTGTGCCTCTTGCTTGTTTTCAAATCCTGTTTTCTCTGTCATACTTTGTCTTCTGTGATCAATAAGTTGATAAACATACTCAACGTTGCTAAAATCAAATTAGCAGCCTTTTATATCTTCTTATCCTAGACTTTTGACACCGCATCGGTAAGGGACCGACGCCGCTTTGCTTCAGGACCGACACCGGTTACTTAAACCGATATCGCCATCGTCTCCATCACCCTCGACAAACCAAAGAACTTGCCAAATTCATCATTCTCGAGGTTGTTTTTGTTCTCGATAGATTGAAACTTTCCCGTGTCCCGGCTATGGTTGTCATCACTGGAAGCAAGCCGCCGCCATGGTTTCACATGCCTCGCTCTGTGTCTTTGCCTCGAATCACCCCTTCACATTCTATAGGGAACCCTACTGACACCAAAGTGAGATCCCCAAATTCCCGTAGGAGACAAGGACTTTGCCAAATTTCTGATGCTAATCCCAAATACTGCATAATACTATTTGTCTCATACCCCGACCGTACGCCCGATGGTCACCTCCTTATCGGCATGCCTATTAGTATAGCTGCTCATTTAGCTCCCACTCCTCCCGATAACAATACCTTACTTCCCGCATCACTAGCCCTGCCTCCCAATCCGACAGCCTTCGTGAGGTTCATACGACCCCGATTAGCTTTCCTTTGGTTAACCTTGACCCCACGTATCGCTACCACCAACCGCCCCTATCTCATCTCTCTTCTGCACTACTCCATTCATGACTTACTCTCTCGCCACCTATTCACACGAGCTTTCCTTCTCAAGCTCCGCCTACCTTTTCATTCCCATACACGTATCCAAAGAACCTCAACACCTTATATGGGACATCCCTATTCTCAGGCACCATCATCTCATCCAACCACAGATTTCATCAAACAAATGATGGACAAAATGCAAAACCTGAGGCTTCCGCTTCAGAAGTCAGCGCTGACATACGAGCAAGTTTGTCGAGCCCATTCACCCTTCTCGTCCCCTTCGCTCATATCCTCCTCAATGGGAGTTGCCAAAGTTTACTCGCTTTTAAAGAAAGAGGATCCTCAACAACACTTCATGATCATTTAGACATGCTTGTTATTTGATCGCCCATGATGATGCCTCTCATTACTCCGCACCTTTCCCATGTCCTTATCAGACTCGCTTTGAGTGGTACAAAGTTGCTTTAACCCAAAGACTCAATCTTCTCTTTTAACCAATCGCCCAATCTTTCGATCATTTCTCCATTAACATTGCCAAGAAAGTATCTATTACCGACTTATGCCATCCGACAATTTGAAGACGAATCTATCGCAGATTTCGCTGACGATGGCGGGTCTTATCAACCAACTCACGATGCCTCGCCTCAAACCGAACTCATCGAACTATTTACGCGGCCTCGCGCTAAGCACATCTCCCCTACCCTCCAAATTCAAACTTTCCGCACATTCGACGAGGCCTTTACCATGGCTCTAAACTAGAAATTCGAGCCTTAGAAGAAGAGAAATTGCGGTCACAGAACAAAACCCCACTTCCGAACTCCCGATTCTACCAACAAGCCAAACACCGCCACTCCTCACGCGTCCACTTCTTCTAAATCAAAAGGAGCTGTCCACGCGGTAATGGTCAAATCTCAAACACCGTCCAATACTCCGCCGAAAACCACTTATAAGTACAAAGCCGAGCCCACCAATTACACTCCTCGGGAGAAACTTATGGCGCATCCTCGAAAATTGCTCAAAGTCAGGCTATCACCTTGCCCCCTCGTTAAACCTCACTGGCTTTGACTCCACCCGCGCAATACCTTCCCGGTACAAAGAAAATGACTTTTGTAATTTTCACCGCGTAAAAGGACATAGTCATGAAAACTGCAAGATGTTGAAAAACATAGTGCAGAAATGGTCGACGCAGGGATATAACCTCGATAATCCTAACGCCCTCGCTAACCGAAATCTGAAAATTTTCAACAAGCCATTCCCGAATCACTGCCTAACAAGAATGTGTGAACCAAGATATCTTAGCCGAGGAGAGTGTTCATGAGATCCATGCAGCTTCGATTCTCACCAAAAGCCTCTATTGAAAAAATTTTAAATCAAGCCTTCTCCACCAACACAGAGTTTGAACCTCCTTCACCACCATCAAGCCAAAGTGAAATCATTCCTTTACCCATAGTAAGAGTTAATCGCCTGACTTCTCTTCTTATCAACAAGTCTTCTTACACCACATCCCTACAAGACTCGTGAGCGGATGCTATCTAATTTATCTATTTCCCAAACGTCCCTTCTACCACTTCTTACACAAGAGGAAGGCCCGCCACTCCTTTTTGACATCCTTAGACGAGAAATCTCTTACACTAACATCACCACATTCTTTAAACGTGATGATCCCCTCGAACACGCCCTCCTACCTATTAGTCCTCATCGCCTAAATCTTTTCAACGACCGGTTGACCTCTTAACATCTATTGATACAAAGGCCTCATCTACCTCCCCGTGTCACACCCGCAGCGGGACTGGAATTACAACCCACCTTTCTTCCGTATAAAAATTACAAATCACACTGAGACTGCCATTCCACAAGATGATGACAGTTCCCTATGGGAACGCTTGAGTACCCCTTTTTCTACTCAAATGCAAATGACTCGATCCCGATGTCTCCACCATATACCCAAGTGCTTACGTGCTTAAAATGCCCCCTGCTCTCACCTTCACCCCCTCACCTCTACCAAATGCCCCCCACTTCTATCAACTTAACCAGATCTTCCCATACGCTGGGACCTCACCAATGCCTGGGCCTAACGCACCCGCCTAAGCGACTCGATCTATCCAAAATAAATCCGCTCCGCCACCTAGAGACAAACTCAATCCGTCCCCTCGTCACAATCAAAACCATCATCGCATACCTACCTTCCATATCGGGACCCCATCCTCTACCTTACATCAATATATCATACCTCCCGCGCTTTTTTCGTAACAACTTACGCCTTCCGCACCTATATACAGTAAATTCCAGTGGTATAAGAACACCGCCACTCCGCGTATCCCGTCCACCTATCAACCTTAAACAAATTCCATCATCAAAAATTTGTTTTCACCACTCCTATTTCCCCGTGGTTGTTTTCTCGATACCACATCATCTCGCGCCTCATCATCCAACATAGCTTCGCGCCAAAGAAATCACGCTTAGTAAAAACCATGTATCAACACCCTTCGCTAAACCACCACCCGTGCGTAAACCAATCATGCCCAAACATTACCAAAACCCGCACAATCAATACCCTCATCCTCTCCTGATTTTGACCCACTCAAAGGATCTTACACCAAAATCCTTGCTATGTTGGTGGAGAATGCGACCATTTCCCTACCTCCACTTAGACCTTATGACCCGCCTAAGCCCCGACCTATGGGTTACGATGAGTCTAAAATCTGCGCTATCACCGCACGCCAGACATGATGTGGAGGGATGCAAAGCTCTAAAACCATCCTTCGCCACTACCTCTCCCCTGATAGAAAGATTAAGAAAGACAACTTACGAAGGGAGAGACCTTTAGTTTCCATTCCTCTCCTATACCATCCGTCCCCGCCTCACCAAGATCTATCATTATTACAACCCCACCTCTCAAGACCATGAGTTATCCCCACCATCTTCCTCATCTCAGTCTACGAGATTAATATGATTAGTGTCGCTACTCGAGGGCGTAAAAACAATGGGAAAGCAAAAGAAAACACACTCGCGGCATCTCTTTCTCCGTCAAACATCCCGATTGCACCACCACCTAAAGTGGTCATTCGCGACCCGCCTATCCCGCCTCTAATGGCATTGCACCGAAATATGATTAAACAAATTCACCAATCGCCCGTAAAATGACATATCAGATGACCTCATTCGACTTCAATCTCATCGACAAGCTCTCGTTGAGATCCTTCAAGGGATAGAGGTTTTACCTAATGAAACCCCGCCTGCCGCCTCCATTCTAACACCCAATCACGCTGCTTCTCTCACCAAACAACCCACCGCCCCAACCACTTCGCCTCTCGCACAACAAGCCGCCGCAGCTGGCGCTCAAGATGAAATTGTCGACTTTGGTACAAGATCCCGACTCGCCTTTTTCATCTCCGCTTACGTCCGGACATTCGAGTACGCCGGGTTATGATTGACGGGGCGCTAGCCTAAACATCATCTCTTCAAAAGCCTTCCAACAGATGAACATCCCTTCTAGTTGCATGTGTGCAACCCCATCATGTCATGTCGGTCATTCAATGACGCTATTACTTCTACCTTAGGCACCGTGATCCTCAACATTCGCGTAGACCACGACTTTACCCGAACTCTTCTATGTCTTGAGGGAGAGTTCCAATATAATATATTGCTGGGTCGCCCTCGATCCGAGCCATGGGATGCGTTCCTCAACATTACATGATGTATAAAATTTGAGTACGAGGGGAAGTCTTACACCGTAAAGCCGACCTCCCCCTTTAAAACCTGCAATATGTTATACCGCCCTAACGATGTGCTTATACCAATCAAGACACCCATACATTCAACCCAACCATCCGCCTCAAATGTACCTCAACCATCCACCTCAACCGCGCCTACGCCTTCAATTGATGAAACCACCATCGCAAAAACCACTTCCCTTCCCGCAGCTAACATTCCAACCTCCGATCCCTTAGTAGATGTTTTTCAGCGCCTTACGCTGGGGGAGTACCGCCTATATAACGTTAGTTCTTTCCCTACCCCGCAGGAGTACGGACAATTACATGCACATCCCACCTACGACCGTCGCGTGGGGGAGATAATCTCTTACGGACCACCCCATTGCCGCACTAACCTAACGTATGGGGTGTTGACGCATCCTCCATTACCCCGAACCTCCTCTCGTGTGGTTCCTTTCCAATCCGATTTTCAATACTTGACAAATCGCGCTTTCGCCTCACCTTCTTGACTCGCCGTGCGTGGAAAGGCTTTGGTTTTGGCCTTTACGAACAAGGCCGACATACACTCATTCCCGTGACTACCCGTAAACATAATGATCGCAGCGGGTCTCGGTTTTCCCGAACACCTACACAGAGACACCTCCCGTCACCTATATCCTAGAAGAAGAAGACGCGCGCCCTACCAAACCATCATCACCCACTTTGCCATCATCACCCGCAATCTATAGACTCCCGAATCTATCCCTCCTAACTTTTTTTTTTTTTCATAAATGTCATCTTCATAGGTCCTCTCACTTATCAACGTGATAATGAGGACCCATCCTCTCTTCCCCTTCTTATCCGCATATGATCAAGAGGATTCGCCTTTTGATTAATGTTGTTGAATGCCGATGACGACTCCATCCTCACTTACCTCGCGCGATGATTCTTATATTCAACGAGCCTTACCATCTCAAACCCAAACTATGCCGAACGAATCTACCATAGAAATCAATATCCACACGGAGGAGGATCTCACATTGTGAAGATTGACAATCCCTTAACACATCGTAACAAGCCGCCTTTACTACCTTTCTCCGTGCTCGCAACCAAGCTGCATGGTCTTACGCCGACATGCCAGAATTGATCCTACCATCGCCGTCCATAACATCACCCTAAACCCCGATTCCAAACTAAATAAACAAAAATTGAGAAAATGCATCCACGCATTGCTTCTTTGGTCAAAGAGGAGCTCCAACGACTCCTTTCTGCTTCCTTCATTTTGCCTATCGACTATCCTCAATGGATTTCTAACATCGCACTCGCTACTAAAGCGACAGGGGGACTTCTGATATGCACAGATTTCCGGATCTTAACCTCGCTTGCCCCAAGGATGACTTCCTCCCAAGTATTGATCAACTTGTTGATCTCACCGCAGCCATGAAATGCTTTCTCTCATGGATGGCTTTTCAGATACAACCAAATTTTGGTCAGCTCGCCGATCAAAGACAAAACCGCTTTCATAACTCCTCGGGAACCTTCGTTATCGTGTCATGCCATTTGGCCTTAAGAATGCCGGTGCTACCTATCAGCCGGCTATGACCTACATTTTTCATGACATTATGCACACTATCCTCAAGACTATGTCGACGATCTTCTCGGCAAGTCTAAACATCGTAGTGAACATCTCGATGTTTTAACCATTATTTTTGATCGCTGCATAATATTCTCGTCCGCCTTCAACCGAAGAAATGTGTCTTTGTGTTCTTTCGGGAAAACTTCTTGGCTTTATCGCCTCTTTTCATGGTGGCATTGAGGTCGATCCATCTAAAGTCAAAGCTATCCTAGAAATGCCCCCACCCAACAATCTCAAACAATTGCGTAGTTTACAAGGTAAGCTCCAATCTATCCGACGCTTCATCTCCCAACTCTCTGATCGATGTCAACCTTTCCATCACCTCCTTAAAAAGGATATTGCATTCCAATGGAGCGAAGAATGTCACCAAGCCTTCAAGCTCTCAAATCCTATCTCTCAGCCACCCGTGCTTATCCCACCCCAAGACGACCGCCCTTCTACCTTTACCTTTCCGCCACCGACCACGCTCGTAGGAGCCATGCTTGCACATCGTGACTCGAGAATCACGAACAAGCCGCTTATTATATAAGTCGTACTTTGGTGGACTATGAGACTAGGTACACACATGTAGAAAAATTGTGCCTTGCCCTATCATTCGTGGCCACCAAACTCCGACACTACCTTCTAAATCACAAGACTTTCGTCATCACTAATACACTCCCATCCATTACATGTATGCCAAACCTCATCTCAACCAACGCATTGCTAGATGGCTCATGCTTCGCCGACCTCGACCTTGAGTTTATCCACCAAAATCAATCAAAGGACAAACCATCGCGACCAACTTCATGGACGCCCTTTACCGGGGAACAATTTACCAATTTCACATTTCCCGACGAACTCATCGCTACTCTTTCCATCACGGAGGAGTCGTGACTCCAATGACCCTTTCTTCGATGGATCTAAATGCCGCCACAAGGAGGAGCCGGCGTTGTTCTCATTCCTCAATGCTGAACCTATGCCTCTTTCATTCCGACTTGATTTCCTCGCACTAATAATACAAATGGAATACGAGGCCCTTGTTCTGGTCTCCAAGTTGCGCTACACTTAGGTATCAAATCTATCAACATTTTTGCGACTTCAATCGGTAGTCAATCAAGCTATGGGCGTCTACCAATGCAAAAACGAGGAACTTCAAAATACAAACACTACGTGATTCACTTCTAGCCTTATTTACCCACTATTCTATACAAACCATTCCCGCTCCACTAACAAATTTATGGATACTATGGCTTGCTTAGCCTCGCAAATTCCCGCCGCGCCAACCGACTCAATTATTCGTCCGTGGTCCAACAACTTTTTGCCCCATCCTATTCAACCCCTGTAGTTTGTATGATAAATACCGTGTCCACTAATTCACAGATACCCGGTACCACCAATTCCACGACTACCTTACAATCTCTCTCGCCTCCCACCCGACCTTACTAGTAACGGCAAACGTGCTTTTCTTAAAAGTGTTTCGCGTTATGTTGTCATGGGGGACTCTCTATAAACGTGGCTTTGATGGCATCCTCCTTCGCCGCCTAATCAAGCGCGAGGCCACTCATACCATCCAACAGTCCATGACGGTATTCGTGTGGTGGACATTTTAGCGCTTGCTGTGGCCAAACGAATCCTTCGCCTTGGTTATTATTGGCCTACTCAATAACGATCACTACGAATATGTTAAGCGTTGTGTTATGTGTCAAGCAACATGCCAACCTTCAACATACTCCTAGCCACCCGCTCCAGATCGCCGAGATCTTTGCCCTTCTCACAATGGGGTTTAGACCTTATTGGTGAGATTCACCCAACCTCTTCACAACGCCACCGTTGGATAATCACAAATGCACCGAATATTACACAAAATGGGTGGAGGCTATTCCACTCATTTCAATCAAAAAGAAAAATTGTCGAGTTCATTAACCACCACATTATCTCGCTGCTTTGGTGTTCCTCATCGCCCGATAATGATAATGGAAAATCTTTCAAAAACAAGTTGTTGCAAAGACCTTGTGACAACTTTGGTATCAAACTTAGTTTCTCATCACCTTACTATCCACAAGCCAATGGGCAAGCCGAGTCCTCTAATAAAACACTAACCAAAATCCTCATGAAAGTTGTCAATGAATCCGAAGAAATTGGCACGATCACATTCCCTTTGCCCTTTGGGCTTATCGTACTAGCATTCGTACTCTACTAATGCCACACCTTTTCTTTTCGTATACGGCACCGAGGCTGTTTTGCCTCTCAAAATACAAATACCCTCCCTTAGAATATCTCTTCGTGATATTCTCACCAACGATGATTTCCGCCAAGAACGGTTAGCCCAATTGAGCTTCTTGACGAACGCCGCCTTACACTTCTTGATCACCTTCAAATCTATCAAAAACGCATTAAACGTGCTTATGATAAGCGACTTCATGAGCGTACCTTTAAGGTTGGTGATCTTGTTCTCAAAGAGAATCAACATGTAACCAAACTAGAAAAGAGCAAACGTGGAAAATTTGCTCCCAATCGATTGGGCCTTATATAATCACTCATACCTATGGATCTGGTACTTATCGCTTAGCTTCGCTTAATGGTAAACCCGAGCTCAACCCTTAATGCCTCGTGATCTTCGACCATTCTACCGTTGAAATTAGTGTTATATCACTTCTTATCTACCCCGCCGTCCCTTGAGCTCACTTACCACTACATACACTCGCTTCCTACACTTCATAATAACAATCAAGCTCACATAGTTTGATCCTCACCTCCTCGATGATGCCTTCCCCTTTTTAGTCTAGTCCATGACTTCAAAAGTATTAAAATAAGCCGTATTCTTATGGGATTTTCTTGAGTCAAACTTCCTACTCCCTAGATGCTTCACGCCAAATGAACATCTAGTCATTTAAATTAAATATGGACTGCTCCCTCGAAGGACAGCTATATGCCGAACTATTGCTACTATTATATATAGATCGCTTCCCAAGGACAAATTATGCATTACAATCATATTCGCTACTATAAATAGATCGCTTCCTCGAAGGACAAATTATACATACATGGGGCCACTTTTTATCAAGAGCTTCTCGCATTGATCAGCTTCGTGAAGACCTCAAGAATAATACAATCAATATCCCCTGTAGACTTCCCGCATCGATCAGTCTACATTCAATAAAAGAAAAGCCTCATTCAAAAGCACTTTTGAGTCATGGACTTGTCTATTTAGGTAGTTTCTCTTTCGCCGAATAATCACCTTGCAACAAGCTCTCAAGACTCCCGCCTATATCAACCACCTCACCTCACCACTTTGTCAAAGCAACAAAAACTCAAGGGACGTGACGTATATCCGATATATTGTGATTATACAACTCTTTTCACCTATCGACTTCTCGCCTATGCAAGGTACTTAGGGATTCAAGCTCATCCTATGTTAATATGTGGGTTGTTTAGCTCTTTTCACCTACGAGCACTCTTTCCTCTTTGCCTCGCATCTAGATTGTGTGTTGATCTTAATCAGACATGGTTCCTTCTATTTGGGTAAGCTAACTTTCGCTTTACCTATACCTACATCAACATCGCCATACCTTACCAACACCAACAACATTACCCTATCAACATCAAATTCTTATCAACCAACAAATTGCCTAACCATACCCAAATTGCTCCGAATTCACCTCTCCCCGGTCCTAAGGGAGAACTACATCGGCCCGAGGCCCTCTCCTGCTTTGTGCAATGGGCTATGTAGGCAGACTTTGAGACATGGGGTCTCCCAAGGTTAGCTCGACCATCCCCTACCATAACTTATCATGTGTGGTAAATATAAATATTTTTGTGCATTTTTATTTAATCACATTTCTCTTTACCCTTTTTCGAAACACCGAAAATCAAAACACCAACAATCTTATTATTATCATAACTCAAATCAACATACATATTCAGTTTTATTTAGATGTTAAACAAATACATCTTCTATCATCGACACGCAGTGTCGGCATCCTTATTTATTCTTATACCTTGCTAACATTTACTCGCACTCCTCACGCCTCATCCCGAACTAGGCGATGATCGTGATTGCTCGACCCTCTCGCCGGCCTCTCGTCTCAAAGGTACCACGGCTATTGGTACCGCCCACTGATCTGCCAATCTCTCCTGTAACATATGAATACGCCCTCTCGCATGGAGGACTTCAGCCTCTAGTCTCCCCGCCCGTGACTCCGCAACCACTAACAATCCTCTTGTCTCATTCACCTCGCGCTTGAGCTGCACGAACCAAACGCCGCAGATGATCCTCTCTCGCTGTAATCACCGCTATGTCGTGGCGCCACGTACACCTCGCAGCTTCTGCTACCCACCATAATCTATAGGCCTCTCGCTGCTCCCGCATCCATTACCCTGCGATCGGCTGCTACCTCTTCGTGCCCTTCTCGAGGTGTTGGCCGGGAGGTGAGAATGCCGCCTCGCCGCTCCTCATATATGGTCTATAAGCCAGGGGTATATCCCGCACAAATCCAAATTGTCGCGCACGCGATCTATAGGAATCCTCTCATACTCCCCCGCCCGTGCCCCGCGATCCACCTCACCGCTCAACACCCTCAACTCCTCGCCTATGTTCTCTCATTATCATATAGTTTCCGTATGGCCTCCAACAGATATCCGCAACCGCACTTCTCCCATACCGCCTCGTAATACTCAATATCACCTGTCACGGCTCGGGATCTCGCCTCTTGTTCTGCCTCGACCTATCGCTCAATCCCAACCTCTCGATCTGGCTCTCCCGCTCGAAGGATTGGCCTATTGGTCGCACACAAACCGTGTGCTCATAGGCCCAACAAAGGTAATAAGTATGAACAATCCAAATACTGCCCCGTGATTTCACCTACAAGCCCATAAACCCCTCGTATAGCTCCGCCAAATATGCAGTGCCCATGCAAACGTAATGCCTTTCTACCATCTCCCGTATAACACACATCAATGCCTTTGAAATCTTCCCCTTCCGCCTCGTAACGCATAATACCCTACCGCTATCATTAATATCACCGCTAACCTTGTCTCCTCAGGGTGTGCCGCATACATTACCCCATATGTAAACGATAAACCTCGCCGTGTCAAATCTCGTATGCGATGGACCAAATATCGCATCGCTCCCGTGCCGCTGCTAGGTAGTGCCTCGATATACTCGTTCTCCTGTAATAGGGAGTCTCAAAATCCAAACACATCTTCCAATGTTACCGCTATTTCACCTGCTGGCGCAGATAGAAGGTATTTGTCTCGGATTCCATCTTTCAATCAACGCTCGTAACATACCATGGTTACGCATGCGATTCGTGAATAATAACGGATTCCACTTAACCCCAAACGATTTATCAACGTCCATTCCGCTGGTGTTACATCCGCTGATTCGTGACAACAAAGGCTGCACACTATCATTCATCCTCAATCCCGCCTCGCGCTCGCATACACCAAAACAACAAACAACCATTCAATCTGGCTGTGGTTTTTTCAAACATTCTCGAAATTCTCCAAGAATCGCAGGTATCGTTATACATAACCGATATCGTTGAGTAACCGATACCGGTTCTCCCTAACCGCTACCGGTCACTGTCAATTATATTCACCTTCCCTAAAAACAACCACCTACGACAATAATTTGCTCGTTTATTCCTTTTTATACATGCAAACATACCTGAAACCCCTGATTGCCTACCCTGTAACACTTACCTCACCTGCAACCCTTGTTATCATGTTTTCTTTCTCATATCTACCCACCTACTCTCCCCCATCTTATTCACAAAACATGCAGTAGTTAAATCACAAACAAAATGATACCTCTTGGGTTGCAGCAGCTTGAGGTGGCCCTTGTCTTCCCTCCTGTCCTTGCCTGCTGGATGCTTCTCCTCGTTCTGCCATGATCACCACCCTTTTCAACTTTGTCTTTCTGCCTTCTGAACCTCGGATCACATTCACTTTCCTTGTCTCTTTTCTCCTTCTCACCCAAATCTCTCATGCAAATACCTGCCTCTCACTGCCAAAAAGCGCCGCGCTCACGTATTTAACCTCTCGCATGGCTCTAAAATTAAAACTCAAGTCACCACCCTAGCTTTTCTATTTTTAGAAAAGCTCATACCTAAATAACCGAGATCGGCCGTCATATAACCGATATCGGTCATATAGCTACCGACATCGGTTACCTAACCGATACCGGTTACACACCTGCCTTTTTGAAACAGGGTTCTTTTCTTCATTTCTCATCTAAATTTTTGTCGCGCCCGCCTCTTTGCCTGCATAAACAACACAATTTACCACATTTGTTCATCCACCACACATAGCCTTATAACTTCATTAACATCATTTATTTTATACAAATACACAACCATCAACTACGAATTTCAAGAAACTATCAATCTCTACATCATTTGATCCAACTCATCGGCCATATATATCACAATGTCACAAAACCAACAATTCATCACATCACATATCATTCATACATACGTACAACAAACACAAAAACATCAACATCATCCATCTATCAACATATCAACTAAAACTTATCATACATTACATATTACCAACCATTAACAAAATATTTAAACACATTTTGAACACTGCACAAGGATCAAAACATCGTCTCTATATATATACCAAGTTTTCACAAATACAATGTGCCCTACATCGGGCCTCTCGTGATCTCATAATATACCAAAGCCGCACGCAGCCGCAATACCTACTAAAATCTCGACTCTCGCTCGCAGCCGGTCTCTCATATCAAAATATACTGCTCGCAGCCGATCAAATGTACAACCCGTGACTCGCTCGCAGCCGTGATATAATAAATAAAATGAATCAATACAATGAATAAGTGTCGCACGCAGCCTCTATCAATACAACCGCTTCGCAGACGGTGCCCGTGTCCCTATACAAAACCATGTCGGGATCTATCAGCCTCTCCCACCGCCCTCGCACCTCTCCCCACCGGTCCCCGTGGTGCCTTCGCCTCGCCTGCCACGGACACGCCACCGTGTGGCTGCCCTCCCCGAGATCTCTCGGGCCGTGGCGAGGTCTCGCCCCTATGCGCCGCATACGCCCGATACTCGACTCCGTACTATCAAGAATATCCCGATAATATCGGCCTCTCGCTTCTAACCTCCATATAGCGATCTCGCCATCAAGGAGCTGGGCCGGTCTCTCGCACCTAACACCAATACCCCCGAGCTCGTACTGCACTGCGTGGCCGCGGTGGTGCCGCTGCACGCCGCGCCGTACTCGCACTGCACTGGCCGTGGTGCCGTGGTGGTGCCGCCGTGCTCGTACTCGCACTCGTGGCCGTGGTGCCGGTGGTGGTGCTACTCGTGCTCGTGCTCGAGCTCGCTACCGCCTCGTAAGGCCCCTATTCGTGCTCGCGCAGCAGCCTAGCCTGCCCCGTAAGAGCCGCACTCGACCTCCGAGCTGATCCTCTCTCCTATAATCGCAGCCTAAGTCCGGCTGCAAGCAGCGTACTATCTCGCTGCTTCTCTCGCCTACCACCACACCCTCGTATGCTCCCGCACCCGCATCATCCACACCTCACCGCCGGGTCTCTCCGCTACCTGGCCTGATCCAAAGGCCGTGGCGCCTGGCAAGGGGGGCTCTACATCATCCCTCCCGTGACCGAGGGAGGGAGGTGGCTCGCCCTGCCGTAGCCCCATCTCGCCTCGCGCACTCTCTCTAGGGGTATCCGCCAGACTCTCCCGGCCTCCGTCCCGCTATCCGTAATGTATACTGGATCAGCACACTGACGCGGCTCTCTACCAGCCGGTGACCTCTCGTAGGGTCTCCATACAATGTCTACTATCCGTAAGGCCCTCTAGCAAGTGTCTATAATAGACCACATCCCGACTCGCAACAACCGCCGTGGTCGCCCACGACCCCCAACCACCTCTCGAAAGCCATATCGATATACGACTGTGTGGCCCCGGGCCGGGGGGTAGCCCTATCGCCTCGATGCATACGATGTGCTCGTATGCCCAACAGTGCAACAAAAATGTAGAACAAATACCAAATCGCCTCCTCCGGCGATAGCCCCATAGCTCCTCAGATAATTGCACTCGTATACACCGGTGCCCATGCGAAAAGTGTGCTCCTCCACCATCTCCAGCAGCACTTCTATCAATGCTCGTGGGAAGCGGCCTCCCTCTGAGTCCGGGAGGGCGAAGCAGGTGATCCCAACCATCATCAACACCGCCAGTCGTGTCTCGTGACGATGCGCACGGTACATGTCACTGTACCCGATACTCGCGCTATGGTAGGTCAGTAGCGCGGCTGCATCCCCAAAACTCGCAGATGCCGCCCATCGCAGCCTTCGACCTACTCGAAGATCGCCTCTCCTCGATCGGAGCCGCAGGATGCGATACACATCTCTAATGTGACGGCCATCTCTCCTGGCCGGGCAGATGGAACACATTGGCCGCCGATCCCATCTCTCGATGAGGGCGACCATCGCCGTGATCCTCTCTATCGCTCTCGTACTCTCTCGACCCCGCCGAGTCCCACTCGCGCATGATGGCCCAATGCGCCGCAGATACGTGTGGCCTCATCCGACTCAATAGTGGAGGTATCCTATCACGCATCGTCAACCGCCGACGTGCCTCGCAAAACCAACCCACATTCTTAGACCTACTTTTATTATAA
This sequence comes from Taxus wallichiana var. yunnanensis, assembly GCA_018340775.1. Classification (NCBI taxonomy): domain Eukaryota; kingdom Viridiplantae; phylum Streptophyta; class Pinopsida; order Cupressales; family Taxaceae; genus Taxus; species Taxus wallichiana. The sequence continues at coordinate 241,079,598 of CM031234.1, read as the reverse complement.
CATCTACTTTACCATCTAAACCCCTTTTGTAACACCCAAAACCTAACCCCACACCTAACCCTTCTCCACCCCTAAACCAACCCCCACACCGACCCGCAACCCAACCCAAAAAACCCAAAACCCAACCCAACCCAAAAAACCCAAAATCTAACCCCACACCTAACCCTTCTCCACCCCTAAACCTAACCCCCACACCGACCCAAAAAACCCAAAAAACCCAAACCCCCCCACCTAACCCACCCAACCCAACAATCCCACCCCACTCCCACTCCCACCCAAACCCAAAAATAATCCACCCAACCCCACTCCCACTCCCCAACCCACAAAAAACAATCAACCCAACCCCACTCCCACCCCCCAAAAACAATCAACCCAACCCCACTCCCACTCCCACCCACAACCCAAAAAACAATCCACCCAACCCCACTCCCACTCCCACCCACAACCCAAAAAACAATCCACCCAACCCCACTCCCACTCCAACCCACACCCCAAAAAACAATCAACCCAACCCCACTCCCACTCCCACCCACAACCCAAAAAACAATCAACCCAACCCCACACCCACCCCCAACCCAACCCCACCCCTACATAAACCCACAACCGACGCCGGCCGATACATAACCGACGCCGGTCACCAACAACCCTCCCTTCCCCTAAAATTGAGCGACCGATGCCGGTCGCTTAGTGACCGACATCGGTCACTGTCCTCTCTCGGAGCCGAACCCCCGCGCGGCCCCCAAAACCCATTTTTTCCTATTTTCTACCCATTTACCCGCCCAAAAACCCTCCAATTTTACTCACCTAGCCGCATTACCCTATTTTACCTCTCTACCCTCTCCGTTTTTCAAATTACCTCCATTTACTCCTTATTTCCTACAAAATACAAATTCCTACCCAAACCCCCCATTTAGCCTAATAACCATTTCAATGCATAAATCACGAGTTTAGAACCTACTCGATTTACGATGACGACACGTCGCCGTGGTGGGATGGGTGGTGGCGGTCCACCGGTCCAGCCTCCAGCCTCCTCCTCGCCGTGCTATGGCTCCAATCCCGATCTATTGGGTCCCCGCCAATCACCGCTTCTCCTCAATCGGGCCCACTATCAACTCTCTCCGCCAATCAAATAGCTCCACCTCACTCAATAACCCTCCAAATCAACTCTCCACGCCGACAAGTCGCTTTGGTTTGCAAATTTTCTAAAGTGACAATGACAGCCGTATTTTTCTTTTTTATAGGTTTTTCGATCTTAACCGATGCTCGCTTTAATTTTGCCCTAAGAAACCGTGATCGGCCCTTAACCGATATCGGCCATGCAGAATCGACATCGGTTCTCTACCCAACTTTCACCCCATTCTTTGCCCTTATTTACTCGCTCTCTTTTTCACCAATATCGCCCGTCCACCTTTGCACGCACAACATCTGCTCACTTGTCCAAATTTCGACTCTACGGCCTCGCCCTACCTATTTGGCCCGACCTAAGGCCTCAACCTACCAATTGGCCCGACCCAAGGCCTCAACCTACCATTCGCCCGACCTAAGGCCTCAACCTCTACCCGACCTGGGCCTCGACCTAAGGCCCGACCCAAGGCCTCAACCTACCAATTGCCCGACCTAAGGCCTCAACCTACCATTCGCCCGACCCAAGGCCTCAACCTACCATTCGGCCCGACCCAAGGCCTCAACCTACCATTCGGCCCGACCCAAGGCCTCAACCTACCATTCGCCCGACCAAGGCCTCAACCTACCTATTGCCCGACCTAAGGCCTCAACCTACCATTCGGCCCGACCTAAGGCCTCAACCTACCATTCGACCCAAGGCCTCAACCTACCAAGGCCTCGCCTACCTATTTGGCCCGACCCAAGGCCTCAACCTACCAATCGCCCGACCCAAGGCCTCAACCCTAAGGCCTCGCCCTACCTATTTGGCCCGACCCAAGGCCTCAACCTACCAATTGGCCCGACCCAAGGCCTCGCCCTACCTATTTGGCCCGACCCAAGGCCTCAACCTACCTATTTGGCCCGACCCAAGGCCTCGCCCTAACAATTTGACCCGACCCAAGGCCTCAACCTACCCACCTAACCTGACCCAGGGCCACCGCCCAACCACTTGGCCTGACCCAAGGCCGTATCACTTCCATACCATACCCACAATCAACGTTTTATTTTATACATCCATCATGTACCTTGTGTTCAATCGAGCTCACCTGTTCGTGTTTTAGCATGATTAGGGTCCTCGACTTGATCCGTCGACCAGCTTTGCCTGCACTCTGACCGTGACGCTTATCTCAACCAAACCAACCTTTTGCACGCCAACATGCCTAAACGCTCCGGTACCTTACCCGTTATATACCCCGGAGCTACTTCCTATGCCTTGGATACCAGGATTATATCACCCTTGTTTGGATAAACTATCGACCTTTGCCTATACATTGCTGGTTTGCTAGTCAAATCATGTACCCTAGTCGTACTATTGCATTTCAACATGCGTCTGCTTCCTTGGACCTACCCCACCACCTTACCATCCTCTCTACCACATATACCCTTTATCAACCCTATCCCTGATTTCCCGTTCACTCAATCTGTGATAGATTTGAGGGGGATTACCTATATCCTTAACATGAGAAACCACTTCATATTATTGTCCGCGCAGCTTTACAGAACAAGCTACACGACAATAAGGGGCTAATGTAGACACCAAATTCGTGTCTTACGACCCCTTGTGACCCGCATCCCATTTCGCAACCTAACCTCATTACCTAAACTTTACACAATTATTTATTAATTACCTCAGAATTGATAAATCCACATCACCTTACCCGCCACCTCACTTCGCCACCTCATCATGACTCCAGCCCTAACCCTAAACTAACCTAATTAAGACCCATGACTTGGTCTAGACTCACATCCATAACTAATGCCTCCTTACTCGCACCCAAAGCCGACCTTCTACCCACTTGACCAATCCCGCAACCGATCTCTCTGAGAAAGCAGTTAGGAAGGTGGGCTATTTTACTAAAAATAGCCTACTTTTTCCTTACCGATGCCGGTTCTTACTCGACCACCGCTTGCTTACGCAACCGCCATCGGCCTCGTAAATGGGCTCCCAAACCAAAACAACGGATCGGAATTTCATTTTTCGAGATCACCAAAGGATTTCTCGAAAAACAGAGAGCATCATGAGCGAGGAACAGAGTCCAGATCTTCACTGACAGAGCAGAGACGAGTAAAGAAACCAAGTAAGTTTACAACCAAGGAGATCAACTTGCATCTCGTGCAAAACCAAGAAGTCACATCTCGCATGTCCTTTTCATTATAACATTTCTTATGCTTCTTGAATCTCAGTCCTCCTAAATCCGCTTTCAAATCCACTACCCAACGTGCTATCAGATCTAACTGCATTCTTTTTTGCTTCTAATCATCCCATTTCCTAATACCATCCAAAACCAGCCATTACAAACACCATATCTACCAAGAAGATCCTAGAACCCACCGCTATCGGTATCGAATCGCCATTATCGCATATCGCGATCGCCATCGCTAAGAATCGCATCGAATCGCATCATCATCAATAATCGCATCGTTCCTTCCGATCAAAACCAAAACCAGCCTTTCCCCTACCCAGCTTTAACAAAATAATTTAATTGATATTTTGCGCTTTTTTTGTGTTAATTCATATTAACCTCATCTCTGCAGGGAACTCACCACCTTCAAAGGAAGTTTTATATTTCCGTGGCCCAAGGCGCTTCTCATTTATTGTTTAATCAAAATCTTGTGGTCTTGTGTTCTTATTTACAGTAGTCCTTCCAAGACAAAAAGGAGTTCTCCGTAGTCAGCCCCGATCTTTCTCTACGGTACGCGCACACCATCTACATTCAACATATTCCTCCTAACCCTAACCTCATCCTGCTTTCCTAAGGAATGAAAGGATAAGCAACTCTATTGTATTATGGTGCTTGCGTGTAATGGGGCAATATTGAGATTGGTATAACCTACTTGCTTTGAATCTATTTTGTTGTGCATTATTGAGTGCGTTATTAGAATTTGAACAAAAGAGAAATCACATAAAATACATTACATTAGATCACAATGGGCCTCGATCCTTTCAATCCATATTGCAAACATAAGTGAATAATCCCAAAAATTACAAAGATATTAGACATCCCCAAAGAATGTCATCCACCTCAAATACTAATTTCTAGCAAAGATTGCCCTCCTTTAGTGATGCATGGGTCCCTTAAATCTATATCACAAACACAAGTGAATAATCCCCAAAAATGTAAAGCTAAATGAGATCTGAAAACAATTATATCTCGCATCAAATACTATTTTTTAGCGTTATTTTCCTCCTTTGTCGATAGTTTCACGAGATTGTTCCAAATTGTCTCCTTCATTAGAACACTTGATGACACTCTTCTCGCTTAGTTCCACGTCCCTTTATTGACTATACATTCTTCATTTAGGTAGAATTAATTTGGGTCTTTCCATTTTGTAGTATTTGGCTGTATTTCTCTATTTTATCTCTATAAATATCACATTTATCCTATGTATGCCTAGATTTGAATCACCTTTGCAAGATGTGTTAGATGACAAAGATATCAAATCTCAAATCAATGTTACTAAATAAAAATGGGCTTACATTGCTGCCATTAAAAAAGTGAGAGACAATTATAGGTTCTTTTGATGAATATTTTGGGCTAAACTTCCAAGATTTGAATCCTAATCTACATGCAAAACACTTAGAAAAATATTACTTATTTTTTTTGGTTAAGGGATGTGCCTCTACCAAATCACTAACCCTTTTAAGATGATCAAGAACATTTTATTGAACTAAAATGACAAAATATATGGATGGAAACATATGGTATATTTGATCGGTAAGCACTTAACCTATCACATGCCTAGATATATGTGTGGGCCCACCTAAGGCACACTTATCATTGATATTAGGATTCATTAGTTAGTATGAAGGGTCAGTGACCCTTCATAATTATGTCTATATAAGTGGATGGTCTTGGTTCTTTTAGTCACAAAATCACACACTTATTACTATTATTATACCGCAAAGTATGTTGTTTTATATATGGATCTTGCGTAAGAAAATTATTCACTAATGACCCATTCCATAGTCTAGTCATCTGTCTTGTTGGTCTTTACCATTGTTGGTCTTGTACATTTGTCACTCACTCACACAATTCCGGTCAGGTCTTAGGGATTCCTATTTGTCAGTACTCACTCAATTGTCATCACTAGTCTTTGACTAGGGCACCTAAAGAGGGATTAGGGCGCATGGGGTGCCCCCTGGTCTTGATTTTAGGTGCCCTGGTCCCCGTCACACTTGGTTTTATTTTTGACATTCGAGGTTGGTCTTTTCGGTTTTCCCTCTCATCTCCCTAGGTACTATTGGCATGTCAGGTCATTAGTGTCAAAATTTGAGCAAGAGATCCCTATATAAACACAACATACATACTACCTTATGGGCAGACTATTTCTATTAAGGGCTAGTTATCTACATAGAGCAAGGGACTACATTTGGGCATTATTCTACATCACACACTACATAGGAAGGGGATTTCATTCTATTCCATCCACCATTTTACATTTTATCTAGCTATTACCCATTATCTTTGCATCATTGGCGCTAGGGCAACCTAGGCACATTATTGCACACACAAGCACATAGAACTACATTGGGTCTGAGATGTAGTGCATCCTTAGTTGTAAGTCCACCATTGTGGCGCCGAGGACAGCTTTAGCCCTCAATCTAAATATTTATTTTTTAGGGTTTGATGCTTTGTGTGGGGTTTTGTAGGTGATTCTTAATTACATGTTTACAGAGACATCGGTGAACCAAGTGAGACATTCACGTGACCAAAGGTGAAGTATTGCAAAGACCTAGTGATCATATCATAATCAATTCAAGTTATTTCGTAGACCAGTGCACCCAAATTTCAAACCAAGGCACCCTAGGCACCCTCATCCTTTCCCAGGTGCCTCGGTCTGGCCAGATCTACCCTCACTGTAATTTTCTAAGGTTCGGTGTGATACTATGTTCCATTATTCCATCACTTTGTTTAGTCCTAGATCACTGCGAGGTAAGTCTAATTCAGGTAAGTACCTTTCCCCTTTTATTTCATTTCATTTATAATATTAAATAAATTACTTAGCATTTATATTTCATTATATGTCATTTATCATAGTTGTACATTTATGATTTTAATAAAAATAAATTTAGATTTTATTAAATCATTTTGGTGAACCCGTAGATTAGAACATTTTTCCTAGGATCCACTAAAACCCTAATGGCTAAGGATAGCTCTTCTCCTTCTCGACTCATCATGCCTCATGTTAGTATCAATCCCATCTATGATGAGGCAACTATAGCTGAGCTCACGAATCTCTATAGCAATGTTACTATGTCAAATGATATTCAATAACTCTTATCCCACGAATGCCATGTGCCTACTAGCTTCAAAAATTCTACCATTGGCATTGTTTCTTATGTGATGAGCTTCACTCATTGTACACCATGTTATATGGTTAGTCATGATCCTCCTTCTGACATTTCCAAATAAATTCTAGATGATTCTCTTATTAATTTCATGCTTGGTCTTGACAATAGTACACATGTGCATATTGATTCTCCTCCTAGTCAGACCACTACTATAGTTGCATCTCATGCTTCTCCTATTTCTGATAATGCTTCTCATGATCCATCGCATACTAGTTCACATATTCCTTCATACTATGTTGATGATACACTTAATGACATTTTCATATATGAGTCTCTCTCTGATTTTGACAAAACAATTGATAGTCACGAGTCTACTACTTTACATACTACTGAGTGTGAATCTCCTACTCCATTTTCATCTTCTTCTAAGGTTGTATCTAATAATATGCATGAATCATCTCCATCTATTAGTTCATCTCCTCCTATCATTTCATCTCCTCCTATCACTCCATCTCCATCTATTAGTTCATCTCCTCCTATCATCACATCTCCATCTGATGCTTCATCTCCTAGGGATGTTTTCGATGCTAGTCCTACAACTTTTATGGATGTTCCATGTCCTTCATCACCTATTACTTCTTTGGCACCTACACCTAGTGTGCCCTTAGCATCGAAATATCCTTTGTCTCCTCTCGACATCCCTATGATTACTCATAATGGCAAGTTACAACCACTTAACACATTATTACCATCCTATGTTATTCCTTCATAGGATATCTTATCTCTCATGCATGTTGTCGGGAACTTACAATCTCATGTTCAATCACTCACATTAGAAAGCAAGGCCTACTATGCTTCCATTGATAATAATTCATTACATGGAAACCCTATTCCTAATAAGATTCATAACTCACATTTCCTAAGGATTTTATCATGCCTACCTTTTCATGTTTCTATGGTACTAGAAATCCTTACTTGCATCTCAAGCATTACCGTATGGCTATTGCTTCATAGTATAATGATCGATTATTACTTAAATTATTTCAACATAGTCTCACGGATGACACTCTATAATGGTACACTCATCTACCATTTGGATATATTAGCACTTATTGTGACATGGAAGAAGCTTTTCTTCATCGCTTTATCATCAATAATGGCCCTCGAGTTACATATGATCACCTACCTACTTTACATCGGGAAAAACAAACCTATCATGGATTACATCTTATGATTCAATGCTTGTATGCACCAATTAGTCTTTCAACCTATCAATTTAGAGAAGCAATTTATTTTCTGTCGTGGTTTGATTCCAGCATTAAAACAAAGATTGCAATATGACACATGTGAATCATTCACACTTCTATGTTATAGAGTCATTGATCTAGAACAAGACCTCATTGCTACACATGTTATAGATCCTCCACCTATTGTTACTATTGTTACATCATCTAGTTATTCTCCATTTCCATCAGTTGAGCATCCTACATGATCTCCATCTCCTCCTCGCAAGAGTTATGCCTACTGCATCATAGAAGCGTCCTTCTTCTCCTACTCCATTGCAGGCTACACCTTAATCTCCTACACCTATTTGCATGAGCCATTACATTTCTCTCATCATGCTCGACCACATGATGTGTTGTGTGATTTACTTGACAAGAGTTTACTTTGCTTACCTTCTAACCAAAGATCATCCATAAAAGCATTTACAATGCCAATGTGATCGACCATACTGTAATTATCACCGTATTAATGGCCATAGGGACAATGATTATTTTTCCCTAATGATTGATTACAAAAATTAGAGGATAAGGGTGTCATTTACTTTGGATCTTCTTGACGTGAACGGTCCATATATCCTCCTCTCCCTCATCAATGCAGTTACTACTCGATTTATTTATCTCCTCCATCTAGTGCTAAGGTCATTATTCGTCCATCACACTAGGTTATCACTCATACGTGCTCTCCATCACATCCATCCATCACTGCACCATCTCATCCCACCACACCATGCTTTCTTGTTTTGCATTGGCTTCCAAATCCTTGCATTCACACCTCCCATCGCCGCTCCACATGACATTTAGTTTGGTTCATACACTCACTCTTCTTTCATTCCACATACTTTCACCGCTTCATGTCGCTCGGTCTTTGGTAGGTGATTTCTATCACCTTATACCCCGATGATGAACTCGGTGTTCTTATAGTTTTTACATGATTGTTGATTGATCTATTACAAAAAGAACCTCTCTTCATGCGCTCTATCACTTCATCTCACACACTCTATCGAATCATTTCCTGATGACACACTCTTGCTTTATGGTTCATTCTTCATTGTTGAGGGGTATTCTCTAAATGAACCTCATCACCTATGCACTGAGGGGCATCACTAATCTTCTCCCTATATTCATCTTACCAACATACACTTCATTATACTATTACGACCACATCAGACTTTTACACATCACCAAGATTCACCACAAAGGTTATTTTCCAATCATACATTATACTATCGTCATCACAATAACTACACATTACAAGTCAAATCAACAAACAAGAACAATACTCAACGCATCAAAACATCATACATGACAATTAAATAACTCGTACATCATCATCACATTATAACATCAATAAACGTCCCATGTAAGCATCACATGCCAATAGATCCATCTATATATATATCGATTCCAATCACGGTTATAAAACATCTCATCACCGGGAGAAACTCCCTTGCATCAAATACATCCGTATAAATCATATATCATCATTGTTATCACTATCTAGTACTACAAGTGCTCTAGAATGCGACATCTTGCTACTAATTCTCAAGTCGTTGATCGCAACCTCGATATCTCTCCACCTGCCTCCGTAGTAGTGTAACCTATGTATACTACTTATGTAAAGTGACTCTATAACTTGATGAAATGAGTAAACACATCCTACGCTAAGGGACTGTCACCTGCCATCTCTCTAGCTTGGTGTGTCTCCTCGCGTGCCTTACCCTCTTGCTCAATAGCACGGTACACATCATTATTGTTATTGCCATTGGCTCAAAAAATGGGCATGCTTTCCTAAAATATCATCCACACGCTCTAACATGCCTCCACCTGCGAGTATATTAGTGGGCACATTTCGTGTCAATGTGCGGATAGATGTGTCCACAATCAATGACCAATACGCATCACCTACAACCATAAGAACAACACATAGATAAATAACGATGATTACACAACTAAGTAACAAATCGTACAACAAAACTGTATAAATACTCATGCTTTGTTATTGCCATCGCTACACCACCGGGGGCATGTACTTGCTCCTCTACTTCTCCTGGCGGTAATCCCACAACATCCCCAAATTCTAGAAACAAATAAACCCACCGATGTGATGCCCACCATGCATGATATGCCTTTGTACATACCACCTCATTTACGTTTATTAGCTCTATTGCCGCATCGGCCTCATCTGGCCCAGAGGCACTAGCTACTCTCTTGTGGGCCTTGATCTAGCTCTAGACCTCCTCGGTGCTCTAACAACTTTAACCCACACATATAGTTAAGGGGGCACATCTGGGTCCATACCAAATGTCGAGATACCCACTCCACCTGGATAAATTTGGTCACCCCTAGAAACCGATCCTCCAACCACATCATCCTCTCGTATGTATCATTGTAGTTATATTGTATCCTATAACCATCCTCCATAGTCTCGGTATGGCCTCCATATCAATACCTTTGGTCCCATCCAATCTATCAATTCTCTATAGGTGTTAATATCCATCTTCCACCCACGCACACTAATCCATCTCCTAGAAAATATGTCGGCCTAGCCCACTCTTCTCGCGGACCACCAAATGGCCTCAATATTGCTATATTCTCATAGGCCCATACATGTAGCAAAATAGTATCTCCAATCCCACCTGCATGCTCCTCTTATGTAAATCTATAGAGATCTCTATACAAGTGAGCCAACACACATCATGTTCACACATATCTGGTACTCTCTTCCTCTATCTGGTGACAAATATCATGCATCTTATATAAGATTCCCACACCACCTCCCTCTACTATAATAGATGATGCAATAACCATGGCTATAAACTTCCGTGTAAGCGCAAAATCCCTGATCTCAAAATTGCATCCAAACTAATATGGGCCTCGGTAGGTACTCAAGTCCCTACAAAATACCACCTAGCGGACCTCATCTGTCTCTCCATATTCTCCACAACCATGACATGTACCCTCTCGCCAACAATAGGTAATTGTAGTATGTGATATACATCCTCTAATGTGATTGTCATCTCACCTGTAGGTAGCCAAAACATACAAGTGTCCACACACCATCTCTCACACAAAGTTGTCAACATAGGCATATTATGGGGCACATCCCCCATCCTCGTTATGTGCCACATGCCGGCATGGTCCATAACCTCCCAATCATCATCTGATAAACCCAACCCTAACAATGTACTCAAGTGACGACCACCACAAAACTCCCTCGAATGGATATCCCTTTGCATAACACAAAACAACAACAAACACAACATTAGAACACCATACAAATACACACATGCTTACTTATGACATCACTACACATCAAATTTCACATTTACATCACTTGTGGACAAAAATCAGACTTTCTGGACATGGGCACCCAAGAGCAGGACACTAGCGCCCATGTCTGGGTGCTCTTATCCCAAAGGCCATTAGCGCCTTCACCACTTTTGTCCAGGTCCAAAACGCCAAGAAAAACACAAGTAACAATTTCACAAAAATTCACCCAAAATGACTACTACACACGTGTTTTTGAAAAAACATCACACTTACCAACTCGTCGTCATACGTGACGCCACTGTGGTCGCCACCATCTCAAATCGACTCGGTCGTGGTGCTCTAGCTTGCAACATCTTTACACACTTAGAGCTCACTATCACACTCACACAAAATACAAATGGGTTGACTAACCTCTTTATCACATTACTATTTATAGTTACTTTTCATTACCCACTCTACTATGGTCATTATTTCACGATCATTTTCTCAACTAATACATGTCGCATGATTTTGCTCATATCTTGAGCATCCTTACTCGATTTCTACCCTGTTTGTGGCATTCTTTTCAAAATTCTACCTACTATCGTATTGTACACATGACACATACACCATTTCTCCTCGACATTTTCTTTCACTCAATCTACACATATTTTTGTGATATCCATCATACATTGTCTATTAACATGCTTACTTTTGGCTCAATGTTCGTTCTCATCATCACTTCCCCTTTCGCCGAAAGGGGGGGCATATAATTGGGGTCATCCTATAATTCCCCTTACACCACTACGCGATTGTTCTACACTTCTAATTCGTCATTTTTGAACATTTACTAATACACCATGCAATATTTCATCATTTTCTATCGATTCCCCCTAATGACCTAACCTAGGGGCAATAAGTGTAAAATATATCTATGAGTAAAACAATCAAAACAAAAAATCAATCAACCAATCAAATACGTTCAAGTCTCTAATAATCAAAATCATACCATTCAATCAATACAATACAACACATTCAACCTCCCAGATGACCTAACTTGGGAGTTACATGTGGCCTCCCAAATGACCTAACTTGGGAGTTACATTCGTTACTTTCCCAAATGACCTAACATGGGAAGTTATTCTACATTTTGCATTTTCTTCCAGATGACCTAACTTGGAAGCCATCACACATTACAATGAAACCCTTGGAGTGGGGGAAATGAGACATCATTTCCTTTCCTATACTACTCCTATATGGGTCAACACGTTTGATTGAAATCTTTGGATCCAAAATCACTGAAAATTTGATCTGTGTCCATCTGCAATGGCTAGATATTTTAAGGATGTAGTTAAAGGTTGGAGAATAATACACCTTTCTCCCTACACTCTTCCTTAAATCAAATAATTTTTATAATTTGTTTATATTTTTGAAAAAATAAACAAATAATTTATATACATTTTTCGGAAATAAAAAAATGATTTATATAAATTTTTTTGGAGCTCTTGCTTCTTATTAGGTAGGATTTTCTATCAACTCTCGGTCGAGTTGGCCAACCAACTCGATAAGTTATTCACCGAGCTATCATGCTAATGATATACCATATTTCAAATTTCATTGCAAACTGAATTAACTATCTATGCCAACCGAACCACTTATAACGTTGCGGCCGAGCTGCACATCGAGATAACACTAACATCCATGGATGAGCTGCTCATAAGGATCCCGAGCATAATACCGAGTTGTGGCACAAGGGCTTGAAGAAAAATGGGGTGGCGTGACCATAGTCGACCACCAAACACCTTGCTAAGGCTTATAAATCCTACAACGATCTCCCACCGTCCTAATGTGGGACTATTCCCCATGCAAAAGGAGAGAGGGGGTATGTGATAGGTCAAAGGTATGGGGGTCACGTGGACATGTGACAGATGTGGGGAAGGCTCACGAGGGCAAGCAAATGGTGCCACTTGGAACTCAACTAAGAGGGGGTGGGGGCGGTTTAGAGGGGCCGCCTCCAATATATTTTTTAATATATATGCGGTATGGTTCAATAGTTTCAGTTTAGGTTTTAGACTTAGGTTTATATAGATTAGAATTAGGTTTATATAAACCATAGTCTTATATCTTTATATATATATATATATAATGAAGATTTTATAAACTATACAAATATTATAGTTTATATTAAACTATAGGTGCAAAAATAATTCACAGAGGCCCTATTCAGGACATGGAATAGAGCTCACAAAGATATATAAAATATTATATATTACCAGGGGATAAGAATTTTTACCCCACCAATGAAAAAATTAAAAAAACCTATTTTGTCAAATCTTGTCTCCCCATGTAAACTTGAGTTTTCACTTTGAATTTTTACTTTCCCTTTTTGATTTCTTGAATTCCCTGCACACTATATAAACTATATAAAATATTTCACAAATTTTTATAACCCTTACCTTAGTTTCCAGGGCCTGGTAATTCCTAACATGAGTTTTTACGCGTAGTTGAAAATATTGAATGAATTTTCCACTTGTGCAACCAACATCAATCCAACCATGCGAGAGAGGGAAGGGGGGGTTAAATAACATTCCAAATAACTTAACCACCTAACTTCCCAACCGTTACAACCTTAGGTTATTTAGGATTAATTTAATTTATTAATCTGCTCTGGTACCATGTCACGATAAGGGGTGAAAATATATTAACCAATTTAATTAAATGTGAAGTTAAACATTATGAATAAATGTAAATGTAATTATACACAACATAAATAAATGTAAAGAACACATAAAACACAATGACACCGTATATAACGTGGAAAACCCCTAAATGGGTAAAACCATGGAGAATAAATCCACTAAGTGAGAAACTTTTACATCCACCAGTCCAGTAACTCCCTCCTCACTTCTATTCCCTGTTTTTACCAGGATTTACCTTCATATTCACATTGGAATATTATTATTTGATCTGATAATCAATCTTCAATATGATAATCGATATCTTGAATATATGACCTATGGTCATATTTAAATAACCCGAAGGGTTATGACCTTCTTAAGTGACGGGGCACACCCCAATTTAATTAGTTAGTTAATTAGATTAACCAACCACCTAATATAAAGTTTATATTTAAATAATAAGAATATAGATTATTCTATATTATTTAAATATAAACTATATATTATGATACACTTAATATTATAGTTCTAACATGTTGAAATTAAAAAGCAAAATATATGTGATGGGATGGAGAAATTGTCAAGTGAGAGCCTAAAAGAGGTAGTGAAGGAAGTCCTAATTGTGGAGGACATGAAAAGAGAGGAAGGGGATATACTAGTTTCATTCTTAGCATCTCTTAAAAGAGAAGAATGTAAAAGAGAAGAGTGGTTGAAAGAAGAAGAAGAGATGGAGTTGTTTTATGATCCACTAGAGGAAGAGAAAGAGTGTGAAGATGAAAAAGAAACTATGAATTATAAGAAGAGAGAGAGAATGTTATGAAGAAGAGGTGTTATTTGAAACAAAAGAAGAGAAACAATAAGTAATGAGTGGAGTGAAATAATAGGATAAATTTCCAATGATGGGAGTGTTTTAAGAGGTAATGTGGCCTCCTTATTTTATATTTAATCATGTGTTTAATTGTGTGTATGGAGGTAAGAAGGATGACACGGAGAAGACCAATGATGAGGTCTGAATCATGAAGAAGATGGGGAAAATAAAGAACCCAAAAGTTTTGAAAAAGAAGGAATATTGCTTGATGAAGAAGAGGTGATAGTGACATTTTTAACCTCTCTTAAAATATAAGAGTCTACGTGTGAAGAAATATTGGGTTGGAGATACCATAATTAAGAGTGTAAGGAAGATAAAGATAAGATGACAATAAAACCACAATTGCAAGAATTAGAAGGCGAAAATGGCCTCAAATATTTCATTTTAACGAGTTGAGATGTGTGAATGTATACATCAATCATTAACAAGGGAATACAATGAATCAAGATGAATATGGAGTAGATCGGGCACCCATGCGAAATAGCAAGCAAGGTGAAGGAACTAAATAGTGTGCAAAAGCCTTTAGAGTGCAAGAAGACAACAAAACATATAAAGGGGAAGCTAAGTGCAAGTGTCAAAGATGTAAGGACCAAGACAATAAGGAGTGGTTCAATAAGATTGAATCTAATGTGGAAGACAAGAAGTAATGGAGAAGGAAGGATGTTAAACAAAAATGAGCTCTTGATGAAGTTCAAGGACATGAAAAATACCAAGTTCAAATGTCAAGGAAGGAGTCCCATGGGAGAGAAACTAGAAGTGGCCTAGAATATAGGAGAGAGCCACCAATAATATAATTGGATGTGAAAGAAACTAAAGTATGGGTTGTTAAGAAGATATGACAAAGCAATCAAGAAGACAAATAAAGTAGTGAAGATATTGAGAGGCCAAGTGAAGAAATCATTAATCTTTAAACCCAAGAGGATGTTGAAAAACGAGTTATTTGAGATATCTAAATATTACAAGAAAGAGTGTATCAAGGTAGATGATATATTTGAAGGAGAATATAACAAAGATAAGGCTATTCATGAAGAACCTAGTTGAATGGAGCTAGGAAAAAGAAGTGAATTTCAAGGTGCAAAAGTAAGGAAGGTGTAGAGTGGTCTTAGAGACACATTGAGATAAGGATATGGCTAGTATATCATGGGAACAAGGTAGTTGATACACATATGCAACTGAGAAATGAGAATGAAGAGATAAAGATGAAAGATCAAGGAACTAAGAAAGATGAGCACCTAGGAAGAAAACATGAACATGAAAATACAATGACAAGGTATGAAGAGTCAAGGAAACCTCAATATGGTCATGGTACAACAATAAGAAGAGAGAACTATTAGAAGAACAAAGATTGGAAGAAAAGGAAGAAGACTACAAGTCTCATTTTGAGAAAGAGCTCAAATTTTCCCACCTAGGGAATCTAATGTAGGAGCATCAAGTAAAAACATGAGTGTTTAGAGTTTCATAGTTTAATTAGCATTATGACATTAGTAAGGGTTACCTTGGGTCATTAGGAACCTTCCACTAGCCATTAGAATGTTTATTTTTCATTATCCCTCCAAATCTATATTGTAAAAATTCAAATTTGTATTTGAAGGTTTTTAGTGATTTTAGGCCCTCTAACCACATGAGATCGACATGAAACTTCATGGAGAGTTAGGATCACTATAATATAATTTCCCATGATGTTCTAAATCTCTTCCACACATGATAACTAGCTAGGTTGATGTGTTAAGTTAAGTTACTTGAGTGATTTGCATTAGTTAGGGTTGTAAAAGGACAAAATTAGCAAAATGAGATCATTTTTAGAGAGTTCCAAGAGAAAGAGAAAGGTATGAGAAGGAGGAAAAATGTAGATTTCAAATAAAAAGAAGACAATTTTGAATAAAAGAAGGGGAAAAAGTGAAGAAATTTTTGTTACAACACAATCTTGACTATTATATTTTTGTAGTGGAGGTTTAGAGATTGAATTTTCTCAAATTTATAATGTAATCCAAGAATAAGAGGGGTTATTCAGATAGTGACAATTAAATGAAGGAGTTTTTATTAATAATTCACTCTTGCTTTGGTTTGTTAAATATCTCCTATCTCTCGATTTACACCTACGAGTCCTATACATAATTGTTTTACTTTGATTTTCCTGAATTCTCATATCTTAAATGTGTGGAATGACATAATTGTGATTGGTAAAAGGTTTGTAAGGGTTTTTAGATTTGTTTACAGGTGTTTAGAAGCATAAACCTCAAAGAAATTGGCCATGATAAAAATCATTGTGAAATACCTTGTTCGTTGTTCGAGTAGTAGTATAATATTGTAACCTCTCGTGAAATATTTTGAATAACTTGAGTTTTGAGGCTTATAAGAAAATGAAATTTATGTAAAAATGATCTTAATTAGTCATTCATTCACTGAAGAAAAGTTATGGTAAATGCATTTCCTGGAACTAATTTTGACCCACTTTTGGGTACCGTACACCACCACCACTCGGGAATTAATAAAGGGATACAAATATGTGAGAAAGTTTTGAAGAAACCCTAGATAATTATTTAATAATTTGGTGATATGAAACCTAGTGGAAGGCCCTCATATTCATTAGTAAAATTGATGGAAAACATTATTTCTGATGTTGTTTTTGTATAGAGAGGACTCATGTTATGAACCAAGGACATTCCGCACAACATATAAATTTGTGGGAAGATGTAATGGACAATAGAGGACCTCAAGATCATTATTTGAGTTAGTTATCATATAAAACCTTGAGAATAGTGTCTCATTCCATAAAGGAATCATTGAGAAACTTGAGTTTTAACACTATTATTATAGTATTAAGATGTTAACATGTAAAAGTGGGGTTAATTCATGTGTTTAAGTATCCTCTTACATAAATGTAGGAAAATAATGTCTCATCATGAGACATGTAGATGGTTGGATATAAGTAAATTATTTGAATTTCTCTACCCATATTTCTTTATTTTTGTATGTGGAGGTAAAAGCTCGCATATGAACCTCTCACGTGAAGAAATTTATTAAAAAATCTGTATCATGCCCTAGTATAAACATGTTGTCCAAAATTACACCCCATGTAATTTTGAACAACTTATCAAAGGACTTAACCACTTTTTTGCTCTAGAAAATATGCATGAAACTAATTTAGTTTTCTGCATAATGTAGGAACTTAGTGTTCCGCAACTTCTCCAAACCCACGGAACAAAGGAATGAGCATTTGGGGAATTGGGTAACATTTGGTAAAATTAGTGTTGCGTGACATCTTTTCAATAGTTCTGGCACTAAGACATTAAGTCCTTTGGGTATTGAGATCAAAAAAAAAAAACCACAAAGTTGCATATATATGGGGAGTTAAATAAATTGGCTAAGTTCAAAGGCCACAAACCTAGTGTTTCTCAGTTAACCAATTTGTAATGTTCCACAAGTTCTCTCAAACCCACAAAATGAAGGAAAATAGCCATAGGTGTTAAAGCTACGTGTCAAAGTATTAGACCCTCGCGGTGGTGTGAAGCATTTCTGCTAATCAAGGTGAGCAGGGAAAAAGTTGTGAAGGCTTGCAAAGAGAAAATTTGAAGCACTACGGTGGTGAGAGGCACGAGACAAAGTAAAAGTAGTGGAAGGTTTCACAACCAAGTCGACTCTAAACCAAAGAGCCTACCACAACCACCAAAATCTAATGAAGTATGACACCATTCTGTGTAGTATGAATAATGTGAAATAGACTCAAGAGTTTAGGCCATGGTTAGCTAAAATTGGGGGCATCCATGCCTGTACTACAAGAAAACTCTGAAAAGAAATCACGACACCCATACTTATTCAACACGTCTTCAAGGGACAAATTCTAGCTTGATGGCTCTTTCTCATCTCTTTTCCTTATCTTTCTTCATTCCACGATTTTGATAAATACAATTTCTTGTGCTCTTTGTAAGGGTTCTTCTCCCTCTTTCCTTCCATAACATATTTTTAGATCTTCTTTGGGTAACTTGAAAATTCATGTTATCGACCTCTATAACTTACAAATGGTGATTTTCTTACCTTAGCTCTATATGTAAGATATTGAATATTGATTAATGCAAGTGTGGTTCATCTCTTTCCTTCAATACATTATGTTTGATGTGAATATTTCTCCCTCTTGCATATTTCATATTCTTCTATTTCTTTGCATTTGGACTACTTGCATTTTCACGATCCCAACAACCATTGTTTTGCATCTTGTGTCATCTGGATTTGGGAAATTTCCACCTTCTTTTGGTGTTATCACTACCCCTTAGCTTAGGATTTATCTTTCTTATATCTCTCCCCTGGTCCCTTAGAATTGTTAGAGTAGGAATTATCTTAGGAGTAGTTTTAGCGTTAGAAGTAGGTTTCGTTATGAGGATTTTCCAAACCATGTAGCAAGGAAGACAATCTTCTCCAGGATGTTTGTATCAAGTTGTAAGTCCCACACTTGGAGATAGTCCCATGTTTCCTCAATATCCCAAGTCTTTTATGATTCAAGGTTGGGTACAATTTTAGGTCCAACAAAATCTATGCACAAAAAATTCACAAACTATATTTTTTAATTATGTACTACTTGTTATACATGCTTCTATGAATTCTGTCATATGCTAAATCATGTGGTTGATATTGAGAGAAGATGAATAATTCCCGTTTAATAGATTGGTCCACGAGGAATATGGCATTGAAGTTAGAGGGTTTTCTACATATCAATAGGGATTCACCTATGCAAAAA
Organism: Taxus wallichiana var. yunnanensis; assembly: GCA_018340775.1. Lineage (NCBI taxonomy): Eukaryota > Viridiplantae > Streptophyta > Pinopsida > Cupressales > Taxaceae > Taxus > Taxus wallichiana. The sequence goes on along the minus strand of CM031234.1, from coordinate 241,060,331 downwards.
TTGTAGTTAAATTTCCTTCCAAAATTACAATGTCCTCTTTAAATTTTTAATTTTTGCCTCCAATGCTTGATTCTTAGTTTCCACATTCTCAAGTTCATAACACCTTTACATCTAGGTAGGAAAACCTTTAACAACCACTATAGGGAAAGGAAAATTAGTTTGGATCTCTTCATCAGCTAATTCTTTATGTGGTCTATGACTTGACAATTATTCCATACTTCCCTTAGCTTTGTAATTTTATGCTAAAATGTATACAAAACGTATTACAAGTCCCGGGAAATTACCTTAATCACATTTCCTTTTTCCCTAAGTTCATCTTTTAAAGATAAAACTTACACATATTTTTCTTGAGCTTTATTTTTGACATTCACTAACTTTGTTTCTAGGTGTGTGACTTTGTTCATAGAGTTTTCGGTTTTCTTTTTCAACCTCAAGTTTTATTTTGAGGCCTAGAGTTATTGTTTCTTTTTCATTAAAAAATGAGTTAAGATTTCAATTTATTTGTTTTGCAATTGCAAAGAAAACTCATCCTTAAATAACATTGTTACTTTAATTATTTACATGTCCTCTTCATTAGACATGCTTGCATCCTCATCCGAGTATTGTGATGATGGAAATAAGGTCTCCCCATTTTGTTGTAGAGGGGTTTTCCTTTCTCAATTATTTGATGCCTTGGATGATATTATTTTCTTTTTCCATTGTAAGGATGGTGGTGGATGGTATATCGAAAAAATATTTAGTCCTCTTTTTAGGCACTCTATTTGTGGGTTTTTGTGTTGAAAATGTCCAAGATCACCCCAAGTTTTGAAGATTCTCTGCCATTATATGATATTACTCAAATTTACTATTCATTTTTAGTAATTGCCACCTTTTATATCCCCTTAAAGGAGACATTTCAATTCTTGGAGGGTGATAGTTTTGGAGGTTCATTTGAATCGACCTCGGTGTTATAGAAATTGATTTGTCAACTTCACACTAGATTTTTAATTTATTTTCTTTTGGTATTTATTTTATGGGCAAAGGATTTTATTGATGATTTTGAGTTAGTCACACCCTTCTTGAATTTATTCAGGAACTATTATCACTGAAGATTACACCCTTTATTGAGGCCAAGTTCAACACCTCATTAAAACATGGAATGACCTTCAAAGTATGTGATAATGTTACCTTTAAGGTCAATCTCCAGAGAAGGTTGGTTCCTTCTATTCTAGCTCACTACAACTAATCTAACCAACACTACAAACTACTACCAACTAGTTCTATCCTAAGCTTTCCAAGTGACTGAGGTTCAAAAGAATGAAATACTAAAATGAAGAAAGGTGATGCACCAAACTAAAATAGGGTCCAATTTTGAATATGAGACAAAAAAATTAACATGTAAAGTTCCATAAATGCTCACGAAACCACAAACAAAATGACCATAATAAGACAAAATTGTTGTAAGAGGATTGAGATATTCACATCAAACATGTCTGCATTCACGGAAAATAGGTCACACTTTATTACAAAAGCCATTCCTTTATTAAAAAAACTCATGGGTATTCCTCTTAACATTGTGGAACAAATGAAGAAGACAAATCTTAATGTCACAATGTGGGATGCCTTGTCTATCCCATCTCAAAGGGATTTATTGCAAGAATCTCTAAAGAAACTTCCACATCTAGAACTTGCCATGCACAAACAAGATCCAGCGATCAACATATGTTAGCCTAAGGATGGACAAGTAAGTTCAATTGTCAAGCCTCCTCCTTTCTACATGTCTCTCATAATTGGAAAGCACCTTGTTCACAATTGCATGATAGATTTGAGTGCTAGTACTTCAGTCATGCCAAAGAAAATTGTTGATATCTTGGGGATTGAGTATAATCCAACTTCAAAGGGTGTCTTGTAACTTATGGATTAATAATGCAAGTATTGGGAAAAATTAAAGATACCAAATCAACTTTGCATGTTTATCCAAGTCTAACCATAACACAAGACATTTATGTGATTGACTTGCCACCTTTATTTGCCCTTTACCTCTCCAGAGATTTCATAGCCAAGGTGGGCGATATCTTTCCTCATATTAGTATCATATGTTGTTGAGGACAAGGTATGTAACTAGATTTACTATTAAGGTTGAACTTATTTCAGCTTATCATGTGGAAGTTTATGATCCTAATCATGTCAATGTAAATGATATGATCCAAGGAGAGACGAATTATGACCCTAAATAAGTTGAAATAGTGCATTCACCAGTTTTAATTTTTGATCTTATGTTGGATGAATGGGCCAAAGAACACTATGAATTTTATCCATATGATACAACTATGGAAACTAGCTTTGGGCACTTATTGCATCCATGAGGAAAAATTCATTGTTCCCATGCTAAACAAAAGAAGAAGGCAATGGTGTTTTTGGGTTATGGAATTTTTATTTTGATGGTCCCAAGAAGAAAAATGGAGCTAGTTCTTGTCTCCCCAATGAGAAAAAAAATTCTTCTTTTCTCATAGGTTACAATTTGTATGCTCAAAAAATGTGGTGGAGTATGAAGCGTTGGTCCATGGTCTACTGATTGCGGAAAAGAAACAAATCAAAACTCTTCAAGTATTTGGGAGACTAACTTGGTCCTCCATATGGTTAGATGCATATGTGCAGCTAAAAATAAGCTTTTGAGAGCTTAGATGCACCAAGTTTGGGATCTACTTGAAGGTTTCAAAGATATCAACATTCAAGTGGTGTTGTGGAAGCGAAACAAGGATGCAAATCTAATGCTAACCATTTGTTCCTAGTTTTCACCCACATATGACCTCATTCAAATAAAATAACATGTCAAGGTGGTTATAATTCCATTAATTTTGGATAATGATGTCAATCGGAATTTTTTTTAGAGTGATGAGAAAATTGTTTAGTTCATTCAAAATTGCAATTCTCCAACTTTGCAAGATAACTATGGTGATCAGATCATTCAGATAAGGAAAAACAAGCTACCCAAAGGATTATTCACCCTCCAAGGCATTTTCAACTCTGATGATGAGATCAAAGGGAAAAATAGAAACGTGTCCACGGTCAAGAGTAATGCAAGCCAATAACCATTGCATAAGGAAAATAGATTTTACTTGGAAAGGTATGTAGTGCCGAAGAAAAAAAAATCTTTTCGTTTCTTCATGTCGAAATATCATGATGTATTCTCATAGAATAATGAGAATCTTAAAGGATTTTACCCCATCATTTCTCAACATCTATTGACCTTGATCTCATGGCTAAACTAGTGAGACAAAAAGAAAGGCATGTGAATCCCAAGATTGAGCCCCTCATGAGAAATGAGTTATCCAAACTCATTGAATTAACTCTAATATTTACTATTAAATATTGCTCTTGGGTGGCCAATTTGGTTCTAGTTAGAAAGAATAATGGTGAGATAAGGCTTGTGTGGATTTTAGGGACTTGAATAAGGCTTCATTAAAAGATCATCATCCTCTACCTTCCATGGAACAAATCCTTCAAATAGTGGTTAGATCTGAAAGGTTCTCCATGCTTGATGATTATTTAGGCTTCAATCAGATAAAGATTAGAGAATAAGATTATTACAAAAATACATTCATAACCAAGTGAAGAACATATGAATATCAAAAGCTACCTTTTAGTTTGTCAAACACGGGCCACCTTTTACAAAGCAATGTGTACTTTTATTTCTGCAGACTCATCAAACAATTGGTGCTTGTTTACCTAGATGATATAACAATCTTCTCAAAGAAAGTCCAAAAACATATGGAGCATTTGGAGAAAGTTTTCGATAAATGTAGAGATTTTGGAGTATCATTGAACCCCAAGAAATGCATCTTTGTAGTTTTGCATGGTAAGTTATTGGGTCATGTTGTTTCAAAGGATGAAATTGCAATCGACCCCAGAAAGAGTCTCTTCCTTTTCGTCCATCTCATTTCCAACTCATAATAAGGCTCTCCAGTCTTTCCTTGGAAAGATCAATTTTGTTAGGAAATTCATTCCTAAATTTTCTAAAATAATCGGGCCTATCACCTCGATGCTAAGGAATACACTATTTTTAAATAGACCGCATGAAGGAAAGAAATATTAAACAATATCAAATCCACAATAGCTCAAAAAATAACACTAATTAATCTAGACTTTACAAAGGATTTCATCCTTTATGATTATGGTGTTGATCTTAGCATAGTCACGGTTCTCACTCAGAAGAAAAATGAAGGTATGGAGCAATCATTGGCTTACTTTAGCCAAACATTGAAATATTTTGAGCTTAGGTATAGACATTTGGAAAAGTAGGGTTTCACCATCTTATGCACTAGTAAAAAATTCAATCCCATGTTATCTGCTAACCGCATCAAGGTCTTAATCTCACACCGCGGGATGAGAGACTTCATCACGAGGACAAAAATATGTGAAAAGAGAACTAAAAGGGTAACCAAAATCATGGATTTTGATGTGACCATCAAGGCCACAAAGTTGGTGATAGTAAAAGCTTTATGTGAACAACTTGCCTTAAATGCCCGGATAATCACAAAGCTTCTTTCCTCATGGAGGAGGAATAAGAACAAACAACAAAGAACCCACACAATATAGGAAAACAATCCACAAGACAAAGAAATTCAACCTATCCACGAAAATTAAATGAACAACATGGAAATATTTCTAGCAACTAACAACTATCCTCCTAGTATGAGAAAGAAAATAAGAAGAAACCTCAAGTTACAATCAATTCCTTATGTATTAATAGGTGGCATTATTTTCAAAAGAAATATGGATGGTGTTTTACTAAGGTGCATAGAAGGATAAAACATAGATAAAGGCTTGATAAAATTCCATGATGGTTTCTCTGATGAATATTTTTAGCCAAGGGTACAATAGTTAAAATACTTATAGTACAATACTTTTTGCCTATACTATTTGTGGATGCATATCAATGGGTCGAAATATAAGTAATGTGCATTTTTCACCATTAAGAAGAAAATGATGACCCTTCCCCTTCATCCTATTTAGGTGGATGAACAATGTTCTTAGTGGGGAATTACATTCATAGGCATGATTAACCATCCTTCAAGTGTAGATTGTAAATGGGTGTTGTGGTGACAAATTATTTTACCGATGGACCGAGGCCATACCACTCAAGGAGGATACTGAATCAATCATCCTTGACTTCTTAGAGGACATTGCAACAAGGTTTGGGATTCCTCAAACCATCATTTCTAATAATGCTAAGGAATTTTTGGGATCAAAAATATCTGATTGGGCTCTTATAAATGGAGTTTACTTGAAGACTTCCTCAAATTACTACCCGTAAGGTAATGGTTTGGCAAAATCAACTAATAAGAACTTGATCAAAATCATGAAGAGAACTATGCAGGTCAATCAAATATAATGACACACTAAAGTAAAGAATGCTCTTTAGGATGATAGAATCACTCTAAAGAAAGTAATTGGAAATTCACCATTTTTCCTTGTATATGGAAGAGAAGCTAGGATCCCATTGTCACTTGAACTACCTTCATTAGAGCTAGCTCGGTAGTTGGAATTCAAGGGTACATATCAAATAGAAATTAGAATGGAACAATTGGTTAAACTTGAAGATATAATGCGATCTTCCATGGAAAGGTTAGAGAAGCACCAACAATCTACCAAGGAGTGGTTTTACTAATAATCTCGGATGTAGATTTTCAAAGGAGGAGATTTGGTCCTCAAGTGGGATGCAAATAGAGCTAAACTAGGGTGACACTCCAAGTTAAATGAACATTGGAGTGGACCATATATTATAACCACTTAAAAAGAGGCCAAATCATATGATTTATCCCATCTTGATGGAGAGGTATTGCTAATCCTCACAATGAGATCTATTTAAAATACTCCTACTAATTTATTTTATTGCATTTTGTAAATACTCGTGTTTTGTGTTGTGTGAGGTTCCTATACGCACCCAAAGTTACATGTGCTACATTGTTGGAAAATGGTTACACAAAGTCCCCGATGATGATTCATGTATTTTTAGAAGACGTTTGAGCTCCTAAACCCATTCACAATGTATATTTTTAGCCTAGACATCCTTAGATTTTCGACATTTTTTTCTAGCTTCCCACTTCATTCTATACATGTTTTTGCATTAGTGCTTAGGACCGCCACCTTGCACAAAGTGGCGATCCTGTGCACTTTTTCCGAATTCTTTATGTGTGTTTTTGACATGTGACGCTTCACTTAACTTAACTTTTAGGATGCGTTTGTGAACCAAATTGCCTAAAAATAGTCTTGATTGCTTAGTTTTCCTCCCCTCTTCTATTTTTAAAGAGATTTAATTAATTTGAACTACCTCTTCTTACCTTGTGCATGAAGGCATATCCTGGCCAATTATTTTATATTCCATGCTTGTATTCAAGAAAAAGGCCTCGAGAATTTTTGTGTATCTTGCATCGTATTGCCACCACAATCCTACTGGAAATTGCATAGCCAAGCTCTGTTCACTTGTGATATCTCTCCAACTTGCATTGCAACCATACTACCTTCAAGTTGCCCTCGCTCAAGTACCTTCTCCTGCTGCTTTGCCTTTGGATTCCCAATTCCTTGCACTCATATGGACACACAAAGAAATAAAGAGACAAAATGAGGGGATAGATACAAATACAACCAGATTTGCTAAAGCTCTTACTTATACGGGTTGGAATTATTTGTTTTTTTCCATCATTGCTTCAATTTATCATTGTTACATCATATCAAATAGAGTAGAAATCAATTTCTTTTCATTTTCAAGTAATTAGTTAATTTCCAAGAGGGCTTGAATCATTAATATCAGCTCTTAGTGACAGATCCTCTTCTTCCCACCCCTATGGATTCAAAGGAGAGAATATCTATGGGAGGTTGTCTACACATCATGGATCATTTGGAAAAGCTATTGTTTTAAGTTAGTTTATTTTCAATACACTTAACATAGGTGAATAACCAAACCGGGTTATTTTACTTGTTTAGTTTTAGTGTAGAGATATTTTAATTATTTAGAATAGAAGAAAATTGTTGTTTGTGATTGTAATAGTTTAGTTTTGTGACTTGTTTAGATTAGTTTCCCTTTCAACAGTAACATATATTGTTAATTTCATTCAGTTTACATGAACACTTCAAACTAGATCAACACTTAGATCCAAATTAGGCTAACAAACCATAGGAGTTTACGCTACCCATTCATAGCCTCTAAATATTCCCTTTACCAACTCAAATACCAGGAGATCACACTACCAAATATTAGTCACCGATCCTACTATAGTTAGCTACACACATTATACAATCGGATTTCTTGGCATGACCTTAGGAAGTCGGGTGCGAAGAAGGTCACGTGTTGATTTTATTTCGTACAAATTGGTGAACTTGACGTGAAGAGATAGTCTCTAAGTGTTTCCACTTTCTTTTTCCATCTTTTATTCTCGCTGGGTATTCTTAAACCCCGAATATGTCGGGACATGATGAGTACGTTTGACCCATCTCGGGTTACGATATGTACAATTATCAAATAGGTATATCTCAACAATCACCTTCGCTCTCAACATGGGAAGATAACCGATCAACTACTAAAAATACTCTTCTTCAAGGAATCAATATTGGTTCCTCTGTACGTATTGAGGAGCTTGACCAAATCACACATACAAATATCCTCATGAACAATCAAGTTCTAACAACATGACTTTCATTGGGGAAGTAAGTTCATCTCCTCGGGTATTGTTTCAACAACCCATTAGCATGTAATCAAACCAAATCCCACATCTAGATGAGGAGTACTTAGCACGGTATGCTAGGAGCGAATAACGCTTCTAGAATATGAACCGAGATTTTGATAGGGTGCAATGACATGGTGTCTGTTATGATCCAAAACAATAACACTACCCCTCCAAAATAAAAAAATATTACCAACAATGGGTGGCAACATAGTGAATAATTTAGACCAGGATACCACACTCCTCAACAACCTCCAAAAGTTCAACAAAAAGCATCGAAACAAAACACCACCCCATCAATAGGTGATGTCATATTGACATTAGTAGAAAAATTCAAAGAGTTAGAGCTTGCCCAAAATATTCAAAATTCATATGTAAGGTAAGCAAAAGTTTCTCACTATCCGCAAAATTATGGACAAACACCTACTACGGAGAACCCTTAAGTTTATATGGGTTCTCCAAGCCCTAGATATTTTCTATATAGGATGGGAACCTTCGGTATGCCTCCTCACGCCACATATGGATATCTACAATAGGCACCATTCGTAAGAGTGTTCTCAAACACCATATTGGATGGAAATGCAACATTCCCTGGCTTTGTGCCTTCAACTTCATATCAAAGTAGTCAACCCCCTATGTACACATGTATTCTAAATCACCGCAAGGGGATATGTACACTTACCCGGGTCCTTATGGTCAGCCACAGGGGATGCCATATGACCCAATAAATGTTTACATTGTACCATTTCGATGGCGATGCAACCTCCACCTCCCCAACAAGGATCTTCGATGGTTGAAACAAACACAATGGGGACCTATTCTCAATATATTAAGGAGCCACCGAGACTTTTCCATCTGGGATATCATGCTCCCAAGACCCTTGTCCGATCTTCAAAAGTTCAAAGGGTAGGAATATCCTAACACTCACACCAAAGCTTACATAATGGCCATTCAAGAGCCGCTCTGTGTGGGACGTAGTTGTTGTTTAGATTTTCCCTAAGACACTAGAAGTTATTTCTCTTGATTGGTACTATAGGATACTTTGGAGGATTCAATACACTCATTTAAATAACTCGTGTTAGATTTTATTAAGGATTTTGATATTAACAAACTTTTAAGAACATGAACAAGGGAATTCCTCCATATCAAGCAAGAGTATAACAAGTCTGCAACCCACTTCATTTAAAGGTGGCGACATGTTCTTTACTCCTTTGCAAGTGCTCCAAACATGAATTACATGGAGCTTTGTGATTTTTTCCTCCACTACCTCAATAGGGAGACAAAGGAAGAGGTCTAAAAGTTCCCAAGTTAAGGAGCTATGAAGAGGTGCTTTATAAGGTTCTCTACAAATTGATCAAACAACCATTGAAGGTGGTCGTCGACTTATGAAATAAATGGGAAGTTAGTCACGTCTAACCAAAGTAACCCTAGTTACTCCAACAATAAAAACAATAATCAAGGACTGAAGGTCCTCAATAAGAATCGTGGGGTCATAATGAAATGCGGTGTTACCGATCAGCCGAAGAAACCCAATGTTGTTAATTCTCCAAATACAAATATTACCAACAACAACAATGGAAATAATCATAGGAGTAATACTTTCTCACCCTCAATCAACGCTGTGGATTTTAATTGTCCTCAATAGCAACAACAACAATAACCTCAAAAACAAAGACAAATGCGGATGTAAGGCCCTAATCAATACCTAGGCGGGTATCCAAACCAATTCCAAAACCGGGGCAAGGGTTCCCAAATTTTAACTATAACAATCAACAATTGAACAACAATCTTGGTTTCGGACCACAACAAAATAACAACCAAAGGCTTCAATATTTTGATCTTGATTTATATTGTGGTTTCCATAGGGTTCGTGGGCATGACACAAAAACATGCCGCGATTGCAACAAATTTCTACAACATTTTCTGGAAGATCAAAGACAATTATTTATTGACATGTTTTTGGAAAACCCAACAACACTAGCTCAAAACACTTACACGGGACCAGTATCCCCACAGAACACACCACTAGGAACTTTTAATGATCCTCTCAATACATGCCCAAAAGATGGTAGAATAGATCCCAACAGTTCAATTAAAGGTATTGTAATAGGAACCAACGATCGTGAAGCCTCAACTTCGTCAAACCCACAGGTGACACCTCCCTTGGATGGCCGCCAACAAACAAAAATTATGGGATTAGTAGAGTTGGACATTGAACCTTAGATTAACGCTGCCACTAGAACAAAAGATTATTCTTCGCATCCTATCCCAATTTATTCGACTATATCAGATGACATTCGTGATACACTAGGCAAGCCAGTAGGAGCTTATGACTTGATCAATGACTTGACCAAGACCTTCTCTCACATTTCCTTCTTAGATCTGTTAAAGAATTCCCCTACTCACAGAGCCACTCTATTAGAAGCACTAGGTCTTGGCCATTTGATTAATGTCACCCCTCCTCTAGAAGTGTAGATAAAACATGTAGACTTTGATGTTCATCCTCTAAGGAAACCTAAAAGAGACATTGGATTCATATTTGACATCAAAAAGATGCCCGTGGAAGCTAAAATAGCTCATAGAGGTGATCCAAATTTATTTTTACAAGTTTGGATTTTAAAAATTATGTAAAATGTGTGATGATTGATGATGGGGAAATAGTCAACATAGTCCCCTTCTCTTTCCTTCAAAATTTAGGTTATGGAGAGACCAATTTCTCCTCAACACGAAACACGTTGAGAGGCTACGACAACCTCAAAGCAACGTCAATTAGAACTATAGTGTTTCCAGTCACCCTTGGACCTAAGATAGTTCTAACGAGTTTTATATTATAGATCGGAAACCAACTATAATATGATCCTCGGTCATCCTTGGATTCATCGCATGAAGGCGATTGATGAGGCCATAAATTGGCCATAAATTACCATTATTTTTTCCTTCCAGTTACCTTTGAAAGTGGATTTAAATGTAATCTAGGAAATTATAGTTTACTTAAGATAGAATATAGGATACATATCTTGTTCATTCTTTAAAAATATTTTGTTATCTATTTTGTTGACTATTCCTAGTGATTATTTGGGAAAAGATGCAATGTTTTATGTATGTAGGCCATAAAGGAAAGATAATGCTAGTATTGAGAAAATTGGAATTGATCATGGATGGTATATCTAAACTCAAATCTGATTTCATATTTATATTCCTCTTGAAAAATTATGTAAGTTCAAAAAAGAATCATCTCAATCCGAGATCGTATGCAAAAGTTATAGCTGTTTTAAGTTCGCAGGCTTAGTTCCGGAACTTGCGTAGGCTTAGTTACAAAACTCGCAGAGTTAGTTCTGGAACTCACGATTTAGCTCGGAACTTGCAAAATTAGTTCCGAACTCACAGAGTTAGTTGTGGAACTCACAAGCTTAGTTTTGGAACTCACAAACTTAGTTCCGAAACTAAGTAGATTTTGACAATTTTTGAGGAATTGTGAAAGATCAAAGAATCCAATGGAAAATATGAGAGAGGTTTTTGTTCATAGAAATGTTTTTAACAAAAACATCATTCAGATTTTCTACAGGTATTACCAATAAAGAGGGATCTAACTTTTAGTGAGTGCAGTCCAAGGAAAAGTGTATCAGACAAGCACTAAAAGTTCCATAAATAGAAACAAAAAATAAATGGAAAATATGAGAGAGGTTTTTATTCTTAGCAATGTTTTTAACAAAAACTTATTCATATTTTCTATAGGTTTTACCAATGAAGAGAGATATAACTTTTAGTGAGCTGTAGTCCAAGGAAAAGTGTATCAGATGAGCGCTAAAAGTTCCATAAACAAAAACAGAAAAGTCAAAAAAATCTGAGAGAGGTTTTTGTTCATAGCAATGTGTTTAACAAAAACCTCATTTAGATTTGCAACAGTTTTACCAATGAAGATAAATCTAACTTTTAGTGAACTGCAATCCAAGGAAAAAGCGTATTAGACAAGCGTCAAAAGTTCCATAGTCAAAAACAACAAAGTCAAATGGAAAATCTGAGAAAGGTATTTGGTCAAAATCATATTTTGAGGGAAATCCTCCTTCCAATAATGTAGAGGAATAAAATCATTATGATTCTTGTTACGAAAAAGCAAGGAGAAGATTTGGGAGCAAATCTTCCTAAAATAAGTGAGATAAGACTTTGACTTCAATAATATATCTCTCTCCATATTTTGTGGAGATGGAGATCTTAGTTGTTAGGATTGGAATAAAGATAAGATCAGATTGTATTTTCTAAAATAAGGATTTGGTTGGACACATAAATTATAAATGCAACCTTCCACACTCAGATATGTAATGCTTTTCTCCCAAGAAATAAAGATCTGTTCTTTCCTCTCAAATATTCTGTAGTTTTAAGATCTCAAAAGTATGATTTAAATCCTCTTCCAAGGAATGAGCTGGCCACTCATTCCAAGGAAGATGGATCTTTGTATTTATGTTTATGTTTATTCATTTGTCTTTAATTCATTTTGTTGTATTGTTTTTATCTTCGTATTGTGAAAATTCAATCTGTTGTAAACCTGCAGGTGTTTCATTTAATTTTGCTTATTTCCCATTCAAAAATTTCAATTTATGCAAGTGTGTTTTATTCCTGCAAGTGTGAAGTGTGATTTCCTTTATGCAAGTGTGTTTACATTTCTGCAAGTGTGATTTCCTTTATGCAAGTGTGTTTACATTTCTACAAGTGTGCATTTAAATTTCCGCATGTGTGCTTTTATTTTATGCAAGTTTGGTTTGTGTTTAAAGGAGTTGCTTTCCAAGATATTATTCTCTTAATGCATACAACCATCAGACACCATCCCTGGATTGACATTATTAATGACGAGGATTGACGACCCTCATCAGTGATCCCCTCTACTTTGTTTCAAGAAGTAAGGTTCCTACATTTAGGGAAGGTCTTTGTGGCACAGGGTGACCCAAAACCCTTCGACATACATCTAGCTAATTTAAAGAAGAGGCCAAGGGTTCATTCTAAGTTTGATCTTCCTACAAATCAGTTAAACAAACCTACAAACTCGGTAACAAAATAAAATCTAGTTCCTACAATGGAGCTAGAAACTACGGGTTTGATTGAAGGAATTCCTGCCACAAAGGATGAAACCATCATCATAGAGACAATGTCATTAGGAACCATAGCAAATATTGTTGAGTTATTGGAGAAGGATTTACCTATTCTCCTTCCATTCGATTCTATGGGTATGGGACATACCTTAGGACTTGGTTCTCTTCCAAAGAAATGAAGTTTGTATGGTGGAAGTAACTGAGGTAAAGGAAGAAGATACAAATAATGATCCAACATCAATTTTTATGAGTAACTGTTGGACTCTCCATTTTAATGGAGTCAGACGTCATTTTGGCGTCGGGCGGTGTGATCCTTACCTCTCTTGAGGGAAGGATTCTACCTTTACCTTCAAGCTAAAATTTGAATGTACAAATAACGGGGCCGAATATGAAGCCCTCCTTCTTGGTCTCATCGTAGCCAAAATGATGGGTGTTGGTAATATTAGAGTGTTAGGTGATTCACAATTGGTCACAAATCAAGTATCTGAGGTATATGAGACTAGATCTGAGCATCTACAACTCTATAAAACAACAATGCTAAATATAATAAAGGGGTTTGACTTCATATCGATTGAAGCAATTCCACGGGAACAAAACCTTCTCACGTAGACTCTATAGAAACTTCTACTTCCCACTTCACTCCAAGTAGTGAGTTGGAAGATACAAACTTCATGGTATCGGTTCGTCTTTGAACCTTTGGTTCGTAAAGTACCGATAACCTCGATGTTGACATACATAGAAGCCGAGAACGAGTTTTCATCTCAGACCACATTGAAAGTGATAAAGCAACTCTGGGATATCTAAATGCTTTTACAAAATTGCATCTTTCTCATCACGAGGTTGATCTTTCCCTAATCCCACATTCTTCTTCCTATTTTGGAAATCCCATGATAGAATCTTCCTTTGGGAAGGATCTTGAAATTTATGAGGTAGGAGAAGAGGGGGATTTAGAGTTACCTCCAACCCCACCTGAGTTTGAGGAAGGAAATGCCTCCTTAATTGAGGGAATGATTGATATAAACATTAGGACGAGAGGAGGAACCAAAATATTGAAGCTAGGATCCTCTCTAACTCTAGAGGAAGTAGAAATACATACCCGAATCCTCAAGGAACATGAAAAATCTTTTGCATTTAGCTACAAGGAAATGATAGGAGTTGCGCCACACATTGCAGTTCACAACCTTGTTGCTAAGTTAGATGCTAAGATAATCAAACAAAAGTCGGGGCCCATGAAGCCAAAGGTGGCCCTCATGGTAAAGGAAGAAATGATGAAACTCCTCCAAGTGGGGTTCATCAAGCCAGTTGACTATTCACAATGGGTGTCTAATATTGTTCCTGTTCTCAAGAAGAATGGAAATATCTGCAGTTGTATACAATTTCGGGATATCAAAAAGGCTTGTCCCAAAGATGATTTCCCGTTACCATCCATTGATGTTATTGTCTACGCAACAATTGGTTAAGAGTTTTTGTTCACATGGATGGGTTTCTGGATATAATCAATCAAAATCCCCAAGGAGGATCAAACAACAAATACATTCATAACTCCTTGGGAACTTATCATTATGTTGTCATGCCATTCAGACTTAAGAATGCCGTGCCACATACCAATGCACGATGACTTATATATTCCATGATCTTATCCATAAGATTGTGGAGTCCTATGTGGATGATATTCTAGCTAAGGTTGGAAAGTGCTACAATCACCCTGAGGTGCTTCCTATAATTCTTTCTCTCTTAATCGAATATGACATCATGTTGAATTTATAAAAATGTGTATTCGGTGTAATGGGAGGCAAATTTTTGGGATACATCATATCTTCATGAGGGATTGATGTAGATGTTGACCAATTTTTCCCCTTAGGCAAAATCAATCAAACACGACCTTACATAAAACAAAATTGAAGAGTCAGTTCAGTCATATGAGTCCACATTTCAAAACTAGCAATCAGGTTATAAACAGGCTCATTAATGGCAACCTAGAATGATTCAACCCTAAGCAAAGCAACGGACTCGCGTAAAGCACTACATGTCGGATCGGTGTAATTCCAAGAGTGAGAGGGAACCATGAAACTCAAAACCTTTTGGGACTTCCACGTGGAGTCAACAATGAGGGACTCACCAGGGAAGAACATATAATTTGTTCACTCAAGGCCTAAATCAGCTAAGTATGAAAAGGGCCAATGAAAGCCTCCATGTGTCTCAACATCAAAGGTGCGATAGAGGAGGAGTCCCCAAACAAGCACCAACCCACCACATAGCCAGGGACTGAGAAAGGGAGCAGGCCCGAATCGGCTATGTACAAAAGGGTCAGAGAAAGCCTCCACGTGCCTCATTGGTGCAATTTCAAAGGGTGTGGCCCAAAGAGAGACCTTGAACTAGCACCATCCCTCCACGTGTCCTAGGTCTAAAAAGGGGACATTGGCCGTTGAAAAGTCCAAAAGCCAGTGGAGGCCTCCATGTACCTCGTTCGTGCAACTTCAAAGGTAGAATCAAAAGGGTAGGTACCAAATGAGCGTAGGCTCACCACGTGTCCAGAGCTTGAAAAGGAAAAACCAGCTGTTGAAAATTCTGAACAGGAATAGCCAAAGGAAGATGCCACGTGTCGACTCGGTGCAACTTTAAAGATCAACTCCAAATGTAGGTCCCAAAAAGGCACAGGGCCCTCCATGTGTCTAGGGTAAGACATAGTTGCTCTGCTAGTCAGGGGGGACGTAGCCAAAATAGAAAGAAATAGAGTAGGCCCATGGGCGAGACCAAGTATCTAACCATCATAACTTTAGGAGTGAAAAAGGGCGAAAAATCTTAAGAATGCGTGGGGCTCCATGAAGATCTCACATGGGTAAACTCCAAACCCAAAGCAGTTTGGAAAAGATTTGGTGAATCATAAAGCCCGCCTAGATTTTTTAATGCTTGGATCTTAAAAGATTGTGAGAGCCCATGTTGAGCATTGGATTCTCGACCTTCACTTGATATCAACTGCGATCGAATAAATGCACCACCATTTTTGGAGGCTGTTAGGTTTCTCACCTACCAGGGTGGTTGAAGTATGATGGGAATTCTTCTCCCCTTCTCTCTATTCTTCCTATATATTGTAAGGAGGGGCAATTTTTCAAAAAGGTTGGACATTTCTACTCTACACCCTCCCTTTTCCCTAGTCTGCAAGTGATTTTGTGGAGTTTCAAGCCTTCCATTCAAACTGTAATGCAAGTTTGTGCCTCTTGGCCATTATAATGCACTTGTATCAACTTTTGGAGTGATAATGCATGTCTGTGGATGATTTTCAACCCTCTCTTGCATTCATTGTCTCCTTTCTGATCTCTCATTGCAGTCCTGTTATTTGTGCATGGTGATAGTATTGCATTTTTATGGTTTGTGTTTATTGCAAAGCAGGTGTTTCAGCATTCCTTTGGTGCATCACCCTTGTTAGTTTAGGTTTTATTTCTTGCATCTCCTTCCTTGTCTCCTTGGTAAGTTAGAGTAAGTTTTTAGAGTAGATCCTCTGCAATATGAACGTGTGCACCTGAACAGAGGAATAGGAACCAACCTTCATCTGGAGAGCTCTCTCAATTCGCAAAGTCCCACACTTTGAGAGATGCTCTGTGTTATGCAATCAAACTATGAGTCTCAACCCATCGAGTTACAAAATCTAGGGGTGCTGTGATTACACATCAACAGTAGACCCAACCAAAATCTGAGCTGTACTGGAAATGACTCCACCGTCAGACGAGAGTGCATAAGATATTTTCTTGGAAAACTCGGTGCAATCCGAAGGTTTATCCCCGATCTTACCTTTTTATTCACCCAATCAAATATTTGTTGAAAAGGATTACTTGCATTGATTGAAAGGAATAATTCCATGAGACATTTGAGTTGGTTAAATGGTTTTTCGTCTCCTCCTCCCACACTCATGCCACCTAGGTCGATCACCCTGATCCCGTATTCATGAGCATAGATGTTTCATTAGCCTGCATGTTAACTCAAGAAGATGATGATAAACAAGAATGTGTAGTATACTTCATTAGTAAAACATTGCTTGATTATGAGACACGTTATACATAAGCAGAGAAGGAATGTCTTGCTATACTCTTAGCAACAAAGCGCTTAAGACATTACATGCTAAATCAAGAAATAAGGGTTATTGTTAAATCAGATCATTTGCGAACATTTCTCACACAAGGGTCCTTATCTAAGAAAGTTGGATACTTCATAACTCTGATGGGAGAGTTTAAGTTAACTTTTGTTAATCGAAGTTCATCAAAGGACAAATCATCATGGACTGGTTGGTTGGTGATAACCCATTAGATAGAGGTGATCACGGTAAATTTGGACTTCCCGACGACGAGTGTATGTATTTTGTGGAAACCAAGCCTCCCATTTCTCACCGTGTGGCCCATGATACACCGATATCATTAACTTCATAGTATACCATACATATCTAGAAGGGGCAACATCACAACAAAGAAGACAATTATGTGTTATAACCACTAAGTATGTTATCTTGGAATAGGTGCTCTATTGTAGAGCCTTTGATGGAATGTTGTTAAGATGTGTTGATAAAGAAGAATTCAAGAATATTCTTTATGAATCACATAGTGGAGGTCACTTCAGCGGCCATGCCACTACTTGGAAGATACATCAAATGGGCTACTTCTGGCCCATGCTAGAACATGACGCGGTAGAGTTTGTGCACAAATGTCATAAATGTCAAGAGTTCTCCCATGAGATCCACATACCAACACAAGCTCTGTAACCAATTGCAACACCATGGCCCTTTTCCATGTGGGGCCTAGATTTGATAGGGAAATTCTCTCCCTCATCAATGGATGGTCATAACTTCATAATCACGGCCACATAATACTTTACTAAGTGGGTAGAAGTCATGCCTCTTACCATCATGTCTAGATCTATAATTTCTAAGTTCATTCTAAACCAATCATTTGTAGGTATGGGGTCCCACAAGTCATTATCTCAGATAATGACACATCTTTAAAAATGAGGAAGTGCGTGAATTGTGTGAAAAGTTCAAGATAAATCACCATATGGCTTCTCTCTATTATCCTTAGGCTAATGGACAAGATGAGGCTATGAACAAGACATTAAAATATGTTCTCCTTAAGACGGTCAAGGAGAAAAAATGAGATTGGAATTTAAAGCTTTTTTTCGGCCTTGTGGGCCTATTAGACATCGGTAAGAACACCAACATGGGAAAACCCCTTTTCTTTGGTATTTAGTGCAGAAGTGGTTTTACCGCTCAAAGTCGAAATACCTAGTCTCTGTATATTGCTGCAAGGAATTATGGGAGAAGAGGGCTATCGAGAGGCGTGAATATCTCAATTAGAAAGTCTTGATGAAGGTAGGCTCAACACGAACATCGGCATAATATTTACGCCGACTGCATGGCCTCGGAAATACAACAAGAAAGTCTACGAGTGTGAAATATATGAGGGAGATTTGATTTTAAGATTTGATAGCCAAATAGGCAAAAATACCAAAACCTTGTCTGCTTGATGAAGGAAGGAAATTCAGGCCCAGGTGGTTGGGTCCATATCGAGTAATAAAGACTACAAAAATGGGGCATTTTTCCTGTGTACACTAGAGGGTGAGGATTTTAGTGAATTTGTAAAATCTCTTCACCTAAAGAGGTATTATGCATGATCCATCAACATTTTCATATGTACATTACTACATCTGCATTGCATTTTCATCTGCCAGTTCATTTTGTAAAATTTGTGATCAAGGGACTTATTCTTATAGAAATTCCTAAAAACTTATGAAAATATTGGCAAAACATTCAAATCATGTCTCTACAAATCTTCACAGTGTCATCAATTGTTTCGAATCATTGCATCAATTCAAGCAAGATAAGACAAAGCTTTGACAATAATCATACCAAGGTCTGCATACTTGGTTCTGCTTATAGTTTCTTCTAGGTTAGGTGTCTTTTCCTATAGTCTATTCTAGAAGCTTCATGGTGTCACATCTATCCCATAAACATCTCTTTGGAAATAAGAACATTCTAGCCATTTTGCCTAGATAAATAAGTCAAATGCAAATCCACAGAAAAATTTATTTTACACATTTCTTTGCCCTACCAACCTTCGGTGTTGAGCTTGCATCTCTTACTAGTGATGTAGGGTTGGGAAAGGAGAGAAGTGCCCTTACTCACCTATGCCTTGTCTATGGTGATGAGCCCATACTTCCTACTGGTAGCATGGGGCAAGGTGTAGGGGTCTCTTTGACAAACTTGAAAGTTAGAAACAATTCATTCAAATGTTGTGAAATCATAAATCAAAACAAAGTGATTTAGATGTCTAAAATTCCAAAAAGAGTTTAAAACCTCAAAACCATATTTTATCAACCAAGTGGCCATCTACAGATCTAAGTCTAGATACATTTGAAATCAATTCACATTTAAAACTATGAAGAAAACTTGAGTAGAATGAGGTTGTAGTGTCTCAATTTGGTTTTTCCAAATCCTTGTCTTTCTCTCGTCATCACCATTCAACAAATTTCTATAACTTGTGCCCTTTATGGCTCTTGGTGTTGAGCCCTCACATCTTACTAGTTGCGTGGAGTTAGGATCGGGCAAGTTCATTCACTTATCATATCATTTTTTGCCATGTTTTTCCAAAGCAATATGAAGTACCAAAAGTTTCTTAGAGAAACTAAAGTTCAACATTACAATGTGATTGCATTATCATATATCAAAATTAAAAAAACAAAAACAAATACCAACTAACATTTCCAACTAACAAAGTCAAAGAGAAGAGTATCAATATACTTGGATCTCTAGGCATCCAAGTAGGGTCAATGGCTATTGTCTACTACTATTGGTGGCTGTGGGGCCTCCCCAAAGCTAGAGGCGAGATAGTGTCCTATCATGGACTCATCATCTCCCTCTCCGTCTCGAGGAAGTGGTCCCTCGATACCAAGGTCTCTCTCTCCACGGTCACCTCCTTCCACTCCACTCTCAACATATCCAGAGTGTCATGCCACTCGGGATGGCTCTCTTCTACCTTCATGTGATCTTTTCCACCAGCATCACCACCCAACCCCTCATCACCTGTCCCCTCTCCAACCGAATCCTCCTTGGTCTCATCTCCTATGTACTTCTTAGAGTCGGAGTCTACGGAAATAGGCTCATCCTCCTCTTTCTTTGGGAGTAAGATCTGCCTCAATCTAAAGTAGGAGTGCTCTATGGGCACCAACTGCTCTTTCAGGCACAAGCCACCCACCTAACTATAATGGGCACCCCTGGAGTAACCACTGTCCATCTAGGATCTCCTCTAGGGCCCTTTTGGGCCTCCTGAATGGTCCTATATATAGGTGCCATGGGAGGAAGCATGTCAATATAGGGAAGGCCAAACTATTGAGGAACCCGATTGAATGGGTGGATCTCGACCCTCACTACCCTGTCAACCAATTGACCAGTAGTGGAGCAAGCTACCATTGTGGTCACCTCATTCCCCCATAACCATGCCATGTCCTGATAGGGTGTGGCAACCATGTCCACTATAGCTAAATAATCCACTGGCTAATGTGGCATCTAAAGAACTGACATCATTGTCCACCTAGCTGCCCTGACGTCCCCGGATCCTGTACTAGCACTCCCCTCCCATAGGGGATGATCCACTCGTATACACAACTCATGACTAGTGTTGGATGGCTCAATGACATTCCCTATAACTTGATAACCATGTATAGATCATGGTAGGTGGTACTAAGGATGTCTACTCCCCAAGCATAGATATGACCATGTCCCTCAATCTGTGTGATAATGGGAGCCCAACAATAAAGAAGAGTGTCACCTCCCTTGTCCCCGATCAATTGTGAGGCCAAGATACCCATGATAGCTCTATAAATGATGGGAATAGGAGCAATGGCAATAGATCGGACCTTTATCCCCTTCTTCAACCAAATGATACAACGACATCCCCATGTAAGTGGCCCACTGAGTCATCTTAGATTTAGATCATGCTATCTTCGAGTCAACCTCCTCCCAAGTATCGAAAGCCCAATAATATGATACACGTCCTCCAGGGTGATAGTCCACTCACCCGTGGCACTGGAAGCCGGAAAGTGTTCGATCTACATCCCGAAGTACATAAATAAGTCACATAGTATGTTACTCGTAGGAGTAACATGAGGAACATATGCAATCCTCCATATCCCTACTCTCTAGAGGATATATGTCTCATCCAGAGTCAACTAGTCCAAAATCTCTAGGAGCCAATCACATTCCCTCTCATGACTCCAGCTAGATGTATTCTTCCTTCTTCTACATCCACCAAAACATAGAAAAAGATAAAGTTAGTAACATATTTCAAGAAGTAATCTCAACAAAAACATGAAAAACATCAAAAATTTAAAAAAAATCAAGTTAAACATAGGTTTTGGTCATTCTATTTAGAACCGCCACCCTAACAGGGGCGGCGGTCCCGTGACCACCACCCTGCTTTGGGCGGTGGTCCTAGAATGATTTTCCAAACATGTTTTAACCCTAGAAAACACCCAAAAATGCAAAAAGGACCATTTTAGACAAAATAAAAGACTGCCCTATGGGCGACCCCACCCTAGAGACTCATTTAAGACAAGAAATTTTGAAAATGACCCCTCCTAGGTAAAATTTTCAACATTTGTATATTTTAGGTTTAAAAACACAAAATTGAGAAAAACCAACCTTAGATCGCGTGGGTCGATCTCTTACTCGCAGAGGCATGATCATGATCCCGCAACAAACGTTTTGACTATTCTCTCAATGAAAAATGGTCACCGTAGGTCTAGAACTAAAAATCACCAAACCGATATGCATAAATGAATTGAAAAATGAGTTTGTTTTGATATATATATATATATATATATATATATGTTATTTTGAGCTTGTTTTGAGCATATGTGTTCATAGGGATGGAGCGTTGGCACAAGTATATCTCTATATCCCCGCATAAATGGTAAGTCCTCTTGTCATTTTAATTTAGTGTTTATTTTTTGATATTTTATCTATTTGCAATTGAGTCTTCTCTCCATCTTGTAGGTAGTAGGAGTTTGGAAGACGACATTTCAACACACACGGTGTCTTAGGTATAGCTTCTAACCCCCATTTTGGGAACACCATATTCATAATCTACGATTTATGCCTTTTCATGGCTAAGATGCTTCTCTCGAGGGGGCAATGTACGCACCCAAAATTGCATGTGCTACATTGTTGGAAAACGGTTACAAAAGTCCCCAATGATGATTCATGTCCTTTCAGAAGATGTTCGAGCTCTTAAACCCATTCGCAGTGTATATTTGTAGCCTAGAAATCCTTAGATTTTCCACACTTTTTCCAGCTTCCCTCTTCATTATGTGCATGTTTTAGCCTTTAGTGCCAGGACCGCTACCCTACCTAGGCAACAGATTCGAAACCACACCCTCCACAGGCGACGGTCCTGCAGCACTTTTTTCAAGAATCTTTCACGCATGTTTTTGACATGCAACACTTCACTTAACTTTTAGGATGTGTTTGTGAACCAAATTGCCTAAAAATAGTCTTGATTTCTTAGTTTTCCTTCCCTCTTCTATTTTTAAATATATTTAATTAATTTGAACTACCTCTTCTTGCCTTATGCATAAAGGCACATCCCGACCAATTCTTATATATTCCATGCTTGTATTCAAACAAAAGGCCTGAGAATTTTTGTGTATCTTGCATAGTATTGCTACCACAATCTTGCTAGAAATTGCATAGCCAAGCTCTATTCACTTGTGCTATCTCTCTTCCACATGTATTGCAACCAAACTGCCTTCAAGCTACCATTACTCAAGCGCCTTCTCCTACTACTTGCCTTTGCTTTCCCAATTCCTTGGACTCATATGGACACACAAAGAAAGAAAGGGACAAATTGAGGGGAAAAATACATATATAACCAGATTTTCCAAAGCTCTTGCTTATCCAAGTTGGAATTATTTATTTGTTTCCTTCATTGCTGAAATTTATCATTATTACATCATATCAAATAGATTAGAAATCAATTTCCTTTCATTTGCAAGTAATTAGTTAATTTCCAAGAGGGTTTGAATCATTAATAGCAAATTGTCGGTGATGGATCCTCTTCTTCCCATCCTTGTGGATATGTAGGAGGTTGTCTACACATCATGGATCATTTGGAAAAGTTATTTTTTTAAAGTTAGTTTAGTTTCAATACACTCAACATAGGTGAATAACCACACCAGGTTATTTTTCTTGTTTAGTTTTAGTGTAGAGATATTTTAACTATTTAGAATAAAAGATTTTTTTGTTTGTGATTATAATAGTTCATTTTTGTGACTTGTTTAGATTAGTTTCCCTTTCAGCAGTAGCATAGATTGTTAATTTCATTCAATTTACATGAACACTTCAAACTAGATCAACACTTAGATCCAAGTTAGGCTAACAAACCATAGGGAATTTACGTTACCCATTCACAACCTCTAAATATTCCCTTTACCAACTCAAATACCAGAGATCACACTACCAAATATTAGTCGCCGATCCTACTATAGTTAGCTACACACATTATACACTCGGCTTTCTCGCATGACCTTAGGAGGTTGAGTGCAAAGAAGGTCACATGTTGATTTTATTTCCTATAAATTGGTGAACCTAACGTGAAGAGCTAGTCTCTAAGTATTTCCACTTTCTTTGTCCCTCCTTTATTCTTCGAGTATTCTTATACCCCCCGAATATGTCAGGACATGATGAGTACGGTCGACCCATCCTAGTTTACGACATGTACAATTATCAAATAGGTATACCACAACAATCACCTTCGCTCTCAACATGGGCAGATAATCGATCAACTGCTAAAAATACTCTTCTTCAGGGAGTCAATATTGGTTCCTCTGTACGTATCGAGGAACTAGACCAAATCACACAGAAATATCCTCATGAACAATCAAGTTCTAACAACATGACTTTCACTAGGGAAGTAATTTCATCTCCTCGGGTATTATTTCGATAACCCATTAGCATGTAATCGAGCAAACTCCCGCATCTAGATGAAGAGTACTTAGCACGGTATGCCAAGAATGAACAACGCTTCCAAAATATGAACCAAGATTTTGATAGGGTGTAATGACATGGTGATGTTCTAATCCAAAACAATAACACTACCCCTCCAAAAACAAAAAAACATTACTAACGATGGGTGGCAGCATAGTGAATAATTCAAACCAGGATACCACACTCCTCAACAACCTCCAAAAGTTCAACAAAAAACATCAAAATAAAACACCACCCCATCAATAGGTGATGTCATCTTGACATTAGTAGAAAAATTCAAAGAGTTAGAGCTTGCCCAAAATACTCAAAATTCATATGCAAGGTAAGTAAGAGTTTCTCACTATCCATAGAATTATGGACAAACACCTACTGCACAGAACCCTTCAGCTTATATGTGCACTCCAAGTCCTAGAGATTTTCTATATAGGATGGGAACCTTTGGTATGCCCTCTCATGCCACATATGGATATCTACAACAGGCACCATTCGAAAGTGTGTTCTCAAATGCCATACCGACCGGAAATACAACAATCCTCGCTCAGTGCCTTCACTCCATATCAAAACAGCCCCCCTACATACACATGTATTCTAAATCACCGCAGGGGATATGTACACTTGCCGTGGTCCTCATGGTTAGCCACATGGGATTCCATATGCCCCAACAAATTTTTACATTGTACCATTTCAGCAAATAATGCAACCTCCACCTCCCCAACAAGGATCTTCGATGGTTGAAACATACACAATGGCGACTTATTCTGAATATCTTAAGGAGGTGCTAGAATTTTCCATCCAAGCTATCATTCTCCCAAGACCCTTGCCCGATCTTCAAAAGTTCAAAGGGGAGGGTGATCCTAACACTCACATCAAAGCTTATGCAATGACCATTCGAGAGCTACTCCCATGGGACGCAGTTCTTGCTAAGATTTTCCCTAAGATGCTAGAAAGTATTGTTCTTGATTGGTATTATAGGATAATGAAGGATTTAATACACTCCTTCAAACAACTCGTGTTAAATTTTTTTAAGGATTTCAATATGAACAAACTTTTAAGAATAGGAATTAGAGAATTCCTCTATATCAAGCAAGAGCAAAACGAGTCTACAACCCATTTTATTCAAAGGTGGTGACAGGTTCTTTAATCCTTCGTAAGTGCTCCAAACATGGATTAGATGGAGCTTTGTGATTTTTTCCTCCACTCCCTCAATAGGGAGATGAAGGAAGAGGTCCAAAATTTCCCACAAAGGAGCTATAAAGAAGTGCTAGACGGTGCTCTCTGAATTGATCAAGCAACCATTGACAGTGGTCATAAGACTTATGGAAAAAATGGGAAGTTAGTCACGCCTAACCAAAGTAACCCCAGTTACTCCAAAAATATGAACAATAATCAAGGATTGAAAGTCCTTAATAAGAATCATGGCATCACAATTGACGGTGTTACCGATCAACCCAAGAAACCCAATGTTGTTAATTCTCCAAATACAAATACTACCAACAACAACAATGGAAATAATCAGAGGAATAATAATTTCTTGCCCTCAATCAACGTTGTGGATTTTAATCATCTTCAACAAATGACAACAACACCAACAAAAACCTCAACAACCAAGACAAATGCAGATGCAAGGCCCTAATCAATACCCAAAGCTATCCAAACTAATTCCAAAACCAAGGGCAAGGGTTCCCAAATTTTAACTATAACAATCAACAATTGAACAATAATTGTAGTTTTGGACCACAAAAAAATACCAACAAAATGCTGCGAGATTATGATCCTAATTTATATTATGGTTTTTATAGGGTTTCTGGGCATGACACAAGAACATGCCACGATTGCAACAAATTTCTACAACGTTTTCCAGAAGATTAAAGATAATTGTTTGTTGACATGTTTTTTACGAACGAAACATCACCAGCTCAAAACACTTACGTGGGATTAGTATCCCTAAAGAACCCACCACTAGGTATATTTAATGATCATATCCCTACATACCCAAAAGACGGTAGAATAGATCCCAATGGTTTAAACAAAGGTATTGTAACAGGAACCAACGATCATGAAGCCTCAACTTTGTCAAACCCACAGGTGGCACCTCCCTTAGATGGCCACTAACAAAGAAAAATTGTGGATTGGTAGAGTGGGGCATTGAACCTCGATTAATGTTGCACTCTTTGTATGTTCACTTGAAACATGTATGATCTTCTCTTTTGTACATAAGTTTTGGAGCCACTTGCAGTCATACGCGGATCATCTTAGAGCTAGTTTCATACAATAAATCATATAGTTGGAGTGGATTCCAATGTATATATTTTAAAAATACTCCACAGATCATATTTAATTCACCATTAATTCCATGTGGTTTTAGGAGACAAGGTTTTCAAGATGAAATCGGTCTACTTCAAGGATATGCTTAACTCCTTTCCCAATGGATGTTTCAAGAAAATTGGTCTTCATCATCTAGCAGAAAGATGTTTCCTAGAGGTCACCAAACTGTTGTCCAAAATTACATCCCATGTAATTTTAAATAACTCATCAAAGGGAGTTATCCATTTTTGTGCTCTATAAAATCTGTAGGACACTAATTCAAGTTTTAGTGGAATGTATAAACTTAGTATTCTACAAGTTCTCCAAACCTACGGAATGAAGGAATAAGTAGTGCAGGGGACTTGGGCAAAATTTAGTAAAAATAGTTTTACGTGACATCTTTTCAATAGTTGTGGCACTCGATAAATTGAGTCCCTTGAGGATTGAGGTCAAAAAGGAAAACCATGGAGTTGCATATCTCGCGAGGAGCAAGAAATTGGACAATTTTAAAAGTTGCAAACCTAACGCTCCGGATTGACCGATTTATAACGCTTTGCATGTTCTCTCAAACCTACAAAATGAAGGAAAATAACCATAGGTGGTAAAGTTGTGGGTCGAATGATTGGTCCTCTTGCAGTGGTGTAAAGTATGTCCACTCATTAAGGTGAGAGAGGAGAATATTGTGAGGGTTCGCGAAAGAGGAAAATTTGAAACACCATGGTGAGAGCCGCAAGACAAAGAAAATCCACGAGAGGGTCTCACATCCACGCCGACTCTAAACTAGAGAGACAACTATCCCAAACACTATAATTTAATTTAGTATGGTGTCCTTCTATCCAGTCTAATTTCTTGTGATAGAATTAAGGGGTCATGTTGTGGTTGTTGGCTGAAATTGGGGTGCCCATGCTTGTACTACAAGAAAACTCTGAAAAGAAATCATAACACTTATGTTTATTCAACAAGTTTTCAAGGGACGGATTCCATCATGACGGTCCTTTCTCATCTCTCTTTCTTATCTTTCTTCATTCCACAAGTTGTATATATACAAGTGCTTACACACTTTATAAGGTTTCTTCTCCCTCTTTCCTTCAATAGCATATTTTCAATCTCTTCTCTGTGAAACTTGAAACTTCATGTTTTCGACCTCTGTAACTCGGAATGGTGATTTTATTGCATCAAATCCATATGTAAGGTATGAAAGTTTGATTAATGCAATTTTGGTTTAGCTCTTTCCTTTGAATACATTGTGTTTGTTGTGAATATTTCTCCCTCTTGAATATTTCATATATTTCCATTTGTTTACATCTAGACTATGTTCATTTTCACGATCCTAACAATTACGGTCTTGCATATGTATTATCTAGATTTGGGAAAGTTATACCTTCGTTTGGTGTTATCACCACCCCTTAGCTTATGATTTATATTTTTTGCATCTCTCTATCCCTGGTACCTTAGAATTTTAGAGTAGGAATTATCTTAGGAGTGGTTTTAGTGTTAGAAGTAGGTCGTGATATGCAGATTTTCCAATATGTGTAACAAGGAAGCTGAAATTATCTCGGATGTTTGTCTCAAGCCACATGCCCAATCTTGGATACAATCCCATGTTGCCTCAAAATCTTGAGTCTTCTATGATTCAGGGGGTGTAATTTTGAGCTCCAACAAAACCTATGTACAAAGAATTCACAAACTAGTTTTTTTAATTATGTATTACTTGTTATGCATGCTTATATGAATTCCCTATCATTTGAGCTTTCAATTTCTTTGTTTTACAACTTAAAAAAAAATCATCATTAGATAATATAGTTACCTGAATTATTTGCATGTTCTCTTCATTAGACATTTTTGGATCCTCATCTGACTATTGTGATGACGGAAATAAGGTCTCCTCAGTTTGTTACAGAGGGGATTTTCCTTTTTCAATTGTTTAAGGCCTTGATGATATTATTTTTCTTTTTCCATTGTAAAAATGGTGGTGGATGGTATATCAAAAAAATCTTTAGTTATCCTCTTTTTAGGCACTCTATTTAAGGGTTCTTGTGATGAAAATGTTAAATATTTCCCTAAGTTTTGAAGAGTCTCTGCCGTTATACAATCTTCCTCATTTTTACTATCTCTTTGTAGTATTGGCCTCCTTTTATATCTCCTTAAAGGAGAGATTTCAATTCTTGGAGGGGTGATTATTTTTGGAGGTTCATCTAAATATGACCTTAGTGTTACAAGAATTGGTTTGTCAACTTAAAACTATATTTTCAATTTATTTTCTTGTTTTCTTTTAGTCTTTATTTTATGGGCAGCTATTTTAATTGATGGTTTCGAGCTAGTCTCACCCTTCTTGAATTTATTTAGGAACTGTTATCACTTGAGATTGCACCCTTTATTGAGGCCATGTTTAGCAACTTAGTGAAACATGGAATGACCTTAAAAGTATGGGATGATGGTGCCTTTAAGGCCAATCTCCAGAGAAGGTTGGTTACTTCTATTATATCTCATTGTAACTAATCTAACTAGCACTACAAACTACTACCAACTAGTTCTATCGTAAGCTTTCTAAGTGACTAAGGTTCAAGAATGAAATACTAAAATGAAGAAAGGTGATGGACCAAACTAAAGTAGGCTCCAGTTCTAACTTTGAGAGACACAAATAAAACTTAGCACGTGAAGATCTGGAAATGCGCACAAAACCACAAACAAAATGATCACAAAGTGAGAAAAAAATGTTGTAAGAGGATTGGGATATTCACATCAAACATGTGTGCATTCAAAAGAAAGAGGTCACAGTTGAAAAAATTTCAATAAATTATTTTTTCACCATTTTATAGAGCCAAGGCACGCAAAATTATTACAAATGTAGTATAGAGGTCCAAAAACATAAAATTAACACTCAAAAGAGTGGAGCACTAAAACTCAAAGAGAAAATACCCCTTTGTTTATGCCCATATAGTTATATTGATATAAAATGGAGAAGGAAGCAAATGAGAATCAAAATTTTCCCAAAAATTAATAAAATAAACCACTAAGAACTAATCAAAATTCAATTTTGAGAATAAGTATGGGTGCTTGAGGTTGTTCGAATCACACTCTATCAAACCGTCTAGGAATAAGGGTTGTGTAGTTCAAGATTTATGGTTAGTGGTTGGGGTGATTGAGCATTCAATATTGAGTTGGGTAGGATTTTTTTGATTCTATATAATTTAGATGATTCGGGACCATTTAATATCTTCCATGGATATTGACACTTTTGGCGGGTTTTAGATGATCCAATGCTTTATTTCTGGCCTTCACCTTTGATTTGCATTCCAAAATCATCTTGCTTCCTCGTTCCATGGCTCATACTATTTCATAGAGTCATTTTTTTGTCATGGATTTTACTTGTACCATACATTTTCCTATTTCACTTTGTTCAGTGGCCTTTCACCTTGCACGAGTTTACATTTCCCTGTGGACTTCTTCTTTTGTCCCGTGGCTTTCATTTTCTTCCTCCACACATCACTTGTTTCTCTTGTTCTGTGGCATTGTGTGGATTTGATTCCTTTTCCATGGTATATACCTTACGTGGATTTTCTCCTTTTTCATGGATTTTCTAATTTCCGTGGCACATTGTTTCATTCATCCATGACAACTACATTTATTCCTTTTATGAATCTTCATCATGAAGCCTCCTAATTATAGAATTTAATTCAAGATATTTGAATAATCATGAGTACTTATTGGGACATAGTTTGGTGAGTTCAAGGGACATATGCTTGCTAGATGAACTAATCAAGTAGCTTGACATATCAATTGGGCATGGAATAAATACATAACTTTGAGAATTAATCCTAAAGTCCTTTAGAGATCTGTCTTAAACTCTACCCGAGGCACCAAACTTTCAAAATACTCATAAGGTCTCCTTTTTTGAGCCCCGGTTTTACTATTTTTTTTTGGGATGCCATTTCTTTACTCTGTGGGTTCTGCATTCATCATTGTAGCTTTAAATATTTTCTCTACAACCTCTTTGACTTGTAGGAATTGTAAATAGGACTAACAAATTGTGCAACATAATACTTTTTCAAGTAATATCACCAAAAAGGATTGAGGAGGGAATCTCAATTAGTTATCACTAAACAAGGGTCCCTCCAATAAGGAAGCAATGGAAACGAAATGAAAAACATGAGAACAACCAAACTACTATTTACAAGATGTAACCCGACCTACTAAATAAGAAGGTTTAATATAAATCCCATTTATTGAGATTTGTAGTACCTCCCCATTATGTTTTGACAGCTTGAATGAATTTACTTTCTTAAAATATGTGATTATGTATGGTCCACTCCAAAGTGAATCAAATTTGGAGTGTCACCTTGGTTTGGCTCTGTCTGCGTCCCATTTTAAAAAAATATCTCCCTCTTTGAAGATATACATTCTATCCTTCTTATCAAAAATTTCTTGGTTAGATTTTTTATGTTCTTCTAATATGATCATGAAAAACCACCTCGCTTATTCCGCAGATTGAACAACTCGCATTTTAACATTTCTTTGATGTTCACCTTCTAATTCTAGCTGCTAGGCCAATT
The DNA here is from genome assembly GCA_018340775.1 of Taxus wallichiana var. yunnanensis. Lineage (NCBI taxonomy): Eukaryota > Viridiplantae > Streptophyta > Pinopsida > Cupressales > Taxaceae > Taxus > Taxus wallichiana. The sequence goes on along the minus strand of CM031234.1, from coordinate 241,029,664 downwards.
CTAATGAAGGAAATACAAGCTATAATGGAAGACTATATTCTATACCATATATAAGAGGAAAATGATATTTACCTATTACCCTCTTGGGTGTGATTTACATCTCGAGAGAATTCTTGAAATTTTTATGCCACCACCTCTGGTTCATCTCCATAGTCCTCTTCATTATCATGATCAAGTTATTGCTAGTATAATCAACAAGGCCATGACGTTGAGGGTAATAATTGGAGGAAGTATTCAAGTAGATGCCATGTTTGAGAGCCCAATAAAATATTTTTAAACCTAGGAAATCCTTAAGATTATCGAAAGTATAGTTTGAGGGACCTTAAAACTTTTCATAATATCCTCCAAGATTTCATCCTAAAATGTTGCCTCTTGATTTTGTTCAAACCAAAAGGATACTCCCTAATGGATAAGAATATTGTCATGATTTTTGTCTAACTTTTGTTAGATGACCCACCTCTTTCTTCTCATTTTTCATGTTCTTCCAAGGCATAGGAAGCTTCTTGATCATCTCTAGTATCTGTAATAATTTGTTCAAAACTCTCTACCTGTGACCAACTTAGTAGGTTTGATAGTTACATCATACTCTATATTTTTGGCTACCCATCCAACTCTCTTCTCATTGATCTCATATCCTATGATGAAATATATAACACTAGGATGAGACACCAACATTTTTATGTGGTTGTTAACAAGTATATACTTGAATTTATTGAGATCCCTCATGATGGAAAACATTTACTTCTCCATGTGGCTGTATTTTAGCTCATAATATTTCAACATTTGGCTAAATAAAGCCACCAATTGCCCTGCACCTTCATGATCTCGCCGAGTTAAAACAATAACACTAGTTTCAAATCCATAAGCATTGAGGAAGAATTATTTCTCAAAATTTGGGTTGATGAGAGTAGGTGCTTGATCAATTTCCTCTTTGATCTTATCAAAGCTATCCTTTCCTTCTTCATTCCATTTGAAAATAACATCTTTCCTAAGAATCAAGCTAATATGTTTGACTAGTCCTACAAATTTAGGAATGAACTTCCTACCAAAATTGATTTTGCTAAGAAAAGACTACACCATCTTCTTATGAGATGGTAGTGAAAGAGAGAGAGTGGTTGAGATCCTTTCCAGATATGTAGAAATAACTTATTTTGAGACCGTAAGACCTAAATATTGCCTCGAGGAATGAAAAAATGCATTTCTTCGGATTGAGTGATATTACAAACTCTATAAACCTTTCAAATAATTTCTCCATATAGTTCATGTGATCTTCACCCAATTTTTAGAAAATTGTGATATCATCCATGTAAATGAGAATAAAATTGTTTATGAAGCCATTGCAAGAAATGTCCATGGCTCTATGAAAGCTAGCACCAACATTGGTTAGACCAAATGGTATTTTATCATAGGAATATATTCCCTATTTGGTTTTGAAATCTATCTTATATGAATCTTCTTCCTTATCCCTTATTTGATTATAACTAGAGTAAACATCCAAAAGTGAGAACCTTTTAGCCCCCGCCACTATCTGTAATATTTTTGAATGGAGGGAAAAGGATAACGATCCTTAAGGGAGGATATTTTTAGGTTCTTAAAGTCCACACTAAGCCTAGTCTCCACATTTTCTTCTGGATAGAAACTAAATTTTCTACCTAAGAGGAACACTTAATAGGAAAGATGATTCTAGCTTCTATGAGCTTGGATAATTCATTTTTCATGAGAGGCTCAATTTTGGGATTTATCGGCCTTTGTTTTGTTTAGATAGGCTTGGAATTGTGGTCAAGGTCTATAGTATACTAGGAAATATTTGGGTCAAAACCCTTAAGGACTTCATTACTCCATGATAAGACATCATTATAATTTTGACATAAGGAGATGAATACTTGTTGTTCATTTGCACTACATACATTTCCTAGCATCAAATCCTTACCTTGTGTAATGATGAAATTTTGATAGTCTTCTTCCTTTACTTTCATGTTATTATTCTCTATTTTTCACTCATACCCGGGCCGAATATCTCTTCAAGTGTCGCTATCCATACATGTAACTTGTTTGTCTTTAAATGAATAATCTATTCACCATAGTTTTTAGCAGCCCGATTGTAGTTCTCATGAAAATTATTCCACATTTTAGATGAACTGGACTATTTTCTCATTATTGTCAATGAATTTTCATCTTGATTCATTATTAGGAGTAGATGGTCTAACCACCATCTTAACATATTTTTTGTTACCTTGTATGAAATACTTGGGTGGAGAAAATTGTGATTCTATAGCCTCCATTTGATCAACCTTACCATTTCATCTTCTTGGCACCACTTGAAGGTTAATAAAATAAATTTTTTCTATGATGTCCCATACTCTATTCTTATAAGATTTTAGAAGCTTATTCTTGGTAGCACACTTTCCTCTTATTTGATTGACAACTATTTCAACATCCCCAAATTCATACAAGGTTTTTATTTTCCTTCTCTTAACCAAGTATACATCCCTAGATGCCTCATACTCTACCACATTGTTGGAACATGTAAACTATAATCTACGTGTGAAGAATAATTTCTTTCCACATGGAAAACCAAAATCACACCTACTCCAACCCCATTTTCTCTCCTCGAACCATCAATGAAAATTTTCCATAAGCCTCATGTATCATCTTCTTCTTTGTGTGACATGGGATAAAAATTTTCCTCTCGGATATAATAAATAACCAAACTATTTTCCTCAACTATGTCATAAAGACCAAAATCATAATGCTCCCTTGTCCATTCATCTAATAAAATGCCAAGAATTGAACAAGGTGGGGAAGTTTTCTATATTAACACTTAGTATTTTTATTCTTCTTCTTGAGATATGCAATTAAAATCGAGGGGAGTAGGGTCATCAGACTCAACATGATAGGATGAAATTAGATCATCTCTCATTATAAACCTTGTGTCATATCTAGTTCTTAAAATCATATGAGACCAATCAGAGGATAAATACCCACCCATTTTGGCTATGAAATCTCTTTACAAGTGGAGGGAAAAGAAGGGAGGTAAATAAATGACTGATATGTATTGAGTGATGGTCAAATTAAGACAAGCATGATGGGCTAACTCAATATTTTTTTTTATGAATCCTAGTATTTTGACTGTTTTGCCATCAAGTTGGAAAACACCCTTAAAATATAAACTATACTCAATATCTAAAATTTATGATATTTTCTTGGGCATTAAAGAAGTGATAACACCTGAGTCTATCAAGCTATTATGTACTAAGTGCTTTCCCAAAATCAATTATATATAGAAGGTTGGTGGTTTCTCAAATTTACTTGTTCATCCTTGTGTTGACATAAGCTCGCCGATGAGTTCATATTTTGCATGGTTAGCTCGGATGGTGGCGCTTCTTCAAATTTTCTTATAAGAGGCCCTCTCGAGAGGGGATAGAAAAATTATCCCAACATAGTTACATTCAAATTTGTCTTCTTCATTTTCTCTAAAATGTTTAAACAGATACCCGTAGTCTTATACATCAAAGGTGTTGAGGACTATTTTCTTGCTTTTTCTCTCATTGGAAAAGATGTTCATAGATGAAGATTAAATTTTTGGGGTATACATGTTATAAACATTAATTTATTTCTCTTTCCTAAATATATCGCGGATTATTTTTCTTTAAGAGGAGGAATATCTTGCACTAGAGAGGATGGAGGAAAAATCCTTGCTATCTATTTTTTGACCTTGTGTTATTAACGAGATGCGCTTATGGTTAATTTGAGATATCAACAATTTATTTTATTGTACAAAACTCATATATATTATAAAACAAGATATTAAGTTCATGGGTAGCTTCTTGTAATATTTATCCATTAGCATTTGGGACCTCCATTAATGAATCTTGTTGATTGAATGAATTCTGCATGATAAGGGTCTAAACTAGAACACCATTTGTACAACTATTTTGATTGCGAGGCTGTCTACATAGGAAAAACCAATCAACCTCATGAGATACATTATGTATTACTAAAATTATGGCCTTGCTCATGTTGGTAGAAGAAAGTTATTATTTGGGAAAAACTACTTAAAGAAGTAAATTATGATTGTGGCCTTGAAATCTATTTGACTGATAATTTTGGCCATATCTTTGATTGGTGTATTGAGTTATATGTTGTTGATATCCTTGGTTAAAAATTAGATTTGGGGGTGATAAAGTTTCTTGGAGGATCTCTCGATGAAAAAAGTGCACGAGAAATTACAAAAATCGAAATAACTAATGATAAGATACAATATGATCAAGAGCTCACAAGGTAAGAATGGCTCCAAATATCATAAAATGATGCAAGTGATGTACATATATAAGAGGAGGAAAGTGAAACTACCACCTAGATCAGTGGTGAATAAATCTCACTAACTAATAAGTAGGGTTTACTCAAAGACAACTAGTAAGCTAACTCAACACAACTGGTAATCTAACTCAACACAACTTGTACACGTAAGAAAACATATCCTATGAGTGTAGGAAATCTCCAAGTAAATAAACAAATAAAAGGAAAATAAATATCCTACATTAACACCCCCATAAGTACAACTTAGGTGGCTAGTAAAAAAGGAATGCGGGTCATGGAAACAAGGCTTGATGAGGTACCCATATAATGCATCTCTCAAAAAGTTAGTGTAAAAGGAGAAAAACTAGTGGGAAAAAACTCCCACCCAAAAGAGAGAAAAAAAAATGAGTCAAGAAAATTGGAGAAGAAGAAGTGGGTCCCGTAACTCAGCTTGTTAAGGTACCCATGTACAATGATCATCCCCCAAATTACAGAGAGAAAGGAGTGAGGAAAGAAGGTCCCCTAGGAATATTGTCAATGATGTTGTTCTCTCGCGTAAAGACTGAAGAGAATAAGCAGGAACTGAATAATGTTCTTGCCCTTGGGAAGGAAAAAAATGAGCACTGAAATTTGGCCCACTTCATAAAGGAAGAATAATCATGTAGTAATTTGATATTTGCATCTAGTATGTATTTGAAAGGTGGCATATGTATGGAAAAAGTGTGCATAAAAGACAATAGGAATGCCACTGCAGTAAACGTATCAGAGAAATAAAATGGTGGGGGCTCAATAAACCTCACAAAGGGATCCACAAGAAGAAAAGGATCATGAAACATCTCTGAAATAGTGTAAGTGACAAATGTCCCAAGGCAGGAACTCCCAATGAGAGAGATGAATAAGTCCTCTAGAATGTGTGATGGCTCATTCAAAATATATTCCTATAATGAAACACAAATGGAATATTAAAATAGACAACACAATTTAGGAATATACTTAATTGGGTTTCTTAATGAGAGCAATGTCTCAAAATAATTTATAAGCATCAAAACATGAAGTAGGAGGAGAATACTACTGCAAAGAGCTACTAGAAGTCCAAGATGGAGCAACACAACACTCAAATATAACAACCAATGTATGTGGAGTGTCATCAACTAAGAAATCAAGATGTAATGGAGCATGAGAGAAAATGGTCACATATGTCTCAGAGGAAGGTTATCCAATAGAACACTTCTATAGAGAGTGAATGGAAGCATGAACATGGACAATTGATCCAAAAACTGGCCAATTTTTTTCTTGACCACAGACCCTTATAGGAAATTAATTCTTTTACCAAATTACCCCGTTAAAATCAACTTTAAATCAAATGCAATGAAATAATTAGAACCACACTACAAAATGGTTGATAATAGAGTTTGGAAAAATTCCTACATCTCTCGTGTTCATAATATTGAACCAATTTATTATCCACTTCTAAATTGTAACTCTAATACAAAATCACAATTGAAGCTATAATAAACCTAAGGCCAGAAGAACAAGAACCTCCTCCATGACCACCGAGTGACAATACCCTGACTTATGCAACAAATTTGATCTCCAATGATGCCATAAGAACAAGAATCTCCTCCATGACCATCGAGTGATAATACCCTAGCTTATGCAGCAAATTCAATCTCCAATAGAAAATACCATATGGATCCAAATTCAAAATCTAGGCGCTACACAATAGTTTTGGTGAGTTGATAACTCCTGCAATAATGAATATCTCAATGCCTTTGTTGTACAATGCTAAGTCTCATTATGAATACCTCAACACCTTTGATGTACGGTGTTAAGTCTCCCTTCAAAGACCTCAATGCCTCCACATACGATGTTGAGTCTCTAGATATGAGCAGACAACAAGGATGCTCCTTTAATTTGTTATACGACATAAATATTCCTCTTCACAGAGTTATAAATGATCCGATGTCTATTGTTGACAATGACCTCCTTCCACTTTGTTGCACGATAAAATGACTGCTACACAGGGCTAAGTGGATCAAATGTCACCAATGAGCTCAATGGTGAATATGACCCTCCTCCAAAGAAAATGATTTGATTTTACATCAAATGTACTAAGGATTTGAGCTCTAGTGCTTCTCTAATGCTTCATCATGTCCCTCAACTCCACAAAATATCTGGGCTCCAGCATGAGAATAAGGCGTCAATTTGGCCTTTGCATTGACAGTGAGTTAAAAAATAATTACTGTAATTTTACACATGCCTATAATAATAGGAATTATTTCATCTTACCGATAATAAGAATATCGTACTTTGAATAATAATGCCTATAATAATACAATATAGGACCTATCTCTCCATATGCTTATAATAATACAATATAGGTCATATAATAAAATAATGCCTATAATAATACAATATAGGACTTATATATTGTTTTCCTCCAAAATAACTTCCTTCATATCCTAAGGCATTTCACATTCTCCTCTTGATGGAATTGTTTGGGATAACTTCGAATGGAGGAAGCTTGATCTTCTATACCTATTAAATAATAATAGGCCTTCTTTTTAAATTCCTATAATAAATAGGCCCCCAAATATTTTTTTTTCCAAAATGGCCTACATATATATTTTTCTAAGGCCTCATAATACTCTTGCTCCTCTTATTCTTCCCTTAAGCCTCCTCGAGCTTACTTGAATGGAGAGAGGCTTATTTTGGAATGGAGTGGAGAGGTTGGATTTTATAGCCAAGGGCAGCCCAAAATTCATCTATAAATAGTTTATCACCATTATCCACTCTAACTAACTTGCTAGTCGAGTTGGTTGGGCCACCGAGTTTATGAGAGGCGAGTCCAGGGGTTCAATTCACTAGCTTGCATTTGTTTTTCCACCTTCACTATGCTATCATCCGAGCCATGTTGACCCCTCTACGTGGTTACCACCAACATTCCATGTTACCTAAGACCCCACTTTCGTCATCACCCACCAATCATCGATTGCCTTATGTCCACGTGTCTTGCTTCACGAGCCCCACTTTGTTGTTGGCTTGAGCCCTTATCACATCCGTTGGGTAAAGCCCAAGTATTTTGTTGTCAATTTTGGGTGTGAGGTTATATCACACATTTATTACACTAACTATGTGGAGGGGATTTATATATCCCATTGGGATATGATTTGTTGTGGCTAAGGCGACGTAATCCCCCTTTTACTACCGAAAACAAATAATTAGCTCACTGAGTCATTGGAATAGCTCACCCATAGATTGGTTAGTTCGAGTGTAAGGTGTAGTTGGCTGAGTTGGTACACAACTTACCCAAGTTGATGTAGCTTACCATGTTGAGTTGGAGGTATAAGGTGGTAATGTGGTGGTAGGCCACATGGTGGCTTGAGGACCCACCACAAGGCAATATTTTTTTTCGACCGTTTGACAAAGATGGCTATAAGAGAATGTGGAATATTGGAGGTCCAAACCCAAACTTGCCACCTATGCCTGATACATTTTTTCCACTTGTCATAATGTGACTCGTCAGTTGACCCTATCTCTTCCAAAGAGTTGACCAAACTTTGACTAGCCACAACTTGGTCGTACGGGCTTCGTTTTCCACATTCTTATAGTTTTTGGAAATCTCATGGATTTAACTTCCACACTATTATGATCTTGGGAGATTTAGGGAAATTCCAACCTACAAAATTTACTCCGGTCACACCTACCCACTAGGGAAGATTTTTGTCCCAAAAATATATTTTTTCCACTCCAGGATAATAAACCTTGTCAATGTCTGTGAAGAGATCTCCACAACTATTACCGTAGTCTATGAACTACTACTTCTTCAATTAGACATTTGGTTTGATCTCTAGGACCTGTGGAACTTGGGCTCACTACCTTCCACCGCACCGCTTTGATGTCAAATTGGAATGACTAATCTCCATCCGGTCTTTGAGGAATTGATATAGAGTTTTGATTACTAATGATGCAAGCAAGCACTATAGTGCCCACTTCCCTTTGACACTTTTGATACTGATTTTGATACTATTGATCATATTATGGACACTATTATGATTATTTTGGTATGATGGTTAGATGTTAGATCATGGACTAGTATTGATTTGGATTCAGTTATTATGATTGATTAATACTAGAGACATTTCTATATATGGTTGATGATATACTGTATGGAAACATTATAGATGTTGATTTGGACTTATAATATTAGATATTTGAATAGATCTGGTATGGTAGAAATTAGATGATTATATAGTTGATTTATTTAAATAAAATGATAATGTTAAATTAATGATGTTGTTGTGATTTGTGTGTTTAGATGATTTTGAAATATTGTTTATATCATTTTGGATGTCTGATGCGGCCACGAGGCCGAAGGAGGTATTTGCATTTTATAGGTTAAAAATCACAACAATGTCGGGGGACTGGAGACTAACCATATTGAAATTCAGGTGAAATCAACAAGGTCACCATGACAACTGTGTTATGTGTTTGTGTGTTGTGTTATGTTAGGAATTCCCAGGGGATTTCCATTATATGTGACCATGGGATATGTGTTTTATTTATGTGTTCCCTTTTATTATTGTTGTATGTATTTTATTTAGTAAAGTGTTCCTTCTTGTAATTTAATTTAAATATGATAGTTCTAATGTGAAAGTCATATAGTTAAATTTTATTTAATTTAATTGGGATGTGGAATGTAAGTAATAAAGTTGTTGTCTTAGTTATTAATTAAATTGGATTTATGTTATGTATAACCATATGTTAAATAAATAAATCATTATGTCAAAAGAATGTAATAAATGAAGTCATAGGTATTAATGCATGTTGTAAGAATGTGTAAGTGATGTGTAAGTTGTGTAAGTCATATTTTGGAGTGTAGAACACTCCATCCTCTAAGGAATTCGGATTTGACCTTGGAGGCCAAATTTGGAGGCTTGTGGGACAAGTTAAACTTGTCCCACACCTCTTAAAATCATCCACCAACCATACCTATGGTTTTGGAGTCAAAATTAATCTTTTTATTGTATTTTGATATGACTATGTGTAAGTTTTAATTGCACTTCCCTTACTTTTTTTTAATGAAGTCCTTTTAGAGTATGGGTTAAATTTTGAGTGTGTAAGTTGCTTGTCATCTCCATTTATTGTGATTTATTGTGAAGTTGACTTTCTCCTTTTGGGGTTGAGTAAGAATGATGTGGCATCCCACTTGGAATCCACATCATCCTCTCCCTCCCTCTCCTTTAAAATTTGAATTCTTCTCTTGTTGGAGGTTGTTGAAACATTGTTTTTTCCTCTTTGGGGTCGAATTTTATTGTTGTTGGAGCTTGCTTTGAGGAAGGAGTTGGAAATTCTTTTGGATGCTTATACCTTGCTGTTTTGGGACTGCATTTTGAGCACTGAAGGAACTGTTGTTTGGGAAAACAATCTCCATTATGGAGAGGTAGGATTTTGTCCTTTTAATATGTTGTTTTTCCCTTTTCTTGCATGAATGAAATAGTGAATGTGTTGTGTATTCATGGCTGGTTGGGTAGATTTCTTAGGGCAAGGTGTAGGAGAAGACTATGGGGATTTCATATGGGGGGCATAAGGGATTGCCAATGGCACTATTTTATTAAGGAGGGAGTTTTGGTTTTGGGATCCACCTTGGAAAAGAAACTGCTTGCATTTCTTACTATGGGGGGCATAAGGGATAAATTTTGGGGGCATAAGGAGGGGTTGGGAGATATAAGGTTTATGGGTATGATATGTTATTGGTGGTATGCATTTGGTGGATGCCCAATTCCAAATTGGGAGGCATAAGGAGTTCCCATAGTTCTTGCTCTTGTTGGCTTACTTGATCAAGCCTATGTGTTGTTTGAAATGTTTGAAATGTAGTTGGGAATTGATGTCTTGTTTTGAACTATGCATTTTGTTGATTGTATGCAAATGTGAGTGTTGTTGTTGTGAAAGAAGCCTTGTTGCCATGTGTTGCTGATCATTCTCCATTTAAAAATGGTTGGGGCTCGGGGGCAAATGGGGAAAGATGGCTTCTCCTTTCCCATTGGATGTCTTGGTTGGGTGGAGAGTGTTTCCTTTCCCCCTTCGTTGTGATCAAGTTGAAAAGAAGAAGAAATCAACATGCTGCTGTTTGGAGAAAGAAGAATACTGTCTAACAGTCATTTCTTTTGAGTAAATTCAATGTAACCTTTCCCACCTTTAGTGGATGAGTTGTGTAATTTTGTAATGTGAAGTTATTGTATTGTAAATGGAAGTTTGAAATTGAATTGAGAAATGTAGAGAGTTGTATCTAATTTTGTTTGTAAAAGAAATAAGAAGAATGCATATGCATCATGTAAATTGTATTTTGAAATTAAAATGAAAAGGAATGTTGAAAAAAAATTGTATTGATGATCAATGAAGGATTGCATTCCTTCCTCAAAAGTGTATTGTGTATTAGATTTGAGTTGTTATTGAAGTTGAAATTGCTATGAAAGATTGAAAACTGCTTGTTGAGAAAGAAGAATGCGTGAAATGAAAGACAATGTTATTTTCCTTGCAAAAAGTATATTAAAACTGAAATCAGAAATGCATGTTCGATTAAAATTGGATGGATGATCTAATATGCATTGTATTTGATTAAGTTAGAATCATATGCACATTCAAAAGATAAAATGATAAATTTTTTTAAAAGAGACAGTTCATTGTTTCTAAAAACTCAAATCTGGCAATACACATTTTAGTAAAAATGAGCAGTTTAACTTTACACTCAACAATAAGCTACGAAACTTAAAATCAATACTCGGGAAGACTTAAGGAACCCAAATTCACAAAAAGTCAAGAATGAATCTCTAAAACTTAAGAAATTTCAAATCGGAGCTGGCATGGTCATTTTTCCCATCAACTATTGGAAAAATGCAAACTTGCATAAATGAACAAATTGACCTTACTAAAACACTCTAAACCCTCCCTAGAATGATCCTCCATTTTTGTTTGACATGTTGAGTGAAGGGGGAGTTCTAATTTTATCAAATTTTCAAGTTGGAAAATTGCCAGTTCTAAATTTTAAACCCTGCAGATCTATTTCTTACAATTTACCCTCAAAACTTCATCAAAATCCAAAATTAATAATTGTTGTTCAAAGAGGACTCAGGATCTTTCCAGAAAGTCCTTGTTTTCCCAAAACTAACTTTTCTATCAAAATTTATGGCCATTTGAAGTTTCACTTCAAAATGGCCGTCAAAATTTAAAACTAACTATACAAAAATAAAAAAAAATTAAAATTTAACCTTTGGAAAAATTTCCTCAAAAGTCCGTGGCCCCCGCCACCCTTTCAACCAATCATATGATGCCACGTGGCACTTTGGAGGGGTGGACCTTTTAAAACTTAACTTTTTGGGAAATTTGACCTTGGGAAAATTTTCCCAATTTTCCTCGCGGCCCGCAGCCTAATCACGTCTTTGACACGTGGCTTGGCGGATGCACGAATGAAATTTTGAAACTTAAACTTTTTTTTGCCTTTTGGAAAAATTTCATATTTTTCTCCACGGCCCCAGTAACCCCGCAACCAATGGGGTGATGACATGTGTCCTAACGAACACACGGACCGCACAAGTCATTTTGACCTTTATACACTTTTGGCTTAAAATTTTAAATCACTCCGCCACTCCGTAGGCCCGCGCCCAATTCGAAGACGCCACATGGAATTTTGGCAAGTTGTCGAGCCAAATTTTCCTTCAGAAAATTAGGTTGTTTTAAACCTTGGGAAAATTCCAAATTTTTCCCCACAGCCCGCCGACCCCTGGTCTAATCACGTGCTGACACGTGGCGAATTGGACATCGGCGGGAGAGTGGAGATCTTCTCCCCTTTGAGATTTTAAACCATAAAATCTCAAATTTCCCTTTTTTCTCTTAGCGCTCCACTTTTCCCCTTGCCAATTGAAAGGTGCCATGTGTCCTCCCAATCAGACCCGCCAACGCGTGGAGGAGTTTTGCGCTTTTGCGCTCAAAGAGGGAAAATTTTCACCCTAAGCCCGTGGATTCCCCAAGGGAAAATTTCTCCCCAAAACTCCGTCAGGCCATAACTTGAGTTTTATTGGGAGTTAGGAGGAATTATTTATATGGTTGGAAAGGTGAAGAAATTTCCTATCCAATGAGCATGATTTAGGAAAGTTTTGATGACTCTAAGTGGGTGAAAAATTAAGTTGAACCCTGTAAGCTTGTTAGGACAGAGATGAGAGGGATTTCACTCTCCTAACCCAAGTGATGAATTTAACTTCTTGTTTGACCTTGTAACCCTCCTTGCTAGCACTCTTAATAAAAAAATTATTCCATAATTTTCCTAGCTAATCCTAGTTTGTTCCTTGGTCTCAAGTGGTAGTTTTGAAGCGAGCATCACAAGCACTAAACATGATAAACTTGTTGCACAAATGTGCATAATGACTTAGTAGCTTTGGTTCCTCGTTATCTACTATGCATGATCAATATCTCTACAAAGTATGACATTGGTTTCTTGTTGTGCCTGAAAAACTTAGTCAACAAGAAAATTTGATATACTGCAACAAAATTTTTCCTTGCAAGAGGGTCTTACAATTGCAAATATATCAATACAATAATACCCAAATTCTATCGGAGACTCAAACCTATCTTATAGCTCTTGCTTCTACTTCTCTGCTTCCATGAGCTATACATTTCCTTAATTGAGAATCCTTCTCTGGGATATAGTGTGAATTGGTACATGTCCACTCTACTACTACCGCAAATGAAAACCAGTTCTTGATATCAATTTACTTGGAGATAAGCAAGTTTATATTCACAATCCCTCGCTCCGATACCAAACATGATCCGAAAATCGGCCAATTTTTTTCTTGACCACATACCCTTATAGGAAATTAATTATTTTACTAAATTAATCAATTAAAATAAAATTTAAATCAAATGCAATGCAAGGATTAGAGCCACAATGGAAAAGGGTTGATAACAGAGTTCCTACGTCTCGGGTTTAGAATAATGAACCAATTTATTATCCAACTCTAAATTGTAACTCTAATACAAAATCACAATTGAAGCTATAATAAACCTGATTCCAAAAGAACAAGAACCTCCTCCACAACCACTAAGTGACAATACCCGACTTATGCAGAAAATTTGATGTCCAATAATGCTAGAAGAAAAAGAATCTCCTCCACAACCACCAAGTGAAAATACCTCAACTTATGAAGCGATTCAATCTCCAATATAAAATACCATATGGCTCCAAAGTCTCAATCTAGGATCTCCACAATATTTTCATGAGTTTAGGAAGATACTCATCCCAAAGGGGTTTCTCAATGAGAGTAATGTCTAAAAATATTGTATAACCATCACAACATGAAGTAGGAGGAGAAGATCACAAAGAACTACTGAAGTCCAAGATGAAGCAACACTACACTCAAAGGTAGCAACCAATGTATGTGGAGTGTCGTCAATTGATAAATCAAGATACAATGGAGCATGAGAGGAAATGGTCACATCTATCTCAGAGGAAGGTTCTCTAATAAAACATTTCTGTAGAGAGTGAATGGAAGCATGAACATGGACAACAATGAGCTCTGTGGAGGAAACAATAGGGAGAGTGTGCTCAATAGCAATATATTGTGGTGAATGGTCAACATGGGACTCATAAGTAGAAACATATGCAAAAGAACACCAAAAATGAAAGGGATGTGAGAAGGGGGAGAATCTATGGTGGCACTAGAGTGGTCTAGGGAAGTGTCACTCTCAGATGGTGAAATAAGGTTGTCATGCAACTGTTGGATAATGGTCCAGGAAGTGAAAGGGAACTCAATGTGCTTGAAAAAAACAATATATCCATAGAAATAGTAAGACCAAGAAGGCCATAGACCTCATCATTGTGGTTAAACCACTCATCCTTCTATAGAGGCTCATCAAGATCGGAACAAGACCATGGAGGTAGGGAAGCAAACCATGCATAGTGCAATGATTGATAATGCCTTCCTTCCAAGACAGAAAGTTCCCAGAGTTGAGCATAAAAATAGAATGGTGAAACTCCATAATGTAGATAAACCCCAAAAATTATCCCAAATGGCACTTTATAACTTAGTGCAAAAAGTACAAGTTCCTAGTGAGTTTTACAAGAACCCCCAAAATGTGGCACTTTATAAAGTAGTGCATTTATAAAAATAAATATAACCATCATAAAGAGTGCAAGAAAACATGCACTTTTGACCAAAATGACACTCAAATACGAGCTACTGGTCAAAAGTTATAGCAAAAACCATTTCCCACAACTAATGGCTTATTTAATTAAAATTTTACAAATTGATTAAAAAAATTCTGAAAATAAGGGGAAAGGGGGTCGTGCATATTGTAGTCTTTTTTTACCCACACCAGAGCTATGCGCATTGACACCTCATCCAAATAGATCCGGATGCTCACCCAAGCGTGCGCGAACCACCATATCCCTCCTTTGTTATGCCTATCGCTATGTTGGCATGCATAATTACCATGTTCAAAATCCAGATATTCATTTGTGCACAAGTAATTATCATAACCATGGAAGTTTAGTAACACATATAATAAGAAAATTGACTAATCCAAGTAAACAATCATAAGAGTCAATTGCACTATCACAACACCATCATAGATACATCAAATATCATTATCCAACCATAAGTATCCATTATAAACCATAATTCATTACATCAAAAGAGTTGAATACATATAACAGTCATTATAATGGTGCGCGTAGGACCATGTAGGAAAATACCAAGCCTAAATTTTTTCCATAACAACATAACTCTATTCGCCTCACACGGTTACACACCTCACCTCTATCAATGACATACATTAGATATATATATGGGTGGGGACTTTCCCTTCACCACCTATGCACTCTCCTAATAATAGGTGTGCTCACAAAATAGCTTGCATGCTTTTTCTACTATGCTAATAATAAATTATCCTAAATATAAACCTTACTTTAATCCTATTATTATCTTTGATTCATGCATGGTTTTTTCATTTTCTACATGTTTTTTTCCTAATTATAGCCTTTTCTTAGCCACCAAGTCACCATGATTTTATCCTTATCTTGGTCGGCACTCAACCCCTACCTTTTCTATTTTTAGCCTTCTTGGAAAATTGGCCAAGTCCTTTTTTCTCTTTTGCATCCGTGTGCGTAACCTTGAGCACTAATTTGAGTTACCTATGTGTGCACCACTTGTTGGATATACTTTCCTTCTACACACACTTACTCTAGTGTATAAATTTTTGTTCTCTCCGATAATTAGTCAATTTATCTCGACCAACATTACCCCACACTAGGAATATTGTCCGTCCTTGGCAATATGTTTCCCAACTTATCTCTCCAAGAATGAACAAATCAAATAATTTTCCCATAAGAATAGAATAAATAATATGTAGGTAAAATAATAAGGGGCATACACCCAATGAATGAAGTAATACCTAGGTGTTTTTTTGTCTTTACTCCTAAGATGATGCAATGACAGCTTTAGGAAAATCTACATCAAGAATGATTTCTAGCTTAAACCATTATGTCAATTCTCGAACAATCGCATCTGAAATGCCCTATAATCTCCAAGTATTTGCATGGGGTCCATATTTTAACCCTTATCTTTAAGCTCCCTAATAATCCCAACAAGGCCGAGATCAATCCTTGCTTTTATTCGTACTTTGGTTTGTCCTTCGAACTTGTGTACCCTAACTCTTAACCGGGAACTTTTGAATGTTGTTTCTCCAAACCATAGATTTGTAATTTAACCTCTCGAACCATGTATTCTACTATCCACATGCCTCCTTTTTTGTGCTCACACTTCCTTCGAAGGAGCTCCACTCTAGGCCATGACAAGTATTCTCTATTTTGTCCAATTTCTCTTTGCACAAGTTCTTTACAATGTTCACAGCTTAAGTCACTCTTCAATGGCTCAAACTCTTTAACATGCAATGTGATAATGAACTATGTCAGGTCATCTTTTATAGTTTTCCATGATTTTCACCATTTTTACTTGCCACCTACCAATGTTTCAAACATTAAATGTGATTTTTGATTTTTTACTTTTTTTGTACTTTTTCTGTTTTATTCTACACGCGAAAACCATAACCTTCTAGGGCGCTCCTACTTCCTAGGCCGCAGACATCCTCACGTACACATCCCCACACATATACCAAGTAGCTCATCCTATTGTTTCCTACCTTGCTTTACATCTTGTAGATTCTTTCTCACGTGGTATGTACTCGAGTCCTATGTGCGAATGAACTTATTACAACAAACAAGCAAGCAAAAACAAAACATGAAAGAAAATCTAATCTAAAGGGCAATAATGCCTTATTACAAAAAAACAAAATTTTTTATAGTAGGGATTCAACTTACTCCCATTAAAGTAACTGAGCAACATGGTGCCATCTAACACCTACAATTGAAATGCTCTCGAGTCAAGTATCTTGGTCAATACAAAGGGTCCCAACTAGTGAACCTTCAACTTCCCTAGATGGCACACAAACTTGGAGTCATACAGAAGGACCATGTTTCCATCTGGAAAAGTCTTATTCTTAATGTTCCTATCATGCCAAGCCTTCTATCATGCCTTTTCATTCTTTTGACCCCAATGAGCAATAATGCACCTTTCATCTAATTACATCAATTTCTCAATGCACTCTTCCACCACCTTTTCATTAGATGATATGCCTACCCACACCATATGTAGGGATGGTAACAAAAATTCCACATGTAGCATGGCTTCTATGCTAAACACTAGCTGAAAGGGTGTGGCCTTGTTCAACCTTTTATATGTGGTCTTGTAAGCCCAAAGTACAACAAATAATTTATCATCCCAATCCTTTCTTACAACATCATATATCTTTGTCAGTGTTTGTCCCAAGATCTTGTTGAAATATTCAACAATATTATTTTCTTGAGGGTGATAAGGGGTGGTTTTATGGTGTGCCACCATAAAATCTACTAGAAAAATTATGATTTTTTTATTCAAGAAATGAGTTCCTCTCACTTTTCATGCTTAATGCGCATCCATACTTGCTGATAATATTCTCCCAAAGGAACCTTGCTTGGTGCATCTACCATGTGTAATCCTTTATAGACATAACCTTCACCCATCATGTCAAGTAGTTAGTACATGTGATAATATAACAGGATCCAGTCTTGCGTGCGGGTGGTACAATAGGTCATACAACATCAACATCCCACTTCTCAAAATGTTTGGCACTCGTTATAGGAATGAGTGGAATTTCATCTTTGCTTTTAGGTATTCTAAGGAATTGACAATGATCACATGCTTTAACATAAGCCTTGGTATCCTTATATAATGTCTCCCACCATAAGCCAGTTAGAAGGATCTTGTGCATAGTTGCATCTCCTGCATAATGTCCTCTTACAATTCCTCAATGAGATTCCTCCATAATATCTTCACGCTCATGCTCTAGAACACACTTGTGCAATACTTCGTTGTGACCCATTTTGTACAAGTCTCCTCCAATGAGCCGGTATGGAACATCTTGAATATTCATCTACTTCTTCTCTAATGTTTTCATCCCTTCTCGGTGCTAGTCAGTGTGTAAGAATATAACTATTTCCTCTAGATCTATTGGTGCACAATTTAACCTAAACAACTATGCATTAGGTATAGTTTCCTTAATACACCATGCGTTCTCTCCAAAATTGATCCTTGATAAGTGGTTAGGTCCTAGATTACTCTTTCCTAGCTTTATAATAACTATAAATCAAATTATTGAAACAATAGTATACATCAACAGATGCACCCTTGAAAAATAGGTTTGTTGACCAAGTACTTCAATTCCATATGATCTATGTAAAAGATGAATGGCGTGGCCAAAAGTACTTTCAAAATTTATGAAGTGCATAAATAATGGAAAATGCCTCTCGCTCAGTCGTCGTGTAATTTTGTTCTGCTTGTGTCAATTTTCTAATTGCAAATCATATGGGATAATATACATTACCCTCATCTGGTTGGGCAAAAACTACGCTAATCACCATACCATAGGAATCAATATGTACATGAAAGGGTTTTTTCGTGGAAGGGAAGTGTAGGATTGGAGCAGTGGTAAGCTTCTCCTTCAATGTTTCAAAAACATTTTGTTGTGCGTTCACCTCAATAAATTTTTCCTTTAGCTTTGAGAAAATCTTCCAGGGGCACAACAATATTAGTATATCATTTTATAAATTTTTGGTAATAACTAGTATGCCCCAAGAATCCGCACACCTCACTTTGATTAGTATGCTCTTCTAATCCCAAAATTACTACTATATAAATGGGATCTACTAACAATCCATCCTTATAAATGATGTGCCCAAGTAATGTCCCAAAGGTGTAGCAAAGATACACTTATTAATGTTAAGAGAGATGCTTAACTACCCACATCTCTCAAACATGAGCCTTATATTATCACAATGATCTTTTACTAACCTATAGATAGTCTAATCATCTAGGTACACCTATAAAAAATTATGAATGAAGCCATGAAATTTATGTACAACTATGTGTGAGAAGATTGTTGGCACATTATTCAATCCAAATGACATCACAATATAAGAAAAATTATGCATTCGTGGTACAAATGTTTTATTTTCCGATCCTTGTGTGTAATATGCACTTGGTGATATCCTGAAAACCCATCGGTGAAGGAATATATCTTGCACCTTGCGCAACTCCCTCAAGTATTTCCTTTGTGAATGGTATATGAAAAGGATCTATGACACATGAAGCATTAAGTTCCCTATAATCCATGTAGATCATGATCAACCATACTTTTTGATCTTGATCACCATGGGGCTAACCCCAAACAGATTCCTCAATTGGCTCAATTATTCCAGACTAAAGCATCTTCTCTATTTCTTCCTTGACCTTCACACACAAGTTCATATTCATCCTATAAGGTCTCTTCTGAATAGGATGCATATTTTCTTTCAACTTAATCCTCATCTCTCCCAATGAGGGGTGCAATCCTTTTTTATGGTAACCTCTGGAAATTGGTCCTAGAAATCATGAAATAACTCAATGATCTTTGCTACCTCTTGCTCTGACCAGTAATCCTCAATGATGGCTTTCTTGGGCACATACTCAATGCTAATATTGACTTTCTTGGTCCTCATGGGAACATGTTACGCGTGTGCCTTTTCATTTGCAAATTCCATAACCTTGCACACACCTTATGTATGGATAATATCCAAATTCTACACCTCTTCATCATGAATGAGGTATATCATTTGTCCTTTCTCTTTCTTTCTCTTTCAGTGCATGACCCAATTATCTTTTGTCTCCAATGTATTTTGCATGCCTCGGGATGAGGTTCTCAAAGTAATTGAATCATGATTTCTTCTACTTTTGTGTTATCCCCCAATGTCATGCACTTCATAATCTGTAAGGCATCATGTACTGGAGGTTTATTAGAAAAATAATCAAAGGGGTGATCCAAACCTTTAGTCATATCGATACATTACAGTCTCTTGTTTGATCTCAACATGCACATACCACACACATGTGCATTTGCACAGTGGAATAGAACTTATGTACCCACAAAGATGGTGGTAATTCCTCCTAATCTTGCCCATGTTGTCTCTCACATTTGTGGACATGTAGAAAGGTTGGAGTCTTCCCATCATACTCATGTATGAGGGTAGGAAATTGTTCTGAGTAAACCTTGTTGAAATGGTGATTCTCACCTCCGCCACAATAAAGTTATCTCTATGTGTTGCCCACCAATGCACTATTATTCCACGTAACATGTAAACCAACATATTCCTTTTGTCACCCTAGTTATTCCACTATTCTTCCATGGTGCACAAGAAATATTCAGGCTTTTATTCACTTGTGTACCTAGATAATTAATTTTTTCCCATGCACGTGATCATACGTAACTTGATAATCCTGGTTACTCTTCCCTTCATCTTGTGCCCAACCATCTCATATGTGCCATGGGCCCATTTTCACAAGTATCACTAGTAGTTTCACTCACCGAGTGCACGTATTCTCACTAAAGTATGCCTTCCTTAGATGGTTCCACATTCTCAAGGTCACATAATGTGTATGCATAAATCCTATTCAGCTCTTCTTCACTCACTGACTCAATATAGGGAGGAGTTTTTCACATCATCTGAGAGGTATAATTACGCACTCATCCTTGTTCTCAAAAATGATATATCTCTTATTAAAGTGTAAGTCTATATTGTTCGCATAACACTAAGGATGTCCAAGTAGTGTTGGAAAATTATTTTCCTCAACCAACTCCAAAACCTCAAAATCTCCAGTAAACTTGGCTCCTTGAATGGTAATTGAAGCATCCTTCAACACCCCAATAGGAATATCCCTTATCTTGTTCACCATATACAACACATTGGAAGATGGATGTAATGGTGGTCTCCCCATCTGATTCCATGCATCCAAATTCATCACATTCACCTCGGTGCATGCATCAATCAAGATATCTCACCACCAACCATCAATCACCGCATCCAGTGTGATTTCCTTATCATACTCATGGTTCTATGGTGAAAAATTCACATGGAGTATCTGTCACTCATGCTCAACTCCTATGTGTAGTACCTTCTCATGGATCCATTCCCATAGTAGGGGGATGATATTCTCCTACCTCAATATATTACGTACCTTTTTAGATCGGATCACAAATATTTCTGAGGCAACTCAATGTTCTTAAGCACGCTCCTCTCATACACCTACTCCTTTAGGAACTATATCTCACATTGTAAATCTCTAATCACCATATGGTCTCTTGATAGACCTCCTTCTGATGAGAAGCATATGGATACTTAACATGCATAACCTATTCTCTCTTAATGAGTGGCTTAGTTTTAAGAGGATCATGCACACACTACACGTCTGAGTAGTCACTAGTAAAGGATGTAATTCTGGATAAGGAATATTATTAGGTACCCATTTCTCATTCTTCGTACGTTATAACTTGATCATCCACACACCCTTATCTTTCTTCTTGTTCTTGCACATATGCTCATAAAGATCAGGGTAGTCCTCAACCTTATGTTGTTTTCCACAATACAAATACTGGATTCTAGGGATATTCACGCTGGTAATGATATGGGGATCCATAAGTGTAACAAGTCCCACATGTGAATCTACCTCTATCACCACAATCTCTGCTCCTATATCCACCTCAAAATCCACCTTTATTACCATTCCCTTCATGGTGAGCCTCCTATACCTATGAGCTTCTTCTATAGTGGTTTGTCACAATCTAGTCTCACATGCCTCATGAATTTGATCTATCAATCGGAAGTCCTTTGCATCATGAATGTGTGTGTCACAATATTACGCAATACATGGAGACATTTTTCATTGTTGCATGTAAGAGAGAGGGAAATTCCAAACATCATGATTCTTGTGATAAATATCACAAGACTGTAATAATAATACACACACTGTCCTACACGGGTAACTATATTTCATATGTCCCTTGACTTCAAAATCAATAAAACATATTCCACTATGTGTTTCATGCACCGAATCGGTAGAAAAATTATCCAATTGTTTAGCCATTATCGTTATTTGCGCCTCTAGAAAAGGGCTTACTCCCTATAATCCTAACTACTTAAGCACTTAGAGCTACTTCCAAAGTCTCGCATGGATTAGTGTATGTATTATGTGACAAATCCCTTCAAAATGGAGTCATCAATCCTCCAAAAACCACTATGCATGTTGAATATGATGAATATAATATGATAGCTTGACAAGATATTATTAAACCACATATCTTACTTGCTCACACTTTTTGATAAACCCTACTTGACATACTTGAGCACGCTAATAATTTGTTGTTCAAACTCTAGAATGTGGAACCCAACAACAAAACGCAAAGTGTGCAAAGCTTCATAATCCACCATAGCATAGTATGGATCATACTTTATATACCAACTGTGTGCATACCCTTGGAGTGTGGTAGAAAAATGACTTTCCTTTCTATTAGAATTTGTTATATTCTTGGCTCTCCATAGAATTTGAAACTTGTGTACATGCTCAACAACATATTCCACACTTCTATACTCCTACAAGTGAAGAGACATCTCAAAGTAGACTTGAGGTATCTGCTGCTGCTGCGTTTGTTGCTATTGCAAAGGTTGCGAGAGGTGGTTGATGAGGTTACTTAAGGGTGTGGGCCCTACCATGGGTTAGAATAGATCCCGAACTTGACCCTCCACCAATATTCCCTCCGTTCGGTGGATATCCTAAACCTCCTTATCCTCCCGCACTACTTGTCACACACGTGGTCATGTAGATGAACTCTCATGTGTCCTAATTGTTCTACTAAACTAGACACTAACTATTTACACCGTTGCAACACCTATAGTATTACTTCTAAAAGTCTACACACCAACACTCTGTCTCACGAAGATGTGCCGGTAAAAACCCTCTAAACCTACTCCTAAACACTAGCGCCTACTACGTGGCCATGTTCCTATCTTGAATCTGTCATACTTCATGAGCTGAAATTGAAAGATGTCTACCTTGGTCTCCTATCTAATGTGGATATCCTTCCTACTTCCCTTCACTATGATACTCTTCAACAACTACCTATGGAATTGGAACATTGTGCACAAGGGCTAGGTAGTAAGACTGGATCGATACGCACCCATGATCCTCATTCTATTCTCCGATGAACTCTCATCCAAAACTGACAAGATCTCTCTGCTACGATTTCCTAATGTTGGGAGGACATGATACTATGGTTTCTTGTCTTCCACAAGGCTCTCATCACTTCTGCTAGTCATCATTCTTCTCAACAATGGCTTCACATCAACTGATCTTTGTTGCACCTCATTATACTCAAGCCTTCTTTGCTCTCTCTACCTTTCTTTCACAAAGAACATCATCATCCTTCTCTAAACATTCTCCCCCCCTATGTGCGGTGGGAATTTAGCTAAGCATAGGTAATCTCTCCAGTCCTAACTCTACCATTAAAATATTTATAGCTAAGGGTATCACACGCAAGTAGGATCCTATAAGCTTACGCAAGAACTTAAACTCTACTTCTTTTGGACAAGAATATGTGGAAATTACATACTCCAAAGTATAGTTACACAACATACCTTCCCACCAATGATCCAAAAGTCTAGTCCATGTCTTAGTCGAATCAAAGAGAGTCTTATAGTCTTCCCGTATCTAAATTCTCTCCTTAGGGCAGTCAATTTTGTTTGATGCGTAAGCTGCCAACCAGTGGTATTTGGATGCTCACCCAAAGCGTGCGTAACCACCAAGTCCCTCCTTTGTTATTCCTATTAGTATGTAAGCATGAATAATTACCATGTTCACAATCCAAATATTCATCATAACCATGGTAGTTCAAAAAAACATATAATAAGGAAATTGAATAATCCAAGTACACAATCACAAGAGTCAATTGCACTATCCAAACACATCATCGGATACATCAACTATCATTATCAACCATAAGTGTTGATTATAAACCCAAAGACTTATAAGTTTGTGGGCTCGAGATACATTTGTGAAGGATCTTCCAAGACTTATTCTCCTATTTCTTTTATTTCCTAACAATTCATCAATACTTTTAGTTATTACAAATTCTCCCCATTCTATCTTAGTATAATTCCTCGTAGAGTGTGCTTTATAATCAAGGTGATGAGACAATGGTGTGATAGTGCAGACCTACCTTTTTGTGCTTCCCTACTCATCCTTTTTTCAATATTTCATGTAAGAAATTGGGAATGTTCACTTGTCTATTATTTTTCAGGTGATTTAGCAATTTAAAGTGAACTGTATTTAACTAAGATTATCTCCCCTCACAGGTAAAATACTTGATAATATAATTTGTAAGTTCAGACCATAAAGGTTTGAGAGAATATATATATGTACATTGTATTTCATTGTCGAATACATCATCTTTATAAAAAAAATTCCTTCTAGCTCCCTTCGGATTTGCTTTCTTAGGAAATAGTTCACCCTGTGCAGGAAGTCCAGTTACCTCTGCCAAGATATCATCACTAATTCTCACTGAAAACCCTTTATATTTGACTCTCTATCTCTGAATATATTAAAAAAGTTGTCAACCATTGATTCATTAAATCCCTAGAATTGGTTTATATAGTCTAACCACCAGTTATCTTGGAAATATTGTGAAATCTAGGGGTTCTAAGAAGTTAAGAGTGATTTTTACGTTCATGCCGAATCAAGTCTCCTCCTTTGTGAACTGCATTTTCCCTTGTCTCAATCACATAATCACACAATTTTTACTTAAAGAATGATTCACAATTGAGTTGTGTGAATGTTTTGAGTATTTTCAAAATTTGAGACCAAAGAACATGCAACATGGTGACAAGAGAGGTAATTAATTGATGTGACTACATGAAGTGTGTGAGGTAAAGTGATATGATAGTATGGGCTGACATGTAATGAAATATGATAGCATAAAGGACAATGTTTTATGAATGCAAATAAAGACATGATGACTTGACATAAATACAAATCAATAATAATCATTCTAGTTATACTTTAATAAAGTGGTAGTTAAGTGCACTTATCTCAATTTTTCATTTGGAATGATTATTGTGCATGCTTATTGAGTTACACCTTAGCAGTATGCAACCTTGTTATTATGCTATGGATGCTGTTATGATGCTGCATGCATGTGTTGAATTTATGTTAGTTTCTCCTTACTATCATCAACAAACACTGGAGAGGGAACACCAATCTGTTGGGGTACTAGCTATCTTTTGTCATCTCTCACATGTGTAGAATATATAGAATATATTTTATCTTCTTCATGCAATCATGAGCTCTGCCAAATAGGAAAAAATAGGGGTTTTCTCCATGCTACTACAAGTAGACCTTTAGTCATTGCATGCTCTCCTTGTGATGGAGATTATACGTCTTCTGCAACCATCTAACATCAAATCCCTACAAAATAGAAAATTATAAGAAAATAAAATGTTAGTAGAGTGCTATTGATCACCTAGAGGGATGATCACAACACTTTTATTCAACCTTGGAATATTCAACAAGTTGAATATACTAAGGCCACTTGAAATATCTCAATCCTTTGAAATCTCAGAAGATGAACCAACATGCTCAACTTCTGATTTCAACTTTGATGTCCTTATTTCCATCCTACTTTGTCCTCCTCTAAATTGCTGCATGAAGGTACTTATATCAGTTAGCTTCTTGTACAACCTCAACCTATGGCCATTGACCAATAGCTTGAATCTCACTAGGGTCAATGGTGGTGAGTTTGATAGCCCCATTAGGGAATATTTTCTCTATCTCATAGGGTCCTAACCACCTTGTCTTGAGTTTTCCCATATGGTCCTTGTACTTTGAGTCAAATAAGAGTGCCCAATCACCTTCTTGAAACTATCTTATTTTTATGTACCTGTCATGCCATTTGATCCTTTGCTTTTGTACTACCTTTGTATTATGCACATCTTGTCTTCTCATTTCATCCAACTCATTGAGTTGGAGAATCCTTTGCCTCTGAGCTTTAGATATATGTATGCCTAGCTCAAGTGCATTATTTTGTGTTTTGTGCTCAAATTAAATTAGGAAAACAACAATATTACCATACAAGAGTTCAAACAATGTGAAGCAAGTTATTGTCTTCCACGTTGTGTTGAATTCCCATACTTCCTCTGGAATTTTGTCTGCCCAATATTTTCTATTAAGTGCAATGGTATTCTTCAAGATATCATCTACTATCTCTATATTTTCACCTCTACTTGGCCATCGAAATGGGGATAGTATGGTGTAGAATTCCTATGCTTGCTTTCATACTCTTTTAGCTAGATCAAAAATTACATTAGCAGTAAAGTGTGTACCTTGATCAATGACAATCTCCCTTAGAAATCCATATTTGGTGAAGATATGATCATAGAGAAACTTGGCTACTTTCTCACTTTTCGACTTGGTAGTTCCTTCACCTCTATCCACTTAGATAATATGTGCATACCAAGATGTATTCCTTCTGCTGAGATTTAGGATCTATGGGGCCAATGAAGTCCAAGCCCCATTTGTCAAAAGGTTGCAAAACCAACTGAGGTTGTAATGGCATTTCATCTTATTTGGTAGGATTTCCTATTATTTAACACTTATCACATCTCCTAGTGTATAATGCTACATATTTATGCAATGTTGGCCAATAATAACTAGTTTTTAATACTTTCTGCGTTGTTCTTTTTGCAAAAAAATGTCCTCCACAAGGTTCACTGTGGCATGCTCTAAGGACATCATATATTTCCTCATCATCTATACATATTCTCATGATATGATCTTGTCTTGTATGAAATAGAAATCTAGCTATCCAAGAAAAATACACACTCTTTTCAACTATATATTTCTTCTCGAGTATAAGTAGTGTGGAGGTGTTTTACCTGAAACCAGATAGTTTTCTATGTCTGCATACCAAGGTGTTTTTGTAGAGATAGAAAATAAATTCTCATCAGGAAAGAGTCATCAACTACCTGTTCTTCATCATTAGTCTCCATTCTTGAAAGAAATATTCTACCACGTTGTCCTTGCTAGGCTTATCCAATATGGTGACATCAAACTCTTATAGAAGGAGAAACCATTTGATGATTTTTCTACTTACTACTAGTTTGTTTATCAAATATTTTATTGCAGCATGGTCAATGTGAATGAACACTGGATAACATGTGATGTAGTGTCTAGATTATTGATAGCATACACAAGCTGCCAAGAACTCCTTCTCTGTTACTATGTAGTTGAGTTCTTGATGCTATAAGTTCTTGCTAACATAATAAATTGCATAATTCAGAATTCCATCCTTTTGTCCTAATATAGCTCCAATGGCATGGTCTGATGCATCAATATGGATATGGAATGGCAGATTCCAATCAGGTCCTCTTAATACTAGGAGTAGTAGTCAACATTTGCTTCAAAGTTTGGAATGCAATCTCACATTTTTCAGTCCACTCAAATGTAGCATCCTTTCCTAATAATACAAATAATGGCATTATTATCTTGCTAAAATCTTGTATGAATCTTTTGTAATAACCAACATGGCCTAGAAAGATCCTAACATCTTTTTGCTTCTTTGGTGTTGGTAGATTTACAATAGCAAATATCTTGGTTGGGTCAACTTGAATTCCATAAGAAGATAGTATCAAGAAACTATACCTTCAAACATCATCATGTATAATTTTTCGTTACTTAAGGACAAATTGTGATCCTTGCATCTCTTTAAAACTTTATCCAAATTTTTCATGGCTTCTTCAAAAGTGCTGCCATGTATTGTGAAATCATCCATGTATACCTCCATGCAATCATTTGTTAGATCTGAAAAGATGCTCAAGATTTCCCTCTAAAATGTAGCAGGTGCATTACACAAGCCAAATGGAAGAACTAAATATGAAAATGTTCCCCATGGGCATGTGAAGGTAGTTTTGTCTTGATCCTTTGGTGCAATCTGAATTTGATTATAGCCACTATATCCATCAAGAAAGAAAAATATTTCTTACCAGCCAAAGTGTCAAGTACCTGATCAATGAAAGGTAGTGGAAAATGATATTTCTTTGTTGTTGCATTTAGCTCTCTATAATCTATGCATATCCTCCATTTTCCATTCTTCTTTGGCACAATGACAAGGGGTGACACCCATTGACTATCTGATATTGGATATATAAATCCAGCATCCAGTAATTTCTTCAATTCTCCTTTTACAATCTCTCTCACTACTGGGTTCATTATTCTTTGTGGCTTCCTAATTGGTTTACAACTGTCTTTGATATAAATCTTGTGTGTGTAGAGCCTAGGATGAATTCCATGCATATCACCATAATCCCATGCAAACACTAATTTATGTTTTTGCAAAAGAGTAATCAATAATTTCTCTTGTTGTATGTTCAACATCTTGTTTACATTAAGTGGCCTTCCTGGAGTTATTTCCACTTGTTTGGAGAGATCAATCATTGAATATAAATTTCTTCTCACAGAATTCAATATGCAATCATGGGGAATAAGTTGATGGAGAATACAAATTTTACCTGGAATATAAATGGTGATTTTTTGTGGTAGAAATTGGTTCAAAGGATAGTTCAAATACCTTAATCTGTCATCCACTTCTTCATTTCTTCCATAGTTATTCTATAAGACATTGGAGAGAACAACATCTTCTTTTGTCTAGCAATTATACAAGACTTCTCTAGCATCATGAGATATTACACAGAGTTTTGATTTGCTTCTAGTTATTCTACCAAAATTGTCTGATCTTTATCATTGATGGTGGCGGGAGGATAGAGCATCAAATTTTTAGTACCACTTCCATTAGAAATAATCATGTTGTTAGACTTGTAACATATGAATGCATCAATAGTGGCCAACCATGGCCTTCCTAGGATGATAGGATATCCTCCTAAACTTAATTTTGGTTGAAGGATAATAAAGTCAATAGGGTATTCCCAAGATTCTACCACCACAATTATGTCCTCAAGTACTCCTTCAGGTCTCACTGTTGATCTATCTGTAAGTTGTAAGAATATAACGGTTGGCCTTAGTCCTTCCAATTTCAGATCATCCATAATTTTCTTTGTCATGAAATTAATGGCTTCCCCAAGTCAATTAGAGTGTTCTTTATTGTTGTGCCATTGATTGTAACGTTTACTAAAGGACTACCTGGATCTATATACTTTAGTAAAACTGAATTCCCAAACATGATATCAACCAATTGTCCAATAACTTGTATCTTGGATGGATCCTTCCTTTTTCTTGGTTTTTAATGCATAGATATTTAGCCAACTTATTTTAGATGGGAACATCCTTGATGGCTTGAATAAGTAGAATTTTGACACAAATATCTCTCAGTGATTGAAAAATCAGAATTAGATTCTGATTTGAGGTTAGTCTTCTTTTCTTGTAATCTCTCTAGAAATGGTGGTTCATTAGCTTACAATTTACCCTTGTTGGAAATTTGTTTAGGTTGTTACGTATCAACTTGTAACATGTTTTCACTTTGTTATGGATCAATTTGTAACAATTGTGGTTCATCTGCAATCTCTGTAATGGTGGGTCCACTTGGTGGAGGAAGTGATCTTCCTGAGTGAAGATGGATATTATTAACATCAACAGAATAGGTAGGGTATTGAGTTGGTTCAGTGGAATAGGATGGATGAGAAAATTTATTGTTGGGGTTAGGCGTTGGTTGAGATGGTAGCTAAGTTAATTTTGGCTAAGAGCCAGGTTGGGAATTTGGCATCAGAGCTTGCTGTTGCGGATAAGGAGGTTACTGGTAAGATTTTTGGTAATTAGGAGGTGGGTTGTTCCATGAATACCTTCATCTCAAAGGTTCTTTGTCATGAAGAAGGGGTTACTTTGCCATTATTGTTGGCCAACAAATTGAGGTTGCCATTATTGTTGGTATTGTCTAGGGTATGGAGCCCAACCTTTCTGTGGATTAGCCCAAGGTAGGGGTTGCATATATTTATTACTAGCCCAATTATAAAATGATGACATATGGTCTTGTGACATACCTCCTTCTCTTGGTAACCACGATTTTATTTGAGAAACATAGAAGAATTTCCCATCCTTTGTCTCCAACATATTGAATTTAGGTGAATCCTCCCTTTCTTGTGCAATGATGGCCAATCCTCTACATCTGCATGTAGTCATATTTACTCCTTCTACATGTATGGAAGAGTTCTATAAGTCTTTGCCTTTGTATATTCTCTTTTCTTCTTAGCATGCAGAGCATCTAGTTGAGTGGCCATGTCATTAACAATCTCTGCTTCATGTTCTTGAACATGTTGACAATCTCTGACTTGGATATGTCCCTAATTGTTTTGGTAGCTGATCCACCTCTTGATCTTACATTTCTTATTCTCTTCATAGTGGCTCTGGAGTAATTCCTGTAGGCTTCACAAATATCCTCAAAGGTAGCTTTTGAAATGTCTCCAACTCCTATCAAATCTAGAGCATCCATGTCCTCCTCACCGAGTCCCTTCAAAAGAGTAATTTGAGAGATTCGGAGGTATTCTTGTGTGCCTTGTCTTTTGAACATAGAACATGAATATTTCTAGATATTCTTCCAATGGTTCATCCTCCTTTTGTGCCATCTTGTAGATTTCATCACCTCCTCTGCTACTCGGCTTGCAATAGTCCTAATACTTAGTGAGAAACTTCTCCTTCATCTGTGCCTAGGTGGTAACAACATCTCTCCCTAAACCCATGAACCATATCAAGGCTACATCCTTGAGTGTAGCAGGAAATAACTTTAGTTTATGTGCATCAATGGTATAATCATAGCTCTTGCATAGAATTTCAAACTTGAACAAAAAGGTTTCTAGGTCTTCATCATGGATCTATGAAAGTTAGGAAAGGCAGAGGGAGAAATATTCTTCATAGCAGTAGCCTCATCATTGTTGGAAATGAGAAACTCAAATGTAGTTTCCTTATCTTCAACATTTTGGTTCAATTCTTCTTCCATTTCTAGTTGATCAGGAGAAAATTCAGAAATGTAACTTGGAAAGGGAACTTATAACAACAAATATTGTACAGAGGAAAGTATGTCTTCTTCAGAATCCTCATAATTATATGAAGAGATTTGTGCTACTTATGGATTAGGTTAAAAATATACCATGGGAATCCCTTGGATGGTGCATGCATCAACTATCTTAACTCAATCAATGAAAATTAGTAGGGGGTGGAGGTGAGATTTCCTAAACCTAAACTATTCATAAGAAATGAAAAACCTCTCAAAAACCTTATAACTTGGCAATATCCCGAAAATGGTGCCAAAAATGGTGGTGCAAATTAACTTGCAACAATTAATATGTTGTTCATTAATCTACAATCATTTAATCATCAAACCAAGGGACATAAACTTTCAATAATGCCAGTGTTGTATGCACAGTACAAAGCATTTAAAATGTATGGAAAGGAAATAGCTTTCACTACTATACTTAGAATAACAAATCTTGAAAGTACAATCTTGAAAAAAACTAAAATCATACTAAAAGTAAATAGATTTCAAATACTATAACTAAAATAGATCTTGTAAATTTAGAATACAGATAAAGGAATGAATTGCTTGCTAATCTATCCATGTAATAAAACAAAGCAAAAAACTATGGAGGGGTTAGTAGACCACAAGCGGGCCCTTCCTTGGGTGTTAATCCCTCTTAAGGCTTGTACATAGAAGTTATTGAACAAAACTTAGATTCTTTATTGAATTGGCATGAAGATTACATTTAGGAGCAAAGAAAATTTTGTATCTGTATATCCTCTATTCTAATTCTCTTCCTAGATCTCTACATCCCATACATTCCCAACATTAATCCTTCTCTTTTATATTCCTTGTTTGTAGTAGAACATGAGAAACAAAGTTCAACTATGAGTTCAAAAAGTCAAGTAACAGATCATCCGGAGATTCGATGCATGCAATAAAATTAATCAACATGTGTTTAGATGTCAAACACATAACTTAAGTAATGGATTAATTGATAATCAGGTCCTCAAATCACGAATTCAATCAATCGGTTCCTCATTGAAATGGTATAAGAATATTTGTAGAGAGAACAAAACAAAATATGAAAAAAATTAAAAAAACTATATTATAGATATACAAATTTATAGGAGATTACAGTTCCTAAAATATAGGAACTCCCTCTAACCACACTAACAATATGCCTAACAATAAACATGTCGTATATATTGTTATAACAATGTATAACAACCTAACATAATTACGACATAGTAAACACTAATTTTCCAACATCCCCCCCCCCCTTAGTGTTTACAAAGGAAGAAGAATATCGAAAAACTAGAAACAAAATCGTATGCCTTCGCATACTTTTAGGTCTGCATATTGCTAGCTTGGATCTTGCTACACATAACTAATCTGCTTCACCACGGTGAATCCCATACCACACGATCACACTTCCACCAATTGAACTACATACGTGAACTCAACAATTCCCGCTTTCACTTGTAGTGAAGGTGCTTTTCACCGGTCGATCGATGTTAGAAGTATGACAGTCAAAGAATCTCAACGATCAAAGGATTACTCTAGTTTAGATTCCCTCATATACAATCCTGTTCTTAGATTCCAAAATGCACATCCTCCGTGTTTGAAACATTAGTAGGGAATGAATACCATATTTTAATTTCTGCACACGCCACTACTAAAAAAAAACTAAAATAATATAAAATAGTGCCACCAAATCTGAATGGGCCCCGTCATTGGTGATTGATGAGAGGCGTTGATTTTCCTCTATCCTCCATTGCCTTTGACCTCTAATGAAATACTACTAACTCAACTTGATTTGGCTTTGAGTCTCTTTGAACAATTCACCCCCATAAGATGTACATCGCGCCAAACAAAAATGTATTCAATTATTTAGCAATGAGGCAAATTTTTATTTATTTTTTGGGCTTTTACTATGAATTAATTTTTGAATTTTTATAATGACACAAAAATGGACTCAATAACCTATTATTCACCTAAACATACTATTTGAAATGAGACAATAGAAAAGGTGATAATAACTCAAATTTGATAAGATGAAACTTGACTTTGAATAACTCTGTGAACCAACATTTTATAATATTCACCTAGATATAGATGGTGGAATTAACATTGACATACACATTGATGTCTTACAATGACAACAGGACAATTCTTGACTAAATTTTTTGACATAAAATAAAATACCTATTTGAGACTCTTATGGAAAGTGTGTTAAATTACATATTGAAAATAACATAAATAAAACTATTGACTTATTTGAAGACAAGAATATCAAAATACTGATATGACACCCTAACTTTACAAAATTGATTTGTAATATAGACTTATTCTTGTTAGGGAATAAGAGATAAAATATGTGGAATAACCCCTCACGAATCACAACAGGTAGAAACTAATATGCGAAAAATATTACGGATCTCAAATAAAAGTGCGAATAAAATAACACAACACAAAGAGACATTATTTAACATGGTTCACCCAATTTGGGCTACGTCCACCAAGAATCACTTGCTCATATTTTATTACAAGCCACTACTCTCTCAATACAATACCCAGATTTGTTTGGAGCTATGCTCAAAAAACTCTCTGAGAATTCACACTTGAATTCAAAGCACATCTACAATGTTTTTCATACATTTATCATATGCATACAACCATATAAATAGACAAGCTTTGCTTAAGTAGTTTTACAAAACCATGGGTATCAAAACCATGGGCAAAAACCGTCCCATAAACCTATGGGTCAAAATCCCGCCCATATGAGAAAATCATGTTTC
The DNA here is from genome assembly GCA_018340775.1 of Taxus wallichiana var. yunnanensis. Classification (NCBI taxonomy): domain Eukaryota; kingdom Viridiplantae; phylum Streptophyta; class Pinopsida; order Cupressales; family Taxaceae; genus Taxus; species Taxus wallichiana. The sequence goes on along the minus strand of CM031234.1, from coordinate 240,996,098 downwards.
TCGATATATCGGGCACGTTTTAAGGCCCAATTTTTTTTCGAGGATGTGCCCCAAACCCCTGCTACTGCAGGGGCTACCACCCTGGACCCCCACTCGAGGCCTAGCACCAATTTCTCGAACCCCAGGAGGATACATGAAAAGTGTACAATACTCTTAGTGTACAGTCTTGACACTTTCACACATGAAAATAGGCTCCAACCTAACAATCTCCCACTTGGAGACTAGTTTTCCTCTGAGAAAACTTCTCAACCCTTCACAAGTTTCGTGAAGACCAACCAAAGTTGAGCACAACTTGCTTTTCCCTTGTGACCACCTTGGTCATAATGTCTGTAGGATTACAGACTGGTATGGATCTTCTCTAGCTTCAACTTCTCTTCCTCCAAATCACGATGAAATGGTACCATAAATATATATGCTTCGTCCTAGAGTGGAAACCGAGTTCTTAGCTAGGTGTATAACACTTTGACTATCGCTATGTAGCTTTCCTTCTTCCTCGTATGCCCCAACTCCTCAAGCAATTGTTATAACTAAATCATTTCTTTGCTTGACTCTGTGGTAGTAATATACTCGGCCTTTGGTTGTGAAAGTCACTAGCTTCTGTAGTCGTGAAATCCAGCTCACTATTGTCCCACCTATAGTGTAAACATAACTTGTCATGCTCCTCTTGCTGTCTACATCTCCAGCCATATCTGAATCTACATAACCACACAAAGTGGTGTCTGATCCACTGTAGCACAAAACTGTCTCCATGGTCCCTCTCAAATACCGAAGGATCCACTTTACTACCTACCAGTGATCTCTGCCTGGATCACTCATAAATCTACTCACCGCTCCAATTCGCATGGGCAATATCAAGCCTGGTACACACCATGACATACATCAAACTGCCAACTGCTGATGAGTAAGGTACCTTGGACATTTGGTTTCTCTCCTGCTCTGTCTTGGGACACTTGCTCCTTTGATAACTTGAAATGGCTTGCCAAAGGAGTCCCAACCAGTTTAGCATCCTGTATATTAAACCTCTCCAAGACTTTCTTAATGTACTCTTCCTAGATAAAGTCAGCTTCCGTTCCTTCCTATCCGAGATATCCTCATACCAAGGATTTTTTGGTTGCCCCCAAATCCTTCATAGCAAAGGATTCACTTAGCTACTTCTTGAGTACTTTTATTTCCTGCATGTGTTTACCTATTACCAACATGTCATCCACATACAGACACAGGATAATATAACTGCCATCCTCAAATTTCTTTATATACATGCAATGTTCAGAATGACATCTAATATAACCTTGCTCCATCATGAAGCTATCAAATTTCTTATACCATTGACGTGGAGCTTGTTTCAAGCATACAAGCTCTTCTTCAGTTTGCACACCATCTCCTCTTTACCTTTGACCTCATAGCCCTCTGAGTTGCTGCATATATAGTTCTTCCTCCAAATCACCATGGAGAAATGCAGTCTTTACATCAAGTTGTTCTAAGTGCAAGTCTTCTACTGCAACTATTCCTAGAAAAATTCTAATAGAAGTCATTTTTACTACAGGAGAAAAAATCTCATCAAAATCTATACCTTTTTCTGTGCAAACCCTTGACCACCAACCGGGCCTTGTATCTTTTCTTGCCTCCTTCTTCCTCTTTGAATCTGAACACCCACTTGTTCTGTAATGCTCTTTTGCCTTCGGGTAGCTTCACCAAATCCCATGTCTGGTTCTCCATGAGAGCCTGATGCTCCTCATCCATGGTTTGCTCCCACTTCTTCCTAGCATCTACCTGCATTGCTTCATCAAAACTCTTTGGCTCTCCACTATCAATGAGTAATAAATAATAAAGAGAAGGAGAAAAACATTCAAGTTCTCTTCTTGCCCTAGAAGACCTCAATATAGGAGTTTGGGGTTCCTGTCGAGGAGGTTCTTGGACTGATTCATGTGTCACTTTTCCATCCGGAAGATCCTCTACCGCAGCATATTATTTTTTGGATTCTTCCCTGTTTTCCTACAACTACTACTTATACATGACTTTCTCATTAAAGACCACATCCCTAGATCGAATGATTTTCTTGTCCTTAATACTCTAACATTTATATCCAAAGTCATCACCACCATAACCAATGAAAGTACATTTTTCTTACTTAGCCTCTAGCTTGGTCCTATCATCCTTGTCTATATGAACAAACACCTCACATCCAAAGACTCTAAGAAATGAATAATCAACTTTCTTACCATACCAAGCCTCCTCAGGTATGCCTCTATCCAAGGAACTTGAGGGTCCTTTGTTTATCAAGTACACAAACAGCTCACCGCTTCTACGCCCAAAAGAAAGAGGAAGTCTGCATGTAACTTCATGCTCTTATCACGTTCCATTATTATTCATTCATCCTTTCGATACCCCATTATCTTTGTGGAGTTCATGGAACTGTCTTTTTCCTACGGATTCCATTCTTAGAACAATAATCATCAAATTCATTGCTGCAATACTCCCCTCCATTATCTGACTTGAGAAATTTTAGCTTAAGACATGTTTCATTCTCTACCAAGGATTTCCATTTAACAAAAGTGTCAAATACATCAGATTTGTTTCTAATACAATAAACCCAAAATTTCCTTGTTGCATCATCAATAAAAGTAACATAATAACTTGAACCCCCAAGAGATGATACATGAGCCGGTCCCCACACATTAGAATGCACCAAATCTAACTTACTCTCTTTCTTTGTAGGTCCAACCTTGAGAAACCTTACTCGCTTTTGTTTCCCATATATGTAGTCCTCACAGAACTCCAAACTGTTTCTATATATCTAGGAAAATCCTTCTTTATGATCTCCATGCCTTTATGGATCATATGAATGAGCCTATAGTGCCACAATGTTGTACCTACTTACAAGCCACAAGATTACAAACATTAGTGCTATAAGTGGTTAAATACAAGGTTCCAACCTTCTTACCTCTTGCCACCACAACAACACCCTTGGTAACCTTCCAAGAGTCTGCTATAAATATCATAGTACAACCATCACTTCCCAACCGCCTGCTGATATCAAATTTTTTTTGATGTAGGCACATGTCTGACATCCTTCAATAGCCAAGTATTCCCATTTTACATCTTAACCTAAACAAAACCTTTTCCAACTATGCTACAAGGCTCATCATCACTAAGAAAAACATGCGCAAAATCTCCTTGAACATAATCAATAAAATAATGCCTATGTGGAGAAGCGTGGAAAGAAGCCCCCAATCTAAAACCCAAGATTCGATAATATTATGCAAAGAAATAATCAAAGCATCCCGACATACATTACCCATTGCCACATTTCCCTCCTTGTTTTCTTCTGTTGTTTCTTCTTGTCCCGAAGCTCCCAACAAATTCTTTGCATGCCCAGACTTTCCACAGTGCCAACATACTATCTTGCCTTTTGATTTTGACCTTGCCTGATCCTTTGATTTTCCACAGTTTCCTCTATTCTTCTATCTCCCTCTAGTTTCCACTATCAAAGCATTCCCTGAAGTAGAAGATTCACCGAGATTTTTCTTCACATTTCCTTGCTTAGAATCACCCCTACAACATCCTCAAACTTCAACTTTGAGTTAGCGAAACCGAGTTGCTTACCGCCATTACCAAGCTATTCTAACTCTCAGGTAAAGAGCACAAAACTAATAAAGCCCTAACTTCTTCATCAAATTCTATCATAATTAAAGCTAGCATATTTACAATTGTATTAAAATAATTTAGATGATCTGCTACTAAACCATTCTCAAACATCTTCATATTAAACAAATTTTTCATTAAAAATATCTTATTAGAGGCAGAGGGTTTTTCATACAACTTCCCTAATGCATCCATCAGTTCTTTTGTAGTTTTTGCTTTGAAACATTAAATAATACCGAAGATACAAGACATGAATGGATTGTCCCAAGTGCCTTCCTATCTAGTAAATCCCATTTTACATCCGTCATACTCGAGGGTTTGTTCACCTTCTCAAACAAACAGATTTGTAGAGAGAACACAACAAAATATGAATGATATTCAATAAGCTCATTCAAAAAACTACATTACAAATATACAAATTTATAGGAGATTACAGCCCAAAAATATAGGAACTCCCTCTAACCACCTTGAAAATATGCCTAAAAATAAACATGTTGTATATATTTTTATAACAATGTATAACAACCTAACATAATTACAATATAGTAAACACTAATTTCGTAACACTCATTTAGTTACGATGAATAATTAGATATATTGTTGAGTTATCTTCAATTCTCATGTTTTAGTTTGTAATCGCTTCTTTACGTGACACATACAAACTTGGAGTGTCATCCTTCACGTTCCAAGAGATATGTACAATCACGACTTGTTTACCATAGGTGGTCTTCTTTAGTTGCAAAAGGGTTGTTGCAGACGGGTCCTTTAGCTATAGGTGATTCCCTTTGGTTGCAAATGAATTGCTATGGATGGGTCCTTCACTATATACAAGTTATTCCAAATAACAAGTTACTCACAAACAAGAGTGGCATCACACAAAACATCATTCAAACAACTTATTGCAACCATAAGAATAAATGCATACTCAAAATACCACAAAATAAAGTTAACTAGTAATAACTATATTAATCAATATTATGCCAATAAGTTCAAGTTATAGTGATGATGTTCAACAATATGACAGGGAGATACAAGGCCATGGCTTTGATTTCTCAACAAAATATAGAAGATGAGTTATTTATACACATTGTTTAATCAACTCATCAACCTCTCACCTATGAATGATAATGAGTTTAGTGATACATTCTCTTATGATATGGTTGTACCACCACATGTTGCTTCATCAAAATTCACTATTATTCCCTTGAGTCCCAAAATATTCTCCTTTAAGGGATTTAACAATTGATATCTCACCCACCATATAAGTTGCATCAAATATTTGGGTTTCTCCTTCGAGAACATCTATATATTCCTTTAATTCCATCATGGATATTCCTCCAACCAGTGTTGCTTCAGTAGAATTTTAGTGTTGCTTCATCACAAGATTCTAATAATTCTCCTTAACAAGACATTTGTTTCATTGAATAATATTTAGATGAAATGCTTGAGGACAAAAATTTCACTTTGTAGCATCTTCTTCGAGATCCACCTCCCCAGGAGCTCCATCTACCTAACAATGCATATATGTTTGTGGACTCTCAAATTGTAGAGCTTGAAAAGATTGTCTCTGCATCTCTTGATATATTATATCCATTTCATATTGAGTAACCTCTTGAGACATTTCATGTTTCCAATTCCTTTGCTACTGATTTAAGACTTCTAGATCCATTAGATTCCTAGGGAATTCATCAAAAATAATCTTCCCAAGGGGCTAGATAGTTCTCTCCTCCTCCTCTTCTTCTAGAAAGATTGCAGTTTTAACATGGGTACCTCATCGGGCCTTGTTACTAGGACCCATATGGCAAATCTTTCTTAGTTTGTTTAGGGTCTTATATCTCTTGTAAGAGGATTTTTCCACTATGTTTTCTTCCATTACTTGAGATAATTATTGTACATGGGTAACTCATCGGGTGTAGTTTCTAGGACCTATTTCTCTTTCTTCTTTCCATTCCTTATCCTAATATTTGATAAAGGTGGGTGTGGTGTGAGGGTTTATTTTTTCCTTTTATTAGTTTATTGGGTAATTTCCAGCTCACACATGGCGAGTCATCTCACTTAGGTGAGTTATAGGTATTTTAGGAGTTATATGACATATGATAGATTCTGTCATAGAACCTATCATACTTTTCATATGTGTCATAGTTTTCATATGTGTCTTACAAGAGTTGCATTCTATTTATGAATTATAACTCCTTTCTCCCTTGTGGAGGTATGATTAGTCCAAGCATGGGAGTTACATAACACTCCCAATTTGTACTCTCTTTTTGATCTACGAGGATGAGTAGACCTTTTTTTTTCATTATCAATTTCTTGGTGATTAATTTCTTGTTGATTGCTTGGATATTTCTCACGTTTCCATTCAAGTGCAACTACCTTGATGTGCTCATATTTTGTTGGTCTCCTTTCTCTCACTCTCTTATAGATTGAACACACTTTAAAAACATTTCGGATGTATTTTATTGGACTAGTTAGGTTTTCATAGTAAAAATGGAATTCTTTTTATGGCAATAACTAGTATATCATTGTGAGTGGCCAAAGCTTAGTTACGACCCCCATTAAAGGCCGAAAAGGGTAAGTTTCTCTAGTTATCCATGAAGGGGACATGCCTTAAATTTTTAGGGGAAAAGAGTAGGATATACCAAGAGGAGGAGTGGAATAAATTATATTGGAAAATGATTGGATTATCTAAGCCAATATTCCCTTTTCTTCTTCTCCTTGGCAAGAGCTGTAGATGCTCAATAGGATTCCCCTTAGCTAAAATTTGTTTTGTTTATATTTTTATGATGAAAAATGGTATTAGACTACTTGAAAATAGTAAATATGCATTTGGGATTTTCCATATGTGTTGAAAAATTCCTCCAAAGGAAAAATAACACAAAGATACATACCAATCTTAGTGGAAGATGATCATAAATGAGCTATAAGTGACTCAAACTATCCCATTGGGCATGCCAACAAATGTTGTTGCCTAAAATTGTACTCCTTGTTGAGGCCGAGATTAGCACCTCAGTGAAACATGGAATAACCTTAAAAATGTGGGACAATGACGCATTTAAGGTCAATCTCTAGAGAAGGTTGGTTCTTTCTATTTTATCTCACTGCAACTAATCTAACCAACACTACAAACTACTACCAACTAGTTATAACCTAAGCTTTCCAAGGAGAAGGGTTCAAATGAATGAAATACTTAAATAAATAAAGGTGGTACAAATAACTAAAAAATGGTTCAGTTCTAGCTCTATGAGACACACCTATAGCTTAGCATGTGAAGTTCCAAAAATGTGCACAAAATAATCTTTGAAGCGTTTGAAGAGAACTCGAGAGATATTCACATCAAACACGTGTGCAATCGAAGGAAAGAGGTCACAATTACAAAACTTTCAATAAATTAATCATTCACCATTCCATAGAGATGAAGCACGTGAAAATGTCATAAACACGTTACAAAGGTCTCCGAGAAGAAGATTTGCATTCAAAAGGAAACAAATCTAAAATTAGTAAAAAAATCCCCCTTTACTTAATTCCCATATACTTATATTTATAAAAATGGAGAAGGAATCAAAGATAATCAAATTGTGCCCAAAAATGACTAAAATCAACCTCTTTTCCAACCACTAACAACCAATTGACATTCAATTTTGTAGGCCAAGTATGGGCATCTAAAGTTTCTCAAATTACACTCTATCGGACCGTCTAGTAATGAGGACTCGTAATTTAATATTTAATTATGGTTGGTAGTGGTTTAGCATTTAATATTGAGTTGGGTGTGAATTTATTTCATTATGTGGACTTTCAAAGATATTTGACCTTGTATTGTCTTTCATGGATGTTGGCACCGTGTTTTTAGATGATCCATCTTTTGTTTCTAGCCTCCACCTTTGATCGTATCCCATGGCCATCTTGTTTCCTCATTCCATAGCTTATACTATTTCATGAAGTCCTTTTTTTGTCATGGATTTTACCTTCTACCATGATTTTTCCTATTTTTCTTTGACTCGTAGCTTTTCAATTCATTGACGAGTTTAAATTTCCCCTCAAAATTATTCTTTTATACTATGAATTTCATTTTCTTCCTCCATGATTCACTCCTTTATCTTGCTCAATGACATAACATGGATTTAATTCCTTTTCCATGGAATATACTTCCACGGATTTTCTCCTTATTTCGTTGATTTTTCTAATTTTTGTGGCACACTATTTCCTTTACCCACAACATACTATGTTTCTTCTTCTTTGCATGTCTTCATCATGAATCCACCTAGAATTTGAATCAAGTTGTTTGAATAAACATGAGTGCATATTAAGCAACAAGAACCTTTTTCATGCAATGTATGATATTTGTTTTAATAAGAAATGGTGTTTATAAATCAAATGAATTAGTCCATGGTGATTTAAATATCATCCTTTATCATTGAAATTATCTCGTAATGGATTGGAATGAGGTATATAGGAATTCGGGTAGATTAATTAAAAATTAAGGGTGTCTTACCCCATGACGAAGATGGTTTATCATTTTTATTTTAGGACCAACCAATGTAACGTATTTTCCTTCACAGGTGAAGTAATTCATCACCCATTTCACTACAGAATTCTAATCCTCAAGAAAGACATCCCTAGTGATTCCCTCTGCCTTGCCAATACCATCTTGACATAATTTCAAGGTTATTTCACCTTGTACTTGAAAATTTATAATCAAATCATTGTATGGAATTATAGAATTGGAAAATTATTCTCCTACATTTTCAATGCCATGTATTGTGCTTTTAACAGTGATTCTTACCTTAGTGTTTATTCTTAAGAATTTGGAGTTTTCTTATTCAGATTCTACACAAATTCTTCTACCATGTATTTTTTAAAACCTTCAAACTTCTCTAAAAATTGTAACCACTGTGCATATCTAAAGAGTTGAACAGAGACGTCAACTTTTATGAAGTCAACAATAATATTTGGCCCCGATTAATTCTTTAAAACCATGTTGCTTCAAGTTGGCTCAGAGACACAAAAACTCTTTTTTTGACAAGATGGAATGGAAATGGAAAGATTTGAGACAAAAATGGCATATGAGGGGACATATGAAATGAATCCCATGTTGAGGTGACATACGCAATGTACCACTTTTCCCCATGTTTGCATTGAACTCGACATTAAACTCTTTAAACTTACTCATCCCTCCAAACAAGTGGATAAAACCTCCCACTTGTTGCTACTTATTCCTAAGATTTGGGTTGTCATATCATTCTAGATTTGCATGGGATTTATAACTACCTATTTTTGAAGATTTAGTTATCAAAAGCTCCTAATAATGTTTGAAAATAAATTTTAAGTTAGAAAGAATAAAACAAAAATCACATACACTAATTTTCTTCTTGTTGACATGTGTCATGTTTTACTTAAAGAAGGAGAAAAAACATTTGTCAACAAGTATTCAATAGATTTTTTTATTTATATAATTATATAATTTGTAATTTTTGGAAGTGGCTACCATTTATAGTTTTCAACCCTTTTCATTTTTATTTTTATTTGCCTTTTTTAGAACAATGGCTTCCATTTCTAGTTTTAGCCCCTATTATTTTATTTATTCTTTCTTAGTATTCAGAATTTAGTTGATAGGAAGGAGGAAGCCTCCTCATACAACAAAAGTATGGATGTGACATGACTTGATTTGTAAATAGTTCCTTTATAGCTAGTTTTATGTATAAGTAGATCCTATGAACACTAAAAATAGTGTTCTTTGGTCTTCATAAATGGTTTTAAAGATAAATAGACCCAATATCATAGAATTTTTCAGTAAGGCATGGTCCTAGGTAGTGATTCCAAAAATTACTCTCAAAATCTTCATACTTTGAATTAAAAATAATGCCCAATTCCCAAGTTGAAACGTCATGTTCGGGATATGGCGATCATGCCCTATTTTTTCTATTATTAGATCAATTCTATGTGATGTAAAGCTTCCATTCTTACCTCATATAACACATTTAGATGCAATATCCTTTCTTATTGTTTTTCTATTAGATTAATTCCTACTTCTAATGTTGTCTTTAGAGTCTGGAGCTAACATTATATAGAAAGAATGGCATTTTCCCATAGACTAACTCATATGGAGAGAATTTAGAGGTGGATTTCCAAGTTGTGTTGTATCCCATACTTGTTCTAGTAATTTGAGTACCCAATCCTTCCTGTTAATGGCTATTATTTTGTTAAGGATATTCTCCAACTCTCTATTGGTGACTTCCAGCTTCCCATTTGATCGGGGTGATAAGGTGAAGATTTCAATGCCTAATTTGATATAACTCCACAAATGATTTAATAACCTTGAATAAAAATTCAGCCCTTGATTTGAAACTATAGACCTAGGTGCCCCAAATATGAGAAATATTTTTTCATATAGGAAATCAACCACCTTTTAATCTCTTGTAAATTGCAAGGCTTTAACTTCTTCCCAATTGGTAACATATTCTGTGCATGTACTAGAATATATTCTTTCCCTTGCGATGTTAGATCAATATGACCATTAAAATCCAATCCCCAATTTTCAAAAGGTTCTATGACCACTTGAGGATGGAGAGGCATTTTCATTAGAAAGACTGGGATTTCTTTGATATTAGTCACATTGCCACATATATATTTTCACATCATTATGTAAGGAGGTCCAATAATAGCTAACACATATGTATTTTTAAATATTCTGAAGTACTAAGTAATGAACTTTAGATGGTTTATCATGAAAATCCCTTAGGATGTCAAAATTTCCATCTTCTCTTATGCATCTACACAATATAAAATGAAAACCACATTTAAATAATATTCCATTTACCCATTTGAGCATTGATTATCCTTTATAAGACATCTCCTTTGTTTAGAGATGAAGGAGGATGGGAGCTTCCCTAAAGTAAGGTAGTTAATCATATCAACAAACCATAGTGATCTAGTAGATATGAAAAACAAGTCTTCATCTAAAAATTCATCCTCCATTGGTTCATCTTGGCCTATAGTAGTTATTCTTGAGAATACATATGCAACCAAATTAGTTTGTCTAGGTTTATACATTATTGTAACATTGAATTATTTCAATATTAATAACTATCTAATAAATCTTCCACTAACCAATGAGTTGTTCATTAAATATTTACTAATAGAATGGTCTGTATAAACTATTACTTTATAATTAGTAATATAATGAAGAAAATTATTGATGATAGATACTATAATAAGGAATTTTTTTCTCAGTAGTGGCATAGTTTAGTTTAATTAGTGTTAAGTTTTTATTGATATAATAGATAACATAATTATTTTTCCCTTCTTTTTGATGAAATAAAACTCCTATTGCCTCAATGATGATGCATCAATATGAATATAAAAAGGAAGTTTCCAATTATGTCCTCTTAATATAGGGGCAAAAAAGCTTTTATTTTATGGTTTCAAATGATTATTGGAAATCATATGTCCATATAATTTCATAGTTCTTAGTGAGCAAGGAAAACATAGGTGATGTTATTTTACTAAAATATTCTATAAATATTCAATAATAACCAACTTATCTTATGAAAATTCATACCTCAGTTGGAGTGGAAGGTGGAGGAAGTGTTTTAATTACCTCTATTTTGGCATGATCTACCTTAATTACCTCACTTGAAATGTGATGTCCCAATAATATCCCTTAATTAACCGTGATAATTTTTTTTCATGGTTAAGTGATAATTGATGTTTCTCACACCTTGTTAACACTTTTTCTAGTCTAGACAAAGATTTCTCAAAAGAGATTCCGTAAAATATAAAGTTATCCATGTATATATCCACAAATTCATTAGTTACGTTTGTAAAGATGGCTAACATTGATCATTGAAAGGTGGTGGATGTATTGCATAGTCTGAAGGGTAGGAATTTGTATGAAAATGTACCCTAAGGACAAGTAAAGGTTGTTTTGTCTTGGTCTTAAACAGCTACTACGATTTTGATTACAACCACAAAACCCATATAAAAATGAAAAATATTTCTTTCTTATCAAATTAACTAAAACCTATTCAATAAATGGCAAAGGAAAATAATCTCTCCATGTTGATTTGTTCAACTATCTATAATATTTGAAGACCCTCAATTACCCATTTTTATTTAGTACAATGTGTTTGATGCAAAATTACAAGACCCCCCAAATGACCCGAGTTTGAATAAGGCATCCAAGTGTAACTTTGTATAACATGGGACCATCTCTCAAGCTATGGGACTTGTGAACTTGAGATGGTCCTCTAGAGAAGGCAAACTTCCTCTACCTAATCCTAATGCTAAAATAATCCTAATGTAGAAAAGACGCCTAACTACACCTATCCTAACAATGCCAAGGAGATAGGGAGAGAGAAAGTGCATGAAAAGGGAAATCCTACACTAACGAGGTGATATCACCAAGAAAAGGGGCGAGATACTCTGTTGAGGGAGGATGAAATAGGGAAAAGGGGGCTGAGGGAGGTCAGACAGATGTGACACGACTAGATTCTAATCCGCCATAAAAACTCCATAAAACACAACATCATGAACCTGCAAGTAAAAGAACATGCACAAAAAATAAACATGAAATGGAGAGGCAAGGAAATATAATAAAAATAAGCTAGGGTTGAAGAAACACCAAAAACAAAATTTTATTGCTTCAAAGTATGCACAGACCATTACCTTGATGCTCATAGGCATAATTACATTGCTAGGCCTAAGAGAAGGCTCGTAGCTCAAATGGAGTTGAGGGAAAATTTTGTAAGAGTTTCCCCAGCTCCCAGAATGTCTCCTTAAAAAATGAGGTAGATTTTACAATATATAAGCAATGTCTTACCAAACCTCATTAAAGAGGTATGGGAACCCATACAAATTCACTTCATGAGGGTACTTTTGTCAGATGAAGACATGGGCGTCATATTGTATTAAAATCTAATTGTTGAGTTGTTGGGACTCGTGAGCCACCCAACCATGTGACCCATTCAACTTGATCATACCGTCCAACCTAGGTGTCATGAAAATAATAGGGGTGTGACGGGCATCAAAAAATGTCTCAGTACGCGTCAAAACATGTGACTTGACCAACCCCTAGGCATCTAACCCCAACCGACCAACCCCCAGGCGTCCAACCCCATGACCTATCCAACCTAGCCATACCATCTAACTTGAGCATTGTGCAAGTGTTACGAGTGTCAAAACTGATCCTACACATAAAAAAATGTGACCCGACCAACCCTAGGCATCTAACCCCCATGACCCATCCAACCGGCCGCACTGTCTAACTCCGGGTATCGTGCAATTGTGATGGGTGCGATGGGCGTCAAAAACTTATCATACATGTCAAAAAATGTGACCTAATAGACCCTGGGCATCCAAACCCCAGCCGACCAACCCCAGGGCGTTCAACCCCCAGCCATCCAACCTATCCGACCAACCCCTAGCTATCCAACTTGTCCAACCAACCCCTAAGGCCAACTTCCGAAGGCAATAACTTGAGCTCCCGGATGAGTTTTCAGGTGAAATTTTATATGATTTCACATGGAAACAACACATTTAATCTAATGGAGGTGGTATAAAGATCCAATTTTTAATTTATCACGTATAAATTCCTATTTCTTTTTCAGGATGCCGGTTGTGCGCCAAAATAATGAACTACCTTGGGAAGTGTATGATGCTTCAAGATGTCCCATATTTTACACCATGTAGGGCATACAAAATGGATTCTATAGGAAATTTTTTGACTTATAATTCTTGACACGACTATCAGAATCTTCTGTTGAATCTTAGATCCTCTTTCACGCTCTAAACTCCTTAAGGCCCAAAAATCTTCTTTTGATGGATGGCCCCAAGACCTCCGAAACTTCCGTGAATCACTTAAAATGCTTTTGAAACTCAAAAAATCAGTTGTATAATTCTAGGTTTCTCCATGAATCACTGTCCAAAGGCTTAAACCCATCCTCCCGAGTTTTCTATTTTACCAAGGGGAAAAATAGATAACACAATGTCCAAGGAGACACCCATTTCCTATTTGAAATGGGATATATGAAACCCACTTGTAATACCTTTTCTATTTTAGTTTTGACAATGTCTCATAGTACATGATTTATTCTTCATTGGGGTTGTATTATAGGTTTCACAGTATTATAGGTTTCATATATATATATATATATATATATATATATATATATATATTATATATATCTATATATATATATATATATATATATATATATATATATATATATATATATACATATATGGTGTGTAAAAATGAGCATGGATTCCTCTCATATCACATATTCCCATGAAAAATATTTTGAGTGGGAGTTCAAAATTGTAAATAGATTGGATTCCTCTTCATATGTCAACCAATTGTTAATATTCAATTGTTTTTAAATTTGATTAGTTTATGGGTGGATTGAGGTTTCTAAGGGAAAATCACTTAGAAATGAATTGCATGGACATATGTGAGGCTGTAATATGTGAAATTTCACCATATCCTCATTGAAATTTTTTATTAAAGGAATGATAAGGGAGGAGAGATGATGTTATCATATAGAGTTGAGTATCATCCCCTTCTTCATGACACTTAATTCATTAACATGTCTCTAGACTATGAGAAATACAAAAGAAAAAATATTTAATTTAGTGTCAGTTTCTTTAGGATCATCTATCCATATGGAGTTATTTGAAAAAGGTTTGACATGTGGATATAAAGAAATGTTCTTTGCATTCAATCCATTTGAGATAGTCATGTCTCATGATCTACAATCTATGATGGTAATAACTATAACAAGCTAAGGTTTTCCTAAGATTAAGAGATATCATTTATTTTGAATTGAGGATTTTAAGATCATGAAATATACATGTTATTCCTAAGCTTCAATAATGAATGCAATGCCTTCAATGATCCCTTTCGGTTTAGCAATAGTTTTATCAACCATTTGTATGAATGTAGCAGTTGGTTGCATATTTTTTAGAGACATATTTGAAAGCATATCCAAAATCAAAACATTAATAATATAAGCTAAATATAAAATAATGTTGGTATACTAATGTTTCCAATTAGGGATATTCACATTAGGCTACCTAGGTCTCCATACTTAGGAGGAAGAATTTTCCTACCAATATCTCCATCAACTTCCCATCTACACGAATGGTCTTAGGGTATTGCTTCTTTCTTTCAAGAGTTTATGTGAAAAACTCCTTAATTATTTTTTAATATTAGATACAACCCTAATGGATTGTATCGAGGAATTCTGATGCTAAGATGTTTTATTTCTTGAATAAGTTCATATTTAGTGATCCTACTAGGTTGTTGATAAAACAATTTTTCTTTATCTTTTTGGAAATGGTATAAATGGGGAATAAGGAGTTTTTACAAGTTACTCAACATGCATTGGAGATTTCTAAGTTGATTCTTGTAATTATTATTTCTCATCAAGTATTTATTCAATGAATATCGAATAAGGTTGGGAAAGGGTTTTCCCATGATGGAGTTGAACATTAACACAACTAATAACACTTAAGTTAGCAAAGTTTCCTGATTCCACAATATAGACAAGGGTTCCTTGCTTAAACTTATTATTATTTTTCACATGTTGGGTAAAAATTGTGGTTGATTAACCTTATCTAGTTGAGGTTGTTAATTCTTATTGGAATGTATAGGCATCAAGGCTTCTGTTGATTTTACAAATTTTCATTTTTCCTCCGACTATGGAATTGTTGATTATATTCTGTTAGGGTAACCATTTTTGGGTAATGATGAGATACCAATTATTTTTTCTACAAGTTATACCATTGTGGGTTATTTCATATTGAGTGATAAATTGACCCCAAGGTTGTGGACCAGATCATGGTGTGTTACATTTTTTTGCAAGCCATCCATATATATTTGAACAAATGGATTAAAGTGTTGGTTTGAAGGTAGGTTATCACATTGTCTTTGAACCATATAATTATGATCTAATTCTTGTTAGGTACTTTTATCTACATGATATTTGAGTACTGGAAGTAAGTTACATTGATTAGTGGAGCAATTTAGGTCATAAATACCACGTAGATAACTACCTTTTCTAAAGGTAAATTCTTAAGTTCATGTTTATCTCTGCATCTAGGACAATAAATAAATAAAGGATAATTTTTTTTGGAATTTTATTACATACAATCCAAAGAAGTATTTAAGTGTACTAGGATATCTATTTTAAGATTAGAAAACTCATCCATTAGTTTCTTTACTTTACTACCTTGTTTTTTATGTTTATTCCTACAAATTCCTAGTCTAGTTCTTGAATAATTCATGTAGAGGTCAATAATGTTTGTGATTACTAGTTTTTATAGATCAACCTTTACCATAAGATTAAAAAAATCTATATATTAATCATCTACTCCTCTTAGAAATATGGTTTTACTTTATTCTTGGTCCAATCCATTACCAAAACATTTATGGATAAAGATGAATATATTAAGATAATTCTCAAGGATTTCATCTTCATTTTGGGTCATCCTAAAGAGTTCTTATTTGCACTCATGAACCATGCAATAATCCTAGTACTTTATTAAGTAAGACAATTTCCATTTCATACCAATTATGAATGGAGTTTTGGGTCAACCCCATAAACCAACACATTGCTAAATCCTTAAGGGTAGAAGGAAACAATTTTAACTCCTAGTTATCGATTGTTTAATCATAAGTTTGGAAAGTGACTTTAAATTCAAATAAAATATGATCAAGGTCTTCTAAAAGTATCCCCCTAAAATGAGGAAATATTGATGGGGATATATTCTTCATAAGATCATGTTCCTTGTTATTTATCACTATAGGATAGGAGTAAGTTAATTTCTTGCATAGGAACTATATTTTCTACTCCTTCCATGTTTTCTTGTAGTTCAACCTCAACTAATAAACATACAATATGATTTTTACTAT
Source organism: Taxus wallichiana var. yunnanensis (assembly GCA_018340775.1). Classification (NCBI taxonomy): domain Eukaryota; kingdom Viridiplantae; phylum Streptophyta; class Pinopsida; order Cupressales; family Taxaceae; genus Taxus; species Taxus wallichiana. The sequence goes on along the minus strand of CM031234.1, from coordinate 240,979,549 downwards.
GGGGGAATTTTTTTATTATCAAATATTCCTTTTGAATCCCTAAATCTAAGCATGAAATAAGAAAATTTAGCTACAATACTAAATTAAAATAATACAAGAGCATTATTAAATTAGTATTTTCCTCTAAACTAAGAGGTTGTGAAATATTTTTGGTTCTACTTCAAAAATCTCACAAGGTCTCCCTATTGTCACATATAGGTAATTGAATCGTTAGAGGAAGTAAGGAATTTGAAATTCTTAAATGGAAACTTACAAGAATTTTTTCACAACACCAAGTTCAATGAATTTCCCATTGATGCATAAAGTCCTAAAAATGGTGCCAAAAGTGCCATGTGTCATTGTTCCTTCACTTTAATTAATCATTTATCAAACCAGGGTGATATCAAAAGGATGTATGTTATAGAAAAAGAGGGAGAAACATTTCTAAAAATTCTACCATCTAAGTTTAAGGTAACAAACATTCAAAAAGATACTCGCAAAGATGAGAACAATCCCGAATTATTGAAAGTAGCAAATAAATATGAACTAAATTACAAAATTTATCGATTTTACAATTGTACCAACAATAAGATGAAATTAATTTAAAAGAAAACAACACAATGCTATAAAAATACTATAAATGTTCTCCTTTGGTAATAGTGACCCTTACTCTTCTATTAGATTTGAATGTTAAACTTTATCAACAATCACCAACACCGATATGCAAAAACTATGTTGTATTAACTTGTTCAATGTTTCTTATAAAAATGAAGATATTATGAGAGATAACCCTCTTTTGAGTTTATAATTTATAGGATATACTCAAAGTTTGAATATTTCAGCCTCTCATGAATGTAAAAATATTTCCTATATTCATGGTGGCTTATTGTAGCAAAATTCTCAATAGAGCTAGACTATGACTCCATCTTATCAAGTGAAAATTGTGGAGATTACAACTAATATACTACTCCTAAAGTAATAAGACATTAGAAACTAATAATCCCTGCACAAATATGGGAGAGTGTTCCTAATCCAAAACATGATTTCTAAAATGTTATTTTTAAAAATTCTGAAAAACTATTTTTAGCAGTTTTCAACAACTTTGTTTTTACAATTTTAAGGGTCTCTGAGCATTTTTTGAGTTTGGATGTTACCACGATAAGAAAAGTGTAATCACCTATAGAACTACCCTCTCCAAGTTCATTATGTTATCTTTCCAACGGTTCTTTTGGTTCACAAACGAGTTAATGGGATAAGAGATATGCTCTTGACAAGGCACACTAAATAAAATAATAGTAATAATATGATAGATTTTGGATTTTTCCACTTTTATCTTTTCAAATCCATCCCTAAGGTGGATACACATAGTATCTATGTAGGATGACCCTTGGATCCCATCTAGAACCATTTATATTCTATTTTAAATAGTTTTTCATATTCTCCTTATATAGCTATAAATCAACTTGTTTTGAATAAAGAGAGAGATATTTGGGAATACATATTTCTTATGCAGTTTTACAGCTTGTATACATATGGAATTACAATAAAATTTGTTTATTTTTTTGAGGTATTTCAATGTGAATTTATTATTATAACACATTAAACACCATCGTTAATGTGTTTTCCTCCATTCGTTCCCTAATTTGGATTAGTCCCTTTTCTTCCTTCATACTATCTCGATAAATAAATGACATTTTACTACCATGTGCTTAACTATTCAAGAAAATAACTATTCCTCAAGGATATTTTGTACCACCAAATATTCTTCAACATCCACTTGATAGTCACATGGAAGCTTGGATTTTTTTGGCTAGTCCAAAGATGAAGTTACTTAGTCTTGATATTTTACATTTCTATTCAGATCTCTTCGGTGAAAGTTCAAAGATGTTGTGTATTAGTCCATAGTTATATAAATTTAGTTGGAATCCTCATTCTTTGCTAAAATTTTGGACCAAATCATCTTTTATTCCTTTATCATTCTTTAATCTCAATCACCGCCTTATTTTTCATGACAAACCATCTACCTCACAAGAATTTATTAGAGGTTAGGAGAAAAACAAAGCATTATGGCTTTTGAAGTTAATTCATCATATATAACTTATGATTAAACTTTAAAATAGTTAAAAAGCCTTTTAAAAATGATTAATTTCATTGAAATATTATTAAAAATGAACAATTATACTTCAAAAAGATAAGACAATTACAATCTCATTAGAAATGCAATCAATGAGCCACTACAATAGGAATTTTGAAAGGATTGATGAATTGATTTCACAAGATAAAGACTATTATGTCAATTGAATTAGATAGGTAATGATGAATATAATAATATTGAAAAAAATGGCTTGATATGATATCCCCCTCAAATGGAATTTTTTGGATGCCTTAGGTTCCCACAATAGAAAAAAATGTGGCAATTGATAGATTGAAGAAAGGGTGAAGGTGGTGTTGAAAAGGAATGATAATATAGTGAATAATAATGATGATGGGAAGATATAGAACAAGTAATGCATGGGGTAGAACATGCATAAAGGAAGATTAGGGAAAGTGCAGGGAGAGAGTGTGAGGGTGGATTGAGGAATACACAAGGAAGAGTGTGCACGAGAGTAATTGAGGAACCCATGGGATGGGGAGAACACAAGGGTGAAATGGGTAGTGCACATGAAGGTAGAATGTGGAAAGTGTGAGGTAAGAACAAGGATCATGTGCGGTAGATAACATGTAAGGGTGAACTTGGGAATAAAAAGAGGAGCACACATGAAAGTGAAGGAAATATGGAGTGGGGAAGGTTGATTAACCAAAGGTCAATTTTTTGTGGTATTCTTTTCTTCTTGTTCTAATTTTGGAAATTTATAGATGGGGAGTGCCCAACAGTAAGCACAATCAACATGAAGGAGACATGCACCAAACTGATCACGAGTGTGAACAATTAAGAGCATCCTTTGTTTTTTTATTTTTAGTAGGTGTGGTTAGTAGTGACCACAACCAACACTTAGGAGAATCAAAAGGTCAGGTTGTGACCCTATTTTTTTAAAATGTAAAAGTATAGGGGATATCTACACATGTGATTGGATACAACATGCATTGGTGAGGAGTGGTGGTGAGTGATGAAGGGTGTGGGGATATAGGTGGAAAGGAAGTGTGGGTAGGGTGCAAGTAGGTTAGTCATGGTGGTGACCGATGGAGGGTGTGGATGCACTACATGGGATGGAGGGAGTAGGTAAATCATGGAATAAAATGAAAATGATATAGTAGGTATCAATGGGAAGTGGTGGGTGTGGAGGTGGCTATTAGGAAATTCATAAAGGTGATTGGTGGAGGTGAGGTTGGGCGGTTCGAGTGGGAGGGAAGCTGTGTGTGGGATAAGAGATTAGAGTGGAGGTAGGAAGTGGGGGATGGTTGATAGGCTGGTCATGGCAGAAAAATAGTGGAAGCAAGACTAGAGAGGTGAGGGAGATGTTAGTCACGCACATGAGTGACGAGTGAGAGGGAGGGTTTGATAAGGATAGAGTGACATGGTGGTGACCAAACTAGATAGAGGTTTCATGCTAGGGCGTGGAGGAAACATGGTTGGTTGTGAACACAACTCATAGTGGAGAGGGAGTGATAACAGAGGGTGAGTTGGGTTGTGATAATGAATGTGTAGAGTGAGGAGGGTTACATGTGTGATTGGGTGGCTAGCGATGCACGATCACAATATGGATTATTTGTGCATGTAAAAAATATATATGGTTTTGCATGAGTAGTAGATAGTCCCATTATGATATGTAGAGGATGAAAAAGTGCAAAGATGTGATACAAGACATACCCATGATTGGTAAATAATTTTCAACCCCTGGTTAATTGTTTTGAATTTTATTCTAATATTTAAAAAAGCTCGATCAAGAGATTACTTTAAATTGAAATGAGTTTAATTTTGAGTGTGTTCAACCCACTATTCTTTGTTATTATCTTATTCATAAATTTTTATTTACACATAAAATTTTTGTGATTCAAGTGGATCAATTAAAAATCATTAAAAACTGATCTTATATTCCCAAAAATGATCACAAGTTGATTTAATAATGCATTTCAATTTGATTTGATCATCTAAACTTGATCTCAGTGCATTCACTTTTTTTTTGTGGAAGAATGTGCCAAAAATAAAATTTAAATGATTTTCCCGTTAATTTCATTCTTTAAATCATTAAATTCCTTTTATACGGAAATGAAAAACTAATTAAAAACAACAAATGAAATCACCAAATACTCCACAAATTGATAACAGATTTCACCCAGTTTGGGCTACGTCTCTAGATTCATAAAAATGTGAATCGATCTATTAGTTTATCACTTGAAGTAAAAAATTATACATGTTCCAAATGAATAATAGATCATGTCACATGTATTTATAGATTATTATAAATTTTTAGACTTTGATCAACATTCAAAACTCGTCTCCAAGTTCATCTCACGTGGCTCCACAAGGATTCCCACCATTCTCTCGTGAAACTAAGCCGAAAAAATCTTCCACCAAGAATATTATAAAAATTCATGGAAGACTAAATACAACGAGGATATTATAAAAATCATATAAGACTAAAGACACCATTTTCTTTGTCTCTGAATTTGGAAAAAAATTCTAGTTCTGACCGAATCTTGAAAATGTCTCTAAGTGCCTCAAAAATAAGGATTACCTCAAACTGCTCCATTATGATTATTCCACAGTCTGCTAAAAAGACCCTTTAATTATAAATTAACCCCCTTTTATAATATTCAACACTATGGGCACATTGGCAAGGCCCTTATCTTTTTACCACGTCAACCCGTGTTCGAGACCCCTTATTCACTTTGCATTTTCTATGTTGGGGAATTAGTCCCATATGTGTTGGGTGAGGGATGTGGTTAGTGTTTAAATTAGGTAGTGGTTACATCTATTTCAGTCTTAAGACCATTTTTTCTTTGGCCACATTGTAGGCCTCGTGGAAGATTTGAGCCACGTTAGACTCGATAGTTGTTTGACTTGCCAATATTGTGTTGGCCGAGGCTATATTTGGATGGTCATTGGAGATATAGGCTTGGTCGAGACTAATTGGTGTGGCATTGGATAAGGACGAGTGGTTGGGATGGTTTATGATCATTGCATGTTAGGTAGGTGGGTGATGTGGCAAGCATGGTAGCTCATGGCCATGGCGAGATGGCCATATCAACTCGCCGAGTTGCCTCTAATACAATATTACAATGCTTGGTAAATAATCCCACATTCATCCCATAGATGTAATTAGAGGAAAATATATACAAAATAATTACAATGATATAATGAAGAAATGACAGAAAAGACACACCTCTATAAAAAGTGTGTCGACCACAGCCGAGTGCCCCAACAAGTAAATAATGCGGGGCCCACTTGTCCGAACATGAGTGTCAAATACCGACATCTTAAAACCAAATTTTCCTCTAATCTTCATGTGGCACTTGTCACTCCATGATTGGTCCACTTGGCGGATGTGCATGCGTCCATGTCAACTCAAACTTGTGCGTAATCCATTATTTTTGCTAGCTATCCAAAACTTTTAGTAGACGATAACTTTGCATATGAGCACCGTTTTCGAGTTCCTTATACCATCGAAAGATCTTAGAATGTTCTTCTATAATATATGTTTTAGGGATAATTTGGGAATATATGAAATTTAAAATGTCCTCTGGATCAACCCACATAGAATATTGACATTAAGGCAAAGGGATTCCCAATTAGAGGTAGGCATATTTTTGGAAGTATTTTTACTTTTGTGAATTTTTAATATATTTTATAATAAATGAGGTTATTGCAACTAGTTCCCAAGATTTTTGTAACTAAGTGTTTAAGGTGAATTTTGGTTTGTCAATTATATGATAAACACCAAAAAACAAAAGACAACAGGGTTTAATGATACCTGTGCCGATAATGTAATGTCGGGATGAGTGGATGAAATACAAACATGAGGATCCTAATTCTAGTGAATGAGAGAACCTACATGTAAAGATAATTGAACAAGATAGATGCTAAACAAATATTTGATGAGTTGCTCGAAAAGGATGATCCTAGAAACCAATCAACTTCCTCGAAGGGTGTAAACTTGTTTTTACAATCAAGTGATAATGATAAAAAGATAATAATTGACAATACAATGGTGATTAGAATTATAGGGGATAGAAAGATCATGTTCCACGTGGTAAGTAGCCCAGGTGAGCACTACACCGAGATCAAATTCCAAGAATTAATTGAGCTAGGATTATTCTACAACGTCTTGTTCTTCGTGTATGGTCTCAAGTTAGTCTTCGATATCTTCAACGTCTGGTGCTAAAGCGATGGCACAAAGTATAAGTTAATGCATGATGTGGAATTGTTCCTAGACAAAGGGGCTTGCTTGACGATAGGGAGGTCGTATATGTTGGTGATAGGATGTACCTGACCTAGTATAATCATCTATAGAGAATAATAACTTGAAAACAGATAGGTTAGGAAAAAAATAATCTAAAGATTAAAAATGTGATAAATATGATTAAAATGATAAAATGGTGGAGATCAATGACGATTCTACATTGTCATTGGAGATTTAGGTAAATCACTGGAGATTATTGTGAAAAATATTGATTCTTTAATAAAATGCAGATTGGATACAAAATGAATGATATGAGGACTGATATGATCTTAAATATGATTTATTGATGAGTTGAATATAAAAATAAGTGATGGGATCTTACCTTGATGAGAAAAATTGATAAAAATGTTGTGGGAACCTTACAATGTTTGTAGATATTCCACAGATATAAAAGGGATGTTGAATGTATCAAGATGGTTGTGGTGATGTCGTTTAAGTCTCAAATGAGTTTGAGCTTCGTTAAATCATATGGGGATCCATTTCAATGAGTTTGATATTACTTAAATAATTGCCAATGTTTTTTAGAATTACCGACAACTCGTGAAAAGTGGGCAAACCTACTTAGAAGTGGTTTCAAATACTTCTAAATGGGTAAATTGGGTTTGGATGCGAGCTTGATCGATTTAGGAAGATATTAGGGAGGTTATATGGTTAGGATTAAAATGGGATATGATGGATTATATATGATTAGGGAGGTTTAGGGTGAGTAAATGAGATTTACGGGGAGGTAGAATGTGGTTTTATAGGGGTGAAGTAATGGTTTAGGATAATAAGATAGGTTTGAATATTTTTGAATGAGGATGTGTGTTAATGTAGGATTTATTTTCCTCTCTTTAATTGTATTATGTTACTCAGGATATTCCACCTCACTTGGAGTTTCCCTACACTTATGGGATATGATTTCTTAGGTGTATACTTGACTACACTATTCTAGGTGTTGGTTACCACTTGATTACACTATTCTAGGTGTTGGTTACTATTTGAATACACTATTCTAGATGTTATTTACCACTATTCTAGGTGGAGATTGCCATGATTCTAGGAGGAGGTTACACATTCACCTCATATATCTACATCTCTTGCATTGTTCTATTTGATTTTATTGAGTTGGAGCCATTTTTGTGTTATTGTAATTATCTCTCTTGCATTTTCATAATTTACAGTCTTGTATGCTTGCATTGTTTTTCTTGGAACAATTCACGTCTCACATTATTCACATATGCATTCTTCAAACCACAAGATCCGTGGTGCTTCTCCAATAATGTATTAGAGCTAAGATGGTATTGAGCTTGTCTAGTTATTATTTTGCAAGTTCATTTTCAGTTTAGGTCATTTTTTATTAGATGAGGTAAGAAAATGGATTATGGCTCCAAGGGGCCTTATAAAGCAGATACATCGTAAGTAGTACCAAGCCAAAAGAGGAAATGATCATTTGAGGTCATTATTTTTAAGTATTTAGGTGTTATTTGGTGTTGGTTTTTCTTGGTTTTTGGGTATATATATATCCTATTTGTAGGATTATGAGGTTTATAGGCCGACATAGTGCACATACAGTTTTGGAGATTGCTTTTTGTAGGCCTTAAATAATTGTTGCAGGATCCCTAGAAGATTTATCTAGATCTAGGAATTTCTAGACTTGTGAATGGTGTTTTCACATGTGGTAGTGATTTTCATGCATATCCAGACTCGCAAAGGGTGTTTTTTCTGATCAAGAGGCATTTTCAAACTTGCAACAAAGTTTCCAACAACCCATACACGCATTGAAGATCCAACATGAGTTATTGTTTTAAGTCCCACATAAAAGTTGTTTGCTAAATGCGGTCCTTTTGTTAAAACTATATTTTAGTTAAAAAGTGCATTTTAAGTTTAGTACAAACTCATTTAAAATAGGGCTTATTTACATAAATAATTATTGTAAATATTTTGATTGGTAGCTCTATATCCAATGCCACTTTTTGCAAAAGTTAAATATTTTTCATTTCCCAAAGCATTGGACCTATTTATTTTGTAAAACTCACTAAGTTATAAAGTGCCAAAACTATGGGGGACTTGTTGATATAGTTTCCGGGGTTGTGTATAATGTGTTTCCTCTTTTGTTTAAAAATTTGTTCTTTCTACACATTTCTTTGTTATATACAACAAATACCATAACTTTACTTTATGCACAAATGGATCTAAGTTCAATTAACCCACTTACACCTTTTAACTACCATGAATGGAAATAAAAATGACCATTACACTTAGGAGTAAAGGGTTATACCATATCACAATGGAGTTAGAACCTAAGCCTAGTGAAGTTGCATAAAAAGTTAAGTGGTTTAATAAGTGTGATGCAGATTTTGGTATTTTTGTCTCCTAAACTTCTATTTCACATAGAGTCAGCCACATCTCCTAACCAAGTGTGGAAAAACTTAGAAAGCTTGTTTGGAAAAGTTGACACTATGAGGGATCATGAGTTAGAAATAGAATTTATCAGCTTAATTCCTAGAAAATTTGACACTTTCAACGATTTATTTACCAAGATAAAGTCCTTACTATTGTAGTTAAAAGAATGGGTAACATAAAAGAAGGATGGATAACTAGTTCTTTCAGTGCTTTCCAAACTAGGTCTTGACTACTCTATCTCTATCTCTATCTTTTATGCTTCCAAGAGGGCTCTTAAATCCACATAGTCTATGCCATATTTAGATGAATTTATTACTGATTTGACTAAGGAACAACACAAGCTAATCCAAATGGGCACCTTGAAGTCATCTAAACCTTAAGCCCTCATTTCTAGGAATGGGAAACAAAAATCCTCTAGCAACCAAGAGAAGAAGCAAAAGAGCAAGGATCTAGAAAAGAAGAAAGAAAAAAATCCACTACCTCTTCCAAGTCTACCACTGAAACCTCCAATTCAAATGGGAAACCTAAGAAGGAAAAGGTTAAGTGTGCCTATTACAAGAAACTTGGGCACGATGAGAAAAAATGTATGAAGAAGAAGATTTACCACCTCAGTCATCTCCTTGAGAAGAACAACATAGGGGTCCCTGAATCTATCAAAAATCTTCATCAACCCAAGAATATACTAAGGAAAAGGAAAAATATAAAGAGAAACATAAGGGAAAGGCACTAGTTGTAGTTGCATCCTCATCTACTCCTTTGTGGGTTATCGACTCTAGTGCTTCACACCACATGGGTTCATCACAGGTTGATTTTTCTTCCTTAGATCCCTACAACATGTCCTCCATCACTTTGGGTGATGATACTCTAGCCACAATTTCAAGGAGAGGGTCTGTTGAATTTGAAGGTGGAACATTCACAAATGTTCTCAGTGTACCTTCACTTTCAACTAATCTCTTGTCAGTGTATCAAATAACTCATACAGAAAGGGAATGAGAGTCCTATTTTATCCAGATCTAGTGGAGATCGGGGAGTTACATAACACCACTTCGGTAGTAGTGGGAAGGAAAAATCACCATGCTAGGTTATATACCTTCTCACACTTTTCATCTAATGTTTCCTATACTTGAATTGCTCACACATTAAAATGGAGTAAGCTGATTATGACATGAGTGTTTTGGCAATTTTAACTATCGTTACCTTGATAAGATCATTAAAAATGACATGGTTATAGGATTTCCTAAAGTTCGTTTCTCAAAGGAACTTTGAGAGGGTTGTGTTATTGGAAAGAACCCTGAACAAAAATTTCACAAAGGAAAATCTTGGAGAGATTCAACACATTTAGATTTGATTCATAATGATGTCACAGGGGATTTTCCCCATCCTTCTTTCACTAGGGCCAAATATTATCTCACCTTCATAGATGAATTTTCCAGATATACATGGGTCTACTTCCTTAGACAAAAGTCTGAAGTGTTTAATTACTTTCGGGACTTCAAGGAACTCACTGAGAATAAATTTGGGAAATGCATCAAAGTTCTTCAAACAAATAATGGAGGGGAGTATGTTAGCAATAAATTTGAGCAATTTTGCACCACAGAGGGTATTGATCTACAATGGATAGTGCCTTACACTCCTCAACAAAATGGCGTGTAGAACACTAAAATAGGTCCTTAAAAGAGATGGAAAACTAAATTCTCCAATCTAAATATTTGAATCCGTAGTTTTGGGAAGAAGCCATCAATTATTCCTGTTATATAAAAAACCAAGTTCCCAAAAAATATTTGAAAGGTATAACTCACTTTAAAGCTTAACACAACAGAAATAGAAAGTTACACTTCAAGGTCTTCGAGATCACCTAAAATGGAATGTATTCCCAAAAATAAACACAAGGCAATGGAGCCTCAATCCAAACCTTGCATCTTTTTGGGTATCTAGAGGGGTTCAAGGGCTATAGAATTATCCATCCTACTACTCATGAGTTGTTCATCGAGAGAAGTGTTAAGTTTCAGGAGAGTCCCATTGACTCTTTACTTGACATTTCTCCATCTACTTTGGCTTCACTTAGTTTTGATGAGTAGTATGAGGATTCAGATCATCCATAACATGTTCTTGAGGTAGAGTCTTTTACTTCTAGTTTTGACAAAGGAACAAAGTAATGAGGAGTCATCCTCATCTAATTATATCCATACTTTAGAGTATGAGGATTTGACAAATGACTCACCCACTTCAAGTGCTATTTGGGCTAGGCAGACACTTCAGAGTGCATGCAATTGGGAAATGGATCCAAGGGATAACAAACATACTGGGTAGACTATCGAGTAGGCCACATTCCTTATATGCTTCAAAGGAAAATCCAAAAAATTATGAGAGGTGTCGACATATCTGATTGGGATAGTGCTATACATGAGGAATATAATTCCTTAATCAATAATCACACTTGGGATTTGAATTCACTTCCTAAGGGAAGGAAGATGGTTTGATTTCAATGGATATATCAGACCAAATTTTCAACAAATGGTTCAATTGATAAGTAAAAGGATAAGTTAGTAGCCAAGGGTTTTTCATAGGTATCCAAAATAGAATACACAAATACCTTTACACCCATAGATAAGTTGAATTAAATTAGACTCACACTTTTTTAGCCATACCACATGGTTGGAGTGTGCACCAGATGGATGCGAAGAGTGATTTTCTTTACAGTGACCTATAAAAGGATATCTACATAGAGAAACCACATAGGTTTGTTCAAGACTCATCCTTAGTTTGTATACTTAGGAAATCCATCTATGGCCTCAATAGGCCCCTCAGATTGGTATGCTAAGATGCATTCCTTCCTCCTAGCTTTTGGTTTTACTCAGTACCATTCAGATCCCAATATATATCTATTACAATAGGATGATTCATTACAGATACTTATACTTTATGTTGATGACCTATTGATTAACATGAGTACTTCATCGGCTATCTTAGCAGTGAAAACAACTCTTTAGGATAGATTTGCTATGAATGAATTAGGTCTACTACACTACTTCCTTGGTATTGATATCACAATGATTCTGGGATTTCACTTGCACAACCTAAGTATTATTTTAATTTTCTGGATCGATTCAAATTGCTTGATCGCAAGACATCTCCAAATCCATTCTTATCTAGAGTAAAGCTTGAGGGTGATTGTTGCACACACTTGGTTGATTCTACTTTGTATTGACAACTTGTTGGCAACCTTATTTACTTGACTCACACCATACTGATATCTCCTATGTTGTTGGTATTGTTTTTAGGTTCATATAGGTACCCCATGAAATACATTAAAAAGTAGATAAGAGGATTTTTCACTACATTCAAGGCTCAAACAGATATGGGATTCACTACAGAGTTAGTTCGACATTGACCTTGTCGGCTACTCGCACTCAGATTGGGTTGGAAAAATTGAGTGTTGTAAATCTAATTCAAGTTATAATTTCTCATTGGGTATTGATCCTATCAATTAGTTGAGAAAGAAGCGTAAATGATATTGCTCTATCATCCACATAGACAGAGCAAGTATAGGGAGATGTTACCATAACTACTAAGGTTATTTGACTTCGAGGGATTATTTTTGAGATTGGAATCCATATCGTAGCCTACAATCATCTTTTTTTGAACTAGAATACCATCCAGATATGTAGGAATCAAGTCCTTCATCAAAGGACCAAACACATTGAGATTCACATACACTTCATTTGGGAGATAATTCATGAGTAGGTCATTGATTTTAGATTTTTCCAGCTTCAAAGTAGGTTGCTAACATCTTTACCAAACCTTTCACTAAGAGAAATTTCATTCATCTATGAGCTCTTCTTGGGGTGCGATCTATATCAACAACTTCATCATCTTCGTGGGGATTTATAGCCTCTTCACTTCTTCATTTATATATTTTGGGGAGTTTTTCCCACTAGGTTTTCTCCTTTTACTATATCTTACGAGATATTAAATTGTAAATGCATACCTCATCAATCCTTGTTTTCAAGACCACCCTTCCTTTTCCACTACACACTTAAGTTGTGCTTGTGGGGGTGTTAGTGTATGATTTATTTTCCTCTCTATATTTGTATTATCCTACTCAAGATATTAGGCCTCACTTGAAGTTTCCCTACACTTATGGGATATGATTTCTTAGGGGTACACTTAACTACAGTATTATAGGCATTAGTTACAACTTGAATATACTATTCTAGGTGTTGGTTACTACTTGACTATACTATTCTAGGTATTGGTTACTACTATTCTAGGTGGAGATTGCCATGATTCTAGGAGGAGGTTACACATTCACCTCCTATATGTACATATATTGCATAATTCTATTTGATTGTATTGAGTTGGATCTATTTCTATGTTATTGAAATTATCTCTCTTGTATTTTCATAATTTGTAGTCTTATATGCTTGCATTGTTTTATCTTGGAACAATTCACATCTCACATCATTCACCTATGCATTCTTCAAACTAGTAGATCCAAGGTGCTTCTATAATAATGTGGAGGTTGTAGCCAAGAAACATGTGTCTATATTTTCCCCTTTTTGTCAAGTGGTTTGTGATGGACAAGCCATTAGACAAAAATGAGTGGAATGATTGGATTTGTGTTAGATAGCTGCCCCCAAAATTGGGGGTCATTACAATGAAGTGAAATGATCACCAATTTGAATAGTTTGCGGGATGAGATATACTTGTGTGGTGTTGTGTTTCATTTAATATGTCCCAAGATTGGGCATGAAAATAAATTACCACAAAGGTGGACTTGTGCTAACCAAAGAGTCAAGTGATAGGGAAATAAAGGGTTCTCAACCTATAGACATATGAATCATATGAAGAAATTATGGGAAAAGGTTCTCAAAAGCATATGGTATCTATGGTGTATTGGCGACACAAGCTTGATAAATGATGTTGCCACAAAGTTGGGCTTACGCGACCATGAAGTCAAGTGATAGGGAACCAATGGGTTCTTGACCTATAGATGTATGACTTAACGACAATAAGGGGAATGTTTCCATGATAGCTCAAAATATGAAATGGATTTGATAAAGGTAGGATTTATATAGTTTGACTATTTTAGAGCCCAAAAAGGAAGCACATACTTGAAAAATGTGTAATTTTGGAAAGGAATGATGAAAATGATGGTTTGGTGAGGCTTGGAGGCCAATCAATGATGTTTTGGATAAAGAGGAGGTAATTGATGGCTATTATTATGGGTTCTTAGTGATTTGAAAGAATTGTCGCCGATTATTCCAATCACCGACAATTAGGTGGGAGGAAAAAAATTGACATAAAAGGTTATTTGGAGGCTCATTTGGTTCATGAGGTGGTGGTTGGATAATGCATCCATGGTGCCGATTAGAGGTGAGGATCATTACATATAGATTCTAGTTGACTTATAAGGTGGGGATGTTATTTGGAGGCCATATACATGTTTCCCTATGTGGCTTGATACAAAGGGGAGTTGAGGGAACTATGAACATGATAGATGGGTGCGGGGTTGGAGGGAGGACTAGTGGGATTTGAACATGTAAGGATATTACTTGTATAAATCAGAACATATACAACAAAATAACATGAGAGAACACCAAAATATAGATAAATGATGACAATATGCTCATATAATAGCTTTGCCACTTCAAGGGGGCAACCTCCAATACCACTTCGAGGGGGTAACCTCCAAACCATACAATAACACTCCAATACTCAATATGATGATTAAATACAACCTTCTAACCCCTATATATACCATTCTAACCTATGGCCAATACTGAGGCTGACCTCCTAAGCATAATAAATCATAAATGAATGATATAATAAGATAAGGGGATGTGTGCCACATGTCGGCATCTCCATCAATACATATACATCATAACATCCTTTCCCTAGGTGCATAGCATTCCTTCCCTCCTTGACATGTTTCATCCCTGAAACATAAGAAGAAACCATGTAATGAGTGTGTTGTAAATTTTTACACACTTTGCGCCATGATCGATCATCCATCCATATGTGATCCTGGTAGATGATACATATCTAAACTAATATCCATATTCCGTTGCGCTACTCTGATTCCATTCATGACCATAGTTTATCATCCTTGGATTCCATGCATAACCAACATAAGGATTCAATGCATAACCATAATAAGGATTCCATGTATAACCATAATAAGGATTCCATGCTTCATAATTATTGCTCCATTGATCCCTTGTATAAATAAAGTGATTATTCCTCCAATTACTTGTATATCTATATTGGTTGGAAATATGATGTGCCCTGGGATATCTCCATGATTTTTTTCTCTCATGTTGACGTGGATTTCCATATGCTGCAATTGTAGTATCCTCAACCTTATCAACCTGTTTCTGAATTTTCTTTTCTTCTTCCACCTTTGCATTTGATATTTTCTTTTTCTCTTGAGTAGATGAATCATCATTTCCTTCTTTTTCTTCATGTTCCTCTTTTGAATCATCCTTATTCCCTTCTTCTCCATATTCTAAATCATCCTCATGGTCTATATTGAATTTTCTTTGATTTCCATTAAGCCCGATTTCTCGTAAAGTGACCTTCTTATTTTTGTGCCAAATCTTCATACACTTATTTTTCATATTAATATTAATTATCCCCAATGTCTCTAACCAAGAATACCCAAGAACAATATCCAAACCATCCATATATAAGGCAAAAAAATCTGAATGTAAAGTATATTTTTCCATAGTAAGTTTTAAATCTTCAAAAACTTGAATTTTCTTACCATTCACTTGAGCTTCTTTGATATTACTTTCTTGAATATGTAGATGTTGAGCCATATCCTTGTTGATGAAGTTATACTTGTTGTTAGGGTTTATGGAAACAATTATATTATTCCTTTGAATTCATCCATGAAACTAAAATATGGTATCTTCCTTCTTGGGAGCTATAATATCTTCTTCTCGCGATATCTTGTTTTTCTTCCTCTTCTTCATAGTCTTCTTCAACTTCTTCTGTGTTTGATTCTTCAATATATGCTGCACCATCATCTTCCCTTGAATATTCTTCACCTTCCTCTTCATCTTATTTCTCTCTTGATTCTTCAATATATTCTTCCCCATCATCTTCCTTTGACTCTTCTTCCTCTTTGTGGTCCCATCTATCCATAAAAAGTTGTTCCATTTCCTCCCAAGACCAATCCTTCCTATCATTTTTTAACTCAGAAAACCAAATCCATGCAGACCACCAAGATAATGTGAAAACCTATTCCTTGTCATGAAATATGAGAAATATATATTCTTAAATTTTATCCACCATTCTTTAGCATCCATCTCACCATTTCCATAAAAATTTGTTATCCCCGTGATCATGATTAGGGTTTAGGAATTATGAAAATATTTTGGTAGATGGATAAAAACACAAAGAAAAAACCCTAACTGAAATTTCAAGAGCTTTCCGAAAATATAATTTTTTCTAAAAAATACCACAATTTGCTTCCTGAAAAGTGAATTTATGAAAAACCTAAAACACCAATAACATCCGCAAAACAGATCCAATGGAGCTTAATTTTTCAGATATTTTGACTTAGAGTGTTTCCAAATTATGATGAAAAATTTGGGAAAAAATTCGATACCCTCTTCAAGATATATTTGAAACAAAAATTAGGGTTTTTACCCTAATTTTGGCCGAAATCACTGCTCTGATACCACTTGTAAGGATATTACTTGTATAAATCAGAACATATACAGCAGAATAACATGAAATAACACTAAAATATAGATAAATGATGGCAATATGCTCATATAATAGCTTTTCCACTTTGTGGGGGAAACCTCCAATACCACTTCGAGGGGTAACCTCCAAACCATAAAATAACACTCCAATACTCAATATGATGATTAAATACAACCTTCTAACTACTATATATACCATTCTAACCTATGGCCAATACTGAGGCCGACCTCCTAAGAATAATAAATCATAAATGAATGATATAATAAGATAAGGGGATGTGTGCCACATGTCGGCATCTCCATCAATACATATACATCATAACATCCTTTCCCTAGGTGCATAGCAGATCGTGTTTGGTCATGTCGAGGATAATTTAATTTTATTTAGGATGTTCTAAAGGTAGAAGTGGACTATCATCAAGATGATGTAGGGATAGATGTAGCACTACCAGCTGTTCGGTGGTAGTAGATATGGAAGATGAGGAGGGGGAAGGGGTAAGGGTAGATGCTCGGGGAGTAGTGATGGGGTATGATGATTTCAACTTGATAGAGGCATATGCCGCATGGAGGTAGGGTTAATTATATGGATTTGAGAGGTAGGTATGGGATCATGTAGAGGATGGACCTTGGAGGGTGGTGGTGGTGGTGAGGGTGGATATGAGGATGAAAGGGTGGTTGTATTGGAGTTCATCAGTAGCGAGCTTATAGGATGAGAAGGCCTCATGGTTAGTTGAGTGGGACACATTGATATTTGAGAGGGATACAAAGATCGGTGAGTGAGATGGGTTGAGTCAGAAGCTCACTATTAGACAAGCTGAACTCACATAAGACATAGTTGATAGAGAAAATATAGGTGGGATAGAGAGGCTTTACGAAAGGTATTTAAAGTGACATGCCCACAATCTCAAGGGGTTGAGTTACAGGTGGTCAAGGATCATACAAGTAGTCCAGTGGGGCCACTTAATGATGTGAGCATGGATAACTACCAGAATTTATGTGATGAGATGTGATATTATGACGATAAAGTGAGGCAGAGGCTTCTAGATGAGCCTTGCTATACTATATTTTTGGCTCAAAGATGGAAATTTACTTTTGGTATTACTACGAGCATGGGCAAACCAACTAGAGGTCTGGGTGAGGGACCAATATGAGGCCCAGATGATGATTAGGGTATTAGTTCCTGAGGGAGTGTCTAGTTGATGGAAATTCAGTTTACTAGATAAATTTGTAGATAGATTTTGATGTAGATATTTTTGATGTATGAGGCTAATTTAAAGCCCTTATCAATGATGTATAGATATATGATATATGAGGATTTTTAATCCTTTGATGATGTATATACACTTTTGATAAACAAACACACATGGTTTTGATGTTTTGAGTTATGTTTTAATTTTTGTAATGATTGCAATGTGATGGCTATAGATGTATTTGATGATGTTTTCGTTAATGATTTTGACATGACGAGTTATGGATGTATGTGAAATGTATATCTTGAGATTAGATATTTTTGATGGTTCTAGATATGTTTGTGAAAGATGGTGATCTTTCTGCTTTGATTAATGCACTATAGATGGATAGGAACAGAATGTGAAATGTTTTCTTCTTTAGTGTTCTAGATATATAGAGTGTACGATGGTAAACTAAATTATATGTATGATAATGCACATATGATCTTCTACTGGTGTTTTTTTATTATTATTGGAAAATAGTTTTTGAAAGGGACTATACCCTTTTAAAACAAAGGCTCAAAAGTAAAATTTAACCCTGTAAAAGCCCAACAATAGAAAATCACAAGAACCAAAGAAAAACAAAACAAATGCTTCAAAAACAACAAAAACAACAACTTAACAGAAAACATAGCTTGCTCAAAGAATCAGCAAAGTGGCTTAGCCATTTGCCCAGATGTAACAATAATAGCACTAACAACGACAAGAATCAAACCTTGTCCGGAGTGGTGGGGGGTTTAGATTTGACATTACCCTTCTTTTTCCGATCCACCACTGTCCATTCAGGATTTCCTGCATCCAATGCAATCAAAGCATCTGTAATGGAATTGATGTGGATGTGACCCATAGGAGGGGGCCAAACTTCCTTAGACACTGAATCAACAATCTACGGAGCATAGTCTGTAGGTAGTTTCTCTATGTTGGCCTGTAAATCAGCCACGATGGGTGAGTCAACTTGCAAGGGGGCACTAGAATCCTCAGCCGGATCTGAGTCAATTGTGAGATGTTCAGGAAGAGAATCCTTCCACCAGGTAGTTTTGGTCTTTCGTTTGGAATGTTCACAATCGTTTGTAACATGACCAGTTTAGAAGCAATGCCGACATCTGAAGGCAAGTCTCTCATAGTCAATCCTTTGTACCCAAAGCCTTTCTCTAATCTGAAGATTGATTTCTGCTGGTAAGAGTTTGGAGGTATCAATATCAACCAGGATTCAACCAAACGTAGTATGTGTTTGAATGGAAGTCTTACCATCAACTGCCACACATGAGCCAAGAGTATCCCTATAGCAATGAGACAAGATCTGTTCCAAAGTTGTAACGGAAGTCCTGGTAAACGAACCCAAATCGGTAGGTATCAAAAGACTCCTTTAATGGGTCAAAGGACGGATACCATGGTTTGGACATAAGCCCATGTTCCCCCCAAACCCAATGCTGGCTAAAGATTAAATCCCTATCAGTAGGGGTTTCAAAGACCGCAATGAAGTAAGCTTTAGCACAGGGATAAAGCTCAATCTTACCTTGTATTTTTTCTCTCCATCTCTGGGCTATCCATTCATGGAGCTGAGAAAGCTTAGGCCAAAATTTATGGAATCTGCATATGAGACCCAGCTAGAGAGATTTTCCTCCTCCTTAAGAATCTTTATAAGTAGATCCTCCCCGATTTTCAGCGTCGGAACCTCCTGGGAGGGTTTTAAGAGCTCATTTCTGGTATTCTCCTTTTGTTTGGAGACCGCTGAAGCATAAGAAGTGGACTTATCTCCACCAGAGGTTCCTGTGTGACCAATTTTCTGAAGCGAGTTGGATCTATCCATGCTCTTGAAAGAAGATCCGTCATTTTTAAAAGATTCATTACCATTGTTAAGATTTGTAGGAGAGACCGAGCCAACTTTACCTATCCCAATGGAGAGACCCCCTATTTTTGACAGGTCGGAGAAACTCTATCCTAGATTTTCTTTGAAGGGGGTCTTGGTTAGCATCAAAAGCCATGTCAATCCAAGAAACTGTGCTGTATTTTCCATGCTAATTTTACAGGCACCACCATCAGTTTTACATGTAAGGGATAGGTTCCCATAGCCACCACCAAGGAGAAGGGCATCCTGTTTTGATTCACTTCGTGTCTCCTATAGTCCCGTGTTCTGGCCGATCCAAGCATTGTAGAGAACTAACAGTAGTCCCGTGTTCTGGCCGATCAAAGCACTGTAGAGAGCTCGCAGACCTGCGTGAACGCGTAGCAACCATGGCGACACAACAAAGACAAATGGCTAGGGCATAAATATATTATTCTTTAGTTTCTTATCTTCTATGGGTGTTAACATATGACTCAAAATGGTTAGTCATACTAGGATCACCGATTATGTGGGATAATTTTATCTATAATTTTTGACATAATTTTTTTATATGTGGTAAGAAAATGAAAATGGATCCTTCTTAGTAGTTCCTAGGTTTTGCCCCAACTTTTATTGTATTTGGCACAAGTGATTGATGCGGAAGCTTTTATTTTATGGGAATACTTGATCAATGTGGGAATATTTCCTGGATACTTTATATTTTGATATTTTTATGTGATATGAGAGGTTGATCGATGTGGGGAACCATTTTGATTTGAGGAATGATAATTACAGAAGTATTTGTTTTTGTATTTTTATTGGGTAGCCATCCTTTGAGGGAGTAGTTTACATTGTTTTTGACTTTTGATTTCATGGT
The DNA here is from genome assembly GCA_018340775.1 of Taxus wallichiana var. yunnanensis. Taxonomy (NCBI): domain Eukaryota; kingdom Viridiplantae; phylum Streptophyta; class Pinopsida; order Cupressales; family Taxaceae; genus Taxus; species Taxus wallichiana. Next base: position 240,959,138 of record CM031234.1, on the reverse strand, counting down.
AGCCATCCTTTGAGGGAGTGGTCTACAAATTTATTTGATGTGATTTGTAGATTTCTGATGGGTGTCATCATTCCCTTCATTTAATCAACTTCTTGTTGATGTCATATCAAACCAGGGGTGTGTCTAAAGCTATATGCAACAAGAGTAATTTAACCGATCTAGTAGTTGACTATAGTTATTTTTGTATTTTCTAGGGGATCTCTTTAATGTCTTAAGGACTTCTTGGTAAAACCTTATTTAAATCAAACTATGAAAACTTGCTAAAAGTAAACACACTGAAAGCTTTTCCAAAAGGAAACACACTGTGCAGAATGGAAACACACTTACTGTTGGAAAATAAACACACTCAATTTAGAATGCTTGAATTTTTTTGCAAGAAATATAAGAATCTATCTAAACACCTGCAAGAACAAGTATACAAAAATTTTAACTGAAATAATTAAAACAATACAGAATTAATAGATCTAAGCTATTTATGAAGAAATATAAATACCAAATAAATGAATATCTTGGTCCTTGGGGGAGTGGTCCCTTGCTCCTCCTCGAATTAGGATTTAACAACTCAAAATTCTCTCAAATAGGAATGGCTATTTTATTGATAAAACATTTGGAATTAAAAACGTACTGGATCTGAGTACTTAGTCTATTTCTCTTCTCTGTTCTATTTCTATCTCATTCTATATCTTCCATTCTATTATCTACTGTAGGTCTGCTTTTATATACATTTTACAATCACAACTGTCTCAATGATTCTGATGAAATCGAATCATGCCCAGAATAGATGTTGAGTCGATTGTGGTTGATCAGATAGCTATAGGATAACTCTCCCTAGATCTACGTTTAGAAATCTTCTCATCCTTTCCTAATTGAAAGGGTCGTAGATGCAAAATCTTTGGATGTGGTTAAAATAGATAACTCCCATCGGTTTGGAACTTCGGAGAAGTTCCAAAACCATAGGAATTTGTTAAGGATCAAAATAGTGAGAGTTCCGGAGCTATCCCTAGGAATTCCAGAACTAAGTCTGAAAGTTCTAGAACTAAATGATGACTGTGTGATGGAGTTCCGAAACTAAGCTGTGTGGGAACAGATGTTGCTGAAAACATACTGAACGCTTCCTACTTCATTTCCTTGACTAATTAGACCTGCTTTATTACAAAAATGAATTCAAACACACACTTGTCAAGAATTCTAGAGATTTTAAACATTAGAATCACAATCAATCAAAAGACATACAATTACATCCTAACTCATATCAGATTAACTAAAAGTCACACAATGCAATCAAACTTAATAAAAAGGAGAGTAAGATGAGATCATATATTATACATTAATCGGACATATTTTGGCCTCATCATTTCCCCCAAACTTACTTGTTTGTAAGTCCCTTTACAAACTTCATTCTTCAAAAGTGGGGTTATAAGTTCTACATTCCATTTGATTGCTCAAATCAAATGGTTGAAACTGGATTTTCTAATGTTTAAACTTAGATGTACCACCTGATCTTGCTTCTATTTTCCTCTCCCACTATTCAAATTCAGTAGGGTCTTGAGGTTCTCTATTTTTCCAAGGAGACATGGGGGTGAGAAGTAGAGGGGGCCTTGTTTGCATTCCCATCCATATTTTCCCGTAGGTTTCATTGACTTGGGGAATTATTGTACATAAAGCTTTTGCCCTTTCTAAACTCCAGATCAGATTTGTTGGGGAAATTACTTCCCTTCTTCTCAAGGAAACAGTAAGGAGTTCCCACCTCTTTGAGCATCCTTCATAAATATCTTCAAAATTTTCCTCCTCATAGGAGGTGAAGGCATCAATACTCTTTTACAAAATGGAAAGATAGTGTGTATTGAATCTCTCATCAAAGGCATGAGTTCTAAAATGTGTGAGGAAGGTAGAGGGTTTACCATAATGAGATCTCATATAAAGACCTGTTGAGCTAGCTTTCAATAAAAATTTAGATTCCCTTTCCTTCCATGCAATTTGGTTTTGTAGAATAGAGACAAATGCATTGAGTTGGCTCTCCCCTACATATAAATTGATCATAAATCTCGTGTTTTTCTCTAACATAAAATTGCAAAGATAAAATTCACACAAAAGATTTTTCGCTCAGGATGGAGAGAGAGTAAGATGCCATGAATTTAGATTCATCTTTTAATTCATGTGGAAGTCCACATGTAATTCTTGACAGCTGTCAGCGGATGAAATGCTCTTCCAAAAACACACTATATGCAGGAGAGGGCCTCCTACAGGCAAGCAATTTCTCACTCATAATATAGACCATATGAATTTTTGCAAGGCATTTATATTTATTTCCTTCCTCCTTATAAAATTTTTCTTCCCATTCCTTTCTTACCTTCATCTCTTCCTCCATCTTGGTCTTTAATTCTTCATTTAATGTTTTGGCTTCTCTGAGCTCCTGCAAGTATCATTCCATAGCTGTTTGAGTGGAAAATAGGTCAACTCAGTGCCGTAGAGGCTATGGACACAACACTCTATTTTCTGGAAGTATGAAATTCTTCCTCTTTTTCTATCAGCTACTTCTTGGTTGCTGATAATTCCTTAGTCTTGGCTGCAAGCTGAGTTGTTAGCTCATCAATGAGCATTTCCCTTTGTTCTAACTTAAGTTTGAGGAAATCCAATTCCTCATCCTTTTCTCTGATAATGAGCTCTGCTCTAGACAAGAACAAAGCCTATTTAACTTGTTGTCTTTCTTCTTCCTCTGAAATTACTTGAGGAGTTGGGCATTCTTCCTCTATCAAAGGAAATTTTCCTTTTTTCTTATCCAGGATGCCAAATCTTCTTCTTCATGTGGCAATGCTGATGGTTCAGCCAATTCCTAAAAATCCTGCTCTTCAAATCTCTCCTCTCCTCTGTCTATTTCAACTTGACTTGGCTCAGGAGGAGTCATGGTCATGTTGCCCAAAATGTCAGCAGCTTCTTCTTCCATCCTTTCCTGCTCACTCCTTCCTTCTGGGGTTTCCCTTGACCTCTTATGAATTTTTCTTATCTGGGAAGTTCAACATGCCCAACAGTGAATTTCCTTCTAAAGCTTCTTCTTACTATTATTTCTTGCTCTTGTGTGGGTGAGCTATCACCATCAGAGATAGATATTGGCTCCCCTAAAGCTGCTTTGTAGAAGAAGGAATTTCCTTCACAGGTATAGAAGGCTCTGTTGTTTTTATCTTTCTCACCGACCTTCTTCTTTTTGGTATATTTTCTCTTTCCATTTCCCTCTATCCTTCTGCAGGGGCATCAATTTCCAAATTAGTTGAAGGAGAGAATGGGGCTAGAATTTTCCTTCTAATAATATTAGGGTTTTTCTTGAACTTGCCAAGAAACTTGTCCCAAATTTCTTCTCCATTCTTCTTTGACAGAAATGGTGTTGGCATATTAAATGAATTAGACCATGATGCCTAATTGTCCCAACACCCCAAGAATACCTCTTGAGCCATGGTCTGAGATAGAATAAAAAGAAACCCTAGAAGGTTTATTATGTACTCAGGTTTGGTGGCTCCATACTTCAAATATATGAGCATTTTTAAGACTTATTTTCCCTCAGACCCAAATTGATCGTCATAGGTTACATATTTTACTATCCAAAATGCTACCCTGCTAAAGGGTTTGGGAAAACTGGCCCTTCTGACCCCTTTTATGATTTTCTTTGTATTATAGATGTATTGGGGTTCAGTTTCTCCTTCTTGCAGTAAGAATTCAACCAGTTCTTTCAAAGTCCCCTTGGCAGGTTGTGGGACATGCACAATTGGCACTTTAGACATGTTACTTACAATATTTATAGAAAAATGAATAAAGACATTTCTCACCTTTGTTCTGGATTGTTCTAGATTTATGACAAATTCTCTTACCAATTCATCATTATACCTTGAAAATTTCTTCAGGAACTCTAGCCATCCTGCATGCTCAAAGATGGATGCCACTTCTTCATCTGCGAGTAGCTAGGAATCATCCTTTGGTTCATTTCTTCTTAATCCCCATATCGGCTTGAGTTCTGTCTCTTTTGATTTTGTGCAAATTGGTTGTAGGCCCTTTTCCTTAGTTGTGAAATTGATGAATTTGGCCGCAACCTCTATTCTTTCTTTGTGGAATAAAAACTTAATTCGATGCTCCTTCCTCAAAATATCTCTGCAACTTATTTCACTTGATTTTTACAATAATGATTACTAATGATAACCATGCCACCACTTATTCCATCCAAATCAATTTCATGATTACACACTTGTAATCATAATGTATAAATAGATGAATCATCATACCTACTTTAAAATTAAGTCAAATCACACATGAAAACATTTAATCAACCCTAAATAAGTTAAAAGACATAATTACCATCCTTGATGATGTAATCCTTTTCCTAGGATGACTCATCATTCCTACAAGTGGAAAAAAACATGATTAGATAAGATAGCTGGAATTCAAAAGAATTCCTTTATTTAAACTAGCCAAAAAGAGGTCAACCGCCATTTTCTGGTTTTCAATTGACCTTTTCGAGAATTTTTTTTTTTTAAATTTTTTTAATTTTTTTAATTTTTATATTTTTTTTGGGAAGAAAACGTCATTTTCTAGTTTTCATCTTCTTCCCTTTATTCTGGATCTATCATCTAGTTATGTGATCATTTTGGAAGAAATGGGTTCTTCCATATGATCAAATTCTTTGTCTACTTCAATCTTCCTCAGAATTCATCCTTAGTGGGAGGCTTCCTATAGAGTTTTAGCCTATGTCCATTGACCAAGAGTGTTTTGCTGCTGCCATCAATGGGAAGTAACTAAATAGAACCATTGTTAAATATCTTCTCAATTTGATAGGGTCCCAACCATCTGGTTCTCAATTTTCCCTTGAATTGTTGGTACTTAGAATCGAACAACAATGCCCAATCTCCTACTTTGAATTGCCTTTTCTTGATATGTGTGTCATGCCATTGCTTCCTTTGCTCTTGAATCATCTCTATCTGCTAAAGTGCTTCCAACCTTAATTCATCCAACTCATTGAGTTGAAGGATTCTTTCTTTTTGAGCTGCATTCAACTCAATTCCCACCTTTACTATGCTGTCCTCAATGTTTGAAGTTCAAATTCTATAGGCAACAAGGGATTTTTCCCATAGACTAATTCATATGGTGAAAACCCTGTTGTAGTTTTCCAAGTTGTATTATAAGCCCAGAAAGCTTCAGGTAATCTCTTTACCCAATCTTTTCTCCTAGCTTCAACTATTTTGGTAAGGATTTTCTCCAATTCTTTGTTTGTTACTTCAGCTTGTCCATTTGAATGTGGGAGGTAATTAGATGACTTCCTATGATTGATTTGATAATACCTTGTGAAAGCTTGGATCATATTAGACATAAATTGTGGTCCCTGATCTGAAACTATGCTCCTTGGTGCTCCAAACTTTATCATAATTCTGTTCCAAAGGAAATCAACAATTGCTTCCTCAGTGGCATTTGTCAATGCCTGCACTTCTACCCATTTTGTCACATAGTCAGTAAATACAAGAATATATTCCTTCCCTTGTGAAGGAGGATTAAAGGGACCAACAAAATCCAATCCCCATCTCTCAAATGGTTCAACCACAACTTGAGGCTGAAGAGGCATTTCATTGGTGAAAGTTGGTTGTCCCATCCTTTGACAAGGATCACACATCTTGATATATATCTTCACATCCTTATACGAGATGGCCAATAATAACCAAAGTGCTAATTATATTATGAGTTTTTTTTTTCACCGAATAGTCTCCTCCACTTGGTTCATCATGACATGCTCTGAGGATGTCAAAGATTTCATCCTCTCTTACACACCTCCACAAGACAAAATTAGGACCACACTTAAATAGCATTCCATTTAACCATTTGAATTGTGCATTAGTTTTAATTAACTTCTTTATTTGTGTCTTAATGAAATAAGGAGGAAAATTCCTGTTGCAAGATAATTTTCCATATCAATAAACCATGGTGTACTTCTGAGATTGTAAATAGTTGTTCATCCGGAAAGTTATCCTTGATCGGATATTTCTCCCCTGTGGTGGTTAGTATTGACAAAAAATCAGCTACCACATTAGATTTTCCTGGATTGTCCACAATGGAAATATCAAATTCTTTCAAAAGTAATAACCATCTAATTATTCTTCCTCCAACCACTAGTTTGTTCATTAAATACTTAATTTCTCGAATGATCTCAGTGTGTACAAATATCTTATACCTGTAATGTAATGTTTGAATTTATTGATTGCATAAATCACAACAAGAAATTCCTTTTCAAAGGGGAGTAAGATTCTTGCTAAGATAGTAAATGGCATACATCTTTCCTTCCTCATCTTTCTGTCCCAATACTACACCAATGAAATAAATTGAGGCATTTGTTTGGATATGAAATGAATTTTCCCAATTAGGACCTCTCAAATTGGGGCACTCGATTAATTTGTCATTAATTTCTTCAAAAGCATGCTTGACACTTTTCATCCCAAAGAAATTCACAATCCTTGGTTAGCAAATTAAACATGGGGCAATAATTTTACTGAAATCTTTTATAAAGAGCGTATAGTACCCAACATGCCCTAGAAATGATTTGATACCTATGGGGGTCTGAGGAATAGGTAAATCTGAAATGATCCTAATTTTTTTTGATCCACCAATTCTTTTTTTTGAAATATGGTGTCCTAATATAATCCCCTCATCCACCATCATTAAACATTTTTTATCACTAAGAGATAGGTTGTGTTATTCACATCTTGTTAACACACCGTCCGATTTCTCATAGCATCTTAAAATGTATCTCCATGTACAAAGTGAAGTCATCCATATATGCTTCAACACAATCATTTGTTAGATCAAAAAATATGCAAGTACAATTCTCTCGGAAAGTTACAGAGCATTTCATAAACCAAATGGTAACACCCTATAGGAAAAGGTTCCCATGGACATGTAAATGTAGTTTTGTCCTGATCTTCAGCAGCAACTCTAATCTGATTGTACCCACTAAAGCCATCCAAGAAAGAAAAGTACTATTTACCTAAAAGGTTATCTAGGATTTGATCTATGAATGGTAAGGGAAAATAATCTCTCATTATGGTTTTGTTTAGTTCCTTATAGTCAACACATATTATCCATTTTCCGTTCTTTTTGGGAACAATTACAAGAGGAGATACCCACTGCTATCTCGAGATAGGGTAGATGAAACCTACTTGTAATAGTTTTTAATTTCTTGTTTGACTATATCCCTTAAAGTCAAGTTAATCCTTCATTGAGACTACCTAACTGGTTTAATGTTTTCAGTATAGATGTGATGAGTGCAGATACTTGGATGAATCCCCTTCATGTCTTTGTAATCCCAAGAAAAATATTTAGTATGATTTTTTAGAACATCAAACAATTTAGCTTCTTCATCCTCCTTCAACCAACTGTTAATGTTTAAAGTTTTACTCTGGTTGAATTTCAACATGCTTGGTTCCAATATGTGATGAACTGATTTATGGAAAGGGTTTCATTAAAGTATTTAATGGACATGCATGTGGTAATAACATATGGTATGTAGCAACATCTCCAAAAGTTCCTTGAGACAGAATACTGGAAAAAGGACAGTAATGAGAATTATGATACTTATCTCTTTATAGGCCAAATTCCTCGTCACTGCTACTTTCCAAAAATTATTCACCACTTCCTGATGTACTTGAAACTAAAGCTACTAATTCATCCTCTCCCCACGAGAAATCTCGTTCCTCTAGAGTGAAATCATTTTCAATCAAAGAGAACTGTTGTTTTTGTGGTTCTGGAACTAAATGTGGTGGTTCTAAACTAAGTTCGCAGGTTCTAGAACTATTTCTGATTGCTTTGAGGATAGCAGGTTCTCATCCAATGGTGAATTAATCATCTCTTCTACAATGGGAGTCTACTATCCATCTAGATCTAGACCGGGATGGAATGTTCGGGGTCTTACATGATCCCGCAATGTGATCATAGCCAAAGAAGACAAATTTTGCTTATTAGTTTAAGGAAAATCAACCTGCATTGTTCATGATTTTCAGTAAAAGGTTGGGTAGTAGGATATAAGGAAATTTTTAGAGTTCTTACCATTTGAGATTGTCATATCACTTGACCTACAATCTATCAAAGTAATAACTGTAGCTAACCATGGTCTACCCAAAATAATGGGATAACCCAATGTTTTACCTTTTGGTGTAGTATAAGGAAGTCAACCGGATATTCTCATGACACCACCATAACCACCACGTCTTCAATAATTCCTTCTAGTTTTGCTACAGACTGATCTGCCATCTGTAATATGGTAT